>CAKMYA010000004.1:0-600000 GCA_928869825.1 Ustilago lituana
CCCTGCACAAGTGGAGAGGCGGGGCCTCATCCACTCTATCATTCATTAACTTGTCAGTACATTTAGTATCTCTATACTCACACTCATTGTCTTGTAGAGTAGCAATCTTAGGCATTGCTACTACTCAGTGTGCCTCTGTTTGAGTTGGAGAACATATAGACAGCAGTCAGAACCACCACTGGCACCACAGGCCTCACCTGTGCAGGCAGAACCTACACCACAGTCCTGGAACCTCCACCAGTACCATTACTATATGACGACACTGACTACTGGCAGTGTACAGCCTCAAGCATCATTCCCGATGACAGTGGTGCAGTTCATCAGCGCTGCATACCTACATGAGGACAGTTAGCCCACTCCTGTCAAGTGTAGGACACCCACTAGGCTACCATGAATGTGCTGCATTGCCTCTGGATGGAGTGGCAACAGCGGTCAGCTGACATTGAGCATAAGAGGCAGTTAACATTGATCTCAAGTGAAATCGACATTTACTGGCTGTTAACCTCGAATTCAAATGAAATCGACATTTACCTCGAGTTAACATCAATTTCACATGTCTGGCATGTGACCACTGACACCAATCTTGTAGCTCATGGGAACGAGTTTGTCTCCACCGAACAGCTCATATGAGCAGCCCTCTGCGATGGTCCCATAGGATGCATGCTCCTGGACATCGATCCTGCCACAGTACCCATGTACGGCTTCGTCCCTACAGGCAGTGACAAAGGTATTGAGATGGAGGTTGAACCTCAGGAGGAGCCGAAGGCGAAGGAGATACCTGAGGAATACCAGGATCTCCACCAGGTCTTCTGTGAGACTGAAGCCAACAAGTTGCCTCTGAGGATGGACCATGATCTCTCGATCGAGCTATTGCCAGGCACCCAACCACCTCGAGGGCCTCTGTACTTACAGGGACCCAAAGAGCTGGAAGAGTTGTGCAAATACCTCGATGAGAATATCACGAAGGGCTTCATCCATCCATCGAAAAGTCCAGCATGCTCACCTGTGCTCTTCGTACCAAAGAAGGATGGAGGCCTCTGGTTATGCATCAACTACTGAGGCCTCAACGAGGTTATGGTGAAGAATCGTGCCCCATTACCCCTCATCGAGGAGCAGCTCTTCCTACTAAGGAAGGCCAAGGTCTACAGTAAGCTGGATCTCAAGGTGGCATATAACTTGGTACACATCGCAGATGGTGATGAATGGAAGACAGCCTTTGGTACTCAACTCGGGCTCTATGAGTACCTCATCATGCCATTCGGACTGGTGAACGCTCCCTCACACTTTCAGTCGCTGGTTAACAGTATCTTCTGTGATATCCTTGGTATCTACATGGTGGTATACTTAGATGACTTCCTCATCTTCAGCGACCACCTGAAGGAGCATGTCAGCCACATTCGAGAGGTGCTACAGCGACTACACAAGCACCGACTCTTCACGAAGCTGTCAAAATGCGAGTTCCTAGGCTATGTTATCATGCCACAAGGAATCAAGATGGATGAAGCGAAGGTATGGACCATTAAGGAATGGCTGGTTCCCGAGTCAATCCACAACATCCAGCGCTTCCTTGGCTTCGCCAACTTCTATTGACAATTCATCTTGCACTTCACATGCATTGCAAGGCCACTCATGTCATTGGTCAAGCCAACTGAGTGTTTCAGGAAGTTCAAGCTGCCAGAGGAGGCAGAGAAGGCATTCCACAGTCTCATCACAGCATTCACATCAGCAGGGGTACTCTGCCATTTCGATTACCACCTGCCCACATGAATGGAGACTGACACCAGCGACTATGCTATAGCTGGAGTCCTCAAACAGGAGCATGAGGGACGATGGCATCTGATCGCCTTCTACTCTCACAAGATGAATTTGGCAGAGTGAAACTATGAGATCCATGACAAGGAACTGCTCGCAGTGGTGGCATGCCTGACCCAGTGGTGCCATATGCTGGCCAGCTTGCCATTGCAGCTTGTCATACTCACAGACCATGAAGCACTCAAGTACTTCAAGTCTCAACAGTGCATCAACAGTCAGCAAGCTCGGTGGGCAGTGTTACTAGCCAATTTCGACTTCGTTCTACAATACAGGCCAGGGGACAAAGCAGGTGAGCCTGATGCCTTGACAAGGTGAAGCGATATGCAGCCTGCTGGTGAAGAATGAGAGCACAATGTTCAACAGCTGCTGCTGGCCTGACTATTTGCTGAACCTGATGCAAAATCAATGATAAACACCATTAAACATCGATCTCAAATGAGTTCAACTGAAAACATGCATAATCATCGAACTCAATTGAGTTTGACTGTAAGGGACAATAATCGTCGATCTCATGAAGCACCTCCAGCATTGCCCTCTATGGCAGATATCATGGCAGGAGGGTTTAAGGAGCTTGTAAGGACTTTCCAGCCCCTCGACCATGAACTAGTAGAGCTGTATGATCAAGGCCAATTCGAGCTCAAGGACAGCTTATGGTACAAAGATGGCCATTTGGTTGTGCTGAAGGTCACACTGCCTGGCAAGCAAGGCAGCAATGACACCAGAAGTGCAGCCAAGGTACAAGACCAATCCCTATCAGTTGAGCACCTGTGCTACATGGTGATGTCACAGTGCCATGACAGACCGATGGCTGGGCACATCAGGCACAATGCTATGCTGGAGCTAGCATGACAGCACTACTACTGGCCATGCATGGCTGCATGGATCGCAGACTACATAGCCAGCTGCCCAGTGTGTGCTCGATACAAGGCCCCACGCCATCAGCCATATGGCCTTTTGCAACCGTTGTCCACACCTGAGCAGCCTTGGGGCTCGATCTCCATGGACTTCATCGAAGGACTGCTGCCTTTGGAAGGCTATGATTCGATCCTAGTCATGGTTGACCATCTTACCAAGTTCGCTGTCCTAGCGCCAACACATAAGTTGGCAACCTCAGAGGACACTGCCAAACTCTTAGAGGCCATGGTCTTCATACATTTCAGCACACCAGACCACATTGTCTCTGATCGAGGATGGCAGTTCATATCAGCAGCCTGGAGGAGGTTCACTGCCACCCTCAGCATCAACCACTCCCTCAGCATGGCCTACCACCTGCAAACTGATGGTCAGACCGAACAGGTAAACCAAGTGGTTGAGCAGTACCTCCATATGTACTGCAATTACGAGCAGAACAACTGGCATGCCTTGCTGGCAATGGCTGAGTTCATGTACAACAACATGGTACACAGCAGCATCGGCATATCACCATTCTTTGCATGTTACGGTTGGAATCCCAAGTCTCACCTGGAGATACCAGAGTGACTCAGAGTACACAACCCAGGATGGCATGAATGGCTCATGACTGCCAGCAACTGGATCGAGTATCTCCAGGAAGCCATTTGGCAAGCACAAGCATGGATGGTTGAGCAATACAATCGCAAGTGCAAGGATGTGGAATTCAAAGTCGGAGGTCTCATCCACATCAACCGCAAGAACTGGAAGACTCAATGACCTAGTCCCAAGCTCGACACCTGTTTCGCTGGCCCCTTTCCCATCCTGGAATGCATCGGCCGGTGTGCATACCACTTACAACTCCCAGCAACCTTCCAAGTGCACAATGTTTTCCATGTCTCCATGCTGGAGAAGCAACCAGCAAGCCAATTGGCAGGGTGCAACGAGCTCCCTGTACAACCACCATTGCATGATGATGAACTGGAGTATGAGGTAGAGTGCATCCTCGACTGCCAAATCCATCATGGCCAACTCCAGTACAAGGTGTTCTGGAAGGGCTATCCAGAGGAACAGGCGACCTGGGAGCCTGCTGAGAACCTCAATTGCCCTGACCTCAACTGGGACTATGAGGTTTCGAGGGGGGGAGGCATTCCTGCTCGAGAATAGGGCCATCTCCTCAGTTTTGTGAAATCGATGTTAAAAGCAGGTTACAGTCGATCTCGAATGAAATCGATGTTAAAAGCGAGTTACAGTCGATCTCATGCGAAATTGAGGATTATGCGACTTTATCCTCAATCTCAAAAAGGTCAGCCCCACAGGAGGAAAAGTGGCTCCAGTCTCAGTGTCGAAGCTCATCAGACACTCACAAGGCACATACAAGAGGACAAAGGGAACAACAGTGGATTTCAAAGGGGACAAACACAGCATGAGAAGAGGGCTAATCTACATGTTGATGTAGAAGGGCTCGCCATCCTTGCCCTCAGGGACCAGCAGAGGGGACAATGGCATATCCACAGGTGGTGGAGGACCACCAGGGCAAGAGCGCAACTCATGGGGCTGGCGCTCACTCACGAGAGCGCTGTTCACCACCATGTATTGGCACATGGCTTGCAAGATGCCAAGGAAGTCAGCGTCATCGAGGTGCCAGAGCCAAACCATGGCCATCGCCCAGTGGTGATCATCAGTGGGTGGGTAGACATGGTCATCATGATGTACCATGCCCATACCGACTCCCTCAGGTGTCAAGAGGTGGGTGTGCTCGGTGCCATGTTCGTGATGCCTGTGCTGCCAGGCTGGGAAGTCACCATGGTAGATGAATGCTGGGTGGCAAGTGATGGACCATTGGCAGTGCGCTATTCCCATGGTGTGGCAATGCATGCACAATGCAGGCACACAGCACCGCCAACCCAGCAGATCCACGAACAATGAGGGGAAGCAACTGGGCAGCAAAGTCAAAGCAGAAGGTCAGTAAATGAGCTCAACAAGTCTGGCGAGGACAACAGAACAGGTGACTTACAGAATCTGAAGCGCTGTGCAGCACTCACAAGTCCAAGTTGGCCAGGGGGCTGAACCCTCAGTCAGACGCTGCATAATGATGTTGTGGATGCGTCGATCTGCAGCATTGCCCTGAGTGATGGTCCAAAGCTCAGGGTAACGACCAGCTGCATAAAGGATCAGCAGCACTGGAGCCCAGAGTACCTGGGTCCAGGCAGCGATCTCAGCCCAACTTGGAGTGTGGGCCACTGGCAGTGATGGAGAGGGGTGGTGCAGAGGCACCGGGGGAGGAGGTGTGTGCCTACTGTTGGAGGGAGTGTCCCTCCACATTATGCCTGGGGGAGGAGGTGATGGTGCATATGCAGGCATCCCAGGTGCCGCAGGTGAGGTGGGAGAGCTGTCTGGGCAAGCCAACTTGGCCTCATATTCCTCCTGGCATTCCTCGCTGGGAGCATGTGCACCCAGGAAAAGAGGTGCAAGAGAGGGAGTGGGAGGGCCATATGAGGCCAGCTCCACCAGCGAAGCAGCCACAACTTCCTTGACAGGCATAACAGCTGCCTCAGAAGCAGGTTGAGGTGTTGAAGCACCTGTGGGCTGCTTGTGGGCAGAGCCCCTGTCGTTGACCAAAGAGGCAGGAGCAGCAGCACCAATGGTCGAGGGGTCCTGGGCTGCAGAAGCAGCAGGAGAGGTGGATCGCCGGTGGTAAAGGGCTGCACGAGGAGCAATAGGAGCCACTCGATGGTTCGAGCGGTGCAGAGGAGGGTCAGTTGAGGGGGCCGACATGGTAGATGGCAGCATAGTGATAGATGATGATGAGAAGGAGGGAAGAAAAGGAGGGAATGCCACCAACACCATAAACACAGGCCACCCTTTTCTGTGCAGGCCATGAAGAATTAGGCTCTGAATGGACTTCATTACTTCGCAGGAGCTCAGCTCTGAAAACGGGGGTATTGTCACAGGACATAAAAATCGAAGTCGAATCGAGATCGATGTTAAACACATCTTACAGTCGATCTCAGATGAAATCGACATTAAGCAGGCCTTATCATCGATTTCACCTACAGGGCCATATGATGCTGTGGAATGAGAATGACAAGCAATGACTATGATGACACCACCCCAAATGGGTTGCGGGTGGTTGGCGATGACGTCAGTAGCACCTGGAGAATGCTATCGACAACCTTAGGCCAACCAGTAATGGCCAGGTAAGGTGCAGGGGCCCCTGCGTAGATAGGGGGATCTGCAGGGAGGGAGGAAGAGCTCGACACTGGCTTGAGGCCATGGAGCTAGTTAGGGGCCACTGGTTAGACACCAGCGACACAAGCCCCAAGGACAGCAGGGCAGGCCCAGATACTGGCAGCAGGACGCTCTGGAGCAACCACCACCAACACACACACATGCAGATATATATATATACATTCCCTGTACGAGTGGAGAGGCAGGCCCTCATCCACTCTATCATCCATTAACTTGTCAGTACATTTAGTATCTCTATACTCACACTCATTGTCTTGTAGAGTAGCAATCTTAGGCATTGCTACTACTCAGTGTGCCTCCATTCGAGTTGGAGAACATATAGACAGCAGTCAGAACCACCACTGGCACCACAGGCCTCACCTGTGCAGGCAGAACCTCCACCACGGTCCTGGAACCTCCACCAGTACCATTACTATATGATGATGCTGACTACCGGTGATGTACAGCCTCGAGCATCATTCCTGATGACAGTGGCACAGTTCATCAGCGCTGCATACCTACACAAGGACAGTTAGCCCACTCCTGTCAAGTGTAGGACACCCACTAGGCTACCACGAACGTGCTGCATTACCTCTGGATGGAGTGGCAATGGTGGTCAGCCGACATCGAGCATAAGAGGCAGTTAACATCGATCTCAAGTGAAATCGACATTTACTGGCCATTAACCTCGAATTCAAACGAAATCGATGTTTACCTCAAGTTAACATCGATTTCATGTGTCTGGCATGTGACTGCTGACAATCATCATGCATCACCTGACCGAAGGTTCGGCTCCCTGGCCCACCTGGACATGTGCACGCTGCGAAGTGCTCCAGATCCTGTGAGTATTCCCCTCCGATTTCCTTCTTACTGCTCATTTCAGGGTCATTCACTAACCCCTTGCTTTGTTTCTGCAGTGTAGTTGCTTCCCATTGATGTTCGCAGACCTGTTGGGTCGACAACACTGTGTCCCCACCTCGTGTGTGCACTGCCACATGGTGGGCATCACCCATTGCAATTGGACCATTGCTCACCACCTGGCCTTTGTGTACCATGGTGATTTCCCAGGCTGGCAGCATGGCTGCTGCAAGCATGGCACTGAGCATGCCCACCTTTCAACACCTGAGGGGGTCAGCATGGGTAAGGTGCACCACAACAACCATGTGTATCTGCCTACCCACAATCATCGCTGGGTGGAGGCCATGGTGTGGCTCTGGCATCTTGACAACACCAACTTCCCTGGCATCCTGCACACCATGCACCAGTACATGGTGGTGAACAGTGCTCTCATGAGTGAGCACCAGCCCCATGAGTCGTGCTCTTAGATGATATGCTCACCGTCCGATGCGTTCCAGGATGGGGAAGGGGCCTGCAAAGTGTGTGTCGAGCTTGGGACTGGGGCAATGAGTCTTCCAGTTCTTGCAGTTGATGTGAACGAGGTCACCAACTTTGAATTCCACATCCTTGCACTTGCGATTGTATTGCTTGACTGTCTGTGCTTGTGCTTGCCAAATGGCTTCCTGGAGATACTCGATCTGGTCCTTGGCAGTCATGAGCCATTCATGCCATCCCAGGTCATGTACTCCAAGTCGCTCTGGGATCTCCAGGTGAGACTTGGGATTCCAACCATAGCATGCAAAGAACAGTGATATGCCAATGCTGCTATGTACCATGTTGTTGTACATGAACTCAGCCATGGCCAACAGGGCACACCAGTTGTCTTGTTTGTAGTTGCAGTACATATGGAGGTACTGCTCAACAACTTGGTTTACCCATTCAGTCTGTCCATTGGTTTGTGGATGGTAGGCCATGCTGAGAGAGTGGTTGATGCTGAGGGCAGCAGTGAACCTCTTCCAGGCTGCTGATATGAACTGCTGTCCTTGATCAGAGACAATGTGGTCTGGTGTGCCAAAATGTACAAAGACCATGGTCTCTAAGAGTTTGGCGGTGTCCTCCAAGGTTGCCAACTTATGTGTCGGCGCTAGGACAGTGAACTTGGTAAGATGGTCAACCACAACTAGGATCGAATCATAGCCTTCTGAAGGTGGCAGTCCTTCGATGAAGTCCATGGAGATCGAGCCCCAAGGCTGCTCAGGTGTGGACAACGGTTGCAAAAGGCCATATGGCTGATGGCGTGGGGCCTTGTATCGAGCACACACTGGGCAGCTAGCTATGTAGTCTGCGATCCACACAGCCATGCATGGCCAGTAGTAGTGCCATCATGCTAGCTCCAGCATAGCGTCACACCCAGCATGTCCAGCTGTTGGTCCATCATGGCACTGCAACATCACCATGTAGTGCAGGTGCTCAACTGATAGGGATTGGTCTTGTACCTTGGCTGCACTTCTGGTGTCATTGCTGCCTTGCTTGCCAGGCAGTGTGACCTTCAGCACAACCAAATGGCCATCTTTGTACCATAAGCTGTCCTTGAGCTCGAATTGGCCTTGATCGTACAGCTCTACTAGTTCACGGTCAAGGGGCTGGAAGGTCCTGATGAGCTCCTTAAACCCTCCTGCCATGATATCTGCCATAGAGGGCAATGCTGGAGGTGCTTCATGAGATCGACGATTATTGTCCCTTACAGTCAAACTCAATTGAGTTTGATGATTATGCATGTTTTCAGTTGAACTCATTTGAGATCGATGTTTAATGGTGTTTATCATTGATTTTGCATCAGGTTTGGCAAATAGTCAAGCTGGCAGCAGCTGTCAAACATTGTGCTCTCGTTCTTCACCAGCAGGCTGCATATCGCTTTGCCTTGTCAAGGCATCAGGTTCACCTGTGATGAGACTGTGGAATGCCTTCTCTGCCTCCTCTGGCAGCTTGAACTTCCTGAAACACTCGGTTGGCTTGACCAATGACATGAGTGGCCTTGCAATGCATGTGAAGTGCAAGATGAATTGTCAATAGAAGTTGGCGAAGCCAAGGAAGCGCTGGATGTTGTGGATTGACTCAGGAACCGGCCATTCCTTAATGGTCCGTACCTTCGCTTCATCCATCTTGATTCCTTGTGGCATGATAACATAGCCTAGGAACTCGCATTTCGACACCTTCGCGAAGAGTTGGTGCTTGCATAGTCGCTGTAGCACCTCTCGTACATGGCCGACATGCTCCTTCAGGTGGTTGCTGAAGATGAGGAAGTCATCTAAGTATACCACCATGTAGATACCAAGGATATCACAGAAGATACCATTAACAAGCGACTGAAAGTGTGAGGGAGTGTTTGCCAGTCCGAATGGCATGACGAGGTACTCATAGAGCCTGAGTTGAGTACCAAAAGCTGTCTTCCATTCATCGCTGTCTGCGATGCATACCAAGTTATACACTGCCTTGAGATCCAGCTTGCTGTAGACCTTGGCCTTTCACAGTAGGAAGAGCTGCTCCTCGATGAGGGGTAACAGGGCACGATTCTTCACCATAACCTCGTTGAGGCCTCAGTAGTCGACACAAAGCTGCAGGCCTCCATCCTTCTTTGGCACGAAGAGCACAGGTGAGCATGCTGGGCTCTTTGATGGATGGATGAAGCCCTTCGTGATATTCTCATCGAGGTATTTGCGCAACTCCTCCAGCTCTTTGGGTCCCTGTAAGTACAGAGGCCCTCAAGGCAGTTGGGTGCCCAGCAATAGCTTGATCGAGAGATCATGGTCCATCCTTGGAGGCAACTTGTCAGCTTCAGTCTCACAGAAGACCTGGTGGAGATCCTGGTATTCCTCAGGTATCTCCTTTGCCTTCGGCTCCTCCTGAGGTTCAACCTCCATCTCGATACCTTTGTCACTGCCCATAGGGATGAAACCGTACATGGGTACCATGGAGGGATTGACATCCAGGAGCATACATCCTATGGGACCATCATGGAGGGCTGCTCATATGAGCTGTTTGGCGGAGACAAACTCGTTCCCATGAGCTACAAGATTGGTTGCTGAAATCGACATTAAGGACATGTTGTCTTGGATCTCAGTTGAAATCGAAGATACATGGCGTTTATCATCGATTTCAGATGAAATTGATGGTAACTGCCCCTTAACTTCGATTTCGAGGCTGGGCCAGAAATCGAGAGTACTGGTGTGCCAATCTACCCTGGGCCTGAGTTTCCTGAGTAGCTTGTAACCTAGGATGACATCATAGTCATCGATGTCTGTCACCTCTGCATCGAAAGGGCCGACTAGGTAACCTCCTATGCCTGCAGTGACCAAGGCGGTGCTGTCGATCTGTAAGGTATGACCAGTAATACCATGAATGCTTCTTTTATGTATAGGTTTTGTGGGTATTTGATGGGCTGAAACAAATGTATGAGCAATTATAGACACTCCAGCACCTGTGTCGGCCAGCATTCAAGCTGGGTGACCAGCAATGGTCCCGTCGATCTCGAGTACTGGCTTCCACAATGCTGCAGAGAAACAGAAATGACAGTCTTGATATGTACAGTGTGATGACAAGGATGGATTCAGGGCAACACATGCCATCAGTGTGCTGTCCCATGCCCATTTCCCTGGTCAGCATCACCTTCCTGGGATTGGGTGTTCTCCTCATCCTTGTCAGCATAGGCAGCCAGGTCGATGTCGGCTTCCTGGTTGCCCTCCTCAGATGCCTCTTCATCATCTTCGGCATCATCAGCTTGCTTGTTGATGATGTAAACATGGCCACTCTGTGGAGCAGGGCCATGAGGCACAGCTGGTGGGCTGGGTACTCTGGGCACAGCCTTGGGACAGTTGCGCTGCCAATGGCCTGGCTGGCCACATAGGCTGCACTGGTCTGGTCCAAAGGTGGTGCTGCCGATGTTGGTTACCAGCAGCTTCTGAGCCAAGTGAGGAGGCAAAGGCCTCCTAGGGATGGTATTAGGCACAGCTCTGCTACGTTGACCCCAACCGCTTGTCCTGTTGCTAGACAGCGGTGCCTCCTTCCCTTTCCCCTTGTCTGTAGTGGGCGCTGCCATGCTAGCAGGATGAGCTGGGGTCGAGAGGAGATGGGCATTGTTGGTGTCCAAGGTGCGAGTGTGGTCAATGCTCTCCACACTGTGATACCATTCTCAGAGGTCAGAAGGGGGATCATGCTCAAACTTTTGATGCATCCTGGCAGTGAGACCCATCTTGAAGAGACCCATGATGAGCTTAGGGTTCCCATCGAGGCCTGCATGGTTTGCTAGGTCTCAGAAACGTTCAACGTAGTGTGTGGCCATGCCTGGTTCATTGCTGGCTTGATGGAGGATGGAGAGCTCAGCATAGGTGGTGAACGAGTTGACCATCTGACCAAACTGATCCCTCAAATGGGCACAGAACATGTCCCAGTCATGGAACAGTTGTCCCTGAAGCTTAGGGTCGACCTGAAGCTTGGAATCCCACCATTCCTTGGCAGATCCTTCCAAACGTTCTGAAGCAATGGCCACCCAATGCTGATGGCTTGTGATACTGTATTGAGCGAACCAGTTGTTGGCCTTGATGAGGAACAGCTCAACATCCTTGGTATCCAGCTTGGGAAATGGGATCTTCATGTCTGCGGGGAGTGCCTTAGGCTCCTGGCCCTCGCCTTCGAACACTGTGATGGGCTTGAGAGGCTCATGATGGTGCCTAGGACCTGTGGAGGTCACATAAATGTCAACGTTGCTGAACTCTGCAGGCCATACCTTTGCTGTTGACCTGGGCATCGGTGTTTGGGGATCCTCCACTTGGGCAAACCTAGTCTGAGCTGTTGTTGACTCGCCAAGAGGTGGTGCTGACCTTGATTGGCCTACTGGCGATGGTGTAGCCAGCTCCTCGCCTTGGTACAGCTGCCAGTTACCTAGCATGGCCCGCTGCCATTCACAGTTAGCTTCAGCTTCTTGTTGCTGTTGCTCCATCATCTATTGGAGCATGGCTACCACCGACCCAAGGTCGATGGCCCTGAGGTGCTCCTCAGCCTGATCGTCAGGTGCCATAGTGAACGTGGGGCACTGCTTGAACGATCCACTCTAATGTCAGCGGTTGCATGCCAGACATGTGAAATCGACATTAACTCGAGGTAAACATTGATTTCGTTTGAATTTGAGGTTAATGGCCAGTAAACATCGATTTCACTTGAGATCGATGTTAACTGCCTCTTATGCTCGATGTCATCTGACCGCTGTTGCCACTCCATCCAGAGGTAATGCAGCACATTCGTGGTAGCCCAGTGGGTGTCCTACACTTGACAGGAGTGGGCTAACTGTCCTCATGTAGGTATGCAGCGCTGATGAACTGCACCACTGTCATCGGGAATGATGCTTGAGGCTGTATGCTGCCAGTAGTCAGCGTCGTCATATAGTAATGGTACTGGTGGAGGTTCCAGGACTGTGGTGTAGGTTCTGCCTGCACAGGTGAGGCCTGTGGTGCCAGTGGTGGTTCTGACTGCTGTCTATATGTTCTCCAACTCAAACAGAGGCACACTGAGTAGTAGCAATGCCTAAGATTGCTACTCTACAAGACAATGAGTGTGAGTATAGAGATACTAAATGTACTGACAAGTTAATGAATGATAGAGTGGATGAGGCCCCGCCTCTCCACTTGTGCAGGGGATGTGTATATATATATGTATGTGTGTCTGCTGGTGGCAGTTGCTCCAGAGCATCCCACCACCAGCATCCAGCTAGTGTCAGGGCCTGCCCCTTCTGTCCTAGAGCCTCACCACTGGTCTCCAACCACTGCCTCTTTGCTGGCTCCTCAGCCTTGAGCCAGTGTTGGGCTCTCCTTCCTTCCTGCAGGTCCCCCCTATCTTCGCAAGGGCCCCTGCACCTCACCCAGCCATTACTGGTTGGCCTAGGGTCATCAACAGCATCCCCCAGGTGCCACTGACATCATTGCTGATCACCTGCAACCCCTTTGGGGTGGTGCCATCATAGTCGTTGCTTGTCATTTTCATTCCCCAGCATCGTATGGCCCTGTAGGCGAAATCGATGATAAGGCCTGCTTAATGTCGATTTCAATTGAGATCGACTGTAAGACATGTTTAACATCGATCTCAATTCGAGTTCGATTTTATGTCCTGTGACACTTCCTAAATGGTGTTGAGTATGCAGGTCTCATGTGTCGGACTGACTGGGCCTTGATCCAACTGAATTGACCCTCTTTAAGGATGCAGAGGTGTTAGGTCTGCATCAGCAACACCTCCATGACCCCCTTCTTGTGCATTATAAGAGGGTCACAGGCACACACGAAACCGAATTTCGTTTTGAATGAACCGTATTGTGGCCGTTATGGCGTTCCCGATCCTTTGAGTTGGCAATACAGGTATACAGAGGAGTTGATGGAATTTTCAAGCTGGAAGTATCAAGATGGCATCGTGGTGGCTTTGCAGGGAGAGAGTAATGATGCGATCAAATCGGGACTGGCTACAAAATCCCCGATTCAAGGTCCGACCAGCAATTCGAGAGTTGTCCCCACGAACCGACAGCTGTCAATCAGGCCGGCTGGCTGGTGGACATAATCAGGAACCCGCATCAGCACAAAGCTGTACCCACCTCTAGAGACCGCGCTCGGCGTTCTGCCCTTCCCACAACTTCGTTAGTGCCGTCGACAGATCTTGTTTGAAGGTCTGAGGTCAAATGTCATCGAGATGTGCAGACACCACGAAAGCCATGTGACTTTGAGAGAGTTGTGTGAAGTTACCAGCGATGCCTTAGAGCCTGTATGCCATAGACTGTGTAACCTTGTCGTGGACGAGCGGATGAAGTCCATCGGAGGTTAGGATTGCCACCGGGTCGATCACCTGGTTTACGCAGACGCGCGTCCTTTGCGAAGCCGCGTCATTCGCTAAATGGACGGAGGTCAAAGTGGAGGTGCAGGACAAACTGTGCCTGCGCCCGGTCTGCGTCGCATTAAGAGAAAGGCAGCACGTGCTACCACTTCTGCTAGAGAGGGCCGAGGCGGGAAGTTGTACCAAAGCTTATCGGACGCGCAGAGGTCCGGTGCAAGCAAATTGTGGATCCAAGCAACATGGAGCCTTCAAAGCTGACACGACACACACAACCCAACCTTGAACGAGGCCGGGAGATGTATAAGCTCGGCGGAGTTGGACGGGAGGCTGTGTCTTCCGCGTCGCCACGTCGCCACTCGAATGACGTTGGGACCTGGCCGAAGCGGCGACGTGGAAGGTTTTTGATTTGGCTAAGGGCGAGTCATGTCATTAGCTTGTTGCTGTGCTACAGCAAGCCTTAAGCCTGACTTGGAAGATGCATAAGCGAGGCCCGATCTCGGGAGGTGGGAAAAAAAAGGATCCCACAATCTGATAAGAGGACACAAGTGTCAAGGCAGCCCGAAATCAGTCTCAGCGGGAACGGCATCGTTTCGCGCGAGCAGCCGAGGGGAGCTCGCGAGCTCGCGTGAGAAAATAAGGAGCGCGGGCCGCCAACCAGCACACGGTATCGCATCATCCCCCAAAAAAAAAAAAAAACATGCTGACAACGTCGAAAACAAGAAGTGTGCTTCGGAAGACGGTCAACCGCGTCTGTGTTCGCCGAGCTTCCGATTCGTAGTGGCATCAAAGGAGACAGGAGGACAGGGCGATGTCAAGAATGGAAGAGAGACTGTAGAGTCTTGAGCACAGCTAAACGCGGGCATTCATGCGAACCACAGTCGAGTCACACACGGCAATAGCAGCTTTGGATAGCGGGAAGCCCTAAGCACTGCTGCTCGTGGGCCCGGCGCTTGCTTCTCTTCCCCCACATCCGGGTCTAATTTAATTCCACGGACGTGCATTTAGTAGAGTCGAGTCGAGAAAGAACCTGCATGAAGTTAAGGCTTGGTGGTTGCAACGAGGCACGTTGGGCGAGGTCCGAATGGAGGATCCGCAAAATTGAGAAAATAACATGCAACGCGTCGTGGAATTCGGGTCGCGTTTATCGGTCTATTCACTTGTCTAGGTTGCACATCAGTCTATTTAGAATCAAACTGCTCGGGCCTGACGGTCTTGGTGAGAACCTGAAAATTTTCGGCTGCCGGCGAGCCCAAACGTTTAAGGTGACGCCAAAATGTAGAGCCGGTGGACGCGGTTAGGGTGGCGATAAAGGCCGTTGCAAAAGGAACACTACGGAAAACCCGACTGTGGAAAGTTTCGTTTGGTGCCACCTGTCGCTAACATTCTTCGATCTCATCTTTCTCAAATTGTTAAGTGGGCTCTGGACGTGATTCCGTCTTAAGCCGTCTTATGAACGGTGGGACCTCGTCCTTTATCAATCGAGAGTTGACTGGCAGAAGGTCTGTGTGCGCAGAAACGTCTCGAGGCCGTCGAGAGCCGGCGCTGGTGGGGCAAAGGACACAATGTTGGAAAAAGGGCGGTGCTACTAATTGCCACTGTGGTCACGGTGTGGTAAATCGTATGCGTGGGCGGCGAAGGCGGCAATGTTAGACAAAGGCCTTTTTTTCCATCGGAGACGGTTGCTATCTTCTATAGGGAACACGATAGAAGCACGGCTCGTCCCGTGAAAATGCGAGGTCTGTTGTTTTCCCTGCACGCACGACACAGCCAAAGGCGCAGATCTTTTCTCCTGAAACTTACACTTCTTCCGGTAATTGTACGCTTTCCATGGACTTATCGAACGAAGGCCCGAGTCAACGCAACTCGGAAGAGCTGACGTCGCAACATCACACGCTGCCCGTGACTCCTCTTGAAGGCAGAGCAACGGTCACTGCCTCAGTTGGCAGAAAGGTATTTGCTGCTTTTCTTGCCCTAGCTTGACGATCACTGAAGCGAAGGAAATTGAAACGTCCAAGATCATCCGTCGAGACGATGAGGAAGTGACAAGTGCGGAACGACAGCGAAAGGGCCAAAAGAGCAAAGCGCCTGGCTATCAGACCGGAAATCAGTGATGACTAGGAGTCGCGTCAAGTTAAGAAATTCTGCGAGTTTTTGCAACTTTGCGTGATCCTGCATGACAAGACCCTTGTTTCCGGACCCTGAGCCCTTCTTTTGTTATTTTGTTATTTTATTTTTTGGGTCCTCTACTCTACTGCTTTGGTGGGTCCGGTGCGCGCGTGCGTATGTGGAGAAGAAAAAAAAATAAATAGATTGTGCTGTGCAGTGCTGCCCTGCGCTGCTTGGCTGATAACACCCTCCACGGAAATATCGTAATTGCCACCTAGATATAGTCAGCCCCACAGCCTCGACATTCGCTTTCCTCCCTCCTTCCTTCCCACCTCCTCCCATTCCGTTTGTTTTCGCCAAATCTCAATCGACTACAACTGCTTTCCACTCGTCACATCACATCTTGCTCTCTTACCATCACCACCAGTCTTCTAACCGACATTACCATCTCTCACCCGTAACTACGCCAACGCCGCGCTTTTCACCACTTTTCACCTCTTGAGCGCTTCAGTGGCTTCCGTTGCTCCTTCTCTTTCCACCACATCTTCACCACATCCTTCCACCCTTGCCGCCACATCTTCCATCGTGTGTTCGCCAGTCGACCTTTCGTCTGCATCCAACGCATCCATGTCCGCTTTCACTCTCTCGTCCCCCGGCGTCGCTTCCTACGCATCGCCACCCACGATCGATAGCTACACCAAGTCGATCGACTCCACCACCTCCGACCGCATCGGCGAGCTTCAGAAGTTCCTTCTTGGTTCCGACTGGTCCTCGCTCTCGTCGCTTAGCCCTCCAGCCGCTCCCATTCGTGCTGTTGTCGACGATTCGCGCATCTGGCCTTCCACCGCATCGGAAGTGCCTCTGTTACCCTCGTCCATCGAGACTGTCAAGCCCATGACCCAGAGCGCTGCACCCGTTTCTACCTCTAGCATGCCCGAAGCCAACAACGCAGCTGATCACACTTCCGTCGATGCGTTCGCCTCTGCCATGTCGGCTACCGTCACCGCCCCCGCTGCCTACCAGCCAGCGCTGACCCCGCCCCACCGCCAGTCCTTCGACACCTGCTACAGCGACTCGGTTGGTTCGCCCGACTCGGAGCGCGACTTTCTCACCTCTCCTTCCATGTTCGATGATGCTGACTTCGAGTTCGACGCGGACAACCTCGCCAACAACTTCCCCCTCTTTGGCGACCAGCCCTTTGAGGATGTTGCCGACGCTTCTGTCGATGATCCCGTCAGCGCTTTTGCCTCCAACCTCGAAAATGTCAAGCTCGAGTCTGAGCAGCACGACTCGCAGCTGAGCGACTTCGACTTTGGTGCCAGTCAGTCGACCGTCATGCCTTCCCAGAGCCAGAGCCAGGTCAAGACCGAGCATGACATTCACGACTCGACTTCGACTCTTGAAGTTGCCTTCAAGACTGAGCACGACGCCACCAAGTTCGAGCCCAAGCGCGAGCAGGACATGTGGTCGGCCGAGGATCTCAAGCCGTACTTCAGCGATGAAGAGAACAAGGCAGTCCTGCTGAGCACGCTCGCCAACGCGTTTGGTGACGGCTCCGCGGAGCCCATCAAGAAGGGGCTTGCACCCACCGTTGCCTCCACATCCGTCCCTCACGACGACGAGCAGCACACTTCTCAAGCCGGACCTGTCCGTTCTTCGCGGGGAACTCGCGAACGTCGATCTTCACCCATCAAGGTCGCGGCTCACGCTTCCGCCTCTGCCAGTCCTGCACCCTTCATCGACCCTGCCACCAACACCAAGCGCTGGCAGTGCGCCGACTGTGGCAAGCTGTTCGACCGCGCTTACAATCTCAAGACGCATCGATACACGCACCAGGACCCCGAGACCCGCGCGCGTCCCTTCATTTGCCCTGATGTCGATTGTCAGAAGCAGTTTGCTCGTAAGCATGACATGCAGCGACATCACGAAAATGTACATCGCGGCGAGTCAAGAAGAGCCAGAGGTGGCTCCGCCAAACGGAGCCGCGCTGATGACTTGGGTTAAACCTAGGCATCCGGCCAGCAATACCTATTTTGAATAAATCTTTTGCAACAGTAAGTGTCTAATGCTTCCACAATCGTCAGCTCAACCTGGCGGCTCGGCTAGCCCTGGCTTCACATTGTTTCCGACTCTTGTTTCAGCAGGACATAGTCCTTACTCTACATTTGCTCTCCCTTGGACCTTGATCCCTCATAGCCACTCAAACTTGCACCCGCACAGTACGCTGTCTACGCACCCGCCTGACGTCCACCGTCACTCCGGTCGTCGATGCGACTGCCAATTCAACTCTTGTCTCGAGCGGGCCGCTGCTCTGGTTGCGTCCTGGATGCTCTTTTGCATTCACCGACGTCACGTTCAGAGCGGTCGGCGTGCAGCGCATTCTCGCGCTACTCAGCCACCACCCTCTAAAGCATCATCCCGACATCACTCGTTCTGCAAGCCCGACTCTTTGGAAGTGTCTGGCCCACGAACTGCTACTCTACGTCGATCTCGGATGATGCTCGGTACGCTACTCAAGCATCTGCTCTGCGCAATGCTTCCCCCACCCCGTCACAGCCTCCCGATTCACGAAGGGCTGCTGCTTGTCATGTGGCACCAAGCGGAAGCCTGGGCGGACTCGTACTGTCTCGCCCTCCATTTCCCATCCGGTGCTTCTTCCCTTGGATGCGCTTCGACCACTCCCGAGTTCATCACAAGCACCCCTTTCACATCGTCGTCTGGCTATCACCGGCACGCAAGCAAGCATCGACGGCTGCTTTTTGCCTCCTGCTTAGCATTCCTGTCACGGTAGCGCTGTTGGCCCGCTCCTCTCCTCTTCGGTGTAATGTCTTCCCCTACGAGGGTTGAACAAGACCTTCTTGTTCGTCCTCGTCTCACCGTTGAGTCTTTGCAGCGAGATTCTCCTCCAGCGGGAGTGCTAGCCTCTCCTTTGCTGTCGATATCTGAGTTCTCTTGCTATTCCTAGTCCACTTGTTCCTTCCCCTTCCCGCTCTTGTACAGTTCCACCGCTGCTCCTTCGTGTTCGTCCTTGTCATAGCATCGGGTCACCATGGGCATTGTCCCGCTGCAGACAATGCCTCCAATTCCGAAAAAAAAAAAAAAGAAAACACTTCTCTCCTTTTCCCAATCTAGCCTTGCTCTCACGATAGCCACTCTTCCGCCTCAAAACCTCCCTCCACGTCTTGTTCACGTCTCTTATCAAAAGAAGCCTCAGATCCAGTCTCGCCCCTGTTCCTAGCTTGCCAATTTTTGTCCCAATCCTGCCAGACCTGCTAGACGTGTGCACTCTCTCGTGTGTGGTGTGATATCTGAATAGGGCAATCTGCGGACATTCTCACCAAACTTCTGTGTGTGAGATCTCCACGTGGTGGTGTGGGAAGCGAAGCTGGCCCGCCGGTGCAGGCTCTTCGGTGTACTCGCAGGACTGAGACTCAATCGCAATGTGGGGGAGGGTTGAAAGGGGGGGGGACATAGCCTATTTTGCGCACACCTTGCTATGAGGGTGGGGGGATATTCGGCCTTTTTCGGCGGCCAAGGCGGGCCAAGGGATTTCTAAGCCATTTCCTAGATGCGACAAATAGAGAATAATAAATAATGTTAGCAGCTGCCTTTGGTGGGTATGACGGCACACAGGGTGCAGATGAAATGACGACGGAGGCGCCGTCTGCGGTTGCGCAGTGGTGGACTTTGTTTCTTCCTGCGATACATCTCCACCCGAGGGCTGGCAACATTTTTTTTTTTTTTTTTTTTTGGGAAAGAGGAATTCGGACCGACCGCCGTGACGTCCCGCTGACATTTCGCTTGTCCAAGATTCGACCCTTAGAACCTCGATCCTTCATTCCTCTCGTATGACCCACGTTGCTTTCGTTCATCACCGTCGTTCGAAGGGGTTGATCTCTCCACCATAGACGCTGCCTCAGGCCAAGAAGACGGAGCAGCACACTGTACCAAGTCAGCAACCTACGATTTCAAGACGCGCTAGATATCGTCCTTCCTTTGCTTGGATCAGGTCGCACAGGAAACCTTCACTTCCGGATCAACGGAAAGCCCGGCGTCACTTGCGGCATACTCGCACATCAAGCTCAGCAGTAGAGGACGGAGAGCCTTCTCACTGTACTGGAAGTGTTGCATAGCTCACCATGTCGCAATCAATACCAGTCACCACGCGGTCCTCCGCGTCTTCACGGGCAGCCGCAACCGCAGCCGCACCTGCGAAAAAGTACCCGTTCTACCTCGGCGGAACCGCGGCCTCCATCGCTGCATTCTTCACCCACCCGCTCGATCTTACCAAGACGCGCATGCAGACTGCATCCGCGCGCCAGAACATGCTCTCCCTCATGCTCAAGACTTTCCGCGACGAGGGGCCGCGCGGGTTGTATGTGGGTTTGACCGCGAGCTTGTTACGGCAGATGACGTATAGCGTTACGCGGTTTGGGGCATATGATAAGCTCAAGGAGTTGGCTGTCAAGCAGAATGGGGGAGGGAATGGCGGGTTGGGGGTGGGGCAGATGGCGTTGTGTGCGAGTCTGGCGGGTGCGGCGGGGGGTTTGGCGGGAAACCCGGCTGATGTGCTGCTGGTTAGGATGACTAGCGATGTGAACAAGGCACCAAAAGAGAGGTATAACTATCCGAATGCGATCTCCGCGCTGGTGCGAATGACAAGAGAAGAGGGGGTCGGGTCGCTATTCCGCGGTCTGGGGCCGAACACAGTGCGAGCGGTGCTCATGAACGCCTCTCAGCTAGCCACATACGATGTGTTCAAGAACATCCTTCTCAACTCGGGGTACTTTTCCGAAGGCACCGCGCTGCATTTCTCCGCCAGCTTCATGGCTGGTACAGTAGCCACGACGGTTTGCAGCCCAGCAGACGTGATCAAGAGCAGGGTCATGAACGCACACGGAACAGGGGAGGGGATCGTAAAGACGTTGCGGAAGGATCTGAGCAAGGAAGGGGTAGGGTTCTTGTTTAGGGGGTGGACTCCGGCGTGGATGCGGCTGAGCCCGAACACCATTATTGTGTTTGTGGTGTTGGAGAAGCTGCGTCTCCTTGTAGATTATACAAGAGAGAAGAAGGCGGTGGTGAAGAAGGAGTTGGGGGAGGGCATTCAGGTCAAGGCATAGAACGGGTTCACAGTGCAGCCAACATGTTGTAAAGCTATTTTCGCAACTATAGAGCGCTACGTCGCAACAGCTGAGGTAGCAATACACTTTGCTTTAGATGCAAGTACTGAAAAGGATATCGTTTGTCGAGTGGGAGATCAACACGCAGGCCAGTAAGGAAATCTTGAACAGCATGTCGAGGCAGTAAGACTTTTTCCGCAGAGTAAGGTACGAAAGAGGGGAATCGGCGAATTGAATCGGGATACGAAAATTTCCCACAGTTGCAGCTGCAGCTCTCTACTTTGCCTTTTCTGCATCGGTGATGCTCCCTCGTTTGTCATGAATCAGAATCACTTTGTGCAGCTCATCGACATCTTCCGACATTTAGCTTTATCCTCCCGACCTTCCTTGCCACCACGCAGCCCACGTTCACACTAAGCATAGCGCTTTATAACCAACATGTCTGGTCAAGGATCTTATCTGTAAGTGCCCTCAATCCTTCTCCTCAGCATGGTGATATTCGGCGCAGTGGCGGCGAGCCGTCTCCACAGCAATCCTCCTCCCATGTCGCTGTGCTCAATCCGCAAGAATGCTTGCTCGTCAGATTTCCCTTTCTCTCTTTCTATCCAATTCTGGTGGAAGAACTCACACTGACTGATACTCTCAATGACTTACTTTGGGATACCACTCGCGCAGCTCGGCACAGAAGGGCTTCCTCTCCTCCCCCTCTGGTGGCCGCCCGGCTCCTAAGCAGTCCAACCTCCTGGTTCGCTTCATCAACAACCAGATTCTCGCCCCTGAACACCGCGCAGGCAACCTCTCCATCGTGTGGGGCCTCTCCGTCTTCACAGTGGGGATCATTGCCGCTCGCAAATTTGGCGACTTGATCACGCCTGTCTTCTAAGCTCTACCTCAGCCCCAACGGTCCCATAATCTCATCCAGAACTCTGGCTCAGCTCAAAAGAACTTGGGTCTTCTTCTAAGCCGTTCAGCTTTTACCATGGCTGGCAAGCAGGAGTAGAGGCGACTAGGTCGTCAGCCAGGATACAGGTTCGAGTTCTGAACATGAAAGCATGTGCAGTCCCACTCCGCACCCTCGCTGCACAATGGCGATTGGACACAAAAACTTTCCGCTTGTACAACACATCATTCTCGCTTCTAATCACAACTCTTTCCGACAAATCATACTGCAAGCATGGTCCGCTCATTAGCATCCACTCATCCCTTAGCCTCATCCGCACAGGCAAAGTAGGACAGTACGAAAGTTACAGCGCAGATCGAGAAGCCGGAGCTGGAGCGAGAAAAAGGGTAGATTGCAGGACTCAAACATTCGGGATGAAGGAAACATGCTATGCAAAGAAAAGGTGCGACGGTGCAGGGGCGCTCAACAAAGCTGTTGGATAACATGGTCACGTCGACAAAAAAAGGTCAAGCCAAACGACAAGGGGTGGGAGGCTTTGGATGCAGATGCGAATGGTGTTGAGGGTCCTACTTGCGACCGCCATTCTTGTTCTTCTTCTTGCCGGAAGACGACTTCTTCCCGCTGCCACTGCCACTGCCACTGCCACTGCCACTGCCACTGCCATCGGGAAGCTCATTGTCTCGCTTGAGCACGTCGTAGAGCGACTGCTGTGCCGACTCAGCGGGAGCCTTCTCGGTTACTTGCTGGGTGACAACGTCGATCTCCTTGGCCTGGGGCAGCGATCCGTCCTTGGCGGGGCCGACGACAACTTTGGCGTGGCGAGGCTCTTCGCTTGGGCTAGCCTCGGTCTTGCGCTTGTTTGCCGCTTCCTCTGCAGCGTCATCAGCGGATGAAGTGTCCTGTTGGGAATCCTCAGCGGCGGAAGAGGCTTGCTTGTGTTCCTTGGAGTCGACGTGGGGAGAGCCGGATACCTTCTTGCGCGGAGACTGGGTTCCATCGCCTCTGACATTAGCCGAGCGAGGTGTAGACTCTACAGGCTTGGAGGAGTCGGGCTTCTCGGCTAGCTTCATATCGGAGCTCTGAGCCTCTGGCACGGCTTTTGGCGTTTTGGCAGGGTCAGTGTGAGAGCGTTCCGTAAAGATGGAGGGATATGGCAGCTGAAGCTGGTGGGGCAAAGCGAGATTGACCAGCACTGTGGCTGTGCGGGCCAGTTCTTCGACAATCCTAAGAGGACCATGAGAGGCACGGGAGAGGACAAGCCCGCCTTGTTGACCGACATGCTCAGCTGCATGGACGCCAGCGTCGAAACCCTTGACCAAGCTGGGAGGGAGGCGAGGCTCGACCTCCTGGCGGTAGATCTGCGAGGCGTCCCTAGCGTATCGGTGTTCCACAGTCTCGACCTTGGAGTGAAGCCAGAAAGCCACATTGGACGCCCACAGGAACGCTACCGACAGCAGCGGCACCAGTAGCGCGCGGTAGAGGTATCCAAAAACGGGAAGGGACTGAACGATCTGCTCGAGAGGCCACTCGTCTTTCCACTGAGTGCAGAAGAGGGTGTCCTTGGAGCCTTCCTCTGCGTTGAAGGTGAGCACCGCCTTTGTAGGCACCGCAAACTGGAAGAGCGGAAAGAAGGCGGGTCGAACATGTCGTGTGGCCTTGACAATGACGGTAGTGGCTGCATCATCCCAGCGAATGTCTTCGTCGGCGATCTTGGCGGCAGAGCCAAAGTCGAGAACGTTGTGGAGATAAGCGACATGCTTGATCTGGCTGGCGCCAGCAATCTTCAATCCCCGGCCTTGATAAGTGCAGCCAGAGGCAAAGTGGGCATTGATGGTCGAGTTGAATAGGACAGGGTCTCTTGAGAGCAAGTCACGGACCACCTCTATGGTGCGGGTAGACCAGCAATCATTTAAGGCGCCAAAGTCGACAAGAACATCGGATTCCGTCAGCACATGAGCTCTAATATCGTAGCGCTGCGGCCATCTTGCGTCTGTGACAGCTGCAGTTTAGATGCTTGCAAGGTGCACTGTTACTTACGCTTGATCTCTTGCTCAGCCTTGGATGCATTCATGATGGCGTGATGCTCCTTCCTGATTCAGGAAGGTGCGAATGGGGTTATGGAGGAAAGGGGGGTAACTACAGCGGCTCTCAGTTTGCCAGACTCGAATGAGCTGGTCCTAAGTTGTTGATGATGGAGGTGATGGCAGTGAGGCAAGGAGGATCCACATCGACAGGTTACGGGAAGTGGCACCTTTTCAACGAGTGTCCTGCGCCAAAGCAACACTGGTATAGCAAGCAAAGTGTTGCTTCCGCCATGCGCAAGCTCGGCCGCCCAGTCACGCACGCACCAAGCATCAGAATCTTTCGGTACAATGTGAATTGCAACTCGAACGTCACTTCAGTCAAGGCTCAGCACTTCCGCGCACAGGAAGACGTAAACCAGAGGTCAGCCACAGTCAGACACTCAGCCTAGCCGGAAGCCTCTTGACGCATCGCAGGGTGAATCAGGCAGTGTGTGATGTGTGTCTGATGCGAGCGTGCATTTCACACGCCTTTTCTTCCGATCCCGTTGTGCCTACGCCAACCACAAAATCAGTCACCACCCTCTTTCCGAGAAATCACATCGCTCGCTCTGAACAGTGCCTGTTTCTGATGCTCGGGATCTGTGTCACGGAAGGATGCCGATAGCATGTGATTTCAACGATCCTGCTTTCTGCACGACATACCGTGTAGTAACCGTAGTGAGGGAAAAGGTCCCGTGCAGCCTCGTCTGAATGGATGCAACACTCAGCAGGGTTACAACTGCAGAAGATGACGCTTAACTTAGGCTTGGAAAACTGGCTATTTTGGCGTCAGAATTACGCCTTATTTCGTTTGTTTTACAGTACCGTATTTCTGGAGGCGCCAACAAATGCGGTGATGCGGTGGCGAGAAGATACGGAAACATTCAGAATTCAGGCCCACGAAGAGGCAGAAAAGGAGTCTTATACGCTCACGACCGTATTCGCAGTCTCACTTCAAATACAATTTACAGGCTCGCCCACGCAGCTTGCAGCTTGGATGACTTGAGAGATGATGCTGGCGGCCGCAGAGAAGCAAGCTGCTGCAGACGATAAGTCCAGGTGGGTGTGCACGCACTATTTGGCTAGGTAAGGTCGTCGACATCGTTCACCTCGGCATGGACGATGGCAGACGGAGGTGTCTCGTAGCCTGTGTGTACGCTGTCGATCCTTGCTTCTTTCCTGGAGGCAGCATCGTCTCGTTGCACCGAGGAGTTCCAGTGCTGCTTCTTCTCGCCCAAAACAGAGTTCGCAGCATCATCATTGAATGCACCGCCCTCTTTCCAGTCTGCGTAGCTCGGCACTTCTTCCGCTTCGGGTCCTCCGATGTCTGCAGCTGCACCACTGCCAGTGTCAAACTCTGTGTCTTGCAAAATGCCGCCCATCGCTCGTTGCCTCGCCCACAGATCTTCAGCAACGTCCAAGCTTCGACACTTGGCAATATTGCGCAGCATTTGCATCTCGCGCCTGCGGTGGAGCTGTCGACGCAAGCTCTGCGTTAGGAATGTCTCGAGCGTCTGGATGGCCCAGTCCTTGGGCACCAGTTCGAGCACCTCGCGATTATCGAGATGCAGTGCCTGCGTGTTGAGCAAGTGGGCCGTTGCGATGCGGAACTTCTCCTCGGCGCCGTTGGCCATGTAGACCGAGAGCAGCTGCTTCAAGAGTTCCTTTTTGCGCTGTGCACCAGACAGCTCATGTTGTGCAGTCGGCTTGGTGTGCATTTTGGCATGCGCCTTGACACGCTGCGCATAGGTTCGGCTCAGCATCGCCGCAAATGGCCGCAGAGCCTCGTGGTCTTCGGCAATCGAAGTGGCTAACATTGGCGAGAGCACTTCTCCATCCTGCGAGCAGTAAGCTTCGGCGCTGTTGGCGTCCCTCAAGGTGATGGCGAGCAGCGACAGAGCTTCCGCATCACGACCTAGCTTGCCCAAGATGATGGCTCTTTCGTAATTCAGCGTTTGCAGCGGCAAGATGATCTCAAGCAGTGCTTGATGGTCGAGTACAGTAGAGCCTTGCAGTAGCATAGCTAGCTTGAGGCGATCCACGTCTCGTGACGACCCACTGCTTGCGAGTGCAAGGTGCGCAAAGAACGATTCAGCATAGGAGCCCTGTGCGTACTCATGCGTAACAGCCTCCATCTTTTGCCGATAGTTTTCGTCCTTGAGGTGGTCCGCGACGCGACGCAGCAGTGCCTCAGCTAGTTCGCGATGCATTTGCTCGTCCTGCACCTTGGACGTCGACAGCGCCACCACCTCGAGGTACTTGGTGGCTGCGTCAGCATCGATGTCACGCAGCTCGCTGATGGTTGCTTTCTGTGCTTGGATCGCTTCCAGCTCCTGCGCCCTGGACTGTGTTGCTGACCTCGCTGTCGCGTCAGGAACAGCCGTTGCGGTATGTTTCGTGAGAATACGAATGCCGGCCTCGGGATCCTTCCGGACGAGCCAACGGCCATAGCTGGAAAGCAGATTCGGGTCGCTCTGCTCATTGAGCAAAGCTGCCACTTTGGACAATGCTGCAGGCACATCGACCGTCTTGGTCAGAGCGTCGACCAGTTCGCCATCGATCAAGTCAGTCCAGACCTTCAATGCTCCTTCGACGTTGCCAGTGCGCTCGAGATGCTCTGCCAGAAGACTCGAAAACTGCTTCTCCTTCAGGACTTGTTCAACCAACAAAGGCTCACAGGCATGTCTGGAGATGAGGAACGACGCTAGCTCGTCTTTGAGGAGAGCGCTTTCCTGTTCGGTTACTCCGCGTCGCTGAACAATGAGCTGAAGATAGGCAGAATCAACGCAGACGTTGACATTTGCCAGCATCTGCTCGTCCATGAAAGAGCCAGCCCAGAAAGTAGTAGCTGCGCCATCTTCACCGAATGCAGCGGCAGAGCTGACGCGCCAACCTTCCAGTAATTGGCGCAACATCACATCGGATCGCCACATTAGATCCCTCCTAAGTTGTCGGAGCGTTTTGTCTGCTGTGACATCCATTGGTGGAGAATAGTTAAGGGAAAGATTGGCGTCCACGAGTTCGTCTATGCTCTGCAGCCTGTCGGAGTCCTTGCTTTTCAGCTTGTGAAGGCTTGACAGCACAAGCGCCGGCATGATGGCTTCGCCTAGATTCGCCGATTCTTGAGCCAGCCATGGGAATAGAGCGAGGAATAGCCGCGGGTCGAGATTGGCATGACGCAGCACCTCACGCGCAGCAGAAAAGTTTGTGCGATGAAGCAGTTCGATCCCTAGGAGTGCGTACGCCACTGATGACTCCAGAGACGATTGCATTGCATCATCAACCTCTGGCTGAGATATTCTGCTCAGTCTGTACGAATCCAAGCTTTCCCGCAAGTTGCGCAATCGGCCTCGATGCAGTTGTTCGGCGGTCCAAGTGAGAAGCGGGTCCTGTTGAATAGCGGAAGTCGAATTCCTTCCGCAAAGGAGAATCTGGCGTTGTAATGGAGATGAGGCGCTTGCGTGTTCCGAAGCGCGACGCAAAAGTGGCGCGTCAGGGCTGTTCAGCCGAGAGAGCGACACCTTGACGGTGTCAAGATCATTGCTCGCAGAGTTTGCACCCTCGGCTTTGTCCGCAGCACCTCGCTGTGTCGAAGAGGAAGGCGCTCGGACGGATTGCAGGAAACGCGGATCCAAGCCGGGAGGTAGCTGCAGACACTGAATCCTCTCGACGGAATCTTGACCAAGGTGATGGATTTCGACTGTGTCGTTTCTCAGCAGCGATACAAGGTATTTTCCGTCAAAGGTGACCGAGCGTGGATGAGAGGGCCACTCGAGTAATTTTGGCGCTGGCTCGCCAGAAGGTTTGACAAAGACACCGAGAGTGATGGAGCCACTATGTGAGGTGACGAGAAACTCGCACTTGAAGGAAGCTGAAGACGAAGCGGAGCGGTCAACGATAGGCGACTCGCGCCCTTGCTTGTTGCTGGGAGGATGGAGGGGCACAGTGACGATGCTGGGCCTGACTTGAGCTGAGGGCGATTCGCCGGTCTGACTAATGGGAAGGTGGAGCTGGGTGATGGTGCCCGATGAGAGGTCGACGAGGCTGTACTCGGTCTCATTGGCAATGCAGAGGGTATCGGCGAAGCGGCGAGCAAAGATGGCACCTCCAGGAAGAGGGATGTCCTTGACGGTGGCCCAGAGAAGGTCAGATCTGCCCTCTGCACCGATCTTGCCCAAGATGATGTTCTTCCTGCGTACGAGGCAGATACTGATCATGCCGGCAGCATCGGTACCGGTTCCGTGCTCTGCCTCCTCGTCATCCAGCACGATAGTACTGACTGCTCGAGTCGAAGGCAAGCTTCGTATTGGTGTCCAGTCGGGAAGCGAGAAGAAGCTGACTAGGCCTTCGCAGAGAACACCCGCAGCGTTGAATGGCCGCAGCAACACGACCTTTTCGATCGGCTTGGAATGATTTGATACGGAACGACTATGACGAAGGGTATATGCGTGCGATAGTGCTACTGACGTGGAGGACGATGATGCATTTCGAGAGCTGATCTGAAAAGAGTGGATCCAGCCGTCAGATGTGCCAATGTAGAGGTGATAGCCGTCGGACTGTGAGCAGCGAATAGAGCTTTGTGCATTTTGCTGAACCGCGGCAGGAGAATCCGGATTTGTTGCGTCCGCACTGTTGTTGATGGGGAGGGTGGGGAGCAGCAACGGAGTCAGAGCATACGGAGGCACTGGCTCCTGCGAGGAGGGCCCTTGGGCCGAAGCCATGCTGCTGCTGCCGACTATAGGTGGGTTCGACCGTGTGGCCAAATGAGATGGAGCATCCGTGCGCTCGTGGTCGTGCTTGGAGGTGATGCTTGGAAAGGCAACGGTGATAACAGCTCGAAAGGTCCTGTCGAAGAAGTCAGCGCGGAGAATCAGCGCAGAGGCCACCCACTTCGGTTACTATGGATGGGGGACAACTCTCGGATTTCGGACAGATTCAAGCTGAGAGACACGAGGGGTCCAAGATCTGCGCCCGATAGCTCATGCACGAGTTGAAATGCAAGATGGGGAGTTTGGATCTTGTCGGTCGTGTGCGGAAGGATCAAGGTGGATGTTAGGGATGTTTTGTGGAGCCCGATTTGGCTGTGGACCGAGAGAACTGGCTGCGATTCGGCAAGTGATGGGGTTTCAGATCGAGCTGACGGACGGAGCTGCAACACGGCGGCTGAGCCAGAGACGCACTCGTTCCCCCCGCTTGAATTTAAGTTAGTGAATATAACTCCACAGCGCACTGGGCACACGCGAGACCAAACCAAACCCTGGCTTGCCAAGGCACACGAAACGAGAGAGCGTCTGAGCGCAGCAGGTCATCTGGCATTTCGATTGCCGAGTTCACAGTCGAATTGACGCAGGGCTCTCATATCAGTCCATGTTAGGTGACGCCGTACTTGTTCCATCCTTTCTTTCCCTTCCACCCCTAACGCCGTCTGATCTCCATCACTCGCAGCCGAGACTCAGCACTCTCTCTGCGGGGCAATTCGACTCGGTGCCAAATCATCGTTACTCGCAGTGCGGCACCACACCAAAGCCAGTAGACCCGCTCAGCTGGCCTCAGGACGTTCACACGAACCGACACGGCTGCAAGTACACTTCGACAAGAGCAGCGAGAGCGCTCACCTCTACCACCACTGTGGGACCGCCACGCTGCCTTCCTAGCCTTTGCCAATCACATTGGCACCAACATCATATACAACCCAACATGGCGAACTCAGACTTCTTGAATGTAAGTTGATTCAACCAACCGAAAGCAGGCGCCAACGCGCACAGATCAGCTTGCTGAATAGTTCACTCCTCTCTATAGAAAGCAATCGAGATCGTGCAAAAGGCGATCGACGAAGATGTCAAACAAAACTATCAAGAAGCGTACAAGCTCTACCAGAACAGCTTGGACTACTTCATGATGGCGTTGAAGTGTAAGTAGAGTGCCCAAACAACTCACAATATGTCGCCCCGCCCGATGCTGACTTTCCTCCTCCTCCTCCTGCTTTGATGTCCACGCCTCCCGCATCACAGACGAAAAGAATGACAAGCTCAAAGATCTCATCCGCAAAAAGTTTACAGAGTACCTCGACCGAGCTGAGAAGCTCAAGGAGCACCTCGCCAAGAGCGCAGAAGACCGCGGCAGGGCTGCTGTAGGCGCGAACGGTGCCGAGAAGGGCGTTGGTGGCAGCACCGGCGGCAAGAAGGATGGCGAAGACGACGATATCGACCCCGAAACCAAGAAGCTCCGAGCAGGCTTGTCGAGTGCGGTGCTCTCAGAGACGCCTAACGTGAGATGGGACGATGTCGCTGGTCTTCACACGGCCAAGGAGGCGCTCAAGGAAGCCGTCATTTTGCCCATCAAGTTCCCCCAGATGTTCACCGGCAAGAGGACGCCATGGCGAGGTATCCTCATGTACGGACCACCCGGAACCGGAAAGTCGTTCCTCGCCAAAGCCGTCGCTACCGAGGCAAAGTCGACCTTCTTCAGTGTCTCGAGTTCCGATCTGGTCAGCAAGTGGATGGGAGAATCGGAACGATTGGTCAAGCAGCTCTTCCAAATGGCACGCGAGGCCAAGCCGTCGATCATCTTTATCGACGAGGTCGACTCGCTCTGTGGTACAAGAGGGGAGGGAGAATCAGAAGCATCCAGGAGAATCAAGACGGAATTCCTTGTGCAGATGAACGGTGTCGGCAATGACGAGACGGGTGTCCTCGTGCTCGGCGCCACCAACATTCCTTGGGCGCTCGATCTGGCCATCAAGCGTCGATTCGAAAAGCGCATCTACATTCCACTGCCCGACCTCGAGGCAAGGAAGCGAATGTTTGAGCTCAATGTCGGCGAGACTCCATGCGCTCTGGACAGCAAAGACTACCGCAAGCTGGCGTCATTGACCGAAGGATATTCTGGATCCGATATCAGTGTGCTTGTGCGAGATGCGCTCATGCAGCCAGTGCGCAAAGTGACGGGTGCCACTCACTTCAAGAAGATCATGGCTCCCGCACGACGCAAGAAGCAACAAGAAAAGGCCAAGAATGGCAATGCCGACACGGGTGCACTCGGCCATGCCGCTCAACAGGACGGCGACAACACAGAAGCCGACGATGAAGTAGAGGAGTTGAAGGAGTACCTCACACCTTGTTCACCCGGAGATGCAGATGCAATCGAGATGACGTGGGACGACATTGAAGGCGACCAGCTTTTGGAACCCCAGCTGGTGATGAACGACTTTTTGCGCGCCATCCAAGCTGTGCGTCCCACCGTCACGAAAGCCGACAGTAAGTCACAAAGCCTGAAAACGACTCGCCTCGGCCCTTTGAACACTTATCTGATGCACTCACTGACATCGGCCCTCTTTCGGTTGTACCCTCCCACCTTGCTTTGCTTTGCTTGCTTCGTTCGTCTCGCCACTTTTGCAGTCGAGAAGCACGTCGAGTTCACCAACGAGGCTGGTCTCGAGTAAACGCTGCCTTGCACGTTCATTGAGTAGATCGTTTGCTGGTCGAGGGGACTTTCTGTCCACTCCTTCATCCATCTTGACTTGCGGACCTATCAACTTGTCTCGCATCTGTACTTCTTGTCACGTTTGGTCACCTAAGATAGAGTCCAATCTGATCATTCTGCGAACGGGTTTATTGACTGGATGCACTTAGACTGCTTGTTCCTCGATGAGAATTGGATTGAGCAGAGGCAGAGTCAGCAAGTTGTAGCCATTCGCAGCAGCCGAGCGCGGTTGAAAGCCATTTGAATTAGTGAGGTTTTGGTACGCCTCTTACTCGCGCATTTCGAGCTCGGCTAAGCCGTCTTGCTCACTTCGGATGCATGCGTGCATAAGCGAGGTCCGTATGACCCATTTGGATTCGTCTTACAACTACTTTCTGTTAGGTGAACTGTGTATGTAAGTAGAATGAGAAGCGTTAGACGCATCTCACCATGATCGTGTGGTTTTAGCTAGAATGTAACATGTTGGGCAACGTTCTTGATTACAAAGCATGTGTGGTATGTGAAACTAAAGTCTACATTGAGAGAGTACTGCCGAATCTGTCGAAACCACAGATGGCGGTAGTACTACCATCATCTTCCTCCTTTCCCCGCACTTTCTGTAACCTTATCTCTGTTTATCCGGTGCATCCGCCAGGCACCGGAGGCTCTCCACGCGATCATGCAAGTTGAAGACACAAGTGCGTCGTTCCTCGACGTTATTCTCGAAGCTGCTGCATTCATCGCCGCAGCTCAACGGAGGCCGGCCACTGACCTGCAGCCTCGCGGGTTCGAGGCCATCCTTCGCCAGGTCGACGAGACCCATTTCACGGCCGACACAGGCTTCACACCAGAGCAATTCGAAGCAATACACCATGCATTAAAGCTGCCCGAGCCAGTGAGAACGCATGTGCAAGACTGTGTTGATTCGAAGTCGGCTCTCTTCATGCTGTGTGCCTGGCTCAGGAACAGAACGCTGCGGTCGCTCGAAGGCCAGTATGGCTGGTCACACAGCAGGATATCCAGGACGGTGAGGTACATGAGTGACTGGATCTTCCGGCGCTGGGGACACCTTGCTGACGTCCAGAGCCCGAAGCACCGCCTAGCTGTTCCTCGGCGGCTCCAGTACTATGCTGCAGCAGTAGAACGTCTGTTCCGCCTGCCGCGGATCTGGGGTGCCATCGATGGCACTGTACGACCAATCGCAATGCCAACCATTCAACAGGAGCTTGTGTACAATGGCCACAAGCGGTGTCATGCACTTAAGTATCAGTTTATCTCATGTCCGGATGGTCTGATCTTCTGTTCATTGCCGTTTGAGGGTCGCAGACATGATGCACACATCGTGGCCCACACAAGACTCGTAGAATGGGCCGAACGGCATGCCAAGAACGAGGATGGCGAGCAGCTGTACCTCTTTGGGGATCAAGCATATGGGAACTCAACAGCAATCATCACCAAGTTTCGGGGCAACACCATATCCTCGTATCAATCAGACTTCAATTACATCATGAGTAAGTTCAGAGTGCAAGTGGAGTGGGCTATCGGACTCATTCCAGGTCAGTGGCCACGATTCAGTGTGAAGCGCCAGCAGAAGTCTGGACTGGGACCAATTGGGCAGGACTGGATGGTAGGGGTTATCTTGTACAATGCCAAGACGTGCCTTGTCGGTAACCAGGTTAGCAAGAGGATGGGTTGCATGCCGCCGACGCTGGATGAGTACTTCTCCAGCCCGCGGGTGAGAAGAACGTGGGTAGCACCCGATCCCAGCACGAGCGAGAGCGGCATCAACTCACCCGCGATGGCAGAGAACGAGGAGGAGATCATGGTCGAGAATGCTATTTGATTGCGTTTCATGTATATACATAAGAAGGAATCGAGTATACAAGCATTGCTATTGAAAACCCCGAAAGGTCCATTGCGCGGCTGTGAGGGCGCTCGAGAGCTTCGGCGCCGTCGAGATGGAGTACTCACATCAGAAAGGACGGACGCGCTGCGATATCGTTGGCTGCTTGGTGTTGTTTCTTGAGGGATTGTGTCGAGCGCAGGTGGGACAGACACCGGGTTTGGCGGATGAGCCGACCTTCCAGCCAAACCCTGCAGCATACTCATCATCGAAGTCATCATACTCTCCATACGACGATTCTGGTCCTCGAGAATGCTGATCTTCGATTGCAATTCCGTCTGAATGCGAGTGTTGTGCTCCAATGTTGCCTGCGAAAGCTGCGTCTGTGCCTCGGTTTGGACCTTCAGGAGATTGAGCTGCTGTAGCTTGAAGTCCTTCTCAAACTCACGATAACGCTCAGTGCTCTCCGTCAGTGCAGCAAAGGCGTCAGCGGCGGTGTTTCTTTTACGTTTACGGACTTGTGAATCGAAGGAATGGTCTCCATCGGACTCCGAGGCCTGAGATTGCGTGTGGGAGCGGTGGCGTTCACGCATGGTTGTCATTGATCGCGACGCCGGTGTTTGCCTAGAGTCCGAAGCCATCTGAGCGAGCTCTTCACGATCAAGCTCAACTGCGGAAGACTGTGCTGCACGTCGTCGTGGAACGTATGCTTCTGATTCAATGAATTCGTCGAGCAGAGCCTCATACTCGCTGGTGAACTCGACAACGCCGCTTGCGCGAGTGTTGATGTCATTCCTCTTCTTGCGATGGTCCACGAGATGTCCGAACTTGATCTTGATAGCCCTCTCACTGCGTTCAGGAAGCCCTTCCATTGCACAGACTGTGTTGAATTCGATAACTGCATTGTTCCAGGCTAGCTTGCGGTCGCTGTTTGTGCGTGCAATGTTTGGATTATAAGATATGACGGCCTTAATGAGGATCTCCATTGAGCGACGGTCCCATTGAGCTTGAGATCCTAGACGTTCAGACGACTGCGAAGCAGCTGGAGACTCGAATGACGCTGGCATTACTTGCGAGGCTTGAGAACCAAGTACAGGCGGAGCTTGAGAACGTACAGGAGTCGCTGGCCACGGAACGGAGCATTCACGCTGGGTTTCTTCATCGGAATCGTCTGTAATTGCAATGGTATTGACATCGCCGCTGTTTGAGAGCGACATTAAGGGGCCCCTGAGTGGCGGCGGAAGGTGGTTGAGCTCGAAAGGTGTGTCGAAAGAGGAGTTCATGGCCGTTGAATGCAGTTCGAGGTCGCACATGCAGTGTTTGTGGGGTAACAAGGTTCATCAATTGCAGATCCCGAACTCAATTAACCTTATCTACAGTCTGTGCCTGATCGCGATGACGACCACTACCACCAACTGTACGGAGCTCATCGGTGACCTATGAGCCCGATATTCACAAATCGTGCATATTTGCTGACAAAGACGCGTCATGTGAATGAAAAAAATTTTCAAATTCTGCACCCGCATCCCGAACTGAGTAAGACTGAGCTCGCGACCGTCTGACTCTCTTCCAAACCACCACCACCACCACCGTCTCACGTAGTTCGGCAAACGAACTGCGTGAGATAGACGTTTCTCGACCAAAACCTCTCTATTAACAAGGAGGGCAACTAGAAGAAAGTGACACGAAAGGAGGTTTTGCAGGTTGGTCGGTGAAATTCCAACAGCTACGAGATACGTGTCGCCAGACTCGGGTCCAAAAAGACACGCCGAGCAAAGACTGCATGTGACACAATCAGGGCGCCAGGGATCTTCTCACAGCTGTCTTTCTGTCTTCCACTTCCTATATATACACACCTAACCTTTGCTTGCGACCCTTCGCATCGCCAACACTCATTCAATCACAGTCACAGAGCTGCCGATCTGCTGCACCACTATCTTGATCAGCGGCAGCAAGGTTGTAACTTCCCTGGTGCGCTCGAGCACATCTGACGCCGACCGTCCCAGCCGGTTCAATTCAATCCCAGCCGAGGAGGCCGTGAGGACGAGTCCTCAGCGATACGTTGAACATTATGTCGGCAACACCAGGCCCAAGCTCGACGGATCCTGTCGCTCCGGAGCAGCAGGCCATCCAGGCCGTGATGCAGGCTCTGAACACCCTGTACACCGATCCAAACAACCAGGCCAAGGCTTCTGCCAATACTTGGCTTCAGAACTTCCAGCAGACATCAGAAGCTTGGCAGACTGCCAACTCGCTACTCCTCGCATCCGAACTGCCACTCGAACCACGTCTCTTTGCTGCTCAGACCTTCCGCACCAAGATCACCTTCGACCTCGAACAAGTTCCAGCACAGCAGAGGGTCGCCCTTCGTGATACCCTCCTCACAGCACTTTCAGCATACGCTCAGGGGCCTCGCGTGATCCAAACGCAGCTTAGCCTCGCCCTCTCTGGTCTTGCTCTCCAACTCGACGAAACCGAGTGGCCCACTGTGGTGCCAGGTATGATCGAGAGATTTGGTTCTAGCCCGGATACTGTTCCAGTTCTGCTCGAGTTCCTTACCGTGTTGCCAGAGGAGGTCATCACCAACCACCGCATTCCCGTCGATCACGACTTCTACAATGCACGATGCCACTTTTTGCTTTCGGCTGCAGCGCCCGAGATCCTCAAGCTGCTCTCCATGTACGTCCAGGCTTCTGGCTTGACATCTCAGATTCAGACCGGCATCTTCCAATGTCTCCGATCCTGGCTCAAGAGCGGCGAAGTGTCGGCAGGTCAAATGGCGGACACGCCTCTCTTCGACCTGTCCTTCGATGCGCTGGCTTCCGACGAGCTGTTCGACGTGGCCACCGATGTGGTTTGCGACCTCATCAACGAGACTCAGGAAGTAGAGGAGAACATGGATGTCATTAAGCGCGTCCTTGCCCGCCTCTATCCCCTCCGCCCAGAACTGTCGGCGGCAGGCGATGACGAGGACAAGGTCCGTGGCCTTTGTCGCATCTTTGTGCAAGCAGGCGAGGCCTATCACAGAATTGTTCTTCGCCATCAGAACGAACTCTTCCCCATCGTCGAGGCTATTGCAGAGTGCACCGCCTACCATGATCTCGACATTGTTCAGATCACCTTCCGTTTCTGGTACCTGCTCTCCGGTGCTCTCTCGCACGCCTATGATCACACCGAGGCGCGAGCGTTCTACCCGATCTACGAAAGGCTGCTGGAAGTCATTATCCACCATCTGCGCTTTCCTGACGACCCAGATGCGCTGACAGGCCAGGAGCGTGATGACTTCCGCTCCTTCCGACACTTTATGGGCGACACGCTCAAGGATTGCTGCCACGTCCTCGGTTCACGACAGTGCCTTTCAAAGTCCCTCCATCTCATACAGACAACGCTCTCGCAGTCCACACCCGAGACACTCAAGTGGCAGGATGTGGAAGCACCCCTTTTCAGCATGCGTGCCATGGGAGCCGAGGCGGATCCTCGCGATGATGAGGTCCTTCCTCAGATCATCAACATCATCCCAACTCTTCCAGACCACCCCAAGCTCAAGTATGCCGGACTTCTCGTTCTGTCGAGGTACACCGAATGGATTGACATGCATCCAGAGCAAATCCCAGCACAACTCTCGTACATCAGCGCCGGTCTCGAGCAAGCCGGCAGCGATGTGACAGCAGCAGCTGCACAGGCGATGAACTTCCTGTGTCAGGACTGCCATCGCCACCTTGTGCCGTATCTTCCGCAGCTCTACGACTTCTTCCGTTCGGTCAACGACAAGCTCGGGCCGGACGACCTCATCGCGATCTCGGAAGGCATCGCATTTGTGATCGCAGGCATGCAGCCATCCGAAGCGCCGCGAGCACTGATGCAGTTCTCGCAACCGCTGCTTGAATCGCTCAGTCAAGTCGCAGCGCTTCCTAACGCAAGCAAGGATCAGCTTCGCAAAGCGGCTGACAGGATGGAACAGCTGGAGAAGATGCTCGCTGTGATTGGGTCTTCTCTCTCGCAGCTCCTGCCAGAGGGTTGCGCCAAGACGTGCGAAGAGGCGTATTCGGTCGTTGATCGAGTCCTGGCCTCGCACGGTAACGTCTTCTTCATCTCGGAACGAGCAAGTGCCTTGCTTCGACGTGGACTGTCTCTGTTTGGACCACTTGCTGGCCCGAGTCTGGTGCCGTTACTGGAGCGACTGGCAGCGTGCTTCGAGCAAACAGGGTTTCCGGGCTACGTGTGGATCGTTGGCAAATGCTTCGACCAGTTCGGCCGAGAGGGTAACATGGCTGTGAGGGCGGCGCTGCAAGGAGCTGCCGAGAGGGTCAATGGCAAGATGGTGCAATTGCTGGAAAACACCATGGCCGCAGAGATGGGCGATGTGTTGGACGACTACATCCACACGTGTTTGGCAGTGCTTCACAACGCACCGTCGGTGCTCTTCCTGTCCCCGCAGTTCCCGCAGGTCTTCCGCGCAGCGCTTGCGGCGCTCACGCTACTCAAAACGGAGACGGTGGCAACGGCACTGGATCTCGTGCTCGGCATTGTCGGACATGATGCCCTCATGATGCCAGTGACAGCATCGCAACCAGGGACACCTTTGCCTGCAGCAGGTACGCCCAACGCAGATGGCCAACCCTCGATGGAGGATTTGACAAGCTATGCAGCAGCTATCCGCCACGTGGTGGGGCAGCAGGGCTTCCAGCTTGCCTCCGTGTTGCTAAATGGTCTAGTTACACAGTTCAGCCCCGAGGTTATGCCGATCGTTGTGACGACACTCAAGGTGCTCTCTAGCGGATTCGCTGGCGAGATGGTGGCATGGGTGCCGGTCATTGTGGAGCAATTGCCGACGGGCTACGTTCCAGATAAGGATAAGGAGGCCTTTGTCAAGCGCTACGTGCAGGCCATCCAAGACGGCAAGAGCCTGGATCAGGTCAGGCAGGCGTTCAACGGACTGTACGCAGCATCGCGTAAGGCAAGAGAAAGGACTCGGGTCGACAAGGATGGCGGTCCTAGTGGTCTGTTGGACCGTTGAGATCCGAACAGCCTAGCGCTTACAAGCCGCATTGATGGGATATGCACCGTGAACACCTCGCACTATCCCCTCGCACTTCTCTCATCAGTGCCAACAACATGATATTAATCCAATGCTTACTGCATCTCAAAGATCAAGGAGCGCATTGCCAAAGGTGACTCATTCTGTGCCGCTCACAGCATCACCAGTAGGACGTTGAATTGCAAGGTCTGTGTGATCCAGACCGAGTGGCGACGAAGGTGTGAGGTGTGGCCACTCAAGGCGAGAAGAGCGCATTATGCCCGATCTGAGCTGAGGCTCGCACCGATGCTGACAGTCTGGGCGAGTTCTGTATCTCCGCGGTTGTTGGAACGGCAACCATTTCCCAGCCAAGCTTGAAATTCCTGTGTGTTGTGTCATGCGGGATCATGCTCGGCCCGGTTGGAAAAGGCCACTCGCTGCACAGGCAAACACAAAAACTAAAATTAATCACCTTCCCTCCACACATCCAAGCGCATACGGTAGCCAAGACGCTGAGCTGAGTGCTTGCTTGTCTTTGCGCGACGTTGCTTTGGCATGCCTCACCATCACTTTGCTGCACTGGGCTGCAGCCGGGACACGCTCGCTGACTTAGACCTTCCAACCCACTTTCCGCGGGCCAAGGATTATTCTCCGAACTACCGTATGTCCTGCTAAGCTGCTGCACGGCCCGGACCACCAAACCATCTTCCCGCCAGCCACTTGACAACGCTCTGACCTTCGGTTGCCTTTGTCATCCTCGTCTCTCCTCTAACAGCATCCCAACCTCTCGCCACCCTACATTCCTCCTGTCCACTTCGCCTCCTCCACTGCGCTTTCAGCCAGCATTTCCGCATCCTTGGCTGCCCTCCTCTAGCAAGCAGCATCTTTCGTTCAGGTTGTCGGCAACCTTTCACAGCCTCCATTCTCGATTCCATACGAGCAAACTTCCCGCACTACGCCCAAGCCGCTCCAGCTGAGTCTGCCGTGCCGGCATCGCCCTCTCTCTCTAGTCTGACCACTTCCATCCACGGCGCATCCTTGGAGTCTGACGAGACGTCAGCTGGGCAATATGGGCAATCCGATTCCGGTCCACCTCGAACAAGAGTGCCGCAAGGCCACCAAAATTCTGAATGAATTTGTCGATCCCATCAATGGCCTCGACAAGATTGTGCCACTCAGCGTCCTCAGGAAGGCCAAAGGCTTCGCTATCTTCTCGGTTTTCCGCATCGGCTTTCTTCTCTCAGCACGCGCTGGCTCAGGCGTTGTGATTGCTAAAACCGAAGACGGTCGCTGGTCTGCACCTGCCGCCATCGGCATCGGTGGTCTCGGTGGCGGCTTCAATGCTGGCGCCGAGGTGACTGATTTTCTGATCGTTCTCAACTCCAAATCTGCCGTCCGATCTTTCATGGCTACCGGCTCCCTCCAGCTCGGTGGCAACCTTTCCCTTGCAATTGGTCCTTTGGGCAGGTCGGCGGAGGCGAGCGGTAGTGTCAACACAAAAGGTCGTGTGGCTGCCATGTTCTCCTACTCGAAATCCAAAGGCCTGTACGGTGGTATCTCGTTGGAAGGGACCGTGCTCGTCAATCGCGAAGACGCCAACGTCAAAGCCTACGGTCAGTATGGGAAGAACGCCAAACAGATCCTCTCCGGCTCCATTGAGCGACCTCCGTGGGCTTCCGTGCTTATTCAAACCATCGACCGTTTCACTCTGGCAAACACGCCAAGCAAGGACCTCGATGGCGAATACTTCAACTACGACGACACCAGCAGCTTCGACAACCGCGGTCTGGGAAGAAGCGGTGGCCGTCGGTCCAGCATCGATTCTGTGGACAGTCGAGATCTGGAAGCTCTGTCCGCTGGACTCAGACCTTCGCGTAACTCTAACTTCGACGACTTGCCTGACAAATTCGATGGTGCCGTCAGTATCAATGATCGCGACCGCGATTCTCTCGATGATTGGGAAGACGGCAGTCGTCTCAGAAGAGACAGTGACTACGACCACCGCCACTCTGGGTCGTACGCTTTCGGCTCCCCCTCCTCTTCGCTCAGCAACACATCGGCGCGTGTCGGGTCTGCAGCTTCGCAGGGGAAGCGTCCGGGCTTCCGACAAAGGTCGAGCAGCATTGCGAGCAATCTCAGCTTCTCCAGTTTTGGTAAGAAGAAGCTGGATCGTTCGGGCCCCACGCCTCCGCCTGATTGGAGCGACATCCCGGGACAGAGCAGAAGTAGCAGCGCGTGGGGCAGGCGAGACATGGACGGTATGGACGCTCTCGACCGAGAGCTCCAAGGTGGAGGTGCAGCCAGCCCTTCAGCTTCCCGCAAGTCGCCGTATAGCCACAACAAAAGCTATAGTATGGCGGGTCGCTCGTACAATTCTAGTGCAGCGCCGGAAGGTCGCATTCGGAGTGGCAGCATCGGCGGTCGAGGGAGCTCCAACACGCCTGTGGGTTGGTCGCAATTCAGCTCCACTGAAGACGCCCGCAGTGACCTATTCGGCGATGACACCGCCTCCCCTGATCGCGATCCCTTCGACGATCACAGCGGTGGCATCGGCGGTTACAATGACTACACCAATGGAAACAGCGGCAGCAGCAACGGAAACGGAAACGGAAGAACCAAGTCGCCATGGAACAGTGGATCTGCGCCGCCGCCATCAAAGGCCAGCGGACGCTTCGGTCGCTTCCGCACCCCCAGCCCCGGCAGCAGCGCTTTTGGTCGCAAAAAGACCCCAACCATCACCGAAGATGACTACGGCGACGACCACCATGCCTCGCTCATCTCGCCGTCGATGGATGACTACAATCACAACTCCAACGGGTCTGGCCTTGGCAGGCGCGAGTCCTTTTCATTGGCCGGCGAGAATGCGGGTGTGCCGGTTGTTGAGCGCGTGCTGGCGTTGTACGACTTTGAGGCGCAGGAAGAAGGCGATTTGGGCTTCAATAAGGGTCAGGTGATTGCGGTCACGAAGAAGACGGATAGCAGGGACGACTGGTGGCAGGGGAGGGTGGAGGCTGGTATGAGTGCTAGCAAGATTGGTATCTTCCCTGCTAACTACACTCAGTCGCTCTAGAGCAGACGGGTGCTTTCAACTCCTCGAATAACGTTCGTCCTACCTCCCTCATCGCCGAAGCCCAGCGAAATATTGTTCTCTTCTCACCTTCACCTTCGGCCAGGTGCGCCTCATCATACCCCTCCTGCACCTTTTCTCCCAGCATACTGTTTAGTCTCGCTCGCATCGTTTAATACCCTCTTCACGTTTCCTCTCGCATTTTTGCCGTCTGTTCATCGATCCTTCGTCCTTGTTGATTTGTCCTCGCAAGCTCATTTGTGTCCAACGGAACCAGTCTGCCGATAGTCTAGCGTTGGAACCTGTATTGCGATCCTACGCCTGCAACTCGATTGGTTGAACCGGGCAAAGCGTGGTATGGTTCCATGTGGTCAAACACCAGCTTGTTGACGCTCATTCATCTCACACAGGCCGGGCGAGGGGAAGACAAAAACATTGCTAGAATTGACCGGGCTTGCTCCACACCGAGGGTGTGGCATGATCCATCTAAGACTTCGAGAACGATCAAGCAAGACCAGCCTTCTGCATAGCCTCCTTCATCAGTGCGCCGATCTTGGCAGGCGAGTCTGCGACGATAGCACCGGCATCGGTGAGCGCCTTGACTTTGTCATCGGCGCCACCCTTACCGCCGGAAATAATAGCACCTGCATGGCCCATCCTTCGGCCAGGGGGGGCTGTTCGGCCGGCGATGAAAGCAACGACGGGCTTGGGGTTGGCCCTGGTCTTGTTGTACTTGGCGAGGTACTCTGCTGCGTCCTCCTCCATAGAGCCGCCGATTTCGCCGATGAGGACGATGCCTTCGGACTTGTCGTGGTCGAGGAGGAGTTTGACGAGGTCGAGCGTGGTGGAGCCGGGGAAGGGGTCACCGCCGATGCCGACGCAGAGGGACTGACCGAGGCCGACCTGGGTGGTCTGGTTGACGGCTTCGTATGTGAGGGTTCCGGAGCGGGAGACGATACCGATGCGACCGGGGGTGTGGATGTGGCCGGGCATGATTCCGATCTTGCAGCCCTCTGGGTTGATGATACCAGGGCAGTTAGGGCCGACGAGACGCGACTTGGATTGCGATCGCAGCGCCGCAGCCACGCGGATCTCGTCCTTCTGAGGAATCCCCTCGGTGATAGCAACGATCAGGGGAACCTCGTTTTCGATCGCCTCAATAATGGCGTCAGCAGCACCAGGAGGGGGAACGTAGAGAACGGAAGCATGCGGCTTGGTCTCGCGAACCGCCTCCTTAACCGAACCGAAAACGGGAAGACCGAGATGGGTCTGACCAGCCTTCTTGGGCGAAACACCACCGACGAGCTTAGTGCCGTACTCGAGAGCCTGCTGGCAGTGGAAGGTACCTGTTTTTCCGGTGAAACCCTGGCAGATGACGCGCGAGTCCTTGTTGATGAGCAGGTTCTTGATCGTGTCCTCGTACGAAGCGCGTGCGGCGGACGAGGAGAAGCCTCGTGCCAGAGGGCGGCTCAGTAAAGCAGCAGCGTGCTTGAACATTTTGTTATGAGTGACGAGTCGTGACAAGGAAGAGGAAGGGTGATGACAAAGGTGAAGAGAGGGAAAAAGAAACGGGTGAGCGATATCAGAAACTCACTGGCTAGAAGATCCACACACAATGCGACTGAACGTGTGTGCGAGCTGGGGATCGGAACACGGCTGCTGCTGTCTCTCTTTCAGCTTGCTTGCTACCTTCTGCTCAAAATCGCTCGCCGGCTCTGTGCACATTTTTCTAACACCGTCCACCTTGAATTTGTACAAGTTACCTTTGCATCACATCTTCCCTGTATATGCGCGGTCTCGACACGCTTATTCAGAGCAACCACGTCGTCCATCCTCCGGGCTGGGTGTGATATTGCATCTCGTCTTTGTGGGACCTAGGTTGAGGGTGGGACTGGCTGGAAGGCTCTTGCGAGAGAGCGGTGGGCCAAGCCAGACTGTTGCTCCTCCGCTTTGGTTGGTTCTCACGGAAACTTCCGCCCCGCCACCCAGCGCGACGCGGAGCAGATCTAAATTTAAGCCTTTCCTTTTGTCCGTCCGTTGCTGAGTGTGATCGACTTTCAGACCTTTTTGGGCAGATACCACGCTGTTAAAGCGACAACAAGTCAAGGGTGGAACTCTGGCACTCCATTTAGCCTTTCCAGGCTAGCCAGGCACCTCTACGTTGAGCCTATGAGACTGCAAAGTACGGCAAGGGAATGTATTGGTAATGGTTGTGTACAGGAAGGCGGCGATGCTATGGCGGTCATGTGAAGGGGCTGAGAGGTATGACGGCGAGCTAGGCAGGCAGCTTAGTCGTCGTCCTCTTCGTCGGTTCCCTCTTCGGCTTCCAGGTCGAACATGCCGTTGGGGCCGCGTCCACCGTCTTCTTCATCGTATTCCTCTTCGTCTTCGTCATCTTCCATATCGCTAGCACCCTCCTCTTCGAGATCGCTCTCGTCTGGCAGCTCCTCTTCATCTTCCTCGTCCTCATCCTCATCCTCATCAACCTCCTCCTCCTCCTCATCCTCCTCCTCCTCATCCTCCTCCTCCTCATCATCATCATCATCATCATCGTTGTCTGACGCAGAGTCGGCCGAGGTGTTGCCGTCCGACATCCGGCCGTTCTTGGCACGTCGTCGACGTCGAACAGGTCCGTCATTGTCGCTATCGTCGTCCACATCATCCTCGTCCTCACTCTCGTCGGCGCCGAGAGCAATGTCCTGAACATCACCATCCTCATCCTGGTCACCGCGAACCAGAACACCGTCCTCATCATCATCCACAGCCATGTCATCCGAATCCGAGTCATCCGACTCCTCCACCCACTTCTTACCCTTCCTCCTCTCCTTGTCCACCACATTGTTAGCCTGCGAAACGGCATCGCCTTGCATCTTCTTGCCAAACTTGACGCCTTGAACGCACACTTGGTTGTTGGTCGCTTGCGACATGTAGGCGGCACGCGCCTCGATCTGCGAGAGGACCAGCTCAAGTCGGCCGTTGAGCGCCAACAGTCGCTCGTGTGTGGCGAGACGGGTGGTGAGCGTAGCATGCAGGCCCGAGAGTCGGCTGACGAGGTTGGGGAGCGACATGAGGTAGCCCATGTGGTTGAGCAAGGCGGCGCGCACCCACTCCATGAGTCCTCGCGCCTTTTGGCTGCCCATGCTGCCTTTGCTGACGTGGTGTCCGCCGACGCCGTTGAGTCGGTTGACGCACTCTTCCAGAAGCTTGACGGCCAATGGGCCCGAAATCTTGCGCACAGTGTTGCGGATGAGAATGGGGTCGTTGTGGTTGAGACAGCTGGTGAGCAAGCTGGTGTCGCCAGAGTGCAATGCCTGCGAAAGGGACGAAGCAAGCGAAGCTTCGCTCATCAAAGACTGCTGCTTCTTGGAGGGTACATCGGCATCGTCCTCGTCTGCCTCCTGACCAGCCAGCGAGGCATCGCCAAAGCCGAGGTCCTTCAACCTCTGAGCCAGTGTAGGCTCCATCTCCGCACCTCTCGACGAGGGTGCTGCTACGAGTCCAGCGTCTTCGAGGCCGGCCGAAACGACAGCATCCTCGATACTCTGCGGTCGCAACGGCGCGTCAATGTACCTCTGCATGTCGGCAGCACCACCAGTGAGCTGAGCCTCTTCAGTGTCTGCAGCCAGCAGACCATCTGCCGACGAGGTCTGCTTGGCGCCAGCCGTGGGTAATTGCAGCGTCTTTTGTAATTGAGCGTCCTTGCCGCTGATCACGGTGGTCTCGTCGATCGAAATCTTGGCACCGCGGATGAGTCGCGCGAGTCGGAGCTTATCCGAGACGAGCCTGGCATCGATCCATTCTACCGAAGCACCACCGTTCTCTGCCGACGACTGTGCTAACAGCTCCAGAGAAGGAAGTGCGGCTGACTTTTTCTTTGATGGCGATGCATCAGATTTGGATTCGGCTGGGAGACCGTAGATGCGAACGCTTCCGGTCTGTGTGACGATGGTGATGAGGGTGCGTGGGTGTTGCGCAGAGACAGGGCTGACGGAGAGTGCTCGGACGGGACCATCCAGAGCAGCAGTGGCGAAAGCTCGACCCGCGACAGTCTTGCCTGGTTTCGCTTCAAAGGTCCACGCACTGACGATACGGTCGCCCTCAGCGGCAGAAACGAATGAGGTGTCGTTGAGCCATTCGAGATGTGTGACGGGCGAGGCGTGGCCAGTGAAGGTAGTACGGAGGGTGTTCTCCGCCTGAGCAGCATCCGTCAAGCAGATGGTGTGATGCGCAGATAGGACGAGATCGCGGTGCGATGCAAGCAACTGGACAGGAGACTTTGTGTCGGGGCGAAAGGACGAGAAGGGTCGCAATGGAGCTGGCTGATCGCCAAGCTTGACCTCGGCGAGGGCGAATGCTGAGACCCAGCCGTTTTTGGAGCAGGCAAAGAGCGTCTTATTGAATTCCGAGTAAGACAGGGAAACGATGCCTGAGTTTGCTGTGGAAGAGGTGCTGCTTCCAGACGCAGAAGAGGCATCGAGGATGGCAACCGACTGAGCAAGAGCAGGGCTCAGGAGGTGCACCTGACCCGAGCTCAACCCAAGCGCCAAGAGGAGCTGCGACGATGCGGGAGAAGCAGCGTCTTCGTTCGAGCCTGCGTCATGCTTTCTTCTTTTGGCCGACTTGGAAGAAGATGTCGAGAGGCGGACCCAGTGCGACGAGAGACACTCTGCCCCACCTAGAGAGGCGAGAAGGAAATCGGTGACGAGCTGAGAACTCGAAGCTGCAGAGGCAGAGGCATTGTAGATGCGCAAGCGTTGTTGGTGGACCTGATTGCTGATATGCGCAAAGAGTGTGTGATCAGGCGCAGGCGAGAAGGAGCAGGAAGCAGTGGATGCCGTCACCGAACCAGAGGATGGGAGCAGCGGCTGGTTGAGCTCCGAAGTGGAGACCGGTCGAGACTTGGATGGCTTGGGCGCCTTGTTCTTGACCATGATTGCGAACGGTCGCCAGCTAGAATGGCACGCTGCAACGAATGATGATGGTACCGAACAGTGCGATGGAGGTGAGCAAGATGGAAATCCTAAGTCAGTCCAAGTACAGTCGGTCGAGCTTTTGTTCGGCACACAAGATGAGAATTTTAGACGAATCTGTGGAGCTGCAAGCCTTCCAACTTTTTTTTTTTTTTTTTTTTTTTTCCTTTTCTTTTCTTCGTGGGTTCTTCTTCCTCCCGTCAATGCTTGCAGCCAGGTTCATCCAAATTTGCTCACCCAAAAACTTCCAGGCTGCAGCTCTGCACAAAAAGTTGGAAATCACAAGGACACGCTTGACTGATGCTTACGTGATTGGAAACGCCAAGGCGGTTTCGAGTAACGTCCAACCTAGTGTGTTTGAACACGCACGCCTAAATTTCGGGTTGACCTGTCCGACGGGAGCGTGGCCTGTTCGCCACTTTTCGAGGCTGAGCGGCCAAATCGGGAGAGGCAAGGAGCTGCAGCTACTTTATCCCTGAACCAACGTCAGGTCGCGATTCCTGCCCAAGGCTGAGACCGACACTTAGACTGCGCTGTATTCGATATAGTAGCATCCGACCGACGCATTGGCGAGCCGAGCTAATACAGTATCACTCCTTGCCGCAATCTTTCCCTGCTGACACTCTCCTTGCTCGCACGCTTTCTCCAAGCACACCGCCATCTTTTACGTTGCTGATCGTTCTGCTCGCCCCCGACAAACCAACCTCGCAGTTGCCCTCCCCCCTCGCGCGAACGAGCTCAATTGGGAGCAAACCCTCGAGCAGTGGTCCACCGGCTCAGCCTTCATAGTCTGCATCAACCTCCGCGTTCATCCCTAGATACCTGGCCGATCACAGTTAGTCAAGATGAACTACGTCCAACTCGAAAAGCTCGGAGAGGGCACCTACGCCACCGTATACAAGGGTCGATCCAGGCTCAACAACGAGATTGTTGCGCTCAAAGAGATACACCTCGATGCCGAAGAAGGAACACCATCAACGGCGATCCGTGAGATCTCGCTCATGAAGGAGTTGCGTCATACCAACATTGTGCGTCTGTACGACGTCATCCACACAGAGTCCAAGCTCATGCTTGTCTTCGAGTTCATGGAGCAAGATCTGAAAAAGTACATGGAGATCCACGGTCACCGCTGCGCGCTCGACCCCGTCACCGTGCGCTCCTTTATGTTCCAACTTCTAAAGGGTACTGCCTTCTGCCACGAGAACCGTGTGCTCCACCGCGACCTCAAGCCACAGAACCTTCTCATCAACAAACGTGGTGAGCTCAAACTCGCCGACTTTGGTCTTGCGCGAGCTTTCGGCATTCCGGTCAACACGTTTTCCAACGAGGTTGTCACACTTTGGTACCGTGCGCCAGATGTGTTGCTCGGTTCTCGCACCTACTCGACTTCCATCGATATCTGGAGTGCAGGCTGCATCATGGCCGAGATGATCTCCGGTCTCCCGCTCTTCCGAGGCCGTGATAATAACGACCAGCTCAATCAGATCCTGCGCATCCTCGGCACGCCAGACGACAACACCATGAAGCGTCTTGTCAATGACTCGCCCGAGGTCAAGGTGCGACCTTTCCCTCGCGTTCCTAGAGTACCTTTCCAGAACATGTTCCCCAAGGCACACCCACTCGCCATTGATCTGCTCGACAAGCTGCTCAAGTTTGACCCTACGCAGCGTATCTCTGCGGACGAAGCGCTGCGCCACCCTTACTTTACCACCTCTGCAGCAATTGCCGGCCTCACTCATCCGCAAAGCAATTCCCAGCTCAACCTCGGAAACGGCGGTGGATCGCAGCAGGGCGCCTATCAGCAAGGCGTGCCGGGACAGCCTGTCAACTGAGACCATTGAGCGGTCGTCTTTGCCAAGAATGCAGATGCACAGGCATTGAGGACCATGGCACCGCTGCAGAGTCAAGCCTTCTCGGTCCTCCCTGCTACCACTGCGGCTCCTAGCTCGACTTCGATTTTTCGTCCGTTTACGCTGCTCCTTGCGATAGATACACATCAACAAGCGCTCACTCCACGGCGGTTCACGCTGGCGCATCGACTTTTCGTCCTCACATTGACTTTCTCTCGTTTTGGCCTCTTTGTACAAGTATGCATTGTTTTGTTCAGCTTACCTTAGCCATATCAGGATCCAGCTAGTATCTCTTGCAAACTTTGCAGACTATATGCGCTGCTTGTAGGTCTTACGCTTGTAAACTGAAAAAGGGAGTCTCACAGGTGAGCGTGGTGAGTTTATAATTTTTTTCGGAAATCGGAGGAGTCCAACCACACGTGATGTTGGCTGGCTGAGAAGAAAGAAGAGCACTCTGCTGCCGCCCAATTATTCGCAGAGAAACACAGCGCTCGCGAAGAAGAAAAAGTAAATTGGCCGGAGCTTTCGAGACTAGCTAACCACACCGGAAGATCACATCTGGACCCTTTGATCCCATCACCGTCCTTGACTTCGTTACATGCTGCTCTGCCTCACTGCTCTTCCTCACTGCACTGCCTCGACCCGGCATCCGACTACGCCAGCACAAAAACACACTCAAGAAAGCGCGGATTGTTCAATGGCGCTTTTAGCATCGCCGATGTTAACCTAGCTTTCCATCTCATCACCAGATCAACGCTTCGGCAAACGCGGTGCTTCGTTGCCCCTCGTCTCTGGGCGATGCGCCATGCCTCACAGCTATGCAGAGGGCTGGCAGAAGCATCCCGCCCATTGGAGCGTCCTTACATCCCTCGGCATGTGCCGCTGCCCTCCTCCAGCTACAGTATTGCAGCCCAGGCCTCCGCCCAACCGTCTGCACCAAAGCCTTCTTCATCAGACCCGGACTCGGATAGCGCGAGAAATCAGTCCAAGGATGCTACCTCCTCCGGCAGAGCTGCTCCTCAGACAGCCATCAGAAGTGTGCAGACAGATCATCTTCAACCATCACTGACACGGCAATCTCAACGAGGAGCGCTGAACCTTTCATCCATAGAGGCTGGTCAGACAGTCACGCAGCAGTCTTGCTTACCATCGGCAAAGCACGAGCTCACCGGTGTGGCCGTACGATCTCACGCTGCTGCTGCCTCGACCAACTGCTTTCATCTTCATGGATTGCGACAGGATCATGTCGATTCTTTGCCGGTAGAGCCCCGGCGCCAACACGCTGCAAACACTGATACATCGGCTACACACAGCAGTTCGACAGCTGAACACAGCAGAGATGCTGCTCATGTCCGGCCTGATCCAAAGCGGCTGGCGCCAACGCTGACAGTGGAGCGCCTCATTGTAGTCTATCCCGGACTGAGCGAATCGCAAGCGAGGTTGCTGCTCCAGATCTCCCGCCGAATCCATGAACTTCGCTCACGCGCACCCAACGCCTTACTATCATGGTACGAAGATCTTGTTTGGACCACCGGGCGTCAAGCCGAGGCAACAGAGAGGATCGAGTCGCCGCAAAGTCTTTCAATGCTACTCAGATATGCGTATCAAAGGAATGACCTTCGCTCTCTACTCCGTATCGAATCTAGAGCCGATCGACTGTCACCGACCTTTCGTCAGCTTAGCCGTTCAGCTGCACCTACCTTGTTGGCAGAAGAGCTAGGAATCACTCAAATAGACGGCGTTAGTATCTGGCCCGAACCTAACGAGGATCCGCTTCGCCTTGCTTACAATCTTAAAGTGGCTTTTGCGGCCAGAGAAGGCAACTGGCTCAAGGTGGACGAGCTTCTAAATGAAGCCGGTCGCTCTTCCATAGCAGCTTTCAAGAGCAACCGGCCGCCTCGGAAGGCTTTGTCGGCAGCTCGGTCCGAAGCGCTTCTTGATACGATAGGGTGGGGCAGCCTCCTTCGATTTGGGTTAGGCGATGTGCGGACTTCCAACGCCAAGGGCCCTAGAAGCGCACCCCCGAAGGTTGCTCACGAGCACGCCTCAGCCGCATCCCGCAAAATCGGTCAGAAGCAATGTGTGACCTCAGCAGCACCTAGCAACGCTGGACCCTCGCAAGAATCGTTCACAGAGAGTATGGAGGACGAACAGGCTAGAAAGGTGCAGCAGGAAGAGGCACAAGCGCAGGCAAAACTCGCAGTCACTAAACGCCTCCTGCCCTACCTTCTGCGATACACGAGCACTACTAAGGATACCAGCAGACCGACCAGCCCCCCACAGGATCCCGCTGCAGGCTCTGCATCACCAACGACGCCGGCCTGGCTTCTGCAATCAGTGCTCACCCAACTGGCTGAGCGTGGAGAGACAGCCTCGACTATCCGCATTGTACTGCTAGCGCTCTCCGAACAGTCCACGCTCGAACAGCACGCACTGATCCGGGGAGCTGCTACGAACATCCTCAATTTGTCACTCGTGGCTTGTGTCCAGAACCACTCTGTCAACCTTACAGAGACGCTCAGGATCTTTAACAGCCTTACAGGCGCCCAACTCGGCGTCAGCGTTACCGGTCCTGCAGTCCTCGCGCAGCCGACTTTGGCCCGTGGTGGTACTGTCATGCGGAGCGGCGAGCAAAGTGAGAAGGAGCTGGATAGGAGCAAGGCAGGAAGCGTGAGTGGAAATCGCATTGTGCCCAACGAAGAGTCGCTCGTTCTGGTGCTCAAGAAGGTGCGACATCCGCTATTCCGTGCTTCATGGGCGCGCAAGCTGGTGGAAGAGTTCCAGCGGCTTTTTCCCATGGTCAAGCTGTCGGGGAGAACATTCCGCATGATCATTGACAAGTGCGTTGCTCCTGCGCCCAGCGACCATCAGCAGACTCTCTCAGAAGAAGCCCCTCTTGCCATCCCAACCGAGCACGTGGTTGCAAGCGGCCGCCGAGGTCGACGTCTGCGTCAAACAACCTCGAGAAGCAAGGACTATTGCAACCCCACCACCGGCTCCTCTCAACCCCCTCTATCTGCACGTCGAGGCGCAGTGGTCAAGCAAAACATCCTCGCCCAAACCCTCGAGCACATCCTGAGCCGCTTCTCACCTCCCTCTCCGCTCCGGCTGCATCTATCTACAACCAACCGGCGTAGATTCGAACATACATTACTCCGTGCCAAACGCGCCCTCCTCACAAAGAAACAGCTCCACCTCGACACACTCTGCAAATCCACCCAACCTCAAGCCGGGGATGGGGAGATGCGCAATACGCCGCTCGCACAACACCACACCGCAGCAATAGCGCAGATCGATAACCTAATCACTCTGATCGGCGACGTGCAGCGCTTAGGTCGCACCGAAGAAGCTACCCGCAAAAAATTTGCGACCCAACCCACTTAAAGCCAACTTTACTGTAACTTAGTCTACACTGCCACACAAATACGGGTACTCTCCACCCTCAGCACGCACCATTGCCCACGAACCACACTTCCACACCAAACGTTAAGTTAAGCCGATTGCGATCATGAGAAAGTGAATTGCTGAAACGAATATTGGGGTATGGTATGAAAATGTACAGTACGTCTGCCTCTGCATGCCCACGTGTGTGGGGGGACGATGGCCGAAACCCATGCTAAGTTATACTCAACTACGAAACTAACCCCCTTCCCAATCCTATGTACGCTGGAAAGCGACGTCAGAGCTCCTCCTCGCCTTCACTCATGCTCGACCCCCTGGCGCGTTTGTCCCTCCTCTGCTGACCCCCACCTCTACTCTGTGATGCGGTGTAATGCTGAGCTCCGCCGACCAACCACGCAAGATCCCTCTCCAGACGGTTCCTGACCTCATCCATTGCTTTTCTAATCAGCATCTCTTCTGGCTTCACCTGCTCGCCTTGTTCCTTTTCCTGTGATGTCGTGCCGGTGGCCTCCAACCCGCGCGCCCAAGCGAGCACGACTTCTTGGCTAAACATTCTGCCATCCCCATTCACCGCTTTATCCAACCTGTGCAGGAGCGTCGTCCACTGCTTCAAAATCGCTGGCATGAGCACTGTCATGAGCGCATCGGGGGAGGAAGGCGATGCAAACTCGGTGCCGAGCATGTACGCCAGGTTGCTGTGCTTCCCATACGCGTCGCTAGCGACGACCCCAGCTTTGGTAGGCGAGGTCTGTGTTGAGCTGGTCCCCGGTACGCCGAACCCGAACGAAGTCTGCTGGCTGGAAGCGGTAAAGAGGTTGAATGCCAGGCTGGACTTTGTCACCGAGGGTAGCAGCGCCTCGATGCGCAGCACACGACTGGTGATCATCAACAAGAAAGTGAAGGTGGTGGCGGGGTGCACCTCCTCCCTGTTGGCTTGCAGGCGTGGGTCTCGCTCTTGCAAGCGCTGTTCGCGGTCCGAGTCCAGTTCAGTGACAAAGAAGGGGAGGTAGCCGAGCGCGGCATCGACAAAGGCAGCGATGGGTGCACGGAGGCGCGACCAGGTGTATTCGTGTCGCGCCGAGCTTCCATCTGCGACGAAAGGTATCGCCGAACGAATGGCCTTTTCGAGCTCGTCGAGGGAGCTCTCGACTGAGTCGAGCGAGGGCGTGGGAAGCAAAGAGAGGATTTGGGCTGGCAATGTCGCATCCCTAGACTGCGAGAGGAGAGATGAAAGCATGGACAGCAGCGAAGGCTTGTCCATGGATGCGAGCATTTTGCCGATATCCACATCGATGCCGGACATGCCGACACGATTTGTAGGTCCTAACGCTGGTCGTTTCGATGCGGACGGAGAAGAGTGCAACACATTCGCCTGCGCATGAAGGATCTGACCAGCAGGTGCTGAGGGAGAAAAGATGATCGATGATGGTTGTTGGGGAGTCATGGTTGCGCTTCCAAAACCGAGACCGGCACGCATGCGCTTGGGCAACACCATTCGCTTCTGTTCAAGCGAAGTTGCAAAAGGATCAGAACCAAGCCGAGGCCGTTGTGAATGTCCCATCTCCTCATCTTCATCTACGTCTTCATCGGCATCGTTCACGTCGCGCCGGCGCTTAGCTTCTGAGCGTCTTGATGGTGAGGATGCGGAAGGTAGTGCGGACGAAGATGAGGCACCAAACCCAAACATAGGCGAAGCTGGGATCGCGGGTGCCGGAGAATTGCTGCTTGTGTTATTGCCGCCGAAGGAGGAGCCAAAGCCGAAACCAAAGCCAAGTGGGCTGGGCGCATGGTGGACGGGTGCGCTGTTGAAGGGTATCTGGTGGTTAGGGTTGGCTGCGACAGCTGGCGATGAAGATCGAGATGGGGAGGCAGACATGACGGAGAAGATTCCTGACGCAGACATGGCTCAATGATGGACCACAGAGCGGTGGTGTATGGATCGTAGGTGTGAAGAATGCAGATCAAGTCGAGGGCGTCTTTCTGCTCCACCGATGCGTAGCAGTTCGAAGAGGCTTGAAGGCGGTAAGGTTACGCTTGAACGACAAGCGATATCCCCCTCAGCCGAGGAAGATAAGTAGCGGATGTCTGCCCCAGGTGTGAGTGAGCTGATGATGAAGGAAGATGGTGGAAGCGTGAGGAGTAACGGTTTAATCGAGTCGATGAGTCGAAGATAGGAGGCTCAGTGTTGACTGCGGCTGCGGGCCGATCGCCACCGCTGCAGAGCCAGTCAAGGTTAGCCAGGCTGCTGTGCGGCTCTTGGGTTGGAAAGCCTTTTCAAAATTGTGACCATAGAAAATCAAGCTGCGAAATCACACCTTGCTTGGCAACGCACAACTTCACTGTAGGGCTGAGGCCGCGACCCTGAATTCTGGCCAGCTGCAGGGTAGCCTCCGCTGCCAAAATTAGACGTACAGTACAGTACAGTACGGCCGCGCAATCATGGCGAGTCCTCTGCCCACTTTCCAAGCCGCAACGCATGGATTCTTTTTTTTCTGAAACTGTTAGCCCAGGCAACTAACATCCTTATATCTATCGTTCCAGTGGAGCGTGCACAGACCTGCTCTCTTTCCTATCCCTTAGATCATGTCAATGCTCGCACGAAGAACCGTCCGTAGATTGCAATCATTCGGGCTTGGGCACCTTACATGTCAGCACCACGGTGCGCGATGGTATCGGGATCCGTAGGTGCATCTGCGCGATGGTATCGGGATCCGTAGGTGCATCTGCGCGATAGGTTTCGTTGGCCCAAGAGTCCTGAACACTCGGCTTGAACTGTCCTGCGCCGTCCCCACGAGTGGATGAGAACCCCTGACCGGTCTGGTTCTCCTTGGCGAACTGATCTCCACCAGACGCAGACAGACCGTAGCCACCTTGGTCGATGGTCTCTCCCGTCTCCACCTGCTGGTCTGGATCGGATGGGTTGGGTTGAGCAGAAGACTGGTCGGTAAAGTTGTTGTCTGATGCCAGACGGTCGTCGCCGACAGAAAGAGGCTGTACACCAGCCGAGTCTGAACCGGTTTCAAGGCGGTTCAAAGTAAAGTCGTCAGCAACATGAACGGGATCGCAAGTTAGACACAAGCATCGTCATGATGATGTCTGTGCGGATGGTAGAGATTCTGAGCATGGAGGAATGTTACGCGACACTCACTGCTGCTGTTGTTTGTGTCAAGACTGTTGTACGACATCGTTGCTTTGGTTAATCAGATGTTGTGAATGATGATGTTGCAAAGGCAAAGTTCGCAAGTCAAGGAAGGAGACAGCTCAGCACGGACCCGCTTCCGAGGGTGCCAACCTTTGCGGCAAAGCAACTGCGCTCGAACAGCGGCCAAGCTCGATTTTGGGATCAGCGCTGAACCGTCGTCTGTTGCAAACTGCGTTCTCAGTGAGCATCAATTCAGGCTTGAAGCGCGGTACGTCATGCTACTGCCCCGAGTAGACGCCATGTGACGTGCCCGAACGGTGTGCACAGTCAGCTGTCAGCGCTTGATATCAGGTCGAAAAAGATACAGTAGAAATTGAAACATAAAATAAAATAAATCAATCCGTCCGGTGATAAGTTCTAGAAAGGGCCCCACAACACCGAGACACGCTGATACGATGCTCAATACTGAAGATCTGTTGGACCGCGAATACGGTGACATTGGGGAGCGCTGCTGGTTGCGAAGAGGCTAGTGTACAGATGTTAGAAGGGACGGCGGAAGCCCGTGAACTACAGCATCGTGTGTGCTTGGTAGAAACTATGCAGAAGTACATGCCAAGAACGGAGGACGCAAAAGGGTCATTCATCACTGCGGCTTGGATCGGCTGCCAAACATGGAGCGGAGCCCTTCGAAAGATGGTCTCCTGGGAGATTTGACCTTGCCGCCACTCGAGCCGTCCTTGCTTGACGCGGACCAGAGCGAGTCGGGACCTCCATACTCGATGGTTTCAATGCGGATGTTTGCTGGCTTGGGCTTGGATTTTGAGCTGCCACGATCACGGAAGAAGACCTTGGCCGGCGACGAGCTGGATTCACGCTTGGCTTTACCTGAGGCTGCTGCTGTCGGAGGAGATGCGACTTGTGTGGATGTCGTAGGACTCTTCGGTTCTTCCGAACCGGCTCGGCCGCAGGCGTGGATCTTGATGATGGTGACTTCTCCATTGTCATACGACGATGTGGCCTCTTGAGATGCTGGTTCAAATGCGTCCGCATCTTCGGAGACATCTTCGTGAACAGTGTCCATTCCTCGACCGCTGAAACTACTGTTGGGGCTGACTCTCTCCAGAGTGCGGTCCCTCTCCTCGTATTCTGCTTCCTGCGGCGTAGCTTCGACCAGACGAATCTGCGGAACCGGCGTAGTCTTCTCAGGTGAAGACGATGGCATGGAGGTGTTAATCTTTGGCAGCTTAGGCAAAGAGGCCTTTTTCGCTGGGACAAGATCCTCGGGGCTGGGCTCGACGGTGCTGGCCCGACTTGAAGAAGAAGAGTCGCTTCGGTGATGCGAGTCCCGCTCATCGTCCGATTCATGAGAACTGGCAGAGTCTAGTGGCGGAAGCCAGCCTTGCTGAGCATGCGTATAATCAGTAGCCCGCTCGCGAGACCAGGGCTGCTCGGGTGTAGACTGGTCAGGCAGCACTTGACGCAGAAGATGGATCGATCTCTCAAAGGGAGTGAGCTGGTGTAGGCGCAAGCTTTGGATGATCTGATCAATTACCTCGTCGTTGTCCACCACTTCATCTAGCGAGGAGGGAGCACTCATCGCGCTGGTAGGCGGCATGTCTGATCGCCTCCGCATATGCATGGCAGATCGTTCACGACGGATCCTCATCCAGCACCGAATGATGTCGGCCAGAACGCGAAGACTGGTGCTCATCGTTCCTTCTGGCGGCATTCGAATACTGCCATCATCTTTGTCGGCGGAGTAAGTCTCGTAACAGACACCCCTGGCGCTGGGGTTAGACAAGTTGAATGGCCATGCGTACAAGGTCTCGGTAGGTGTGTAGAGCAACGTCACAGTGAGACTTGTGCTCGCAGGCGCTGGGATCGAAGGGCTGATGTTCGAAGTTCGAGGCTGCTGAGTCCGAGCGATGCCTACCACTGTCCACTGCTGCGACCGGTAAGCAGAAGTTGTGAAGGCGTCGGTCTTGGGCGACATCATTGGTGATGAGAGGGGCGAAGGAGGCGTAGAGCAGATAGGCGTCGAAGGCGCCGAGGTGGGCTTTTTAAGGATGCTGCGAGGTGGCTGTTGCATGACTGGCGAGCGTTGCCTGTAAGGCGAGTTGGACAGAGTGAACACATGAGGCGCATGTTGCTCAATCATGATTGCAGGTGGATGTGAACTCGGATACCGGAATGAAGCTTCTTTGGAATGGGCTCGAGCTCACACACCACCAGGTTGTCACTATTCCTGTGGGACCTGAGCAGATGCAGTGCTGTTGATGAAAGGGGTCGGTGGGCGTGGGCGATTTGGTGCAGCTGGAAAGTCCTGCGCCGTGGCGCGTGGGCACCGAGCACGTCAGTTTGGCCCCTGCAGACTTGGAAAGATGCAGTCTAGGTGATTTGATTGAAGGCTCAGCTGCCAAGAAACCGATTTTGAGGCAATCTAGAGCCTCTATGCGAGCGAAGCGGGTGCAGTTCGATACAATCGAGGAGAAGTAAGGAGTGCCAGCGACCAGTTGCAGGGACTGTCAGAAGGGAGAAGTAAGGAGGGTGGGTGGAGCAGATGGTGTCGACGAAATGGTCTGGTAGAGACGGCAGCAAGTTGGCGAGGGAGGAAGGCGGGATTGGGTCACGTCGACAGTTGGGAGTATTAAAGGGGCGGCTGCGAATAGCACACTCCATAGATATACGTTTGAGGGTATCGTGTCCACGCCAGACACCGGCATGTTCTCAAAGCAAGTTCGAGGTGAGGACTGCGCCGAGCGGAGACAAGAATTTGGTTGACTGACAAAGCAGGTCGAACTCGGTCAGTTTTGAGGGACCAGCAGCTGCAAGAACAACACCCAAACGCAAATCTACACACGGTATAAAGCTCCGATCCTTCCACCCTTCAAAGTCAGCAAGCCGGCGTTGCTACTTGAAGTTAGAGCCTTTCAGACTCTTCCACGGCTTTGCCATTGCTCTAGCTTGTGGAAGGATGGCTGCCCTCTGCCCATGACAGTCGTCTGCAGTGTGATCTATGACCGAGGTTGAGCAAGAGCACTGGTATAGCTTAGTGGGAATTGCACAAAGGCATTTAGCTCAGTGAAGCGATTAGACTAGCTTTTTGGCATGAGAACCAGCGCTTAGTCGGAAGCTGTCAAAGCGCGAGGAAACCCAAGCTAGCCTACTTATCCGCGCTACACCATAAAGTGAGATTCGGCGTTAAAGTAGGCTGTGTCCGATGATGCTGAATCCTACAGGCTGGGGGCTGAGAGTAGTTACACTGCTCTCGAACTACAGTCAGAGCCCCACTTTCTCAAGAAGTTTTCGAGACCCACGAGGTGATGAAGCTACGCTCCGAGCGATAAGCAGCCTAGATGCCTGATTTCCTCGCTCCACGGAGCAGCATGAATGAAAACGTGAATCTTCATGTGCTGACAACCAAAACTACTCTGCATGCCGCACTGGCACCCTCGTGGTCGAGGAAAAAAGACAAACCGCACTGTATCATGCATGCAGTTGCTCGATTTGGGACCCAATCCAGCATACCAATGGCAGTGTAGGATACAGGTGCGAGCGCGCTGGCAAGTGCACCGTCTGCCTTGCAACAGGGCGGTTTTGCGTTTTGTTTTAGGAAAGCAAGTTTGCAACTCCGATCCGGTCCAACGGGGAGCACGATGCAGACCAAGGCCATTTCCAAGTCGCCGCGAAATTTTGGCTAGGCTTGCGGCAAAAGTGATGATTGGGCCTTCCGAGGGGGAATAAAGAGGTGAGACTCAACAATAGTGATTTGAAGAGATCGACAGGAAGATCGCCCGAAGGAACGGTCAACCAGATGACTAGCGAAAGCGATTCAGAGACGAGTGTCAAAAGTGATAAGAGGCGAAAGAGTCTAGAGGCGAGCATGATTCCCGTCAGAAATGACTCCTCCTGCTAGTCACATCAACAATTTGCAAGCGCGAGACATTCGCCAAGCCACGCATAACAAGCTTTGTGACTCTGCGAAACGATACTCATCGTATGCTGACTTTGCTTGAAGAACAAGGGCCGGCATCTTGTGCTCCAACCCTCTTGATCTTGCGTCGGCGTCTTTGGTCAAATTGGAACAAGACGGCTCGAAATTGGCCGAAATTGGATTCGCATCCCGCACTCCGAAAAGTCGCCTGCAACTTGCATTGCATTGCTTCAACCTCCGCGCTCCGTTCCAAGTCGCAACGTGGACAACCATCTTACGGTTTGATTGTCGCGCATCGAAAAGGGAAGCGTCCCTTTGACGCAAAGGCAAATCCATGGGCAAAGTGGCTCAAGAACCAAACAGTTTTTCGAGCATGAATGAAGCTTGTACGAGCATCGTCTTTTTCAGACCAGTAGGGTTCAGTACAACACACTTAGGCACCGGCTTGTCGATTCCGGAAGAACGAGTGCATTACGTACTCATCATCCTGAACCGTATGGATGTTGGTTCAAAGAGAGAGGTCAAGAGTTCGAAGGGGGAGAAGAGGCGCCAAGGTTGACAGATCCGCCTCGCTTCTTGTCCAACTGAGACAGTCTTTGTGCCGCATATATCACCTAGGGCAAGCGGGAGGGATAGCTCAAAGTACTGTAAAAGCGACCGCTCAGCTCGCCTTTGGACACCAAAGATCCGAGCCGCCTTTGTCCCCCGCTCGCCTGGCCACGGGAATTCGGATCCCGCAGGACGATGCCGACGTACACTCTAGACCCTACAGAGCGGAATACAGTCTCGCTTGAGCGAGGAAATGTCGTGCTCGCCTCGCTACCCGAAGCGTCTAACACTGCACGTCACAGACACCACTCAGCCCAGCGATGGCCACTTGCAGGCTGTCACCATTCTCGGCCGCAAGTATTGTCTGATCTTAGCTGTCGAGTGGCGTTAGTCCGGACTCACACCAAAGTCTTTCCCAGTTCTTCTTGATCCTCTTGGCCACCCAAGCTCCGTGAAAAGCCTCGTCTCGACGCATCGCATGATTTTCTACTTTGTTCATCCATCAAGGGCCTGAGCCAACTCTTTGTGTAGGTCTTGCCGGCCTTCTACGAAAGGCACCTGAACTACTGGCGAACATGGTGCGCATAGCTTCGGCTCGCCAACGACATTCACAGGGTCGTGTGAATTTGTCAAGTCCTCTAACTGAGGATCGTTTCTAGCTCAAGCTCTATCGGCCGAACATCGAGTCGCGACTTTTGTGAAGCGCGTGTCTTCGTGGTTTGTGACGCGTAAATGACATTAGACACGAAGAAGCGCGTTGGCGTAAATTACTGTTGCCTCTCTTGCGTGTAGCTCGCTCAACGCGCGCGCAGGTGTTGCTCAGTGTTTTGTCACTTTCTTTCTGCTCAGGCCAGATCCACACAATCCTGGAAACGCAACTTGGCCTCTCTGCTCAGCTGCACAAGCAGTCATCGATCCGTCGGTCTCCAAATTGTCGGTCTCATCAAAAGTTGGACCTTTGAGTCTGCCATATTCTCATCTTGGTCTGCATCCTCCTGCATCTACGACCTCACCTGTCCTTTCATCGCCATCGTCATTCACATCTTGTGCGCACCGTTTCGCAACGCTTCGTCCCCTCTTGAAACTCGATCACGTCGACACTGCTTGGCATCACTGTACCAGAACATTTATATCGGCCCGAGTGCCACACCATCTCCGAGATCCCCCCTCGCGCTGCTCCGCTTCCGACAAGATGAGCCAGGCATTCGAAGACAACAACAATCTCGACGTCCCCGTCTTCCAGGACGATTTGCTAAGGGATAGGCAGCGAGTCTTCTCCGAGTTTCTTTCCAAAGATGAATACCAAGATGCCGTGCGTCGTATGCTCAGGATGGATGCTCGTCGCCTCATCATCAACATTGACGATCTCCGATCCTACAACCGAGCTTTTGCTACCGGTCTCCTCACCGAGCCTAACGAGTATCTCCCCGCCTTCGACGCTGCTCTGCACATGTCGGTCGAGTTGGCGCACAACCCTCTCAAAGAAGACATCAAAGGCAAGCAATACTACATTGGTCTGCGTGGAAGTTTCGGCGATCACCATGTCAACCCACGTACGCTCCGCAGCGTTCACCTCGGCAAGATGATGAGCTTGGAGGGCATTGTCACTCGCTGCTCCCTCGTCCGTCCCAAGATTCTCAAATCCGTGCACTACTGCGAAAAGACGCTCAAGTTCCACCAGCGCGAATATCGTGATGCCACCATGTACGGCACTCTCCCACCTTCGTCCACTGTGTATCCCACCGAGGACGAAAACGGCAACAGGCTCACCACCGAGTACGGCCACAGTCTTTTCCGCGACCACCAGATGATTTCGATCCAAGAGATGCCCGAACGTGCTCCTCCGGGCCAGCTGCCCAGGAGTATCGATGTGGTGATGGACGATGACATGGTCGATCGCTGCAAGCCCGGCGACCGTATCCAGCTTGTGGGTATGTACAGATCGCTCGGCAACCGTGTTGGCCAGAGCTCTTCTTCCACCTTCCGCACGCTCATGATCGGCAACAACATCAACCTCCTCTCCTCGAAAGCAGGAGGTGGTATTGCGCAGGCGCACATCACCGACACTGATATCCGGAACATCAACAAGATTGCTAAGCGCAAAAACGTATTCAACCTGCTCTCGCAATCCTTGGCGCCATCGATCTATGGCCACGAATACATCAAAAAGGCGGTGCTGTTGCTCTTGCTTGGAGGTGAGGAGAAGAACCTGCCAAATGGCACACACATTCGTGGAGACATCAACATCCTCATGGTCGGCGACCCGTCCACGGCCAAATCGCAAATGCTTCGATTCGTCCTCAACACTGCCCCACTCGCTATTGCTACCACCGGTCGAGGCTCTAGTGGTGTCGGTCTCACCGCTGCTGTCACCACGGACAAGGAAACAGGCGAGCGACGTCTCGAGGCTGGTGCCATGGTGCTTGCCGACCGAGGAGTCATCTGCATCGACGAGTTCGACAAAATGAGCGACGTCGACCGAGTCGCAATCCACGAGGTCATGGAGCAGCAGACCGTCACTATCGCCAAGGCCGGTATTCACACCAGCTTGAATGCCAGATGCTCGGTCGTCGCAGCCGCCAACCCGATCTACGGCCAGTATGATGTCCACAAGGACCCACACAAGAACATCGCCCTTCCCGATTCGCTGCTCTCTCGTTTCGATTTGCTCTTTGTCGTCACCGACGACGTCGACGAGCAGCGCGACCGGATGATCTCGGAGCACGTGTTGCGCATGCACCGCTACCTGCAACCAGGTCTCGAGGAGGGTACTCCCGCTGTCGACAATCTTGACCAGGCTCTTGATGTCGGTGCTCCCGAAGGTACTGACGCCGACGGCGCAGCGATGCTGGGCGACACGTCGCCTTTCGAAAAGTACAATCCTCTGCTGCACTCGGGCGTCACGGGAACGGGACGTTCGAGCGACAAGAAGGAAGTGCTGTCGATCGCCTTTATCAAGAAGTACATTCAGTACGCCAAATCACGTATCCATCCCGTGCTCACCAAGGGCGCTGCTGAGTGGATCGTCAATGTATATTCGAACCTGCGTAACAATGAGCTGTCTGGCAACCAGAAACGCACTTCGCCGCTCACTGCACGTACGCTCGAGACCCTGATTCGATTGGCGACCGCACATGCCAAGAGCCGACTCAGCAGCAAGGTCGAGGAACGCGATGCCGAGGCTGCCGAGGAAATTCTCCGCTTTGCCCTGTTCAAGGAAGTGCTGGGTGGACGAAGGGGGGTCAATAAGCGACGCCGAACGGGCCACAGCCCCGTGAGTGATGACGAGGACGATCAGGATGACGACCAAGATGACGATGACAGTGGAGACGAGGCTGCTCGTGGCGATGCGAATCAAGCGTACCGCAGCGGACGCAAGACAACGGTCGCCCGAGGCAGCCGTCGTGGTGATCGCTATGGCGAAGACGCACATAGCAGTGACGACGATGACGAAGGCGGACAGGACGACTATACCTTGTCGCAGCGCTCAACTCGTTCCAACGGCGCCTACGCCACGCGTGCTGCAGCGGCGACGCGATCCAAATCCAAGTCTGCGATGGTGGGCCCGGGAGGCATGGACGAAGAGGCGTTTGACGATGACCTTGACGCGCTCGAAGCCATGAGGTCGCTCGACGTGGAGGTGGTCATTCCTTCGCAACCTGTACAGGCAAGCTCGTCGCGAGCCATCTCGGCGCAAAGGACCGAGGCGTTCAAGGAGGCGCTTTCAGACCTCCTCTTCTCGTCCGATGGCCGCTTGGCCGAGATGGACGCCATCCCTCTCGATGAGCTGCTTCCTGTAATGAACGAAGGCCGTCGCACCGAGGAGCTGTTTGACAGCAACGAAGCACGCCAAGTCCTGGAGCAGATGCACCGGGAGAATAGCATCATGTTCAGTGAGGACATGGTCTTCAAGCTCTGATCCTAGACTCTATACCCTCCGACCGCAATTGCTCATCTACACCGTCCCTGGTTTCTTGCCTTTTCTCCTCACGTTGTACTTTTTGTTTCTGTTCCAAGGTGCTATCATGAAATTCATCTGGTGATGGCTTCTCTCGTGTGACCTTGACTGCAATCGAACCTCTGAAGTGGGCGCACAAGCTGTGTTCGCGGTTGCTAGTAGTGTCTCTCTAGACGCGTCGTCGAAATCTAGGCCTTGAAGGTGCAGGTCAGCTGTGAGCCCTGAGCGGGTGTGTTGGCTGCAGCCAACTTTGCTCCACATGCGATAAACGACGCAGCGCTGCAGATCGGCGGCACTATTGCGGCGCGTCAATTTTGAAAGCTCACCGACAAACAGGTGCGGGGAGACAGAACCGTCACGCTTTGGGCGTTGGATCAGTCTGTTACCTTGACGCTGGGTTGAGCCTTCCACATTGGGAGCTATCCGGCGTTTGGCAACCGTCACTCATTACCTCCATCAACATCTCTGATTTTGCTTTTCTTTGCCCACCTTTCCCCCTGCCACTGCTCTCTTCGGAGACGCGCCAAAGGGACCGAGTGCAAACGCTATATACGCAGCGTCAACATTGGCGTTTTCTTGGGTCACTGACGAGACGAGCTTCAATCATGACAATGGCTCTACCTTCTCTTCTAGGAGGCGCTGCTCTCCCGCAGCAGACACCGATGCGATTGGACCTCGACAACCCGGAGAAGGCCATCTCGCAGCTCAAAACCATCCGCAACTCTGTCATCGGCTCTAGAACCCACAAGTCGAATCTGGTTCACACCGGCGTGATCGAGCAGCTGGTTCAGCTTCTTCGTATCGATCTCGACTCAACAGTGTACGCATCAGACCTCGTCAGCCTCTCTGCCACCATCGTAGCGTCACTTTCCCACACTCCGGCGCAGTCTACTCTCTTGCAACTCATGCGCTCTGGTACCCACGATGCCCTCCTCTGCTGCCTGCGCAACCTGACTCAGAAGTTGAGCAGATCTAACCGCCATATTCTCGATCAGCAGGCCGACTGTTTTGACGCTCTAAAACTACTCGAGTCTGCTCTCCGAGCCTTGCGGTCCATACTTCTGGCAGTTGCCGATCAGCTCTCGGCCAGCCCGCGGTGGGGCATTGGCTTAAGCTGGGGTACCAAGGCAGCGACTTCGGGTGTCTCAATCGCTCGCCTCGGCTCCAACGCGTCAGCTTCCAAGGTCTTCGGCAAGAGCGCTCGCAACTCATTCTCGGCGGCGCCGACGCCGATTCAAGACATCCTAATGAGCAGTGCTAGCCATGATAACCTTCGAGCGAAAGCCAAGCAGGAACAGCAAGAGACGGAAGCACAACAGCAGCGCGAGCTGCGTCGCCTCTCCAGGGTCTTCCTTGCTCACGTATACGAACCGTCAAACCTGGCACTCCTGCTCGGCCCTCTCTTCATATGTCCAGTTCCGCAACAGCAAGGCTCACCAGCGCGCCTAGCTTCGGCACAGTCTTCCAGGCTTTCCTCAGCAGCTCAGTCGTCATCAGGCTCAGCAACCGCGACTTCTGGTTCACCTCCGCCATCCACAACCGACTCTCACCAACTTCCAAGGGCTCCTGCACCCATTTCATCCCAAATGCATCAGAAAGGGCTAGAGTCTACCATCGATGTCGAGAGCCTGCCAATGACCGTCAAAACCAAGATTCTCAGCATGGTGGAGATGATCTGTGCCATCCTATCTGGAACCATGTTCATTCCTGGCTGTACCGCAGACACGAAAAGTGCCACATCCCGCTCGTTAGCGGAGCAGATTGCTGGACGTCGGGAGCTGATCTTGGCCTTCAGCGCCGCTGACAGTCCATTTGCGCCAGGATTCGGTTCCGAGGCCAGCTCACGCGGACGCAGTGAAAGTATCTCCGGCAGTAACAATCCTCCTCAGATGCAAGCCGAGATTATTCGCAAAGGATCACGCTCACGTTCCCGCATGGAAGACGCAGACAATGCTGGTACTTTTGATGCTCCCCCTTTACCGCCATGGGATGAGGACGGCAGCGACCAGCTGCACGCTGCGTCCAACCTCGCCGTGAATGCTTCTCCCTCCGTTCTCACCGTTTTGCTTGCAGCGGCCGAATGTGGCTTCTCCAAGACGCAAGAAGCCGCTCTCTACTGTCTCGCAGAGATTACCCGCGATGAGCCAGAGGCGTCCTTGCGTCTGTTCCGCTGCACCTCGCCTTCGGGCATGCTGCCAACTTCGGTCCTGCTCAACCTGCGCCAGACCAGCAGCGCCAACGTCCGATTGGCCGCCTTTTGCTGTCTCGCCAACATCATCAAGGTTCACCCGTTTACCGCCAAAACAAATCAATGCGTTCTGGAGGTTTTGATGGAGCTACTCGATCACGCTCCTTCAGGCGTGTCTCAGACAAGCTCAGCCGGGTCGGCGTCTCAGCTGCAGGGATCAAGTCAGATTGAGATCCAGATCCAAGCAGCGTTTGCGATCGCTCGCCTCGTTGCTGACAATGTCACCTTGCAGACGTTAGCAACTGACAGCTATAATGCACTGTCCAAGCTTGCACAGCTGCTGGATATAGCTTGCACGCGCACACAACCTCCTAGTGGCGCCAAGGTGGAGCGTGTCAGTGCAACCACTACCATCATCGGAAGCATTGCTGTGAGCACACCACGGACGGATGCCACGGTAGGAGTTGCACCGCCGACCGTCGACGAGTCAGCCATCAGGCTCCGCGAAGCCTGCCTGACAGCACTCGCAGCGCTGACCTTCCAACATGACGAGCCTCGTCGAAAGTTGATCGACACTGCGCAGCCACCCGTGCTCGCCATGGTGGTCTCTAGCATCAGCTTCCCAGCTCTAGGTGTCCGAGTGGCAGCATGCCGTCTAACGCGAGCTCTCTCTCGAAGCCTCTCGATACTGAGAACTTCAATCGTCGATGCCGGTGTGGCACCCAAGTTGGTTGCGCTGCTGCAGGATCCGGACGAGGAGGAAGTGGTCAAAGTTGAGGCCACCGCCGCCATCTGCAACCTCGTGCTAGACTTCAGCCCGATGAAAAAGCTTATCCTGGAGCTCGGCGGTGTTGACAGCCTCGTCCAGCTCGCACATGGCGGCAGCCAGCCACGACCGTCCGGCGGCACTGATGAGGAGGAGCACTATACGCTATCAGCTGCTGCCACAATGTCGAGCAGCAGCATGCCGGGCACTGACAAGGGTCGATCTTCTCGCGCGGCGAACGCGGGCCTGTCCGGCTCTCAGCAACTGCGACTGCATGCGCTGTGGGCGCTCAAGAACCTTCTCTCCCACTCGGACACGGCACTGAAGGAGGACGTCATGTCCAAGCTCGAGTTTGACTTCATCGCGTCCATGTGCGAGTCGCCGACATGCGAGATTGCGTTCAAAGAGCAAGCGCTCAACATCTTGCGCAATGCCGCCGCGTCCAAAGAGTCCGACGTGACGTTCATGGTGGATGGTATGGGCGGTGGCGAACGGCTCATGCAGCTGCTGGAAAAGTGCATCTGGGACGGACGCGAAGCAGGCGAACCTGGCGCGGCCGTCATCGAGCAAGCCGCCTTTGTCCTCGTCAATGTCGCTACCGGCACCGAACAACACAGAAAGCTCATTTTGCGAACACCTAACATCATGGACGCACTGGCATTCTTCTGCAACCACCCATGGAAAGACATTCGCGTCGCCGCGGCTAGATGCATCGGCAACCTCGTATCGCGGTCCAAAGCGAGCGGTTCTACGAGCACTCTCGACGCCGCCACGCAAACCGATGGCAGCTTAGCTGCTGCAGTTGCAGGAGGAGACGTCTATCTGGACCTGCACACTGAGGCTAGAGCACGCATCGCTCGCTTTGGGCTCGACACCAGGATGCGCGAGCTGGCACAGTCGGATACAGAGCTGGATGTAAGAGAGCGCGCGATCTCGGCGCTCACAAAGCTTTGGATGACTGCAAAGTCGTCCTGAATCGCAAGTGGTCAAAATCTGTCGGTGGACAGACACGGAATGACCTTGAAGTATCAGTAATGGCTCGTGCTAGTCAAGGCAATGTCAGCGCATGAACAGATTTGTCTATTCGGGCTTCATTACTCTCGTACCTATGCATCGACCGTCACTATCTGTGTTGGTGATCCGTGCTCATTAATATGCGGTGGAACAATGTATTGCGAGAGAAGAAACAAAGAGTGTTGACCAAGACACCATTCAGGCCCGTTTTACTTCTTGTCCTTGGACTCCTCCTTTGGCTTGGGTGGAGTGAGCTTGAAAGCATTAGGCTTGTAGCTCTCGCCCTCGCCCACCTGCTCCCACGGGCTGTTGGCCTCAAAGTTCCTGAACGCTTGCGTGAGCTGCAGCGGCTCGGAAACAACCCTCTTCTTCTCCTCATCGTACCTCACCTCGGTGTAACCGGTAAGGGGGAAGTCCTTTCGGAGTGGGTGACCCTCGAAGCCATAGTCGGTCAAGATACGTCGAAGATCGGGGTGGCCGATGAAGAAGACGCCGAACATGTCCCAGATCTCGCGCTCGTACCAGTCGGCGGAGCGGAAGACGGCGGTTGCGGATGGGACGGGATGCACCTCATCGGCGTAGGTCTTGACGCGGATACGGGCGTTATACTGGATGGAGAGGAGGTGGTAGACGATCTCGAAGCGTTGCGAGCGCGTGGGGTAGTCGGCACCGCTGATGTCCATGCATGCGCGGAACTGGGTCTGGGTGTGGTCGCGCAGGAAGGTCAACGTGGGGACTACGGCGTCTGGTGCAACGTAGAGTGTGAGCTCATCCTTTACAACGCTGAATTGCTGGATGAACTTGGGCAGACCTGGAGGGTCGGATCGAAAAGCAATGGAGTGTGGCGGCGTCGATGCCGTTTGAAAGATCAAAAGTTAAGAGAGAGAAAATGAGTCAGTGTCGAAGCTTCTTTGGTCGAAATGCTGCTTTCAGATGGGGTCGAATTCGTGCCGGGAACGTACAAGAAGTGATGTAGCTGCCAAAGTCGTGCAAGGGCCCTACAATGTCCTTGTACTTCTCTACTGGGTTAGACCCTGCTGGCTCCAAGAACGGGCTGACCGGGTTGACACGGTCACCCTTGCCGTCGCCCTGAATGGTGGGGCGAGCCGAGGACGTCGAGATGGACAAAGAGAAGGCGCGAATGCTGATGGGAGCAGCCGAAGCCCTTAAGCTGCTGGATGTGGCAGTTCTCGCCGAAACGGCTCGGAAGAGGGTGCTGGAAGCGAGCGAACGTGCCGACATGATGACTATCACCAGGGATCCGAGTCGTACAGATTGTCGATTCAAGGTAAGGAGAAGAGGAGTTGTTGTGATACAGTGGTAGCGAAAGGCCGACGAGGTGGAGAAGACGACGTGATGGAAACACACACACGCACTTGCAATATTCGGATGACAAAATGGCCGTGGCTGCAGCGCGCAAGCGCACAAAATATCACTTCACTGCTCTTAAGGCGATCGCAACCGCAACCTTGGCGCGCTAAATCGGTTCCGAACTTCCGGTGGCTTACCTTGTACCTCCTTGCTAACGGCCGACAATAGACCAATCTAACATTTATTAAATTTTCTTACAAAAATCGGATAACGGACAAGATGTGAAGTCCATCGCAACGAAGGTGTTGTTGATGATGATCCACCATGTCTTTTCCACGTTACCGCCTTGCACACTATATCGACAATCTTCCGAAACGCAAAGGCGAACCAATAAGAGCTCGGCTTTACCACTAGGCTATCAGTTTCCGAGCCCTTCTAGCCACATCCCACTTCCGTCGAAGCAGCCGTCATGCCAACAGCGCCAGGCCGCTCATCCAACGGTACAGCCGCTTCAGAGGTGCCTGATCCAGCAACTTCGGCATCCAGCACAGAACACTTCACCAATGGCAGAGGGGCTGTTGCTCAAGCTTCCTCGCTTCCAGGACCCTCAAGGGTCCCATTCTCATACCATGCGGTTGAACTCGCCCCCACAGACGCACTACCATACTTTGACCGGGACCTGGAGCTGCAACCAGGCCTCCGTTTCAGAGTCGACGCATTGATAGCCGAAGAACAAGCAAGCATGCCACCCATCGACCCTTTCACCTCCTCTCGCCTTCCTCCTGCGTACGAACCCTTCAGCACGCGGTCAGACCTGCGCGCTGAGCTCGAACGCGTCGCTTCCGGCCAACCCTCTCAGCATACCCTTGATACCCACCGATACACCCTCCCATCCCCAGCAGCCGGCGAAGATGCATCCCTAGAAGAATGGCAGGCAGCAGTGGACAGTGCACATGCACAGCTCGGACACATGGATGTGCGACTGAAAAACATCGAGCTTCTGAAAAAGTACGGAAGCAACGCGTGGAGGCTGTCCAACTTTCAGCAGGAGCAAGACATCCGCCAGCTGTCTGAGCAACTGGATGCAATAAGAAGCGAGACGAACGAGATCAACAGGCTAAGGCAGAAGGAGCAGGCAGAGGCGGGCTCGAAGCTGGCAATCTTGGAGAAGAGGTGGACAGAGCTCATCTCGGGCGGCTTGCAGCTCGAGGTTGCGAATATCACAACGCAGAGCGAGATTGAGCGCTTGCGGAACAAAAAGCGCAAGTTGGAGGCTCAACTCAGGCAGCTGGATTGAACACACCTTACATCGGACATACACGTAGCGTCAAGAGCCTGGATCTTATTCATTTTGTACCTCTCGATTGAGATTGATACGGTCCAACTCGTGATCGCTGCCAGACATCATCATTGTATTTGTACCATTTATCAACCACATCAGTACACTTCTGTATACAAGTTCCAGTCCGTCACTGATTTTCAACAACAGTACCGCCTGTGTTGTGGAAGCAGTCACTGTGAAGAGGGTGTCGAGCTGGGCGGTTGAATCTGAGCCCGAAGAATCGAGCTTTTCCGCGTTCCGAGATCAGACACAAAGAAGAACTAGCAGCAGCAGTAACGCCAATTACAACAGCTCGCTCTTCGCTTCCGCTTCCACGCCCCTCGCTACATTCAACTCAGGATCAGCGGCCACAGATGTCGTCTCTCAACCTTGACGAGCGGGTTCTTGAACCATCCACGTCTGAGCGCTCGCGAGAGGCTTCCACAAGCTACAAGACAAAACTTCCAGACAAAAAGACGTTTATTGCGACTCTTTCCGGAGGCGCATTCGTCGTAGGACTGACAGGCGCTACCATCTATGGACTGCGCAAGGCACGGTTACAAGCATTGAAAGAAGCACAGGAGCTGGCTCAGGCATCGGTTGCGTCAGCACATGCACCGTCGTCTCTCACCTCCGCAGCTGGTGCACCAGCATCCGCCAGTGTTGCGTCACGCCCTGCCGCGAATGCACAGCCATCGACTGCTCAGACAACAATTGAAAGCGCAGGAGAGCAATCGAGCGAGCCGAACAGTGCATTGGCTCTGTTTCGCCAGATGAACGCTGCTATCCTCAATCCATCACGACGAATGGCTAGAGCATCGACCGACTCGTCCTCCAGAGCACCGACGTCGGTGTTTGACGACGAGACAGGCGCACTTCCGAGTGTGCTGCGCAAACGAAGAACCTTCCCAACTGCCTCGACAGCAGTACCAGCATCGCAAGCCGCCACCTTAACACCTATTATCGCTTCGACAGCCGGTACCTCCATTTCTTCGGGCAGCAGTAGCGAGAGCTCGTCAACAGCAGCCACACTGTCTCACTCAAACGACGCACGGATCGACTACAGTGAGATGGACTCGACGCTCGACTTCCTCGGTCTATCCACACCGGTTCCTGTTGAGGAACAGCGCCGGCTGAAGGCGATTGAAGAGCAAGCAAGCGCAGATGCGGGTCCCACGAGCTTCTTCCAATCCCCCGTCGGGCTGTCGCTGAAAGCATTCTTCATCGCCACTTCTATCGTCGCCTTCTCAACGTTCGCCACGGTAGAAGCGGCAAAGTGGGCGTTGGGGGTCGAGACTATGGACGAATTTGTCGTTGCCATGACCAAGATCATCCCATCTAGACGCAGTGGTGAGGCATCCCTACAGGGAGCAGCACCCCACATGCGCGTGGCACGCCACGAGGCGGACGCCACACAGCATCAGGCTTCGGGTGCAGACAGCCTCGCAACGCCCAAGTCGGTGGACGAGGCACTGACAGATCTGAGCAACGCGTCGAGCTTCGAGGAGTGGGTTTCGACGCTCAAGGCGCAGCTGGATACCGAACGCGATTTCGAAGTGCAGCGCCGCTTTGCTGGGATCGATGCGTCAGCGTCTAACGACTCGATCTCGACATCATCGTCCACGCGCTCTCGATCGTACGGTGTTCACTCGCCGCTCGAGTTCGAGGATCTGAAACGCAACACCGCTGAATCGGTCTCGTTCTTCCGCTCCGTACTTGTCATCTCCCCCGTGCTCCCATCCACCGCGTTCGGACTGGGGTTTATCTCTGGTGTCCTCACCTCAGGCAAGCGCGCCGGGCTCGTGTTTATGGCTGAAAATGCCCACCGCCTCCCAGACACGGTGCAGGGATGGTACTTTTATTCCAAGACCAAAAACTACAAGGTGCTGCTCGGTGCAGCGAAAGGTGGGCTCAAGCAGGGCGCAAGGCTCGGTATCTGGACGACGGGATTCTGCTTTGCTGAGCGGTTCGCTGAGCTGGCGCGAGGATCGATTCAGAAGCAATTCAGTCCGAGTAGTGAAGAGGGGAAGCAGGGGGTAAAGATATTGGGTCATTGGACGGATGGAGCGCTGGCAGGTGTGGGGACGGCTGCGGCGGCAACGGCGCTGTACAGGTTGCCCAAGCCGTCGGCGGTGAGAGTGTTCCAACTGGGGTTGTTGGCGGGTGCGAGCACGGGCGGGATTCGGGACTTGCAGGAGAGATTGCTGCATAAAGAGATTGGCGGTGTAGCCAGCCATACATGACAGGGCGAAAGCCTTGCAGACACAACCCGACACCCACCGCAATCAGAAGCAGTATCAACACGTTCCCAATACCTGGTCGACATGCAAAATTGGTTTCCTTCGGGAAGACATTCGAGAAGACATCCAGACACCTTCCTTAGGCGATGTGTGCAGCTACTAAGCTACGCAGGATGAACATCTCGTTCCTCAGCAGTAAACTGAAGCGTCTTTCCAGATTTGAGGTACTGATCTGCCGCATCGTTGGGCACAAACGACTCGGTGAGCTTTTCCTGCCTCTGCTCCTTCTTGCGCTGCGTATTGATGCCGTATCTCTCATCTCGGGATCGGATCATCTCGTCGGGGACTCCGTCGTACTTGGGGTCGACAGGCATCATCAGTCGAGGCGGACCCAGCGGGACGTCGGACGAAGGTGGGTGCCAGAGGTGACTATTTGCAGACCACCACCCAACCAGGCACAGAAGAGACACAGCGTCAGTCTAGCATTCGTACCCCGACCGACGACCCTCAGCACTTGGAAGACTTACATGGCTTTTCCATACAGCTTGCGCACCTTTGCGAGCGCTGGTAGCTCTGCAACGTCCGGCACAGCTCCCCCGGTCGCGCCGTCGCCCATGACGGCCTTGACGGCGTCCTCCGCCGCCTTGAGTGCCCCAGCTGCAGCTTCAGCCATCGCTCCAGCCCGCAAGCCGATGAGGACGAGCGAGCCGCTCATGACTTCATGCACATGCGAATGCCAATACTTCTTTTCTTCGGCAGGCAGTTCGAGGAACTTGGACTCGGGAATCATGTACTCGACTCCAATGAGCTTTGCGGTGGGCTCGTCCGAGTCATAAATGAGGCATTGGAAGTGGTCGCCTGCAGCGCTGCAGGAGCAGTAGTGGACCGAAGGAACGATTTGGCCCCGCTCGTCGGCCACAACGTGGTATGCGTGGAGCGCTTGATGGATCCTTTCGACGGGTGCGAATCTGTTCACCATTGTTGCGTTTTGTTTCACAGTCGGTGGTGTTGGCAGTGAGATGGTGTGTCGCTGCCTCGATCAGATCTCGTATCTTCCCACATCACAATCTTTGGCCGTCCTCAATCCAAGGAAATATCAGTCAGCACCACCGCAACATCCCAAGTCCGCCTCTAACAGACTGTTGATGATGTCGTGCGGGGTCACCAAGCAAGGGCGTAGCGAGGATGACGACTCATGATGAGTAATTTCTCACAGTCACTTTGCTGCTCGTATCACACGGCCAATTCACGGCAAATTGCGCTAAAAGAAAGTAGCTGGCCCTGAGAGCGTGAAATAGACTCTCGAACGTCTTACACGCGTAGACGCGACACAAAGTCAGCTGCTTGCTCGTTTTCATTTGCATGAGAAAAAAACCAGAAAGTACAAACATAAAAAATAAAAATAAAAAAAATAAACCTAGAAAAGATGTGGAAGCCGATTGACGCTTCTTTCTCGGGAGCTGCACAGTGAGCAAGCACTTGATGTGAAGATGCGAGGCTGGCTCATGCCGCATGGTGAGCTTCTCATACCTCGTCTAAGACACGGCTTGTCCAAAAAGAGGCAGCCGTGTCCGGATCGGCACTATCGATCGTTGCTGTCCTTGTCAAGCCCGCACACATTGGATTCTTCTAAAGAGAGAGAGACACGCGTGACCGAGTCGAAGCCGTTGAGAGTCGCCACCATGATGGGGTCGCAACTTGTGATGTGTGGGTGGAAACAGACGAAAGGAGTCCGAAATAGGTCCGTCCAGTTCGTTCTGTTCCATGGTCCGTGCCTGAGTTGCGTGTGAGACTTGCATGCTGCATGGTACTGCATCCCGAGATTTCTCCGAGCAAGCTTCGTGATGGTTTTGAACGGCGAGGGAACAGCTGCTGCTGCACGTTCGGATGCATTGGCACAGAAGACGTGTGCTTTGCGCTGACTCGACCGAGAAATCGGTCATTGGAGAAAGGAGCAACTTCGGCTTCCCATAGCTGCACTCGGCCTTTCAGACCTTCGACTACACCGAGTCACACATGATGTCGAGAAGGCCAGGAGCATGATTGCATTAGATTTAGATTAGCACAGTCTTTCGTGTATCCACCGCCAAGCAATGCTCGAAGCTAGCGATAACCTCGATTGCACGCTTATGCTATCTTTCATATTTGGTCGCTGTGGCTGCGCCTGGCGACCATGAATCTCGGCTTGTGCACTTCAGCACCGTGCGTACCTCCAGGTCAGAGGTAAGCGCCCATCGGATGTATACCGCTCGAGCGGATCTTTTGCGACCTGTGCATGCAAGCAGGAGCTGAGTTTGAACACAAGCGCTCGCTCCCTGCTTGCAGCCAAGACCAGACCCACAAAAGGTACGAGGGAGCATGAACAAGCCACACTTTTAGTTTGCTAAGTTGCGAACAGATCCACTTCTTCGGCATTTCCGAAATCCGAGGTGTGAATTGCAACTCGGATCATCGAGAGCCAGGGTCGGATTGGGGCCGAAGAGGGAATGGTTGCCGATGACGAGGTGCATTCCATGCGTCGTGGTGGGTCTTGCGCAGAAGCAGGTCGCGCCATGACTTCTGTGGCATGCATTCGGCAATCTGCCACCTCGAACCACGAGGCGACTAAGTATATCAGGAGCATCCGAATTGGTGAGTGAAAGAGACGGTGGACAGCGCATGGTACCCTTGACAGTACCCTGCATCGACCCTCTCGGGCGTCAACATGTTGCGAGCGCTTGTAATCGGAACACGGCTCGAATCACGGCTCGAATCACGGCTCAAGATGCATGAAATCCCTTGTGTCAGACGACGACAAAGGAACACAGTACTGCACTGTGCGGTGATGTTGTTCCGTAAGCTGTTCCTTCTTTCCCGTCTGGCTGTCTGTGAAGTGAAGGGTCTCAATTTCGATGCAGAAAGCAGGTCTCATCTCGGTTGCCTGCCGGTTCAAACTCCGAACGGCACACTAGCTGTGCTGCTGATCTTTTGACCCATTGCATCCAGAAAAGTTAAATTCTCACTCGAGGATCCAGCGTAAAAACGGTCGAGTTGCCATCATGTGGAAGGGTGCGGCGGTGCTTCTGCCTTTGTTAAGGGGTTCTCACTTGACTCTTTCTTATGTGCACACTGTCGTGTGCGAGATGCACAGCACATCCGCCCTGTCGCTGCCCCATAGACTCAGCAGCAGAAAACGGTTTGGTTTCCCAAACTCCCCATCCTTCTGCCCGTTCTCTGAGCTGCAAATGCGCTTCTCTCGATATCTGAGCCGACGCAGCCAGAACCAGACGGCGGGCATCACGACCATCGAGGGCAGCAGGCCAGTCTCTGCACTCGAATTTAAAGAAAGCTGCCACGCTCTGTTCAGAGCTCATATTGTTCGGATGTTTCCATCAAATTTGGGCGTCCCAATCGAAGCAGGGCTCTTTTTTTTCCCATGAGCGCTCGGCTAGGCTTCTCCGCACTCACACCTCGCCTTGGCTCTTTCGCACTCGCAGCCGCCCTTAGAGTCGTCTTTCCTCACATGGGACCCTCTCAAACTCTGTTCGCTGCCCTTTTTGCTTCTCACCGCCAGCTACACCACCATCGTCCGCCGATCTTGTACTTGCCATACCACTATTGCTTAATACATACACCTCAGATATCTTTTGGAGGAGAGCAGTATACGAAACATAGCCGCAAATCCTTGCGCGACAGCCTCAGGACAGCACCCGCCGCTCATGCTCATATCACTCTAGCACCATGCCTTCACCAGGCATTCCACATCGCCAACTGGGCTCAACGTCGCACATCATGCCGGGCAGACCGCTTTCACCGCATCGTCGCCAATATTATGACGAATATCATCAGCCTCACCTTCATTCTCAACGCCCACAGTTTCATCAGCACCCTCTTCCCCCTCCTTACCATCACAATAGCCACATCGATGTCCGCTCATCTCATGACCGCTCTTCTCTCGTACAGCCGACATCAACCGTACACATGGCCACTGATCCTTACGCACCAAAGCCGATAGCCAGCAATCTACCGCCATCCGTGCAGCGGCCCATGAATCAGCTCGTCCCTGAGCAGCAGCTTCAACTCGCCAACATCTCTCGGTTCACCCCGTCTTGCTCACGTTGCCGTCAGAAGAAGCTCAAATGCGATACCAATCTCCCTTGCAATCAGTGCATCGCTAAGGGTGTACATGACGAGTGTCGTAAGGACTCCAGAATACCTCGAGGCAGAAAGCGTCCCAAATTGGCAACCAGCTCATCCAACAAACCTGAAGATGAGATTGCCTCCCTTCGCAAGCGCGTCAAAGAGCTCGAGGAGAGGGTCGCTCGACAGGATCAACGCGGCACTCCATCACAGCCTCCGTCTCCTTCGACAAGCCATCACCACTCCGACAAACGATCTGCCTCATCGTGCAAGCTTGGCACCAGCTCACGCGGCTCTCAGACCACAGGTCCTTCCGAGGTCGGTATCACCAACTCTCGCGAACAATACAGCCCTTTCGCTCCTTCGTTTGATTCCGAAGATGAGGAGCCAGGCGAGACAGAAACCTCGCTCGTCACTCTCGAGAAACTCGCCGCCTCGGATCCTCGTGTCAGCGAGCCCGGTCATGGCGAAGCGATGAACAAGCAGATCAACAATGTCCTTCCGACTCAGATCTCCCGCGATGGTCCTAACGCATACTACGATCAGCCCTCGGTCCTGCACGAACGCGTTGAAATCCTCATGCTCGCAAAACGAATCGTGCCGGCCAAATATATTGTAGATGCGCTCATTTACAGCTTCAACCTCCGTTGCCACGCTCTTGTTGGACGTATCGTGCACATGCCTTCGTTCCAGAGGGACGTCGACTTTTTCCACAACACTTCCATCGAAGAGAATCTCACTTCTCCACACGGGATGTACGATCTCGCACGCTATCTCATGGTGCTTCGCCTCGGTATGCGGTTCTATCCGTGGAAGGGAGGAATGTTCGTCGATGATACCACTCCCGAGTTTATCGCCATCAACGCCCTCAAGAATCGCGGGGATGACATCTCTATGCAATGGCTCAACCTCGCCAAGCGAGCGCTGGCTGCTGACCGCACCTTCAGCCTTGGCTCGCTCACCGCAATTCAGACGGCGTTGCTCATGATCCTCGACGGCCGCGACTCTCCCACTTATTTGAGAATGCTACTGCGCATATCTATCCAGACCGCACTCGATATGGGTCTTCATCGTCTCGGCAGCGCGATGCCTTCACCAACACATCCAGAAGAGGACATTGTGCGCCTCGAGACTGGCGTACGCATCTGGTGGTATCTAGTCGTCAAGGACTGGTGCTCAGCGCAGCGCGAAGGCGCTTACACCATCCACCCATCACAGATGACTACTCGAAAGCCTCTGCACACCACCGACGCCCGCCTGTCAGAAGGCCGCACGGATGAGATCTCGCACGACGACCACTGCGAGACCAGTTACACGCTGTGCCAGATTCAGCTCGCCAACATCATCCGCGAAAGCATTGATCTGCGCAACGAGCAAAGTACACTCGGCGGTACATACGATGTCATCTCTCCAACCAACAAAAAGCTGTTGCACGTCAAGCTGGAGACATTCCTGAGCGACCTGCCTCCTTTCTATCGGCTCGACAGCACCGAGATGCGACCAGGTGTGCTTGCTGTTCAGAGGTGCCTGTTGCACCAGCAGACATTCGACGTGCTGCTCAAACTCAATCGCAAGGATTTGTCATCCTACAGCGAGCGCGCCACCTGTGCACTGTTGGCAGAGCAGATTGTGTCGACGCAGAAGCTCATCCGCAGCGTCTGCCCCGTCATTGATGGATTTTGGGTCAACTTCCTTCATCTGTTCGGTGCCACTCTGACTCTGACCATCTCTCTGCTTCTCGACGACAACATGGACGCCGAGACGCGGGACAGACGTCGCAGCAAAGTCAATATGGCCCTCACCACGATGCGCGAGACGCCGGGATCCGATCGTGGCAGTCGCATCATTGAGATGTTGCTCGAGGAGGAACAGAAACAATGGGACACCGAACAACGTGAGCCTGACACTGTCGCAAGACGCCGTCCGCTGGATTTGGCCTTATTGACACGCCGCATCGTGGTTCAAAGTGCCGAGCTCGCAGAAGGTCCTGGACGGCCCGATGGAACTAGTCTTACTCCCGCTCCCGTTGAGAGCCCTGGTCATGACATTGCAGTTCGCACCAAAGGTGCTGGCAACCTGACGTGGGACACGACGCCAGACGAGTCCGTCGTCCCTGTCTTTGCCTCTTCATGGGGTGCTGTATCGAGCGATCCCACAGATGCGACCGGAATCACTTCGTCCCACAACCCTCCAGCCGATTTCTCACACACCAGCGTCTATCCGACCGAGATGGACGTATCTCAGCTGCACGATCGTCTCCCATCAACGCGGCCTTATGAGCATAGCTTGCGTCCATGGCAAGAACCCAGCCACGCTTTTGCGTCGAGCCACGCTTCTGCGTCGACCCACGGTTCAGCGAACCACGACAGTCTTTGGGATTGGGTCTTTTCGCAAGCTGCGCTGCTGCACGGGCCCGAACCGCCAGTCGAGGGCCCGCACAGCGTCGCTCCCAAACCACGCCTTACGTCAAGGTCTCCTCAGGGCGCGTCTCGAATGATGCCCCCTTCGCCGCGAGTAGCACACACCGAGCAAGCGTCGCCTCGTCGTCGACCTGCTTACCCGCCCAGCGAGACCTCATCGTCGTCGTCGTTGAGCCATCGCTATCCGCCTCAACCCGCGCGCCACCACCAACCAGAGCGGCGGCAGCAGCAGTACGGAAGGAACCCAACCGTCCTCTCTCCGCCGCCGCTTCAACAAGGAGGCAGGCTTCCTCCTCCACATGCCGGCGACTTTGATGCGCCAGTGAGGACCAGGGATAATGTGGGCCTGTACTCGTCGCAGCCACCGTCCAAACGGTATCCCGACCATTCCCGGCCCGACTATTGAAGTCTGTCCCGCTTCATACTATGGAACGCGTTCCATCCACTTGCTCGTAGTATCATTGTTAGAACCTGCTAGATCTATTTTTTCGCTCTCCCCCTCCCCCCTCTCCCCCTCGTCCCCGTCTGATTGCATCGGACTGACCACCTTATCCTGCTGCATTTATTATTTTCTTGTATTCTTAGTGTACAACACCATCACTCCTTTATACCAGCAATCCAGACTCAGGTTCATTGCTTGGTACACATGCTTGCATCATCTTGGGGCTTGGGACAGAGATGGGACCGTAGTAAACATGGGTTCGGAATTGAAACATAGGTGAACGGTTGAACTAGGGAGGGTGATGGGGGGGATCGACCACGATGAGGGATCCTTAACATAATCAATTTGGAAAGGAGAGAAAGGTGAGTGAATGGTGTGGTTGTTTCCACTACGACTGTCGCTGGAGGAGTTTTAACGAGCGTTGCCAGCGCCACTCTTGGTAATAGCCACGGCAGCGAGGACGGCGACGCCGAGGAACCCGATTGCAGCTGGCAGAGCCAAGTCTTTAGGCAGGACACCGAAGAGCAATTCCTCGTCTCCTGTGCTCTTACTTGTCGCCTTCCTGCTGCTGCGCTTTGAACTCTCCTTGTCGGCAATCTCGTCGTCGGCGTGGGATTCCTTCTCTTCTTCTTCGGCCACGCTTTGCAGTTGGACTTCGACGTTTTCTCTCGCCTGCTGTCGCTTTCGCGCTGCCAACCCAGACGCAGAGGTAGCAGCAGCAGCAGCAGTAGCGGAGGACGAAGAGGCGACGCGCGCAGCAGCCTCTTCCCAGCCCCTACCTCCCTGCAGAAGGAGGACGACACGATCACGCCCTTGCTTGCGCGCAACCTTGACCGCATCCTGCACGTCCCCGTCGGCAGTGATGAGCACCACGTCGTCCTCATCGTCCGTGTAAGCGAGCTGGAAATCGTTTGGGTCAGGAACCTCTGCGTTAACGTGGGCGGTGGAGATGGGTTGAGCATCGCCATTCGCCTCACCATCCGCCGTTGTTGCTGCTGCGGTCGAGGTGGAAGCAAACACGGGTTCGAAGAAGGGATCGCCACCGAGTTTGATGCAGACAATCTCGCGAATGGTCTCGTAGCTGTCGTACCGCGCCTGGAAGCGGTGAGTCCTGCCGGAAGGTGTGACGAACTTGAAGAGGTAGGTACCGTCGTCGGCCTCAACAGCAGCGGAAGAAGGCAAACCGATCGCACTGGCACCATCGTCGCCATGGATGTGGTGACCAACCGCACTGGCCGAGTCGTTCGGATGCAGATCCGACGAAATGTCCGCAATACCGGCGCCGACTTTGCTGGGTGTGGGAGGCTCAAATTGGCTCTCCGAGTGGCGCATGCTGCCAGAAACGGCCGACTCGTCATCGCCTGCGATCGAGTTGGACTGGCCGAACGAGTTCCAGAACCTGTTCCACATTGGTCCGCCAGCTGCACCATCGGCACCGGCCTGCTCGTCGTTCATGCTGTTGATCTGCTCCAGTGTCGCATAGGTGAGCTTGAGCACATCGACGATTCCGACGAGACGGCTGTCGACGTCAACGACGGGAAGGTTGAGGTACCTTCCGTCGTGCATCTTGCGGAGCGCTTCCTGGATGGTAAGCGAGGGGGGTGCGGTGTCGGGGTGAGGAGTCATGACGCGGACCACAGAGCAGGTCTTGGGGTCAAGACCGGCGGCAATAACACGCAGAACGACATCCTTGGAGGTGAAGATACCTGCAATCTTGCCAGAGACAGCGCCGCCGCCACCGATCTGGCCGGTTCCGGGGCCAGTGCCGGTGGACTCCATGACGCAGACTGCGGTGGTGTGGTGCTCCTTCATGAGCCTGGCTGCCTCGCGAACGGTGGTGCGGACGCCGACGCAGCAGGGGAGCGTTCGAGAGTCGAGGATCGAGGAAAGATCGGGGATGCTCATCTTTTGACGGAGAGCCTCAATGTACTGAAGCATGGCCTGCTGGGGACCGGCGGAACCGCCCCACTCGCTCTGAACACCTTCGAGCGCGTTGTAGAGCTTCTGCGAAGATCCGTGCGCGCGCTCAAGCTTTTCCAGAGCTTCGTAAAAGACTTTGGCAATGTCGAGCAGACCGACCACATCGCCGTCTTCGTTGCAGACGGGCAGATGACGGAAACCACGTGTAACCATGGTGTTGAGGGCTTCAGTGGCAGAAGTGGTGTCGCGGGTGACCATGGGCGAGCGGGTCATAATGGCAGATACGGGCGTGTTTCGAGCATCGAGACCCGCAGAGACGACGCGGAAGGCCAGATCCTTGGCGGTGAAGATACCAGCGAGGTGCTCGTCCTCGTCGACGACAAGCACACAGTCGGTGCGCTTGGCGGCACACAGCTGACTCGCATCTGCGACGCTGATCGACTGCGGAACGGTCAGCGCTGGCAGAGGTCGCAGCGCAGAGACTGTACCGGCAGCCGCAGCGGGAGGTCTAGCCGTACGCTTACTTCGGCGGGACGAGATGGGAGTGGAGGGTTTGCCCGACTTACGCTGGAGCTCGCCCTCGATCTTTTTGCGAATGGCCTCGTCTCGCTTGGACTGGCGCTTGCGCGTGTCGGTAGCATCGCGGAAGCTGCTGGTGCTGCTCATATTGGACATGGAGGTGGATCGTGGTAAGTTGGTCGAGGTTAGCAAGGGGCTAGGAGACTGATCCTCTTGGCGTACGGGAAGAGGGATGCGCGACATGCACGGCAAGCCGACAAGGGATGATGGAGGGCTGCAACCTAGATCGAGACTCGACAGATGTGTTGGGTAGGGAGGGCAGCAGCCAGGGTTGGTTCACTTTGCGTGAAACACTGAGATAGACCCGAGCTGGTGAGTTGTTGCGAAAAATCAAAAGGCAACACACAGAGAGAGAGAGCGAGCGAGACAGGGAGACGAGCGATGTCCGCTGGGTGTGTGGCTCGAGTAGAGTGTGGCAGAGTGTGTTTTGTGGACCAAGATTGCGCTGTTGGGCTGTTTGCAACTGAGCTCTGTTGCGTCAGTTGGGCCACTCAGCTCGATTATTGACTGTCGATTATTAGGGAGTTTTCGGCGCGTTCGTAGTCTCTATGACGCACGACGCAGCCGAGATGCGGTAGAAGGGTAGAGATGGTGGTTGTTCGGAGAGTGGTCGACACCACCAGTTGTCTCTTGCGGACCCGACTGAGCTTTGTTACAGTGTTTTGGAATCCACGTGATGCATTTTGAATGCTGAATAATCATTTCAGCGGCAATCGGGTGTAGAAAGAGCCAATTACTCGGAGCCGAACAAAACCATCAGATGAGTCGTCGTGTGGATTCTAGTACATGATCTTTATACCGACGACGCCCAGAAAGAGTCGACCCTAACTCGCTTGACCTTGCATCATGCACGTCGTGCATGATAACCCTTAGCCGAGGTCGAGATCATCGATACGAGGACGCACCGAAAACTCACTATTGACTGTCAATTTTGGCCCCTCTCTCGACGCGCTGAAAGCAACACTCTCTGCATCTGCTGCTCCAGCTTTCTTTTGAGTTGGGTTTTCTTTTAATTTTTGGACATGCTCGGTTTGCTGTGTTGTTCTTTCTCGGATTTTCCCACTTTGGCTCTGTGTGTGTGTGTGTGTGTGTGGGTGGGTGGGTGTGTGTATTGCTCTCAGAGGCGAGCAGAGGCGCGGTCAGGAGAGATGGAACGATGAAATGGCGCCGGTCACCGCTGTCTGACCGTTCGGTTCTGCGGTTGGCCGGCCTCTCTCTAAGGTCTAGTCCCAGGTGTGCTTGAAAAAGTGAGGTTAGCATTCGGTCCACGGTCTCTTGGCGAAGAGTGACCCGCCAAAGAAGGGGTTAGGGTGTCTGTCTGCTCAGTGTTGGACTTTTGCTATCAAGGCTTCCTCACTCAGCCAGCAAAGCGCACAGACACACCCAACCTTAGACGCCCTAAAAAACTTGTCACGTGTACGAGTCTAGTCTGGCAAAAATAGTCGGCGTAACAGCGTAGCTCAAATCTCTTTCAGTCTAACATCGTTCTTCTTTTTTCTTTTTTTTTTTCCTTTTTAACCGAGAACTTTCCCGCGGTGCGCTCCAGCCACTCTCTGATTTTCAACCACTCTTGCTCAGCACCATCTCTGAGCGACAACTGTAGCTGCATCGTCGCCGTGACTTTGCAACCTTACTCGCATCCTTACAGCCATTACACTCTAAGCGGACTCTGTCTCGCATATCGCCTGCCATCATGGGAGTCGTCGAAAAGATCAAGGAGCTCGAAGATGAGGTTGCCAGGACTCAGAAGAACAAGGCCACAGAGTAAGTAGATCCTACAATCTCCCAACAAGCGCTCATGTCCGATGTTCATCGAAATACTGATGGACCCTTCGTGCTTCGTAACTAATCCAGATACCACTTGGGTCAGCTGCGAGCCAAGATCGCCAAGCTTCGTCATGAGCTTCTCGAACCACAAAAGAAGTCCGGCAAGCCGGGAGAGGGTTTCGACGTCATGAAATCTGGTGATGCTCGAGTCGCTCTCATCGGTTTCCCATCCGTTGGAAAGTCGAGTTTCCTTTCCAAAGTCACCGACACCAAGTCTGAAGCTGCCGCCTACGAGTTCACAACCCTCACATGTCAGCCAGGCGTGCTCGAGTACGAAGGTGCCAAGATTCAGATTCTCGATTTGCCCGGTATCATCGAAGGAGCTTCCGAGGGAAAGGGTCGAGGTCGACAGGTCGTTGCCGTAGCCAAGACTGCCGACATGATCATCATCATGCTCGACGCCACCAAACCAGATACGCATCGTGCATTGCTCGAAAAGGAGCTCGAGGCGGTTGGCATTCGTCTCAACAAGACCAAGCCCGATGTCGTTCTCCGCAAAAAGAACACGGGCGGTATTGTCATCACCAAGGCTATGGGTCTTACATTGACCAAGATCGACGAAAAGATGATCCGTTCCATCTTGCAGGGATACAAGATGCACAACGTCGATGTTATGCTCAGGCAGGACATCACTGTCGACGAGTTTATTGACGTTGTCCTCGGCAACCGCAACTACGTCCCCTGTCTCTACGTATACAACAAGATCGACTCGATCAGCATGGAGCAGATGGACAAGCTCGCAAGGCAGCCCAACTCGGTCGTCATCTCGGTCGAAAAGGATCTCAACATCGACTACCTCAAGGATGTCATGTGGGACAAGCTCGGTATCAACCGCATCTACACCAAGAAGCGTGGTGAAAGGCCCGACCTTTCCGATCCTCTCGTGGTGCGCAAGGGAGCAACCATCGAGCACGTCTGTCACCAAGTGCACAGGGCCTTGGCAGAAAAGTTCAAGTACGCGCTCGTATACGGCAAGAGCAGCAAGTTCCCCACCTCTCAGAAGGTCGGACTCAATCACGTCGTGGCAGCCGACGATGTGGTCAGCATCTTCACTAAATGAACCCCTCGCCTCCTCCAATCCCCTTTGTCTTCCAAGTGTCTGCACTGCTTCCATTGTATTCTAGTTCCAAGTCATATATCCTCTATCCCTTACATCAGGTTCGCTTGAGGCTGTGGTCCATAACTTTCCGTAGCTACTGAGAAGCCAGACCGACAGGCCAGTAAGGGCGAGGTTCGTATCCCTCTTTTCCAAGGCGATGTGGAGGAATGAAGTCTTCGCACCACCACCAGCTGAGCAGGACCCTTTCGAGCAAGGCGCAAGAAGAAAAAAATTAATTGGAAAAAGAAGGTGCAGAAAGTGAGCTGAATAGCCGTTGTACTGTAAATTCTGCGAGAGCTTGGTTTGGTGCAAAAAGTAAACTGAGCATAGATCAGCCAAATCGCTTAGGTTTCTTTTGCTTCTTAGCCGTCGTCTCTGCCTTCTCATCCGCGACCATCATCACCTTTCCGCACCTCCTTAACGTCAAACCTAGCAACCTGGCTCCTTCGCGCATCTCTACGCATCAGTGCATCACATTGACCTCGGTCAGTCAGCAGCGTATCAGGACGCTGCTTGAACATTTCAACCGATTCAGAAGTCGTTAACACACACAGGCTGGCGTCTCTGAATCTTGCATCCTCCATCCGCCGACTCAGCGCGCCTTCCTTTCAGCGACCGCGAACAAATCGCACATTTGTGCATCGTCTCAAAACGCTCAGCTGGAAATCTTCTAGCGCTGGTCGCAAAGAAAGCACACGCAACCGGTTCAGCTAAGGGCACAGCATGTCTCGACGAGGTGGACGAGGCGGTCACACAATTGCTGGTGCGGCTCTGCGTAATGCAGGCCTTGTTGGCGATGGGGATGTAGGCATGCGTGATGCCGCTGGGCCAAGCAGGAGCAGAGGCGGAGGTGCTGGCGGTAGAAGGGGTCAAAGAAGCGCAGGAGCAGATCCATCCAATCCCGTAAGTCATTCGACATTCGTCACCTGAGCAACTAATCGTCTCACCCTTCTCCAATGACCAGGTCAAGTCCTACATTCGCACGCCAAAGCTGCCAGCTGGACTCAAACAGCAACCGGTGCGAATGAAACCTCGACCTCAAATCGAACATCGAACTGATCATAAAAGCTCATATTCCACCTGCCGTTATGCATCTGGTCCATTCCTTTTTGATTTCGCATGGATCAATCAAAGAATGGATCCTCTCTCCAAGGACGAATCGCGCGTCAGCGCGCTAATCCACTCGGCAACCGCCCACCAACCAAGGGCAAAAAGGCTGCCATTAATGTCAACGACGGTCTTCGGGCCGGTAACACTGCAGCCGTCCTCAAAAGCATCTCGTCGTCAAAAGCACAAGGTGGCGGCCGCATACCCGGCGGTGGTGGCATCGTCTTCTCCGGCAATGACATGCCCAAGACCCAGAACGTTGTCTCGCTCATCAAACGCTTCCTTGAATCACGATGGAACGCTCAAGCCAAATTCTTGAATCTTGAAGTATGTACCAACCTGAAGACAGCACTCTCTCTGCGTCATCAGGAGCATCAACTGATCACGTTTTTCCGTCTTTAATCCACCTCAACTTGCAGAACATGCGCGCGGATCCTATCCTTCAAGCTGAGGGTATCAAACCTCCAGGCGTTGCAGGAGCCCCTAAGGAGCTCGGAAATGTCATTTGGAAGCTCTGCTCAGAGACGTATCCGGACGTTGTCACCATATCTCTTGCCAATAACGGTCTCCGCAGCTTGGGACCGGTCAGCTCGTTGCCGGCCTACTTCCCCAACCTCCAAAACCTCTCCCTCGAGGGGAACGAACTCAAGTGGACCAAAGACCTCGACACATTTGCCTCAAGAAAGAGCAAACTCACCAATCTCAAAGAGCTTCTGCTCACTGGAAACCCTGTTCATGCGAGCGCTGTCGCCGCTGGCAACGAAGAAGGATACCGCCGCGAGGTGCTGTCCAAGTTCCGCCAACTGACGCTCCTCGATCAGAAACCAGTCACGCCGACCGAATCAGGCTTTGCCAATTTGCCAACATCAGGCAAGTCCAAGAAGGTGGATGCTGATGCAGCACAGGTCCCACTTCGAAATTTCCCCGTTCCCAACAAGCCGGGCTTTGTCGACGCCGAAGCCGGTGCGATCATGCCCGACTTTCTCTCCAAGTACTTCACAATGTACGACTCGGACAGGAGTCAACTCAGCGAGGCTTATGCTCCATTGGCGCAGTTCTCGTTCTGTCTTAATGTCGTGCCTCCGCCTAGGGCTCGCGCGGCAGGCTTCCTTCACACTATGCCCCATCAAAAGGAGCTCTCGTTCGATCGCTACCAGGACAATGGAAATCGTAACTTGATGCGTGTCAACGCACCAAAGGTACGACATCAGTACCTGCATCACGGGGCCGGCTCCATCCTCGCATGCCTCAAAAAGCTCCCAAAAACATCGCACCCGCTCAACGACGCTTCCAAGTTCGTTGTAGACGCGTGGGTGCTGCCCAACAACGTGATCGGCGCCAGGCTCAAGGGAGAAGAGCGACCAGAGGCGCTGCTCTATATCAATGTGCATGGCGAGTATGCCGAGGCGCCCAGCCAAGGCATCCGCTCCTTTGACCGTACGTTTGCGGTGGCGCCCGTGCCTCCTGGCAGCCCTGCCGTCAATGCTGGCTGGCCTTGCGTCATCCTGTCGGACCAGCTTGTGGTGCGTCACTACTCGAGCCCCGCTGCGTGGGCACCCGACAGCTTGCCTACCGGCGAGATCACAGCGGAGCAGACACAGGCTTTGCATACAGCACAGCAAGCGGGACAGGCTCCCGGGGTGCCTCAGCCACCAGCACTTGCCGCCGGACCGGTTCCAGCAACTTCCATCGCCGATGCTGCTGCTCTTCCCCCTCACCTACAGAACCAGGCTCCCGCAGATGGCATCAACGAGCAGCAGCACGCGATGTCGCTGCAGCTTGCTACCCAAACTGGCCTCATCTATCCTTTTGCGGTTCAGTGTCTCCAGGAAAACGGCTGGGACTACAATCTTGCCTTCACCAATTTCCAGAACTTAAAGGCGAGCAATGTAATTCCGCCACAAGCTTTCGCTCAGCCCGTTTGACGATCCTACAAACTCTTTTTTTTTTTTTTTTTTTTTTTTTTTCCCCCCCCTTTCCCCTTATCCCGCGCATCCTCATATCCACTCTATCTGTTGTCCTTGCATCCCCTGCTGTACCTAGAGAATTACCACTTTTGCCGCAGCCAGACAGGCAACAGTAACCGCCTCTAGCTACGTATTGCACTATCAATACATCCAAGGAGTCAAATCTCGGGCGCAACTTTCAAGCGTCGCCACATCAATATCTTGGCCGAGACCCTTAGTGTGTGTGTCCTGACACAAGATTCTTTATGTAACACAGGAATGCCTCACTTAAACTTCATGTCCGACGAAAACCTGTCCGGCAGAAGCTATGCGTGACCGAGGATCCTGGTTTCATAAGGTGAGAAGTATCTGGCTCACCGCCGAGGCACACACAGAGTGGATAACTTAGCCACCGGAGAGTTGTCCGTGATGAAGTGGGCAGAGCGGAAAGGGGGTGAGTTGGAGCCGAAAGTTGCATCACCGCCAAGCAGTGCACCCCACGACTCTCGCTTACACTATCTTAATTCTGTCCACCACCATTTTCGGCTGGTACGTCCAACTCATTCCCTCTTGTCCACGTTCCAATGCTGTCACAGTGTGACTGATTGGCGTCAAACTCGAGATGACTCGCATCCATCGCTACTTGCAACACGCGCTGCTCTTCACATTTCTTTGGACCACTCTCACTGCCGCCTCGAACGATGCTTCTCGCAGTGACAAGCCCAAACATCACCGCTCTAACTCCTCACCACATCACCAGACCTCGCATTTACACACACATACGCATGACCATGCTCTTGTCCACAATCAAAAGGGTTTTCGTTACATCCGCAAACATCTCCATACTTCTCCCCACCACTCTCCTCACAGTTCTCCTTCCACCTCAACTTCCGTGTCTGTCGACAAGCGCGGCCTCCCCGGCAAGGCCGGCGACATCGAATGGATGGGATTTTACGCCTCCCTCATCAGCTTACCCACCATGCTCTCTGTCCTGGGCATCGTGACCAACTATAATCTCGAGAAATCGTACTTCAACTCGCAGCTCAACGCGCAGTATTACGAGCAGACACGCGCGATGCTGCGCGCCCACGCGGCCAAGCTGATCAGAGAGCAGGAGACGAAGTTTGCGAAATCGGGTCAGACGTGGAACGGGATGATCTATGATCAGTATGGAAATGTGAATCAGGGGGCTAGGTTGCCAATGTGGAATGGTAGGGTTGTGGCGTTGCCGCCCCAGGCGGATGATCAGACGGATATTACGGTGAGGGGTGCAGGTGGCGGCGGCGGCGGCGGTGGTGGTGGTGGAGGAGGAGGAGGACAGGTGCAGGAACAGGCGCCAGGTGCGAGCGGTGATCAAAACGAGGCTGAGGCAGGGGGCGGCATTGGAGATGGAGCTAGCAAAGCTTAGAAGATGCAAGTGTTTCGCAGTGATTGTCGCTACGTGTTATAACTCGTTCTCTGTCGTCATAATCCAATCCTTTGCTTCGGTACCTTCATATTTATTGAGTGTTCACAGCTTTAGATATTCTCGGGCCTGCAGGGTCCTGAAGCACTCAGTTCGCCCGCTTGACAAAGCTTTTTCTCTCAGACCCTCATCATGACTCAAGGCGAGGCAAGGCAGTGAGGGAAGAATTCAAATTGAAGTGTCGAGGCAAGTGAAGAGGCAAAGTGGTGAATCGTTTAGGGACAGTGGGAAGTAGAACGAATAGCTGAGGGACAAGGCAGTATCTAAGCCTCGCCTAATCTAATTTAAGGAAGGTTGGTCTGCATGAACCTGACAGGCTTGTCAAGGGCGTACGACTTGCCGTTCATGTACTGAACCTCCCCGGCGTCCTTGCCCGTCGGGAACATCTGAGGCGGATAGTACTTGTCGTGCACCTTCTCAGCGCTGTTCACCTTTTCCCAGTCCAACTCCTTCCCGTTGACGCTGAACAGCACCTCGTTCAGCTCCGTGATCGTCACATTCAGATCTATCTTGGTGTCCTTGTAATGCACGCCGACAATACTGCTCAGCGCGTGGGGCGTCCAAGTGAACCCACCACCGACACCGTTTTGGCCGTCACCGCCATCGAAACCGGCGTGAACCTCGCCGTGCTTCCAGTCGACTCCACAGCCCACGCCGATCATTTCGTCGGACATCTTGGGGAAGTGACCCTTGACGGAGGAGCCGAGACCGCCGTGGTACTCGGAAGTGTGGGGCTTCCGGGTCTGTTTCCAGTTGACGTCATAGCCGTCGGAGGCGGGGTGGCCTTCAGCGAACTTGTAGGGGTCCACAATGCGGGCTGCGGTGGTAAGAGAGATGGCTGAGGCCACCAGGGGAACGAGAGTGAGGAAGGTCTTCATCGTGTCCGAGATACAGATCGAGGGAGGTATAAGGAGAGGGTTGCTGTGATGACACAAACGTAAACAAGATCTTACCACCTCTTTTATACCCCTTGCTACTCTACACGAAGGTCCCTCTTCCCTCCCAATTCTAGACACTTGACAACAGACACTTGGCGCCACGCTGTGACCTCGTCTGCCATTGTTGGTGGTTCATTGTTCCGCAAGCGCAAGTGTGGGTCGATCAGTGGGACGCCTTGAACGTGCTGATGAAGTCAGGAGGTCGAGGTGGATTCTGCTGGTGGTGATCGGTAACCGCACCAAGCTGCCCGCTCAGGCTCATTTTGCGGATTCGGTGGGGGGTTGACGCCTGACGCCGTGTACCCACACAAAAGAGCCCACTTTGACCCACAAGGCCCACAAACTCCCATCCCTGAGAGAGAGAAAGAAGGCCGTTCTTTCGACTTGGGTCCTGAAAAGCAAAGTCCAGCTCCTGTCGTACGGTGGCCAACCTCACTCAAAGCGGCCCGTCTGTAGGTGCGGAGCAGTGACCGGTGGTTGTCTAGTCAGCAGGAGGAGCGAAGCGGTCTGTCTTTCTGTGATGGCTCACAGGCTTCGTTACGCGACTGAGCCCGAAATTCGACGCGTGCCAAACAAGAGACCAACAGAGCTGCTGCACTCAAACACTTGCAGAGCCAAAGTGACAAAAGTGGAGCAAAGTGACATGCAAGCAGGTTTTTGTTTCTTGATCTCGATCAGGGCTATAGCATCCTTCGATGTACTGTATGCAGGAACAGCCTCTCTTGTAGCAACTGATAGTCAAAGTCGCTTCACCCCGAACCGACACCTTCCACCATCGGAACCCTACCGATGCGGTCAAAGGTCGTCACCAGAGCACAGTAACCTCGCTGAGGTCTGTCTTTGGGCTGCAATATCTGCAGCTCAGCCTTGTCGGAGAACTCCCGAAGCGCGCAGCTCTTACCAGCCGTTCAGCTTTCTACCAAGTTGGTGGGCCCGGCACTCGACAAAGGTTTAGCACTCGCGCGGAGCGTCACAATCATCATGGCTCCTGGCGCTACCAAAATCTCTTCATCCGTCAGTTCTCAAGCGGGTAGTAGCAATCCTCCTGCCACTGCATCTAGGTCGGATGCTGAAGCACGCAACGTGCCTCCTTACCTCCAGTCCCTCTCCAAGTCGCAGCTAGCCGCCGCCACACATCCACCCACATCATGCCTCCAGATCCTGGCAGGACCTGGCTCGGGCAAGACTCGCGTCCTGACATCAAGAGTTGCCTGGCTCATTCTCGACCCCGCCAACCAGCTCAAGCCAGAAGACATTGTGGTTGTCACCTTCACCAACAAAGCTGCCAATGAGATGAAGATGCGTCTCGTCAAACTCATCGGCAAAGAGCATGTTGATAACCTCGTCATCGGAACCTTCCACTCGGTGTGCGCTAGGTATCTGCGCAAGTACGGCCGCTTGATCTCGCTGCCCAACAACTTTAGCATCATCGACTCGGACGATGCAAAGCGCATGTTCAAAGCCATCCTCAAGGAGATAAAACCAGATCTCGACAAAGAGCATATCTCGATCAAGCCCGAAGAAGCCATGTCCGAGATCTCAAGGTCAAAGGCAAAGGAGATCGACCCCGTCAGGTATAGGGAATTGGCTGAGCAGGAGGCCGCGGCCAAAGGTCAGTCCAAGCGAGCGCCCATCGGCAGACATTTCACCGGCTCGGCTCCATTCAAGGCGATCATGGCCACCATCTACATGATGTATCAGCAGCAGCTGGTTGATGCCAACGCTTTAGACTTTGACGACCTGCTCGTTTATGGTGTGCAGCTCTTCCGTCGTCAAAATCAGGTGGTGCGCAACATCCGACATGTGCTCGTCGACGAGTTTCAAGATACCAATATCACTCAATACGAGCTCATGCGGCTGGTGGCCACAGCGTCACAGGCGGTCAGCATCGTTGGAGACCCAGATCAGAGTATTTATGGCTGGCGAAGCGCAGAGATTGGCAATCTTGATAAAATGACCAAGGAGTTCAAAGGCACACGGCAAGCTCGACTCGAAGAAAACTACCGAAGTACTGGTGCTATCCTTGAACTCGCGCTCAAGGTCGTCCAGCAGGACACCTCGCGTGTAGACAAGGATCTGTACACGTCCCATCCACGTGGGCTGCCTGTGACCCTGAAGTGCCACGGATCTGCCCAGCTCGAGGCCGCATACATCGCATCCGAGATCAAACGCCTCGTTGCTCATTCTGGCAACATGCTCAACTACAACGATTTCGTCATTCTCCTCCGCTTCAACTATCTATCACGTGCCATCGAAGCTGAGCTGCAAGCAAGAGGCATCGACTCGAGGATGATGGGCGGACACAAGTTCTTTGATCGAATGGAGGTCAAGGACTTGCTCGCCTACCTGGCTCTAGCCGACAATCCCGGCTTCACGCCAGCCTTTGTCCGTGTCGTCAACGTGCCCAAAAGAGGCATCGGAGAGAAGAGTGTTACTGATCTGCTCAACATGGCCAAGGCGGAAGGCTGCAAACCCATGGAGCTCGTCGAGCGAGTCGTCGGTGGTGGCAAGAACCCTGGCATTAAGCCAGCCATGAAAAAGGGTCTCAAAGACTTGGTTGAGGCTGTCGAAGCTGTTCGAGAAGCAGCAAGTGCAGGAACCCCCGTGTCCCAGCTGATCGAGCTCCTCATCGAAAAGATCAACTACGAAAACTACCTCAAGGCGCAGCCAGACTACGAAGCGCGCTGGGGCAACGTCCAGGAACTCATCTCATTCTCCACCATCGTTGCCCAGAATACCTCGTATCCCAATGCCAACGCGCCATCTGTCCCAATCGAGGAGGTTCTTTCGCACACACTGTCAAACCAGGAAGGAGGAGCCAGCAATGCGCCGGAAGATAGCGATGGAGAAGATAGCTTTGAGGAGGTGGACGTCAAGCCCACTGCTCAAAAGAATCGCCGAACGTCTTCGAGTCTCTCGACCCATCCATTCTTCAACAAGCGTTGCTCGACGAAGGCTCCGTCGCGTCCAGTCCCGCCCGCAAAGAGGGAAGTAATCGACCTGTGCGATTCGGACGAAGAAAGCCAGGAAGTGTTCGAGGCTGAAGTCAAACCTGGTCCCTCAAAGAGAGCCCGCACAGCGAAAGGAGAGGTGCCCTCTCCGGAGGTCGAATTGCATAATAACGAGGCAGAGGAAAAGAAAGCGTCACTGCTCACAAAGCTGGACGAGACTCTGGAGAATGCCAAGCCAGAAACTGAAAACCAAGAAGATGATGCCGATGAAGAGCGAAAGACTCCTCTTCGTGTCTTTCTGGAAGCGTCTATTCTTGCAACCGACTTGGAAGGAGACCAGGATTCGAAGGATGAAAAGTCCAAGCCAAAAGTGACACTCTCGACCTGCCATGCGGCTAAAGGTCTTGAATGGCCAGTGGTTTTCATTCCGGCCATCGAAGAAGGCTGCTTCCCCTCCTTTCGATGCGAGCGGCCTGACGAGGTCGCTGAAGAGCGCCGCCTACTCTACGTTGCGATGACGCGAGCCGAGAGCCTGCTCTACCTCACTCACGCCACAGCACGAATGCAAGGTGGCGACACACAGGATAAGATTCTCAGCAACTTTGTCGCATCGGTAGCATCCAAGCAGAACGGTGGATCTTGCGACGCGAAGAAGGCGATCAAATTCTGCACCACTCGCCCCGAGCTCGACATCGAAGCAATGAAGACTGTCAGCATGGTGACCAGTAAGCAGCTGCCGAGCGAGGAAAAGTTCCAGAAAGCGATTGCTGAGTGGGAAAAGATGTCAGCGAAGGAGGTGCAGCAAGTGGATCAGATGAACGTCGGCCGCATCACTGGGTTCGGGACTTATTCGAGCTATGGAGGCGCCGGCGGGTACACTACGGCTGGTGTTCACAGCGGCGCGACGGGAGGTTGGAATTCGCAGATGGGTTTTGGACTCTACAGCGACGACAGATTGGGCACTGCCACAGGTTCTTCCGGCAGCAGTAGTGGTGCATTCGGACGAGGGGGACAGAGCAGCGAGGATGTCAAGAGGGCCTTGGGCTTCGCCCCGCCGACCTTGGGCAGCTTCTCTTCTGCTGTGGACGATGATGCCTCTCCCCCGCCAACATTCTCAGGCTTTCAGCGTGCCTCTTCGCTAGGCGGTGCAGGTCGACCCGGCGGCAGATTCGGTGCCTTTTCCAGCCGCAACTCCACCCTCCCTACACCTTCTGTCTCTTTCAGCGGAGGCAGACGCAAACAGCCTCTCGTCCCACCCTCGAGGCAGCCTCAGGCAACTCCATCTGTGCCACCATCATTCACAGACGCGGTACGGCTGCGAGCTCGACCTGAAGACTCGGTAGCCTTAGCCCGAGCAGACGGAACCGCACCCAGACCACGCGCAGATCTCAACAGCTTTCAACAAGCACACTCGCAGGGCATCAGCAGGATTCTCAACATGATGCCTGCATTGTCGGACTCGGACGGCGCATCGAGGAGCTCCCCGATCGTGGTCGACGAATCGAACGGTCGCAGTGGGTCTAGCTCGAACGCGTTGAGCTCGAGCAATGGCCTCGGACAGGGACGGGTGAAACGTCGGTTGGGCATGATGCGTCGGTTCTGATTCTCAGCAAGTCTTGTTCTTTCTTCTCGTGTGCAAGCATCGCATCGCATCGCATGGGTGCTGTTATTTGTGCAACGGAGGTGTGACCGTGTTTCGTATGTGTGAAGGTGAGATTTGAGCATACGGTGGAAAGCATTTTGAGGAGAAGAGAGGAAAGTTGAGTGTGGGGAGCCCAAGAAAGATCCTTTTCGACGTGGGGTTTGTGCGCTGTTTTACCGTGGAGAAGAGGGAGAAATTCGCCGAATGCTCGCCGGTTGCATCAATACTGCCAGGCTCAAGCCACGCGGCAAAAGCGGTGTAGGTGAACGCGTGTTACAGTAAATAGTGAAGTTTCGGCGCGTCGTCGTCGCAACCATCTCAGCCTCGGCTAAGGTGGATCATGCACGACATGCATGAGCCGAGCATAAGCGAGTCGGCGTCGACGATTTCTAGGCGTCGTCCCCATCCTCCTCCCGTACTAAATCAAGGAGGACGACGCCATGAGAGGTTGTCTGAGGATTTTGTTCGGCTCCGAGTAATTAGCTCTTTCCACACCTGATTGCCAGCAGAAATGATTATTCAGCATTCAAATGCATCACGTGAATTCCAAAACACTGTAACAAAGCTCAGTCGGGTCCGCAAGAGACAACTGGTGGTGTCGACCACTCTCCGAACAACCACCATCTCAACCACACCACACGCATCTCGGTTGCGTCGTGCATCATAGTGACGACGACGCACCGAAACTTCCCTAATGCCATTCCTTCTTGCTCCTGCTTCTTGTTCCTTTGTATACACGTCTATCCGCAACAGCAGCGACGGACGGATTTGGTGTGACTCGGACGCAACACCTTCCATTGCACTCTGCTATTGGGACAGGGGACGGTGCTTAAAGTAGGGATTGACTTTCGACACTTGACCCCCTCACTCCTTTTCTTAGCAACGACATAGAGCATAGACGGAACGAAAGGAGGGCTCTTACCATGACGATCCCGCTGCGACCCGACGCTACCGCGGCTGAGGTGCTTTCTCCAATAGACAAATCCCCTGCCCTCAGCAATCCAGTCTCTACCCCTCTCCACCAATACACCCCCTTCTTCCGCTCGTCTCTCCTGTCTACCGCCACCGGCCACAACATCTACCTCAAACTCGACTGCGACCAGCCCTCTGGCTCCTTCAAAATCCGCGGCATCGGCGCCATCTGTCAATCAGCCATCACTAGATTCGGGGCTGCTAATACGCACCTCATCTCGTCTTCGGGTGGGAATGCAGGGCTGGCGGTTGCGTATGCGGCAAGTCGCGCTGGGGTGGGGTGTACGATCTTTGTCCCCGCTTCGACGGAGGGGGATGTGGTGGAGAAGCTGAGGGGGAGTGGGGCGAGGGTGGTGATAGGGGGTGATAGTTGGGATCAGGCGGATGCTGCGGCTAGAGAGTTGGTGGGGGGGATGGAGGGGGCGGTGTATGTGCATCCGTTTGAGGGGGATGAGTTGGTGGCTGGACATAGCGGGTTGGTGGATGAGGTGTATGAGCAATTCAATGCCACAGCTGGGGGAGAAGGGGAGCTGGATGCGATCGTGAGCTCGGTAGGTGGCGGAGGGTTGATTCGTGGCATTATGCATGGCCTTGCGCGACGAAATGGCCCCAAGAACCCGACACTGGTAGCAGTGCAGAATTTCGGCGTTGACTCCTTCAACCGATCCTTCGACCAGTATCTCACCATCCACCCCGACACACTCCCCAGCGAAGTGATTACCTTGGATGCGATTCAGAGCAAATGCACCTCGATGGGTACCAAAAAGTGCTCCCTCTCCACCCTCCGCGACGCCATCCAATACCACTCCACCGCCTCAACCACCGCCTGTTGGGGGGTTACAACCCTCACCGTAACGGACGACCTCTCTTCATCGGCATGCTGGCAGTTCGCAGAGCGCTCGGCAACTTTGTGCGGCGATGGAAGGCGGAGAATGGTCGAGTTGAGTTGTGCGTCCGCGCTCACGCCGTGCTTTCACCTGTGGATCCTCGAGAGCGTTGTTGAGGCATCGAAGATGTTGAGGGAGAAAGCGGGGCGGGGAGAGAAGTTGAATATTGTATTTGAGGTGTGTGGGGGCAGTAAGGTGAACGAAGGGTTGCTCGAGGAGTACAAAGCGGCTGTAGGGCTGATGGAGAAGAGGGACCGGATCAGGGTAAATGGCGTAGACATTTTGCCCTCTACTTGCACTTGACAGAAACTGCACCCCATGGTCACAAGGCGTGTGTGGGCTAGCTTGCCCTGTCTATATTGAGTGGTAGTAAGTTAGTAAGAGTGGAAAGAGAGTGTTATCGTCCTAGATCCTGCAGGATCTCGTTCTGCCTGTGCGCCGAGACCCTTGCAAATCCTTGCAGCTGCATGCTAAACTGCGCATTTCCCGCCGTCAGCGCCCTCAACTTGGACGAATAGCGCACTAAATTCGCCAACGGTACCACCGCATGGATCTCCGCCTTCCCCCCGCCTCCGCCTCCGCCTCCACCCTCCCCACCCTTGCCCACGGCACCGGACGACGCCGCCGAAGACTGCAGCTCGAACCTGTTCCGCATTGCATCCGGGATGTACACCTCTTCCTCTCCCTCAGCCTGCCCTGCCACTGGACTACCATTCGTGCTTTGTTGTGGTGAGGAGGAAGTTTGATGGACCACGTCCTGCACGATACCGTCCTGTTCGGCGGTGATATCGTTGATGACCTTGCCCAGGTGCGCCTCGGGCACGGTGATGCGGGTGCTCATCATGGGTTCCATCAACGTCGTCAGCGCCACCGAGGGCTCTGTAGCCAGCCCGGTGTCCGGGTGCATCTTGGGTTCGGAACGCAGGAGCTTGCGAAGGAGGTGCGAGAGGAGGTACGAGATGGCAGCGGAAGAGGAGAGGTCGCTGAACATTTCGATGTGCGAAATGTGGATTTCTAGGCCCATCAGCGGGTTCGAGGTGAGCGGACCGCGCGAGAGAGCGGCGACCATGCCGGTTTTGAACATTGTTTCGACCGTTGTGAGGTCTACACCTACTGGTAGGCCGGAGGTAGAAGAAGAGGAGGAGGAGGTGGGGGCTTCTTTGGTGGGAGGGGACTTGGCGCGGGAGTTTTGTCGAGGCGACGAAGTGAGATAGGCTTCGATATCCGCCTCGTCCTCTGCGGCCGCAGCTCTCGCAGGCTCTGTGGTGTTCACTTCAGAGCCGAGGGAGATCTTGACGATATTGCCCCCGAACACAGCCGCTTCAGCAGTCTGAATCTTGTCCATCTCCTCTTCACCCAGCGCACGCACCCTCATCCTCGCGCCGATCTTGATCTTCTTCCCCGCCAACTCCCTCTCCACCACCTCCTCCACCTTCAGCCACCCCAGCCCTTCATTCAGCGTTTCTCTGTACGACACTCTCACCGCGCCCATCCGTGCGTTGACTCCAAACTCGTTCGCCAGCCTATCTTTGGCGATCTCCAGATGCAGCTCGCCCATGCCACTCAGCACCGTTTGGCCCGTGCCGGTGCCTGCGCTCGCGCCGGCTTCGTCCAGACGCAGCGAGGGGTCGGTGCGAATAAGCAGGTTGAGCGCTTCCGAGACAGAATCGACATCGGATTTGGAAGCGGGCTCGAGAGACATGCTGAAAACGGGTGGGGGGATGTGCACCCGCTTGAGACGGAGCGATTTCACTTCTGCTGGGTCTAGACCGGAGCCGGGGAGCTTTGAGGGAGAGGAGGTAGGAGTGGAGATGTCGACGAGGGTATCGCCGGTGCGGGTGTCACGGAGGCCGAGGATAACGCCAATCTGACCTGCACGCAGGGTCGCCGTTTCAACGTATTGGTCGGCGAAAGGGAAGAGCACTCTGGAAAGCCTCTCCCTCGCACCCGTTGTCGTGTTAAATAGCACCGTAGAGCGGTGAAGCGTGCCAGAGTAGACACGGACGAACGTCGTTGGCCCCCTGCGTTTGTCGTGAACGACTTTGAAGGCTAGCGCTATCGTCCTCTTGTCGCCCAGAGCTACCGAGACTTCCTTCCCACTTGCCGAAGATTCTGCCCCTCCTTCCATAGCCGTCTTTCCGCTCGCCTTGCCAGAAAGTGTAGGTTTCGCTGCGACATTGCCCACGACATCCGGCTTGTCCGCCGGGCTCGGAAGGAAGTCGGCGATTGCATCCAACAGCGGCTGCACACCGACATTCTTCGCTGCTGACCCACACAGCACCGGCAAAACCGTCCCCGCCAGCGTCTGCCTCCTGATCGCCTGCCTTAGAGATGTGGGAGGCATCTTTGAATGCGGCTCCTCGTTCGACCCCGTCGGCAAGCCGAACAGCTCTTCCAGCAACTGGTCGTCAAGCGAAGCCAGAGACTCGACTAGTGCATGGCGAGCTTCTTTGGCTTCCTGGAACATCTCGTCTGCCTCTTGCAGCGGCTTCCGCGTCACGATCTCGCCGGCTTTGCCTGAGAATGCGAGTGTCTGCATCTCGACCAGGTCCACCAAACCAGCGAGGCCGGGTTCATCCTTCCCGCTGACAGGGATGGGCAGCTGCAGGAGGAGAGGCCTCTGATGCATCCCAGACCGGATGACGCTGCGGAGAGACTGCGCGACGGAACTTCCCATCCGGTCGAGCTTGTTGATGAAGAGGATGGACGCTTTGACGTCATACCTCGCTGCTTGGGACCACACGTTTTCTGTTTGAGACTCGACGCCTTCCACTCCATCCAACACCACGACTGCACCGTCAACGACACGCAGCGCGCGCTCGACCTCGATGCCGAAATCGATATGTCCTGGCGTGTCGACCAGCGAAATCCCTACCGTGTCCCTCTTCTCCCCGTCTTTGCTCTGTGAAGGGTTGGGCCACCACACGGGCCCGACAGCGGCGGATTGGATGGTGATTCCCCTCTGCCTCTCCTGTTCAAGAAAGTCGGTAACGGTGCTGCCGGAGTCGACGTCACCGGGAAGCGCACCTGTGCTGCCACTCCCGCCGCTGGCGCCGAGCGCATTCGTGAGGTGAAGCAGGCGTTCAGTGAGAGTGGTCTTGCCTGCGTCGATGTGCGCGATGATGGAGATGTTGCGGAGGGCCGAGATTGGGTGCTTTTCCGCATGAGGCGCGGACGAGTCCGAGACTTCCCATCGTGGAGATGACGAAAAGAGGCAGACGCTGTTGAGGGCTGAAGCTGCAGCGTGTTGGGTGTGCCGAAAAGTGGTGGGTTTACAGGAGAGCGCTGTATGGAGTGCTGCAGCTCGACCAGCTACCACTGTCCGAGTCGAAGTGAGCCGAGCCGCCGGCGCCAAGCCAGGGAGCCTGGCCGTGTAGCAACGTGCTAGACTCATGGCCTTGGACATGAGCTCACTGTGTCCTGAACAGGTTGCACGACCGAGATGATGTTGCACGTCCTAAGTCACGTTGAGAAAGGGTGGCTCGAAGCACCTTATCCATTTCTTCCAAAGGAGCTGGAACCAAAAATTCCCTCCCGACTTCCGCAATTGTGCGGTCACCACTCGACCTCAACTCTGACGTCCGCCCTCCGAAAATTTCTCTACCCTCAACCTTCTCGTTCACAGCGCGCGAAGTGTCGCACACAAGACGATGACAGAATGATTGTAGACTCTGTTGTATTAGGCAGGGACGGACAAAGCTATTCTAATCTAATGGGTGGCGCAGGATATGAGAAAGATAAAGATGATAATCTACTGCTCCGGATCGAGACGCTGTCGCCACTGCACTGGAGGCGGCGGAGACCCTGCACCTCTCGAAGGGTTCTCTATCGATACGTAACGTCGTTTCTTTGGCGACTTTGACTCATTCCCAGGGCTCGCAACCGGGGACACGGATACGTCTTCGACGAAGCGCGAGCCGGTCGAGCTCGATGGCTCTATTGTGGGAACTGCAGTCTTTGTCGATGTCGATTCCTGGTGCTGCTCTTCTGCAGGGGCAGCCGGCTTTTCCTCGCTCGCAGTTGGATGCTTCTCCTGGTCCTGTTCCATCTGATGTTCGTCTTGGGCTTCAGCGCGTTCTTCGTCCTCTTCCCTGTGTTCGTCTTCCGCAGCAGCAGCTGCACCGGATCCAAGCCCAGAAGCGACAATGCCGGCACCACTTGCGGGAGCAACACTGTGCCCAGGACCGGCAGTCTGATGGCCACCTAGACCGGCCACCGTGCGGACGGCTTCACGAGGTATCGGCTCGCCATTCTCGTCTACATCCGAAGCTGCCTCGTCCACCCCATCCAGTCGACGAGCTTCTTCATCGTCGTGAGACCGCTTGTGCTTCGCATACTCATTCCTGTACTGCGCTGCAGACTTCTCCCCATCCATTCCACCACCCGTCTCCTCTTCATCATCCGACTCATCCAGCAGCGATTTCTTGTGATACATCGACCCAGCGATCTTTGTATCCACCGCAACCTCAACCCCTCTCCCTGTCACGCGCTCGGGCTCGTGGCCCAGCGACGCCAGCACACCATCCGCATCCGCCGTGGGCCCGTCCAAAATCTTCAACTCCAAGGGACTGAACCACCTCGGTACCAAGTAGTATCGTACCGGGATCAGACACGTGATGATGACGGGGAACCCTATACCCGCAATTGTGGCCGAGATGGCGATGGTCATACCGGCGAACAGCCACTGAATGCCGACAAAGAGCGCGATCTTGCTCCTGCGGATGGTGTTGAGCGGCTCTTCGGGCGGTGCGAGGCGGCGATCGCGGAAGATGGCGAGGGTGCGCATTGTGATGTGGTTGCGCTCGATGGATGCCCAGCCGACGAGGATGAAGACGCCTGCAAAGACGGCGCGGGGCATGAGGCCGAGGACGACGAGGAGCGGTCCGGTCATGGTGCCGAGGGTGAGCAGGCCGATGACGAGGTAGGAGACTCGGTTCTCGACGACACGCACGTTGACGATGTGCTGCTGCTTGACGGTGCGCAGCTTGCTTTTGCGCTTGGAGATGGTTTCTCGAGCGATGCGCTTGTCGTGATCTGGGATTTCGACCTGCTTGTAGACGGAAAGCGTCTCGGTGTTCACAGGTGCTTGGGGTACGAGGCCGTTGGGTGCTGGCAAACCGAGGAAGCCCGAAAGGAGGGTGGTGATGCCGAGGAGGAAGAAATCCCAGTGGAATCCGGCTGGCTTCCGCACAGGATAATTCTTGGCCTGGGCCATAACACTGCTGACGTTGTGGTCAAAGTAGAAGAGCAGCATGATGAGGAGGCCAAGCGGAGCACCGACAAAGACGTACTTGAGCTCGATGTTCCAAAAGTCGATGAACCATGAACGTTTTAATGTTGGGAAGAACGCTTTGGTGATGGGCAGCCTCTCGATGGGAACCTTCTTAAGCGAGTTCTTGGGGAAATGGCTGAATCCAGTCCAGAAGATACAGCCCGCAGCAAACGCGTAACCCGCCACAAAGTTGCGCACCTTGAAGGGAAGGTAGGTCGTGTTGCCCACTTTTGCTACAAGGTACACCGAAATGGTGAACAGCATGGCGATGGTGACCGACAACCAACCCGTAGCATTGTCGAACGGCAGTGGCTCAAACTCTTCGATAAGCAGCTCGATGCCTTTCTGAATGTAGATGATGCCGACGTAGAAGCCAAACGTCTCGGACGTCATGTCGGTGATGAAGCGCGTAAAGTCGCACCCGTTGAAGATGGCGACGATAAAATGGAAACCTGCAGCCCAAATGAGGGCCCAAGCTTGGATGCGGAGATACTCGATATCGGTGAATCCGTAGTGGCCGACAAAGATGTCGTACTGGGTATAGTTGACGAGGTTGATGAGACCCGTGACGCCGACAAAGGTGAGAGGCTGGACGGAGAAGATGGAGAAGATGATCGCTGCCATGGCCGATGCGAGAAGCACCTCATTGATGCCGTACGAGCCGCCGGTGCGGTAGTTCATGTCGAGGACGTAGGCGATGGCTGGCATGAGGTTGATGAAGTACATGCGGACGATGCTGTTGATGACCACCCACCAATTCCGCGGCTGGAACGCTTCCGTCCAGTCACTGAAGAGGAAAGGTTTGCGGCGGCGAAGGTCATACCACATGCCACGGAAAGGACGGAGCTCGTATGCCCACGATCGTTGCGACCATGGTTTGTCGCCTGGGAACAAGGGGTATGTGGTGGGACTCGTACTCTTCTTACGCCTGTCATGATCGGCTTTCTTCTCGCTGGATTTATGCTCTTTGTCGTCCGCGCCATCTTCTGAGCGCGATGACTTGCCGTTGGTGGTTCTACGGTTCGAAAGGCCATTGTTGGAGACAGTCTGGGAAGAGGAGCCGAGGGTGGCGGAAGCTGCATCGTGAGAGGTACGCGTTGTACTGGTATTACTGCGAGGCTGGTGTTGCTGTATAGCGCTCAGTGGCGGGACGGAGCCGGGATCGATCGAGTTCATGGTTGCTCTTCACGCCTAGGTCAAGCTGATGTTCTTTCGATAGCAGGTGAGGCAGGTGGCTGATGAAAGGCCAATGTCGAGCGGCTTTCACCGCATGGAAGCCATGGAAGATGGAAAGGTTGGCACGTACATGCAAGGTTTGGTCTGTCTATGTCAGGGATGAGTGGATTGGTTCCGTGAATGGAACATCCGAGATCAAGTGCTGGCTGAACCAGGTGACTTTATATAAAGGTTTGCAGTACTTTGCGAGAAGGATTGCTGGATTGCTGGATCGCTGGCAGAGATTAGTTCTCGTCGGTGAAGGATCGATGGCGGTGGATGAAAGCAGGGAAGGCGGTCGGGAAGGATACCTCAGGTTGACCATGTCGGCGCTCGCTGCGAGCAGCAACTCATTTGACGTCCAGAGACTGTAGAGTGGTTCCAGCGACGGAAGATGTCAATTTCCAGCCCCACTGACAGTGTACAGTACAGTCTCTTGGGCCTCTCCCCGCCAAGTTTTGTTTCGGGATCGGAGTTGTGCATGCCTTTGAGTTCGAGTTGACCGACCGTTTGTGCAGGCCAGCAGCGACTCGCGTCTTTTCTCGAAAAATTAAATTATGTATGTAAAACTGAAACAAATCCAAATACAGTAATTTCAGCTGTGGGCATGAAACAAGACCAAATGCCATGTCCAGCCCATGTGATTTGCAGACAGCTTCGCAGTAAAAGCATCTTCCAACGAAGGTGATAGGGCATGAACAAATGTTTCATTGACAAGGGATGAATGTCTTGGCTCCTGCTAGGTTGTGCTTCTTGGTCCAATCAAGCTCACAGTGTATTTACCCTATAGTGATTCAGGCAGACACTGGTGCCAGAGCAGGTGCAGGCACTCATAATGAATGACATCTCACATGTGGTTTGGGCCAAAGTGCTGTCTGCTTGCCTTCTGATAGACCTCTTTCAACTTGTTTCAGAATTTTTGTATAATGTGAGGTACTTGCATTAATTCAACAGACTGTGTTAGGTTAGGGTCAAGCACATGACCCACATGTGCCCAATCACATGTATAACTGCATTTCAACTTTCATCACAAAGCTCAGTCTTTGTCAGCATGTGGCCTCACTCACACATTCATCACTACCACCATCTTCATCACATGCTGGCCTTGACAGGCAGCATTTTATTTATTTATTTTTGCTTTAGTCATTCTTCTGATCATGTCAACCACATGTCACAGGACATAAAATCGAACTCGAATTGAGATCGACATTAAACACATCTTACAGTCGATCTCAGATGAAATCGATGTTAAGCAGGCCTTATCGTCGATTTCGCCTACAGGGCCATATGCTGCTGTGGAACGAAAATGACAAGCAATGACTATGACTGCACCACCCAAAGGGGTTGAGGGTGATCAGCGATGATGTTGGCAGCACCTGGAGGATGCTGTCGATGACCCTAGGCCAACCAGTAATGGCTGGGTGAGGTGCAGGGGCCCCTGCGAAGATAGGGGGAGCCTGCAGGAAGGAAGGAGAGTCCAACACTGGCTCAAGGCCATGGAGCCAGCGAAGAGGTAGTGGCTGGAGGCCAGTGGTGAGTCTCTAGGACAGAAAGGGCAGGCCCTGACACTGGCCTGATGCTGGCAGTGGGATGCTCCAGAGCAACCACTGCCAGCATACACACATGCATATATATATATACACTCCCTGTATGAGTGGAGAGGCAGGGCCTCATCCACTCTATCATTCATTAACTTGTCAGTACATTTAGTATCTCTATACCCACACTCATTGTCTCATAGAGTAGCAATCTTAGGCATTGCTACTACTCAGTGTGCCTCTGTTTGAGTCAGAGAACATATAGACAGCAGTCAGAACCACCACTGGTGCCACAGGCCTCACCTGTGCAGGCAGAACCTACACCATGGTCCTGGAACCTCCACCAGTACCATTCCTATACAACAACACCAACTACCAGCGATGTACAGCCTCAAGCATCATCACCAACAATGGCAGCACAGTTCATCAGCGCTGCATACCTACATGAGGACAGTTAGCCCACTCCTGTCACATGTAGGACACCCAATAGGCTACCACAAACATGCTGCATTACCTCTGGATGGAGTGGCAATCGCAGTCAGCTGACATTGAGCATAAGAGGCAGTTAACATTGATCTCAAGTGAAATTGATGTTTACTGGCCTTTAACCTCGAATTCAAATGAAATTGATGTTTACCTCGAGTTAATGTCGATTTCACATGTCTGGTGTGCAACTGCTGACACCACATTTCAGTCATCATAGTTTCATCTTTCATGACTTTCTTCACTGCTTATACCCTTTCAACCACCTTTACCATCTTGTCTCTTTCACACTTGGCATAACTTTCCTTTCCCAGCCTGCAGTCTAGCTTCCTGCAACCTGCACACCTTCTCCACCCATTTCCCCTGTGCCTTCCCTTGTGCTTCTGTTCCCCATCAGTTTCAGCTTCTGCCATCTCCCCTTCAGCCCTCAAGACTTTGCGCTTCCTCCAGCCATGACTTGCTTTCCTTCCAGCCTCATGGTCTGCACTCCTTCATCTCTCCCAGCAGCTGTCTCAACTCCAGCCACCTTCCTTGCTCCTCTCTACTGCAGCTACTAGGTCTCTACAGCTCTCTTGGTTGCTCACCTCAAGACTTTCCATCCTTTTGCAGTTTTTCCAGCCTCTTACCTTCATCAAGCCTCTTTCAGCTCCCCAGTCTCCCACAGCCACCTCCCCTTCTCTGTCTCTGCCACTTCCCCACTTCCCTCCTTTTCCCTTTCCTTCTTCCTTCTCATGGTACCCATCTGATGAGGGTGGCAGGTTCAACCAGCTGTGACTGCAAGGCTTGGTCTGGTTTCTCTGCCCTTTGCCCAGTCAATTGGCACCATGTTTTCTTCCCTCTGTTCTCTTCTTCCACATCGCTCAGTCAGTGCTCCCTTGATCCAGAGTGAGCAATCGACAGGCCCTCCAACTCTCAAGGGTAACATGGTCCCATGGCTTGGTGAGCTGTGACAGATACCACCAACACACCAGATCTGGAGTTGTGCCCAGGGATCCAACTTGGCTGCACTGAGTGGGTTGATTGCCCTCAGCTGTGCTGATCTCCATTGCAGCTCAACACAATTGACACAGTAATGAAACTGTGTCTGGCAGGCCTCGCACTGAGGTAACTCACCCCTGGCTTCATATGCTAGGAACACCCCTGTGTGGTGACAGGCTTGCCAGCATGCAGTCTGCTTCATGTGATCGACCTGCCCACTGCCACCTTGACCCTGGCAGTGCCAGCACCACCAGCACCTGTGGTGAATGATCTTTGCTGGGGCCCAACAGCATCAAGCATAGGTCTTGGTGGGCTCAGTGTGCTCAAACACATCAGTTCATCTACTGACTGGTTCCTGGTAGTGACAGCACCGCTGACTTCTGCAGCAAACGATCATCACTGCATAGCTCAGCAGCGCCAAGACTTGGTCTCAGCAAGTGGACATGTGCTGTAGTCACTGTTGACAGTCTGTGCACCTTATGTTGTGGCCTGGCAAGCCTTTGTAAGCTCTCCACAGACCCTTTCCTGGTTGCTTCGTTGACTTTTGCTCCATGACCTTGTGGTGTTTGGTCTGGCATGCCATCACACAAGCCTCTGGAGCTCTTCTTTGTCCATGGCCCTGCTGCATGACCCCTGCATTCGCTGCAAGCACCACCTGCTGCTGGAACATTTCTTTGCATTACAAGGTGGTATCAACAAGACTTGTGCTGGCTATCTTGGTCATCCAGTGGCTCCAGTGTCCACTGAGCTGCTCCACATGCCACCCAGTGTTCAAACCCCCTCCATTCAATGCTCCCACTCTCGTTTGTGCTTGCCACCCCTCCTGGCCTCACCACCATCTTCAACCTGAGCCCATGACACACCTGGCTTCTCCACCCCTGCAGCGTTGGCTGCGACTCTCGAAGAATGTTTTTGCCACTTGGAACAGCATCTGGCTGCTCAGCACACTGAACTCCATGATGCCATTTGAGCTTTACAGGCTCTCTCCCCTTCCTCTCTGGTGCCAACCCCTCTACACACCTTGCCCCTCTCATTGCAGGCCCCACCCCCACCTCCTCAACCCCAGGCCCCACCAGCAGCAGCATCAGCACTCCCCTCTGCTGGTCAACCTTTCGTTACCACAGGTGAGTCGCCTTCTCTCTCCATCGCTTGCTGCTTCACCTGGGTCCCCCCTGAGGTTGTTAGCCTTGTCAAGCATGACCAGCTCAAGCCAGAGCAGCTGGTCAAGCTTCGCAACCCTGAGTCTAGAGTCTCGAAAGAGCCAGCTTGTCCTTCTGGGTTCACCTTCAAGGCTGGACAACTCACTTTGGTTGAAGACACTGTGGATTCTCACACATTGAACTTTGTCAAGGCCATTCCCAACATTGCTGTGCTCACCCAGGTTTGGTTGGTTTACATTGCCATTAGAGTATGTTACACAGGCAACCTTGCCCTCAACGAGGCCCTCCTTGCACACTTGGAGCACCTCATCGAGTGCAATCATCTCTATTCCTGGTGCACAGTCACAGACTACCATCTTGCAGTCTGTCAACAACATTTCAGCACTTCAGCTGTTCAGGAGTGGGCTTCCTAAGACCCTCAGATAAGTGCCCATGTCCTCTTTCCCTTCCTCAAGTTGGCCAACCCCTCTTCATCATCCAACCAGGGTGAGTCAGGTTCTAGCTCTTGCCTGCACCCCTCCTCAACACAATGTTCAGGTCACTCGACCCACTCAGCTGCAGCTGGCACCTTTGACCTGTGCAGGAAGTACAATGCCAGTCACTGCCCAGGCTGTAGTTGCCAACATGGGTGCATCCATTGCCAAGGCCATCACCCTCTGATGCAGTGCCCTTCACTCATCAGCAAGGCTACCTCCAACATTCCCATCAAGAATGTGAACTGATGGTGAGTATGCCCCCTCACTCAGGTGACATGCCTCGCCTGCAGCTCTTGCAGCAGCCCCCAGCACTGCCCAGGTCAGAGATGCTCTCTGCACCTTCCTCCTTGACAGTGTGGCTCCCAACAGCACCACCCAGGCCTGTGCTGCCACAAATAGTACCTCGCAGGTCGGAGCCACTCTCCGCACCTTCTTCTTTGCCTGTGCAGCTCCCAACTGCACCACCCCAGCCCATGCTGCCACTAACAGCACCATCATTTGGGTCAGAGACACCCTCTGCACCTTCTTCCTTGCAAGTGCAGCCTCTAACAGCACCACCCAGGCCTGTGCCACCACCAACAGCACCATCTAGGTCCAAGCCACCCTCAGCACCTCTTCTTTGTCTGTCTCTGGACTCTCTTGCTGATGGCATCATCGACATGTCCCCTGACCTTGCCTCTGCCACTCTTGCTTCCCTGCTTGCAGGTTCTCCACCACCACCACAGCCCAATACCTTGTGTGCACTTCTGATCTTTGAAGCTTCCGATGCTCCTGCCACCATTGGTATGCTTCAGCTCTGCCAATGGTCCCAGTTCCTGGACCTCTACCCAGACCAGGCCTTCACTTCTCAGCTGCAAGGTGCCCTCTGTCATGGTGTCAAGCTTGGGTACAACGGCCCTCTGTGTAGCTCTGTGCATCTCGAGGTGACCAACTTACCCATGGACCAAGATGACATCCTTCATCTGCATTGAGAGATCAAGGCTCACCTATGCAAAGGCCACCTCCACCATGTGGCCGACCCTGAAGGCATTCACCTGGTCTGTTCCCCCATCAGTGTGGTGCCCAAGCCTCATAGTGACAAGAGGTGCACCATCTACCACCTCTCACACCCCTGCAAGCCAGGTGCTTGCCTGCCATTGGTTAATGATGGCATACACCCTTCCTTCATCTCAATCTGTTATGAGAGCCTCAACATGATCATGGAGTTCATTTGTGAACATCCTAGCACCTCTCTGTGGAAAGCAGATTTGGAAGATGCTTTTCGACATGTCATTGTGGCCAAGTCTGATGCCAGACTCATGGGCATCCACTTTGATGGTCAATGCTACCAAGAATGTGCACTTGCATTTGGCAGTCACTCATCACTGTTCTTGTTCAACCTCTTTGCTGAATTCCTACATTGGCTCACCGCTTTTGGTCTACAGTCTGTGGCCCTGTTGATGCACTCTGATGTGTCTCATTATCTTGACAACTTCTTTGGCACCTTGGATGCCACTGCTTTCCCTGCCATACCTATCCAAGTGCTCAGCCTGGCCACTGCTGCACTTGGATTCAAGCTCAGCCACTGGAAGATGGTCTGGGACATGACTCGCCTCGAGATACTGGGTATCAAGCTCGACTCTGTCTCCCAGACTGCCTCCATCACTCAGCAGCACTGCCAGCACATTGTCAGCAGTTGTGCACCAGACATGTGAAATCGATGTTAACTCGAGGTAAACATCGATTTCATTTGAATTTGAGGTTAATGGCCAGTAAACATCGATTTCACTTGAGATCGATGTTAAGTGCCTCTTCCACTCGATGTCAGCTGACTGCCATTGCCACTCTGTCCAGAGGTAATGCAGCATGTTCATGGTAGCCTAGTGGGTGTCCTACACTTGACAGGAGTGGGCTAACTGTCCTCATGTAGGTATGCAGCACTGATGAACTGTGCCACTGTCATCAGGGATGATGCTCGAGGCTGTACATCACCAGTAGTCAGCATCGTCATATAGTAATGGTACTGGTGGAGGTTCCAGGACTGCGGTGTAGGTTCCACCTGCACAGGTGAGGCCTGTGGTGCCAGTGGTGGTTCTGACTGCTGTCTATATGTTCTCCAACTCGAACAGAGGCACACTGAGTAGTAGCAATGCCTAAGATTGCTACTCTACAAGACAATGAGTGTGAGTATAGAGATACTAAATGTACTGACAAGTTAATGAATGATAGAGTGGATGAGGGCCCACCTCTCCACTCATACAGGGAATGTATATATATATCTGCATGTGCATGTGTTGGCAGTGGTTGCTCCAGAGCATCCCACCACCAGTGTCAGGCCAGTATCTGGGCCTGCCCTGCTGTCCTTGGGGCTTGTGTCACTGGTGTCTAACCAGTGGCCCCTAGCTAGCTCCACAGCCTCAAGCCAGTGTTGAGCTCTTCCTCCCTCCCTGTGGATCCCCCTATCTATGCAGGGGCCCCTGCACCTTACCTGGCTGTTACTGGTTGGCCTAAGGTCATCGATAGCATTCTCCAGGTGCTACCGACATCATTGCCAACCACCTGCGACCCATTTGGGATGGTGTCATCATAGTCATTGCTTGTTGTTCTCGTTCCACAGCATCATACAGCCCTGTAGGCAAAATCGACGATAAGGCCTGCTTAATGTCGATTTCATCTGAGATCAACCGTAAGATGCATTTAACATCGATCTCGATTCGACTTCGATTTTTATGTCCTGTGACACACATCCTTCATTTGTGCTCATGCATCATCGACAGGGGTAGAGCCTCCTTGCTCAAACTTCAGCAAGTTGCTGGACACCTCCAGTTTGTCATGTGCATTGCTCCTCACAGCCATGCTTTTCTTCACTGCTGTCAGCAGTCACACACCAGACATGTGAAATCGATGTTAACTCAAGGTAATTGTCGATTTCATTTGAGTTTGAGGTTAACAGCCAGTAAACATCGATTTCACTTGAGATTGATGTTAACTGCATCTTACACTTGATGTCGACTGACCACTGTTGCCACTCCATTCAGGGGTAGTGCAGCATGTTCATGGTAGCCAGGTGTGTGTCCTACACTTGACAGGAGTGGGCTAACTGTCCTCATGTAGGTATGCAGCACAGATGAATGGTGTTGCCATCATTGGGATAATGCTTGAGGCTGTATGATGCCAATAGTCAGCATTGTCATATAGTAATGGTACTGGTGGAGGTTCCAGGACCATGGTGTAGGTTCCGCCTGCACAGGTGAGGCCTGTGGCACCAGTGGTGGTTCTGACTGCTGTCTATATGTTCTCTGACTCAAACAGAGGCACACTGAGTAGTAGCAATGCCTAAGATTGCTACTCTATGAGACAATGAGTGTGAGTATAGAGATACTAAATGTACTGACAAGTTAATGAATGATAGAGTGGATGAGGCCCTGCCTCTCCACTCATACAGGGAGTGTATATATATATATGCATGTGTGTATGCTGGCAGTGGTTGCTCTGGAGCATCCCACTGCCAGCATCAGGCCAGTGTCAGGGCCTGCCCTTTCTGTCCTAGAGACTTGCCACTGGCCTCCAGCCACTACCTCTTTGCTGGCTCCATGGCCTTGAGCCAGTGTTGGACTCTCCTTCCTTCCTGCAGGCTCCCCCTATCTTCGCAGGGGCCCCTGCACCTCACCCAGCTGTTACTGGTTGGCCTAGGGTTGTCGACAGCATCCTCCAGGTGCTGCTGACATCAACGCTGATCACCCTGACCCATTTGGGGATGGTGTCATCATGGCTGTTGCTTGTTGTTTCGTTCCACAGCATCATATGGCCCTGTAGGCAAAATCGACAATAAGGCCTGCTTAATGTCGATTTCATCTGAGATCGACCATAAGACGTGTTTAATGTCGATCTCAATTCGAGTTCAATTTTATGTCCTGTGACAGCTGCCTCTATGATGCTGTGCACTTGCATTACAAGGCTCCCTTTGGCAGATGCATCAGCAAGGCAACTTGGGCAGAGCTGCTTTGGTGGGTTGCCACTCTTCAGTCTTGGGATGGTGTCTCTCTGCTCCAACCTTTGCCACTCCTCATTGAGCACATTTGGACTGATGCCTCCAAGCATTGCATTGGTGCTCATTGGGGCAGCATGGATGATCCCTCAGCTGCCTTCTCCCATGAGCTTTCCCAGCACCATTGCCAGAAGGATATCTGTTTTCTTGAGGCCCTTGCCATCCTTGAGGCCCTCCATCATTTTTCTCCTCTCTGGCCTGGCCCCCACCATGTTGTTGTCCATGTGGACAATGAGAATGTGGAGTTTGGTCTCCACAAAGGCTCCATTTGCAACCCTTTGACCCAGGTGCTCCTTTGGGAGATCTTCTCTCTGTGCTTACAGCAGCACATCGACCTCATCCCTGTTAGAGTCAGCTTGGATGCTAATGTGCTTGCTGATGCTCTTTCCCACCACCACTTTGCTTTCATTCAGCAGCAGTACCCCCAAGCTTTCTCCCTCCTATGGTTCAATGCCAGTCCAGTGGCTCACACCCACCCACCAGCTTCATCAGCACCATCAGCCTCTCCCACTCTGCTGCTTTCCTCCTCTGGAATGGCCTTGCTGCCAGCACCCACACCTGCTCCACTGCCATGTGCAATGACTTTGCCACCTTCACCACTGGCACTCTCCATCTTGCTAACCCCTTCCCTGCCACACCCACCTCCCTCCTTGAGTGGGTCACACATCACCATGCAGTGGGGAAGATGTACAACACACTCTGGCATGACCTCTCTCTGCTCAAATCCTGGCATGTCGACTTGGGCCTCTCCACCTCAGCCTTTGACTCTGAGTGCCTTGAGCATGTTGTGCAGGGTTTCAAACATGTCATTGGTGAGCCCCTCCCATCAGCCAAGCTCCCGATCATGCTACCTCTCCTCCACCAGCTCATCCATGCCCTTCCTGCCATCTGCCCCTCCCAGCACAACCAGCAGATGTTCCAGGCTGCCTTCTGCCTCGCCTTTGCATGCTTCCTATGCTCTGGTGAGCTCACTTGGGAAGCCCCCAGCTCCCACCACATGCTCACAGTCTTTGCTGTCTCTTTTGCCACTGACAGATCCTATGCCACTGTTACCTTGTGTCACAGGACATAAAATCGAACTCGAATTGAGATCGACGTTAAACACATCTTACAGTCGATCTCAGATGAAATCGATGTTAAGCAGGCCTTATCGTTGATTTCGCCTACAGGGCTGTATGACACTGTGGAATGAAAACGACAAGCAATGACTATGACTGCACCACCCAAAGGGGTTGAGGGTGATCAGCGATGATGTTGGCAGCACCTGGAGGATGCTGTCAATGACCCTAGGCCAACCAGTAATGGCTGGGTGAGGTGCAGGGGCCCATGCGAAGATAGGGGGAGCCTGCAGGAAGGAAGGAGAGTCTGACACTGGCTCAAGGCCATGGAGCCAGCGAAGAGGTAGTGGCTGGAGGCCAGTGGTGAGTCTCTAGGACAGAAAGGGCAGGCCCTGACACTGGCCTGATGCTGGCAGTGGGATGCTCCAGAGCAACCACTGCCAGCATACACACATGCATATATATATACACACTCCCTGTATGAGTGGAGAGGCAGGGCCTCATCCACTCTATCATTCATTAACTTGTCAGTACATTTAGTATCTCTATACCCACACTCATTGTCTCATAGAGTAGCAATCTTAGGCATTGCTACTACTCAGTGTGCCTCTGTTTGAGTCAGAGAACATATAGACAGCAGTCAGAACCACCACTGGTGCCACAGGCCTCACCTGTGCAGGCAGAACCTACACCATGGTCCTGGAACCTCCACCAGTACCATTCCTATATGATGACACCAACTACCAGCAATGTACAGCCTCGAGCATCATCACCGACAATGGTGGTGCAGTTCATCAGCGCTGCATACCTACATGAGGACAGTTAGCCCACTCCTGTCACATGTAGGACACCCAATAGGCTACCATGAATGTGCTGCATTACCTCTGGATGGAGTGGCAATGGTGGTCAGCCAACATTGAGCATAAGAGGCAGTTAACATCGATCTCAAGTGAAATCAACATTTACTGGCCTTTAACCTCGAATTCAAACGAAATCGATGTTTACCTCGAGTTAACATCGATTTCACATGTCTGGTGCATGACTGCTGACACCTTGCTGGCAAGCAAGATGGACCTGTTTCGACATGGTGCCACCCTCACCACCCCAGCTGTCTCCCTCAGCACATGTGCTGTGGCTGCACTCTGGGTTGTCTGTCAGCACTGTGCACCCCATGAGCCCCTTTTCCTTCTTGAAGGGGGCCATCCCTTTGACTGTGCTTCCTTTGTTGCCATGCTCTGCTGCTGCCTCCAGGCCTGCAGAGTCTCACCTTCGGCTTACTTGGGCCACTCCTTCCACTGGGGAGCTGCCACCTGGGCCACTGTGAATGGTGTTGATGCTGACACCATCCATGGCCTCAGCTGGTGGCACAGCAACTGTTTCCACCATTATGTTGACAAATCTGCTGCTGACCAGGCTGCCACCACCAGGGCAGCCCTCTACTCCAACACCTCCAGTTCTTTCCATCCTGACACTGTCACCTGGCATGACTTCTGATGCCCTGCTTTGCCTTCCTTCATTGGGGTTGCCTCTTGCTACTCTCCAGCCACAGCTTGCAACTGTCACACCATGCAGTATGCTGCTTGCACACTGCATGGCCATGGCTGGGAGCCCATAGGCGACTCTCTCGAGTTAGGCAATATATGTTTCTGTCATGATTCTTCTGATGTTCTCCTTTTGGTGTGTCTTGGCACTTAGCCAGCAGTCTGTTGATGACTGGTGACAACATCATCCTTAAAACAGCAGTACTGTGCCACTGAAGTGCAAAACCCAGGATTTTTTCAACAGACACCACAAAAGAGATCTCAAAGCCTCAAACTCAAACTCACCAATGCTGGAATAGGAGTCGCTATACTAATATTATATATACATACATACATACATACATACATACATACATATATATTTGCGCTAGTCGGTGAACTGAAGATCCTGTCCGGCGCTTAGCTGGAGTTCTACTGCACCTGTTGCCTTGGGGGGATGTTTGACTTAGGCCAGAGGGAACGGCCCATTTTTTGTCCCGATCCCGACATGGTACTGTGACCCCTTTCCTTCGGTCAGACCGTGATCACCACATTGCGGGGACCTTATTCCTCCTCCACCCCCAAAGACCACGCTTTGATCCGATCACGATGTTCGCCCTTCCGTTATGCCTCGTGTCATTGGTTGCAGCGACAAGTCGACCTCGGCTTCGGAAGCGCTTTGTATGAGCCCGAGACGCAGCACATGGGCCATCGCAACTTGGCCGATCTCGAGCCGTTATGCAAATCGGAACCAGAGACCAACTCAGCACGATCTTACTCAGCCTTCAGACCACACTGAGACGCCCAAGTTTTGCATCGAGTTGTGATTGAAAGAAGCGTAGAACAAGCACTGGGCACGAAAGACGGAACAAGTTGAAAAGAATCTCGAATCGAGGAGCACCGAACAGAAAGAGCAGCGATGTGGTTGAAACAGGATACGGCTATCTAGATAAATCGAGATGCTCACTTGCGGCCCTTCTTGTAATCTTGGTCGCCCTTGCGGTCCCACGTGGGCGCCTCCCTCTCTTCAGGCTGTGTCTCGTCCCACAGCCCGCTCTTGGCGATCTTGGCGCGCAGCTTCTCGCGCCTTCGTTCCTCATCATCGTTGGAAGCAGCACCCTTTTCCACACCCTGTGTTTCGCTTTGCGACTGTGCCACAGCAGCTGCCTTCCTCTTTTTGCTGTTACCGATGGACGAAGACGGCAGAGGTGCGCTGGCAATGTCGATCGACTCGTGCTCGGTCTTGCGCGACGAAGCGGAAGTGAAAGCGACATCGGTGGAGGTATTCTGGGTGTAGGTCTTGGTTTCGACAGTGTCATCTTGCTGACGCGAAGCGTAGCCGCTGCGCTTCCAGAAGATGGGCTTTTGGCCCTTGAGCGCCTTTCGCATGGGCTTGGTAAACACACCCAAGTTCTCGGCTCGCTCCTTGTCGGGGTCATTCTCCTTATCGTAGTAATACCAGCATTCGAGTGGGTTGCCCGACGCGTCTTTACCGGCGCGCTGGATGACACCGAACATGGGCGACGACTGCAGAACAACTTCAAGGTGCTCCCTCCACGCCTTTCGCGCAATGGACGCCCAACGTTCATTCGACTCGGAGTTAGTGGGCCAACCTTCGACGACGCAGCCGTGCTGCAATGTCGCTGCGCCCGGCAACTTGCGCTTTGACGGGCTGAAGGCTACTGCATGCTCACCTGCCTCACCCTTTATCAGACCAGGCGTGGTGCTGAGTACGGAACGTACTGCTTCCGAGGCACTGATCGTCGCTGTGCGGTGGAACACGACGGCGCCAGCCAGAAGGCCAGGCAGATCGTAGGTGGGTGCAAGCTGTCGCACACAATTGCGAGCAAGCGATTGCAGCTCTTGCACGGACGAGCCCAGCAATGGCGATGAAGGAGCGGGGCTATTGCTCGCAGACCTTCGAGCAGAGTGGCGAACAGAGGCAATGGTAGCGGCGGGAGGTGGCATCCTGGTCTGTGATTCGGTGAGCGCATCTGCCACGGCTGGCTTGGCCGATGATTCGCGGCTTCGACTGTTGCTGCCGGCAGTCACGGTGCGCTTCCGTGGCGCTGGAGCAGGAGAAGGTGTGGGGGTTGGCTGGGTAGCCAGAGCAGAGCTGCCGATCTGCTGCTCGATAAGGCCGGAGTCGAGGTCCGATAGCGAGCTGCTGTCGTCGTCGTCATTGACAGCATAGGCAACAGACTTGCGAGTGGGCGAGAGGGCCTTTCGTGTCGAATCAAAGTCTGCCGGCACATAGTCTTCATCGTCGCTTTCATCATTATCGTCATCGTCATCGTCATCATCCATTGCGCCTAGCCCATTGCCTGCGACCTCCTGGTCGCTATCTCCAGCTCGCACTTGCTGGATGTTTAGCCGACCGGCTACGAGGCCGCCGCTTCGACGGCTGACTGGTGTTGGAGAGCTGGTAATGTCAGTGTCCTCGTCGTCCTCGTTCGCCTGTGGCGTGATGCGAGGCACAGCACCCCTTTCGGACCTCTTTGACGCGCCTGTGTGCTTGCTGGGAGACAAGAGGCCCAGCATAGGAGGAGGCGAGCTTGCAGGAGGCGAACTAGCCGGGGTCTGCTGCACGACTTTCGTCCGCTCGAGAGACGAAGGAATGGCTCTGGCAGCCTTCTTGACGGGCGACGTGATTCTTTGCGTCCATTCTTGCACGCGGGCCTGCGAGGACTTGATGGGAGAGGGTGGTCGTTCTGTGCTGGAAGGAACGTGTTCGAAGCGACACTTGACACCAAAAAAGTCGATGAGCGTCTTTCCATGTGTGAGTCGAAGCACCTGGCCCTCCCGACGACGCTTGCCATCCACGATGAGGCCATTTTGACCAACGATCCGAACGATGAAAGTTCCGTTGGAGCTGTTTTGGGATGCAAGGCGGGAAGCGATGGGCGAACCTTTCGCGGTGAAGCTTGAGACGCATTGCTTCTTGGTGGATACTGAACGCGTAACAAAGGGGATCCACTCTACGATAGCGTGAACGCGCGAAACATGGCGCGCGCCGTTTGGCAGGTTGACGCGTACAACCTTCTTGGAGCCCAAACCCTGCATCGAAGCAGGGATGTCGGCAGCTGCCGCAGCAGCACTTGAGCCATGGGGCTGACCCGACGGCTTGGATCGGCCAATCACCAAACTGACGCTCTTGCCTCCGAACAGCAGGTTGGGCACTGCGTCGGCGTTGGAGTCGCGCTCTGGGTTCGAAACAAGACCAAGCGTCTGGACAGATGGGCTGTTCTTTCCGCTACTGGGAGTGGCAGCAAGTTCCAGGCTGGTCTCGCTCTGCTCTAAAACGATGCTGCGCGCGGGAGTGACGGCCCCAGAGAAGGAACGTTGTTGCTTGACAGGAGACAAGCCAAGTGCTTGCTGACGTGTTGAGGCGATCGGCGACGAGTGGAAGACGGACGAGGCGGGAGGCGAGGACGGAGGGGGAGTGGCGCCAGCCTTCTCCCTCGCATCTTGAAACGCTTTGACCTTGTTCCCCACAATGTTGAGATCAAGTGGCGTGAACGGTCGCGTCATGGCCGCAGTCTTGGCGGTTAAGAGGGTCTTGTCTCCTTTGAATGCCTTGATTGGTGATGAGCCGGGCATCGGAGGGTCCGACGAAGGCGCCGGGGTGGGGAGATTGTGCATCATCTTTACTGTTGCTGCTGTCGTTGCTGCTTAGTGTCTATCGAAAGGAAGAACGCGCACCTCATCGGATGTTCGCAGGCGAAGCAGGAGACAGAGGACTTGGCAGCGAAGAGGCGAGCCGTTGGCCAAACCTCACAGTATGAGGCTGCTGTTCCTACAAAGATAGGCCGCGTCTAGGGAGGAGGTTAGTGGGATCTTGAGGAGTCTATGGTCGGTGTAGTCGATGGCAGAGGGGAAGCAAGTCGACTCGCGGTTCGCTCCTGGCAAGTAGACTTGAACGCTGAAGCGTGTGCTACGCTCGCTCGTGTCACTGTGAGTCGCGAGAACGCCAACACGACCGCCCTTGTGCAGCAGCCAGCCAGCTACAAAGTCACGCTTAGCTTGCCCAAACGCTGCTACAGAAGAACCCCAACCGCGCGGTTTTTGACAAGCGCTCCCTGTCGTCTGGACGGAAAAAAAAAAAAAAAAAATGAAACACGCGAGGTCTGTCAGTTCACGCGAACCGCGCCTGGCGTTGGCGTAGAGAAGCCGCCACACGTGAATTTTCGTGCTTTCGAGAGCTGCCTTTCGGTCTAACATTGCAACTGCAAATTTTCACCAGGGACGACACAGCTGTTTTGCCTTGGAGCGTTCCTGAAGCCGAGTCACAGAGAGACCTTTGATGTGGGCGGCACAAGATCGTGGGAAAGAGAGTGTATTGAAAAGCACGGGCAGAGGCAACAAGGAACGGATGATGACGCGTGCAAACGTCAAAGAAAAGGAAGAAAGATCGAAGCGAGCGAAGTGAAAGTCTGAAAAGGAGCTCATCACAGTCGAGTGTGACCTTCGAGTTTGAAGACCGTCTACATAGCCATCACATGGCGGGCCCCGAGCCAGTATCCATTGGGCCGGAGTTGGGGTTGGCACCGTAGTTGGGATTGGCACCGTAGTTGGGGTTGGCACCGTAGTTGGGGTTGGCACCGTAGTTGGGATTGGCACCGTAGTTGGGATTGGCACCGCTATAAGCGTTGGGGTCAGCGGTCGCTTGGGGTTGCTGAGGAACGGGCTGTTGGCTCAGCTGTCCCTGCTGGCTTGTGTAGGCTTGCAGGGCAGCGTTTGGATCGGGCGAGCTGAGGATCTGGTTGGCGATAGCTCCATACTGCTGCAACAGCTGTTGCTGCTCTTGCGGAGACATGGCGTTCCATTGTGCCAGCGCCTGCTGTGTTTGAGGATCGTCTCCGGAAATGTTACTGTTGCTGTCCAAACGCAACAGAGGCTGCTGCTGCTGCGTTTCTTGAGCACCAGTGCCGCTTCCACCAGGTGTATCACCGGACGCATTGCCATCGCCGCCGTACCTGAAAGGCATACCTGTCTTCGGGTTCACCTGCTCGCCTGTGCTCGAATCGTAGTACTTATTCGTAGCAGCGTCTACCAAGATTAGAGCACCAGTGAGCGGGTTGAAGAGCTGTCCGTTTGCGCCTGTGCTGATAGCGTTCCCCACGGCGCCGGCTGCATCGCCGGGAGAGTGATACTGGCTGTTCCATTGCTGCATCAGCGCTTGTTCTTTCTTCTCGTGGGCGCTGTGCAGGGCAGTGGCAGCGAGGAGAGCGGCAACTCCAAGGGCGGCTAATCCGCCTCCTCCAGCGTACTTCAAGATCGTCCACAACTTTCCTTGCCGTTTCTCAAGGGAATGGCCCTGTTCCTCGCTCATCACATTTGAAGCTTCGACAGAGCGCTTCTGAAGACGGTGGTCAGACTCGGCGTTCCCCGCATCGTGAGCAACGTCTCTCCGCACAGCAGAGATGAGACCACTTGGCAAAGACTGTTACAGAAAGTGCGGGAGGAAAGGTCAGCGTGCGTCCTTAGACCTCAAGGATGGTGGTAGGATTGCTTACGTGTTGAAGTTCTGGCAGGCTTCGCTTTTGCATCGGTGCAGCGCCTTGAGCAGCAGAAGTGTATCCAGCATCTACTAGCTCTTGTTCCGTACAAGTGTGCACACCTGAAGTGGGGTTGTTGGGGTCAAAACGAGTATACGTGGACTTGTTCCACAAGACGCCGCGGAAGTCTTGCATGAGCGGTTGGCCATACAGGTCGCATCTTCCGGTCGGCACAAGACCATCCTCATTTTCAGGGGTAGTATTTGGCCGATGGGGATGAGCCACGTGGTCGAGCCCAAAATAGACGGCAGCTATGGCACCAACACCGAGTGCAATGTTTAATACCTTCCTGCCAATGCCTGCTTTTTTGACAGCGTCGGCGGTCAGAGGCGGAGCAGAGTTGGCCGAGCCACGTAGCAGGGCGAGTCTTGCTTGCTCTCGCAAAGCAGGGTTTGTAGCGCTGTTAAGAGAACCTTAGAATTCTGTTGTCAGCGCGCTAGCCCCCTCTTAGAGAAAGCACAACCAAATGCCAGGTACTCACCCTAACGCAGGGTATAATGATATGCCGCGCTCGGCGAGCTGTGAACACGCAAAACCAAAGCAGAGCGCTCAACGGAGCAGACATAGAAGATCAGAGTCTGTCATTGGCTAAGGTCGGATTGAAAGAGGCGGAAGAACATGATGACGGACCAACAGCAAGCTAGCTTGCTCCCTGATGGGTCTGCAATTGCTGCAAATAGACGTGGGACAAGGAAGAGGATCATACCTTACGGTGTCGAATGGAACGCTTTTGCATACGGCTGGTGCCACTACCATCGCCAGCACCCGCACCATCACCAACGCCGACTCCAGTTCCAGCGCCTCCACTAGCACCGTTGTTTGCAAGATCTTCTCCGCGGGCGAGAATAAGTCCGGTCTTGGGGTCGCTGACATCACCTGTTTTCGAGTTGATCAGGAGGCCACTTTCGCTGTCGATGTAGTACTTGACGTTGTTTGGGCCGACCACGGCGTACCCGCGGTAATCTTTGTCCCAAAAAGGCTGAGGCGCAGCGCTGCCTTGGGGTTGGGATCGCTGAGTGGTGGCCGCACCTCCATTCTGGGGAGTGCCGCCATCGTCGTCAGTCTGAGCCTGAGGAGCGCCACGGCCAGTGCCAAGACCCGTGCCAGATCCAGCACCAGCACCAGCACCACCAGCGCCAGCACCAATGCCACCTACGTCGCCAGCACCACCAGCGCCAGCACCAATGCCACCTACGTCGCCACCGCCACCGCCGGGAGCTCCATCGACGGGAAGAGTACCAGGGGCGGCCGCCCCCGCGCTCTGCATTGCAGCCATGTCCTCCGGGCTGTAGCCAGTGACGGAATCGGAAGGTTTGGTGGTGAGCATCTTGGTCAAGCCAGCACCGATGAGCGCACCTCCACCAATCCCGAAAGCGAGGCCAAGTTTGCCATAACCCTTCTTTCCTGTATTGGCTGCAGTCATGGCTGCTGCTGTCTTGTCGGCATTGACGCTCTGCTCCATCTGCCTGGCCTGGAGCTGTTCGATCATATCAATTTGTTGTGCATGGGCCCGGCGGGCTTCTTTGAGCTTGTCTATATCTTTGTTGATCTTGGCCCAGGGTTCGGCAGAGCCTGCGTTGGGTAAAGCTTGAGGTGGGTAATAGGGAGGTTGGTACGGGTGGGCGGCGCCGGGGATATTGCCTGGAATGTGGGCTCCAGGGTGAGCCGGGGGGTAGTAGTAATGGATGATCATATTACCACCCCTCTGGCCTTCGCCGCGGCCTTGTTGGACAACTTGGGCAAGGCGGTCGCCAATTTCACCAATTTCACTAAGCGGAGGTTCTGCACGTTTGAACAACCGTTCGCGCTGCTGAGCATAGCGATGCTCAGCGTGATGGTGTTCAGCGTGATGGTGTTCAGCGTGATGGTGTTCAGCGTGGTGGTACTTTGCAACGTGCTTCGAATCACCGTTCTTGCCCTTGGCCCGACCATGCCCCCTGGACCTTGCACGCGAGTCACGGTGAGCGCTGCGCTGTACATGGTGTCCTTCGGCGAAAACAGAAGACGATGAAGCGGCAGCAGAGATGACGCCAAAAACGAAAGTGACTAGAAGAGCAACCTTCATTCTGGCCAAGTACGTGTAACTTTAGTGACGAAAGATTGTTGCGAAATAGTCCATGCGAAGTGGCAATGTGTTAGTAAACAGTTCAAACCATCGCTGTACGTTGTTAGGCAAAGGCAGAATGTTCGCAAACTTACAGAGACGGAGGATAGGATTGGTAAGAGAAGTTGAGGGTGCGATTGCCAGGGATGAGAAGATTGTGGGGAAGTAAAGAGTGTGGTGCACCGATACTTGGCTAGCAGGTTCGGCAAGATGAGGAACAATCTGAGAGAGGGGAGGCGACGATACGAACGAAGCTTCCTGCTGTCCTGAGCAGCTCAGAAAGTTGAGAAGAGGTGGAAGCAGGGGGAGTGGGGAGTGAGGAAAGAGCGATGCCGGGGCTGTGGTGCTAGTTTAAGTATTGTAGACCGAGGGTGGGCTTGGTGGTAACGGTGCTGGACAATCTCCAGCTCAGCACTCCTAGACTGCTCGAAGGCGCCGTACTTCATTTCGAACAAGGAATGCGAGGTGGGCAGAGCGAGAGCAGGGCACATGTCCACCAGAGAGTCTCGTCCTTGTCCAATCAGATGTTGTCATGAAACCAGAGTGAGGTAGGTGGCTTTCCCACCGATGAAGCAGGTACTTCAATGCTGTTTTGCTTCCGGGCGGTCATCGAGCCTGGAGGGCTGGGAGGACTGTCTGCAGGCTTTGAAATGTAACCGTACAACCTCGACCTAGCAACGAAAAGCACTTGTTCGCCTCCTTGCTTTGCACCGATATTGAGTACCTTCCGAGCTCATCTCGTCGTGTAGGCTGCCGAATCTGGGCCGACTGGTGATCACGACGACCGCAGCCCTAACGCCTGCAATGCATTGGTGGGTCGAACACAGCGGGTGGCTTCATTTGGTCAAGTGGGTATCGATTGCAGCATCGGCGGACGTCGGCTCATAAATCAAACGTGGGATGCTGTTACAGTCGCGAAAGTGTGCAATTCTGCTTACGTGGACGAAGGCTTTGTTTGCCGGCAAGTCCGAGTCAAGCATAGAGTACCAGTGTGCTGAAGCAAACCTGTCGCAAGGGGTGCGAAACGGAGGATCGAATGTGAGGTCGGGAAGATGTAGCCTGAAGAAAGCGTCAACGTTGCAGGGGATCGCACGCGAGGAGTTCTGCACAGCGGCAGGTTCATGAGGTAGGGTGTGATGAAGCGTGTGAATCCCAGGCCGCATGAACTTTGTCCTTGAGATCCTTCATCTTGCGATCCTTCTTCTTGCGATACATGCCGTACCGGTTGACCACTGCGATCACCCATTTGCTCTTGGTGACATTTATCTGGCTTGTGTCCAGGCCGCGTTCCTGCAGTCGCTTGATGAACTCTTCAAAGTGTTGCGAAGAGGAGCGGTAGTGCCCGCTCCAGGGGTAGATAGATACGATGACGCCGTCTTTGACCTTGAGAACGCCAGCCACTGTGACCAGAGATCCTGCTAGGAGGGAAGAATGCTGGAAGCGACCGCGCTGCTTTATGCCAATGTACATGTTGTACGAGAGGTCCGTGACAAAGATCCAGGTGTCCGCTTTACACCTGCGGATCAGGGCATCTGGATGATATGAAGACTCTGCATCGTCTTGAGGACTCTGGTCCGAATCGCCCTTGATAATTTGCTGTCGCTCGGACGTAGGGTATAAGCCAAGCTTTTGCTTTATGAGATACTTGGGACCTAGATTAGCCTTTTCGAGCAGCTTCTCCTTGCTGCTCTGCTGCTTTTCGTCCGGACCCTTGGCCGGTTTCGAGCTATACGAAGCCGCTCTGGCAGCTGGAATGGAGTCATCTGCAGATTCCTGTTGCCCCTTGTGTGGACCAGACAAATCATGACTAGAATAGGAGCTGGTTTCATCAGAAGTGCTTGAATCCGAAGTAAAGCTGCCGGACGAGTCCGAAGAAGTGCTTCTTCGAAATTTGACCTTGTCCCCGCGGACCACTTCGCAGACCTCACCTGTCGCGATAGCGTCCTGCCATTCCTTTGAATTGCGCAGAGCGATGCCCCTTCCCTTTCCGAGATCACCGTGGTCGTACTTGGAAGTGTTGACGAGCTCTCCAGTGCGACACCATCGTAGACGCCCTTTGCCTGTATGCGTTTTGAATAGGGCACGAATATCATGAAGATGGCCTCCAGAGGGAGCATCGACCTCGTTGTCAATGTATGTCAAATAGTTGCGCCTCTGGTCCGCAGTCAGGTAGCTGATTCGTTCTTCCTCGAGCTTTGACCGTGGGCATTCTTCCAAGCCGAGATCTTTGCCCTCTCCTTCGTCCAGCCACTGCAGAAAGTTTTGCCGAGTGTCAGCCTTTGAACTCCAATATCGATGGTAGTGTTTGAGATTGCTGCCATAGCGGTGTTTTGGATCGAGCATCTCCAACCAGTTCTGGTCCTCCAAACGCTTGGTCAGCACTTCCGACTCGTGAATGAATTCCTGCTTTTCCTCTTCGTTCTTAAAAGTGAACGGAAGCTTGTCGAAGAAGCTCGTGTTCAGTAGCTGTTGCGTAAGCGAATTGACCTCGGCTGGAGAAGAGCCTGCCGGAGAAGGTGAATTGTTGCTACGGCGCTGCGGTGATGCTGCCTTGCCTTTGACGGCTGGTGCGGGTGCTGGGTCCTGTTTGCCCAATTGCTTTGCCATGAAGGCCCCTCTCTGCCAGCGAGAGACTGCATCGTTTTTGTCGCCTTGGCGCTGCTCCTCGAGTGCCTGTTCGAGTCGACTCTTTCGCACCGCTGAGCGGATGCGTTCTGCAGGATCGATCCGGGCAAAGTCTTCCGAACCAGGTGACGTCGCATCTGCCGCCATCTCGAGCGAATCTGTGTCTGCGGATGCCGGTCCCGAACCCTCTGACAAGGCCATTGGAGTTGTTGGAGAGAGGGATGCACACCTGAAGTTGCAGGCGGGTTGACCGATCGTGCCTATGTTAGGTCAGAGAGAAGCCATTACTGAGCCAAGTTACGAATTAGCCCCTTGAATGACGAGCGTTGCTATGTCATGCGCTAAGTGGGGCAACTGAGTAGCATTTGTGTCCAAGTCGAATGCGGATGGAAGGCGTTGTCGGTCAAGATCTGTTCCAATATCGATACGATGATGGAAGGGTAGAGAGACATTGCTCGGGGGACCGGCGAATCGTATTGGCTGTCAACTTGGCCGAATTCTCGTGTCGCGGGGCGGTTGTGGCTGAAACAGCACAGACAAGGCGTCATACCCTCTGTTGCTATCTATGTGTCTCTGACTTTGCATGCATCATCCCAACGTGGAGAAGCTCTGAGTCGAAGTGGAGGAAATTGCGCGTAGCTGTTAGACTATAACTTATCTACTGTATTATTAATCGAAAAATGGGAAAAGAAAAAAATAATAAAAAATAGTGGTCGGTTGAGTCAGGGCTAGGTCCAGCAAGAAGGAAAGAACGAACGGCGCACAGGTGACTCGGTCCTTGAACGAGATCAACGGCGAAATGCCGAAGCCAACTCCAAAGTGTGTGGGAGAACGAGAGAGAGAGAGCGTACGTAAGAAAAGAGCCAGCAGAGCTAGCGAGTGAGAAAGCGGCATGTAGGTCGACGGTCGAAGCGAACTCCTACCATGGCTTCGAACTTACCACACCATCAGCTCCAGTCGGACACAACATTCGCAGCCATGTCGACGTCGGCGGATCTCAAGGCGAGCTTGGATCGATGGTCAGCGAGGCTGACATCATTGCCCAGCATCGCACTACCCACCGACTACCCTCGACCAGCCACATCACAGCTCGTTCAGGCGCTTGCTTCGTCTACGCTATCGTCGGCGACAAGAAAGAACCTCGTTCGTCTCGCGCTTCACCACGAGCTTGATCTGCACCCGGCGGAGTACGCCCAGGACGAGGATGATGACAACGCCAGTCCTACGCCATACCATCTCCTCCTTGCCGCCTTCTGCGTGCTCCTCCACCGCTACACTGGCGACACCGATCTCGTCATTGGCTCGTCAAATCCCTACTCTGGGGAGCCTATGATCCTCAGGATTCCTATCGAGCCCAACGATCCCTTCTGGCAGATCGTGAGACGTATTCAGCAGGTCGAGAAGGAAGCCGCAGCCGACTCGGTCCCCTACGATGAGATCGTCAAGCGCGTCGAGGCGGAGCGCGCTGAGCGAGAGGGTCCTCTCCCAGAAGGTGTTCAGAGTGCGCCCATTTTCCGTGTTCGCTTCTTCGACGAGACCAGTGGCAAGGCTCGCAACTTTGTGCAGTCCACCTCGCTCACAACGGACCTCGCTGTCTTCTTGACCAAGCCGGGAGCCACACCCGGCGATGACGCCTCCGCGCAAGCTACACCCACCGAGGCCGCTACGCCTTCGTCTAGCGCGAACGCTACTCACACTTTCCATGACTCGTTGGTGCCTAACATTGCCGTGCACCTGTCCTACAACTCGCTACTCTTCTCTTCCCTGCGCATGCAGCTTGTTCTGGCGCAGCTCTCGCAGCTCATTTCCGTGGCCGCCACAAACCCCGCCTCGCCCGTTGGCAGCTTGCCCATCCGCACGCCACAAGAGAATGCTTTCCTCCCAGACCCTACCAAGGACCTCGAATGGTGCGGATGGAGGGGCGCCATCACTCAGATCTTTGAGCGCAATGCACGAGCGCACCCCGATCGCAGATGCATTGTCGAGTCCCTCTCCGATGGCTCTGGTTCCCTTTCCGAGCAGGCTGCACCCGCGAGCCGTGTGCGTGAGATCACTTACGCGCAGCTGGATCGTGCCTCGAACGTCGTAGCTCACCACCTGCTGCAAGCCGGCGTTCAGCGCGAAGAGGTGGTCACCACGTATGCTCACCGTGGTGTTGATCTTGTCGTCGCTGTGTTGGGTACCCTCAAGGCAGGTGCTACCTTTAGTGTCATCGACCCCGCCTATCCACCTTCGCGTCAGAACATCTATCTGCAGGTGGCCAAGCCTCGCGCTCTCATCGTTCTAGCCAAAGCCGGAACATTGCAGCCATCTGTTCGCAAGTGCATACAGGACGAGCTCGAACTCCGCACCGAGATTCCCGCCCTTGAATTGCTCGATGACGGCTCTGTTCGAGGTGGTGCTTCGTCGTCGGGCGCAGCTGACTCTATCGAGAAGCAGCAGCCCTTGGCTGGTGAGAGCACCAACGTCATTTTGGGCCCAGACAGCATCGGAACGCTCTCCTTCACTTCCGGCTCCACAGGTATTCCCAAGGGTGTCAAGGGCCGACACTTCTCCCTCACTCACTTCTTCCCCTGGATGGGTGAGCGATTCGGTCTAGGCGCACACGAGCGATTTACCATGCTTTCGGGCATCGCACACGACCCCATTCAGCGAGACATTTTTACGCCACTCTTCTTCGGTGCCGAACTCCACATTCCCACATCCGAGGACATTGGCACTCCCGGCCGTCTTGCCGAGTGGATGGCTGCGACCAAGGCCACTGTCACTCACCTTACGCCGGCCATGGGACAGCTCCTTAGCGCTCAGGCTACTGCCTTGATCCCCTCGCTCCGTAACGCCTTTTTCGTCGGCGACGTGCTGACCAAGCGTGACTGCACTCGTCTGCAAGCTCTGGCTGCCAATGTGTGCATCATCAACATGTACGGTACCACCGAGACGCAGCGCGCGGTCAGCTACTTTGCCATCCCCCCCGTCAGCACTTCGACCACCTTTTTGCAGACCCAGAAGGATATCATGCCCGCCGGTCAAGGTATGATCAACGTCCAGCTTCTCGTCGTGAACCGCAACGAGCGCACCGCCACCTGTGCCGTGGGAGAGGTAGGAGAGATTTACGTGCGAAGTGGTGGTCTCGCCGAGGGTTACCTCGGCCCTCCCGAGGTGACGGCAGAGAAGTTCATGCCCAACTTCCTTGCGCCCAACCTCAGCTTCCCCGATACCATCAAAGACAGACCTGAAGGCCAATTTTGGAAGGGCATTCGCGACCGCATGTACAAAACTGGAGATCTTGGACGATACCTGCCGGACGGCACAGTCGAGTGCACGGGTCGTGCCGATGACCAGATCAAGATCCGCGGCTTCCGTATCGAGCTTGGCGAGATCGACACTCACCTTTCTCGTCACCCACACGTGCGCGAGAACGTCACGCTCGTTCGTCGAGACAAGGACGAAGAGAAAGTGTTGGTCTCCTACTTTGTGCCCGGACCCGGTGCCGCCGAGTTTGAGGAGCAGGTGACCGAAGACGATGAGGCTGCTCCTACTGCTGGTGGCAAAGCGGCACGTGACGCCTTGCTCGTCAAGGGTATGCGTCGCCACCGCAAGCTGATCAAGGACATCCGTGATCACCTCAAGAGGAAGCTCCCAGCTTACTCGGTTCCCACGCTCTTTGTGCCGCTCAACAAAATGCCGCTCAACCCAAACGGCAAGATCGACAAGCCTGCCCTTCCGTTCCCCGATACTGCTATGGTGGCTGCTGCTGGATCCAGCAGTTCGGCTAACAAGAGTGGTGCTGATGCCGCAGCTGCACTTGCTTCGGCCACTCCTACCGAGCGATCTGTGATTGAGCTCTGGTCTAGGCTCCTGCCTAACGCTCCTTCCCCGATCCCGCTCGACGAGAGCTTCTTCGACCTCGGTGGACACTCAATCCTGGCAACCCGCCTGGTGTTTGAGATGCGAAAGCAATTTGTCATCAACGTGCCGCTCGGCGTCGTCTTCGATGCACCCACTGTGCGAGGGCTCGCCAAGGCAGTTGACCAGCTTCGTCATGCCGACCTTGGCCTCGGGGCAACCCAGGCAAGCGCAGCACCTGCTTCTACCAAGCAGAGCGAGGAGGCCAACCTGGACGAGAACTACGGCGCCGACGTGGCCACGCTCACGCCAAGCCTGCCCGACTCGTTCGCTGGTGAAAAGGTGCGAAGCGCGAGCGAGGGTCCTCGAACGATCCTCGTCACCGGTGTCACCGGCTTCCTCGGTGCGTTTATCCTGTACGATCTTTTGACCAAGCGTTCTTCCAGCGTCGCAAAGGTCTACGCCCACGTGCGAGCCAAGGACGACGCCAATGCACTCGAGCGTCTGCGGGAAGGATGCAAGGGTCGAGGCATCTGGGACGACCGATGGGTGAGCGAGGGCAAGCTCGAGGTAGTTCTTGGTGACCTTGCGGCACCCCAGCGTCTTGGCATGTCGGAGCTGGTCTACGCCAAGCTTGCCGACGAGGTGGATGACGTCCTGCACAATGGTGCGCTGGTGCACTGGGTGTATCCTTACAGCAAGCTCCGTGCTGCCAATGTTGGCTCGACGATCTGCGCGATCAAGTTCTGCAACGCTGGCAAGAAGGCCAAGACGTTGACGTTCATTTCGAGTACTTCGGCGCTCGACACGGACCACTACATCCGGCTGTCCGACTCGATCGTTCATGGTCAGGATCCTGCTCAAGCTAGCTCGCCGGCACAGCTGCACGGTGTGCCCGAGACCGATGACATTGAGGCCAACGCCAAGGGCCTCACCACCGGTTACGGTCAGTCTAAGTGGGTCGCCGAGAAGCTCATCATGATTGCTGCTTCCCGCGGCCTCAAGGCATCGATTGTTCGACCTGGCTACGTCGTCGGTGACTCCAAGACGGCCGTGACCAACACGGACGATTTCCTCTGGCGCCTTGTCAAGGGCTCGATTCAGCTCGGCCTCATCCCGGACATGCACAACTCGATCAACATGGTGCCTGTTGATCATGTCGCTCGTATCGCCACCCTGGCTTGCCTCAACAACGCAAAAGAGCTCGAGACGATCAACAAGACACCCGGTACGAACGCTAAGGTGTTTCACGTCACCAACCACCCTAGCATCCGATTCAACGACATGCTTGGTCAGCTCAGCCGCTACGGTTGGAAGGTGGAGAAGACCGAATACGTTCACTGGCGTGCAAGGCTCGAAGAGCACGTGCTCAACAGCGGTGCTGGCTCGGTCGAGGACAACGCTCTCTTCCCGCTGCTCCACTTTGTGCTTGATGACCTGCCGACTTCGACCAAGTCGCCCGAGCTCGACGACCGCCACACTCAGGCGATCCTGGACGCGGCGTCGGAGGGCCAGGCGCAAGGTACGGTGATGGGCGTCGACCGCTCGCTTGTCGGCACCTACCTCGCCTGGCTTTTGGCTGTCGGCTTCTTGCCGGCGCCTGCTTCGAGCGATGCTGAGCCTTTGCCCAAGCTGGCCAATATCGGCGCCGAGATGAAGGCTATTGGACGTGGATCTGCGAACTAGAATGGTCCTATTCCAAAATGTACCATATATATATATATGGATGAATGGTATACAGTTTGACTTTGATTTCTCTTACTAGGATGTAGCGTAATGATGCGGTGGATTCGGTTGTGCCGATGGGGGGCTTTTATGGCTTGATGGCTGCTCGGTCGCTTTCGAATTGGGTTGGAAACATGAGCTCGATGCTGCTCCGTTGATAAGCTCGGTTCCAACCCGTGGCTGGGCCGGATCGCAAGCGTTGCGACACAAAGCAGGCGAGACTCGTGAGCGCAGACGTTTGCTATACCGTAAGTGGGCGGGCGACCTCGACTAGCGCTCGACCCTACTTTCACGGTGAGCAGATTCTGACGAGAGCCTGCTCGTCCACGCTCAAACTGCATGTGCCAGACGGCCAAGGGTCCACGATGGACTGGATGCCATGCTGAGGGCCTGATTGCCGATGATCGTCATCGTGCTGCCATGGCTCGTCTCCTCGGGTCACGGCAAACTCGGCTGTTGCCATCCTCTGCCTCTCTGACCAAGCAACGTGATGCGGCAGAGTAAAAAGACTGACCCTCTTCTACCTTCTTCGGCAGCAGCATATCAGTGCACCACCACTCCACTGCGCCACTGTGGCTCTACATGATTCTCGTCAAGCGTCGGAGCTGAAAATTCCGAACCAGAAGAACTACTACTACTAGTGAAAACAATAATAGCAATACACTGCTGTAGTGCGGATTTGTTTGTTGGTTTCAAAGTTGGTTTCACCTCGCTCCTGTCAGATAAGAAGCAAAACGGGGTCTAAACAAATAATAATTCATTACGAGATGCATCGACCACATGAGAAAAGAAGGGTCCGACGTGGGAAACAACTTTGCTCAGCTCAATGTGGTTATCGACTTGGATTCGACTCCGAGTTCCTTCGGCCAGAGAGCGGAGTCTCAGCAAATCCATCGTCTGTTGTGACGGACTCGAATGAGCAGATGGTAGAGGGTCGACAAAATGTTCCCTACATGTTGTTCAGAAAACGGCGCTGTTACTGTTCTAACACAGAAACCACCCCACAAGTCTGTTACCCTCCTCGACTCAAGGGGTAGCAACGAGCTCGAAATTCGAGAAGCATGGTTCGTGTTTGTAACAATGCAGCGATCGTCGCCTACCTGTCTCGCTTGCACATGCATTTTCTTTTGCTGCGCCGATCCATCTTTTCTTACACAGCCTTCGAGGAAATCTCGGCATCACTGCGTTCATGTAACGACGGTGTTGCGAAGGAGGCCTATCCGTGCGTTTGAGCCTTCTACATCCCTTCAGGGAGTTTGCCAACCAGCTTGCGCATATGGGCTCATCGGTGAACGATGCAGCTGCGCTCCAAGAGCCAATCTGAGGATCAGGGCAATTTCAAGTCCGTACATTCTAGCTTTGCTCTCCGCCGACTTTCCATCCTTGCTGCCTAGCTGACTGTGAAATCTTGCGGTTGGCCGCCTTTTCTGAGTATACCATGGACCAGGGAGGGTGCTGTCCGGAAGCACCGGTCATGCGTAGCTCTGCTGATCTGGCGCGAAAACACTCCTGCACTACTGCGCCAGCATAATAGCCTTCCCCACTTGACTGTACGGAGCAGAGAGGATGTGTTGCAACCAAGTGCCTCCTTTTCACCTGTACGTAGTCGGAATTTCGCTCGAAGCGATTCTTCCTTCCGCTCTTCGAGCACGAGCGTCCGAGGATGACACCGTGGTCGGTCACATCGGTGTTCCTACTCGAGAGCAGTTTGCAACGTGCCCCACGCAACTCGTATGCTGGGTCCCCCTCCCATGGGAGCCATCGCTTATGCTGGGGAAGGGGCAAAAAAGAAAATCTCGCAGCTCGCATTGAGACCAACGTTAGGCGAGTTTTTGCAAACATTTTCAGCTTGTCTTGTGCCGTCCTTCTCATCAACCGCCTGGTGCAAGACGCTCATCTGCCTTCCTGGCATCGTTCATCTCTCGAAACAGTGCCGCATACACTTTCATCTCGGCAGTATTGAAGGCGAAACAAAGGTGCATGGGTTCAATATTGCATAAGATCGCTTCTTACAGTATGAATGGTTCGCATTTCCTTTTTTCGCGTTTTCTCACGTTGATCCGCTGTGTCAGCCTGACGCCCAAGGTTTGTTCAACCGACGCCGTTTCCGACGCATAGGCGTAGACGCAGGATCCCGTCTCACTAGAATCCTTCTCAACGGCTCAACAAGCACATGAAAAGGCCTTTGAAATCGCACAGCATGTTTGATAAGACCATGACAACAAGTCGTTACATACCGAAACGTTCACTTACAAGTATTTGCAAAGTTCGGCCATATACTTGGGCGATGCAAGCCGAACAAGGCAAATGCAAAAGCCAAGGCAGTAGCTAGCGACTGCAGACGGGTTTGCAGGCGCAGTTTCAAAAGGTGCCGTCTGGGCACGCTACGGCCGCCGACGACAATTTCGCGCTCTTTGTGAGGCGCAGAATGGAACAGAAGAGCGAGCAGTGTAAGTCAGAGAGAGCAACACTCACACTTGCCGATTCGCGTCAACTGAGTCCAACACTTTCTACACTTCGCTCGCACGAACACTTTTTCTAGCGAGGGCGGGTTAGCCGGTGACTTTATAGCAGAGTGTCGTTGCCGTTCAGCAGCGCGCGTTCTTCTCATAATTCTGCGTCAGTGTGCAGCTGCAAACGGCTCTTGCCTCCGTTCTTCTTCTCCGTCGTCTTTGCCAGGCAAGCGTCGGCCTTCTCGTAGTTCTCACAGCGGGCCGGAAGGATCTGCAGACGACGCAGGCAAAAGAGTCTATTCCCAGCTCCCGCTTGTCATGTTCGTCCACCGTCCCTCCTTTGCCACAGCTACGTTACCAACCTCCGGACATTGGCGTGGCAGCTGAGCTCATGCACAACTCGGTAGACCATCGCTCGCACCCAAGCCTCTCTCCGCATGGCGTTTGAATCCCGATAGCCTACTATTGGTTCCCGAATAACTTTTACTGGCGGAGCGCGCAAAGCTGCAGCCTAGTCCGAGACTTCGTGCCCACGACGGACCCTGTTGCCAAGCTTCGAGTCGTCTGGAGGGTTTTCGTCAAGGTTCCGATGCTTTACGCTCGGCCCCAGCCCAAGACATTCTTTCACCATCACCACCATCGCCTCAGCACCACAGCTTCCCTTTTCTTCCTGTTTCCATCGCTCCTCTGTCGCAGTCGCCCTTCCTCTACTGAGGTCCTCCTGCTGCATTGGACTTCGCTGCTACACCCGACGCTTCTCTCACCTCAAGTTGTTCCTCCAGGGCAGCCGCCTGCCTTCTTACTACAATCTGACTCCGCTCTGTTATCCGTACGAATGCAGATACACCGGTTAGCCTTGGTCTACAGCTCTGACTTCGAATCTCGGTTCTCTAAGACTGAAAGGTGTCCGTCGCTCGAATCCCTCCTTGGGGACCGACGGTGAAGCCTCTGCATGGCCTTAATACCCGTCGCTGATGCATGCCTGAGCTTGCTCGCGCACTGCACAACATAGCCACGGGTGCGTGCAGCACAATTCGCCCCTACTAGCCTCACCATCGCCATGCACTCTTCCAAAGATGGCGTCAAATCGCATTATCAAAGCGCCACCTGCAACTCTTCTCGATCTAGCCAAAACGATGCTCCTTCATCGTCCTACGTCTCCACGCTCAGTCATGCTCTCAACATATCCACGCCAACTTCGTCAAGGAAACACATTCACCACAGCACTGCTCCAACACCCATCAGACTGGGCCATGCCGTGTCAACCTCACAACAAGCCACGCCGACCAGAGTGGAGGCTCTACGAACGCCCACGCGCACTGCGGATTCACCTCGTCTCCTTACTCTGTCTGGACACGAGGCCTTTCAGTCGCCCTGCAGACCCGTCCCTCCATGGTCTGCAGCTCCAATGACGGGCAACACGAATTGTGTCGATGACGCTGTTTCCAACAAAATGCGAGCTCAACAGGCCCATTTGCAGGTGCTGCCTCCTGGGCCGGGGCAAGACCAAGAATGGTTGATGTCTGGCCCCTCTTCAAGCAGAACGGCCAATATCTTTGAAGCTGGCTCAAACGCACGACTACCAGCTGTTGGCAACGCGGGAACTCATATCGGCAAGATCGTTTCTTCTGGGACGCCTGACTTTGATGGTAACCTATCAGCAGTGGCATCAGCAGGTAGCAGTGCTCGCTTGTTTGGGACGTCGTCGAGTCCTTTCCATGCATATCGCGAGCAGCCAATAAGCGATCCTCGCCAGTCTATCTACGAGAGCATTGTGGCGTCGGATGTGCCGACAAGCAAGTCAGCCCTCAGTCCAACATCGGTTGCAGCCTTGTCGCCTGTCCAACCCTCATCGGCATTTCCGGTTGTGCTCAAGGATGCCACTTTCCTCAGCGCAATCTTTGAGCAAGGTACGCCAAGTCTGTGCACTCACTTGCTGCCCAACAGCGACCTGACCGAGCATATGGTCTATCGAGGCGAGCCCTTGGCGACGCACAGGTCCCACGACGAGCTACCATCTGTACTTGCTCACCCATTCACCTTCGCTTTGCATTCGAGCCAGAGCAGCTCTGACGATCAACAAAACTCACTCTCAGCGCCAAGGGATCAAGTGACGAGATCGTTTCAGGCCGCAAGTGTCGGTGCCAACCCTTCAAACCCTGTCTATTTCCCCGGTCCTTCATCTGCGTTGACTCAAAACGCTTCTGCCGTGTACCTCCAGCCGTCTAGGGGTGCGGCAATTGGCGAAGAAGCAAAGGCGTTGTTAGCTGGCAACCGAGAAGTCGCCCAGCCTCGCGTGGCACCACGAAGTGACATTGTTGACACGAGTGACGCGCGGGGCCATCAAAGCGCTTATGATTCCCCCAGAATCGATTCGACAGATGGAACGGGACTTGAAGGTCTGGGCTTGAATCTTAATATGGCACCAACCGAACCAAAAGAGCCAGTCGAACAGCCGGCGTCCCTGCCGGACGGTCCCTTCATGCCCACCATGCTGGTGGACGAAATGGGTCGATGGATGCTCGATGCGAATGCTGTTCAACTCGCCCGGTCAGATCATTACAGCCTTTCCGTGGGTGACAGCAGAGGAGGTCGTGCCAGATGGCACGGAAAGGACTCTTCGAATGCATCGCTCTGCGCCACTACGGAAGGCAGCTTTACATCCCACAGCGACTCTTCTGCTTGGGACACTTCCTTCAACGACATGCCAAGTCCTGTCAGTGGACCTCCTTCGGTTCATACCGAAAGTCACTTTCTTGCTACTCCTGCTTCATCTATCGGTCTGAGCCAGGGTCTCAATCTTCACCCAGGTAAGCTACGCGATATCACCTCGGGGGCTGTCGACCCTTTTCAAGCAGTCGCAACACCAGAAGTTGCCATGCACGACTTCAGCGAGTTCGGGCAGTCGGTATCGATCGAGCAAATGGCGGAAGAGCGCTGGCGTACGTGGCCCAGAAACAGAGACAGTATCATCCGCGAGGATCGCCCATCGACTTCGGTGGTATCAACGAGCCCAGGTCCTGCGCCACAAATACAAGGCGAGGAGCGCACATCGTTTGACTCTCTTTCTGTCTCCGCATCCTCGACGCGATCAAGACTTTTGGCGGAACCCTACAACAAGAACATGCGCTCTGGTTGGCCCAGCAGCAGCGCTAGCACCAGTAGTCGTAGCTCCATCGGAAACGCTGCTGCCCTCGACGCGCAACAACCGAGTGGCGTGACAGGCCCGACACGCCCCCGTTCGTACATCGCTACAGGCTCGCTACGAATGTCGACCGCGGCGAGAGCCGGCTCAAATGGCAGCGCTGGCTCTGATATCGTTCAGATGACCAACGAGCGTCTTGTGGGTGCAGCACTTGCGCTTCGACGTGCTCGAGGCTTGTCACAGGGTGGTCACCCTTCCCCCAATAGCAGCAGCGCCATGAAATTGACGAGGTCTAGCGACGCCCTCATGCCTCCTACCTCCTCAAACTCTTCTTCGGCCAAGTTCAGGCACAGCGTAGCCCTTCAGAGAACGGCTCTAAGTAGCGACGGCCTGACACAGATAGCGCAACGCCCTCAGTCTTGCCTCGACACCACCACACATTTCGACTCGCTCAGGAAGCTGGGCAAAGGTACCAATAAATCAAAAGCCAAGGTAGGCTTTAACGAGGTGTCGGCCGCTTTGGATACGCTTCGCATGTTTCTCAAGCAGAAAGAGCCGAGCGAGCCCGTTCACAACCCTCAGCACGAAGACGACGAAGGAATGTCACCGTCTCCTGCGGAGAGCAACGACGCGAGCTCGCCCGGAAAGCCAAGTAGGACACTTCGAAGGGCCAAGGGCGTACTGCCGCCCAGAGGCGCCTTCTCTTCCGTGGACGAGTTCGGCACGCTTCAAACTACATCTTCCTCAAATCGTTCTGCTCTGAACCAAACCAAGAATGCCTCATCTGGGCATGGCCGAAGCCAGAGTCTTGGAGTCGGCTTCCTGCGTTTCAAACAGGCAGCAGATCCAACCTCGAGCAGCGATCAGGATGACAGACTAGCCGTGCTTGAGGACCTCTCTGAACGTGTACTGAGGCTCAAAGCCGAGACCGAACGGCAGAAAGAACAAGATGCGGCAGAAAGCATGCCACCACCTTCGGCACGACCTACCTCCTCGCACCAACGTGCCCAGAGCTCCATGACGCGCCGCGAGATGCACGAAGAGTATCTGCGAAAGCGTGCCACCGGGTCGTAAGCCCCCAGGCTCTTCCTCGATGTCCTTCTTTTGGCTTCAGTATTGAGCTATGGTATCGCACTGTCTCGAATCCTCGTATAGTCACTCGATCACCACACTCGTTTAATTCAGCATATATCGGCTTCTTTTCATCTTCATCTTGATACCAACTCCCCCGAGAATGCCAGGGGGCGCAAATATTCACACTTTCCCTCATCGTCACGATTGACCTGATTTATGGTTCAGGTCTCAGCTGCCTGATGGTACCTTTGGTAGTGTAAGTGATCTGGCATGAAGGGTGTGACCGGCTATTCGGGATCTGCCAACCGAAGCAAAAATATTCCGAGAATCACGATAAGCTTATGCCGCCTCTCTGCACTCACGAAAGCGTGAGCTGACCCTTTTTCCTAATTGAATTTGATGACTCAAGGCAAAGCAAAAGTATTGACGCAAGGTCCTGCGCAGTACCATCTTGCACATAGTAGATGTATGAGACGAGAGATCGGAGCAAGCGCCGGTGCTGAGAGGGACGGCCAAGTGCGAAAGTCGAGAGTGATACGCGCTGGATTTCAGGTGATGAGGTGGAGTGTGGGCCAAGGTTGGACCCTGAGCAGGGCGTCGGATCGTCGGAATTGCCGCACCGCTGCTATCTCTGCGTGTATCAACACCGCCGCCGCACGAGCCAGCCCTCCTAGCATGACTTGACTCGATTAAGAGCAATGCGCATGTCACCCTTCCCGAACACCTCACCTTCTTCTCTCCCTCTCTCTTTTCTCCACAAGCAAACGAACGCAACCACCATCATCGTCGTCGCATTCATCTCGCCACCAACGACGATGTCGACCTCTCCACCCAGTGCATCCGTCCCGCCAGAGGTCGCGTACCTCCGCACGCTCCCTGCCGTTCGCGAGCGCTGCTCCAAGATCTTTGCTTCCGCCGCCTCCTCTGGCGGTCTCACCTATTTCAGCTACGATGATGCCAAGGAAGACGCTGTCGCGAATTACTGCATCAACATCATCCAGCGCGACCATGGCACCAACTACTCTTCCATCCCCCCTCACGGCAGGTGGAGGCACTTTGACGTCGGGGCCATCCCCCGCATCACCACCCTCCTCTCAGAGTGGGCTGGTGTTAATCCTTCCTCCCCCTCCACGGTGACTCAGCCCAAAGTAGAGCCGATCGAGGCGGCAAGAAGGCTAGTTGATCTGTTCATGGTGTCGGTTCTGCTCGATGCGGGGGCGGGTGCACAGTGGAAGTACGAGGAGAGGAAAACAGGGCTGCGCTACGGAAGGAGTGAGGGGCTGGCAGTGGCGAGTTTAGATATGTTCACCGCTGGACGCTTCTGCGGCGAGAACACTGGTTCCGGCGACGGCAACAGGCACCAAGTCAACGCAGCGGGATTGCAGAACCTCTCCCCAGACATGCTCGCAATCGACATGCAAGTCCACCCGACTTCCAACCCGATGACCGGTCTCAAAGGGCGCACAGAGCTGCTCTCCAAGCTCGGCGATGCGCTCGCCTCCGACACGTTTGGCTTTTTCTCCGGTCCAGACCCTTCTATCTCACCGGAGGCACGAAGGCCTGGGTTCTTGGTCGACTACCTCGCCTCTCACCCCTCCACCAAAACCGTCGGCGCCGTAACCGAAGTCAGCGTCCCCGTGCTGTGGGAAGTGCTCATGTACGGCCTTGCCCCAATCTGGCCCGCCTCGCGCACCAAACTCAACGGAATTCCCATGGGCGACGTCTGGCCCAACCCCACCCTCGCCCAACTCTCCAACACCCCGCTCTCTGACCAAGCATCCATGGTGCCCTTCCACAAACTCTCGCAATGGCTCTGCTACTCTCTCCTCGAAGCCATGGAGAAAACGCTCAACTGGCGCTTTGTCGCCGGTGAACACGCCACCGGCCTACCCGAATACCGCAACGGCGGCCTATTCGTCGATCTAGGAGTGCTTGCTCCAACCCCAGCACTGCTGGAAGCAAGCACCGCCCCGAAGGGGGAGCTGCCAGCACTGCCCGCCGAACACCCGGCAATCGTCGAGTGGCGAGCGCTAACCGTGATCCTGCTGGACAGAACGGCAGAGAGGATCAGGGCCAAGCTGGGTCTAAGCGAGGACGAGTTGAATTTGAAGCAGGTGCTCGAGGCCGCGACGTGGAAGGGCGGGAGAAAGGTGGCGCGGGAAAAAAGACCTGAGACCGGTGGACCGCCCATTGACGTGCTTTCGGACGGAACCGTATTCTAGCTTCCTCACTCAACCATCAACGAGCTCTCGGTCCAACATCCAAAGCATCCCTATTCAAACAATCAAGATCACCCGCTCGCACATGCTTCTATCATCATCAGTCTATTCGAGAAATCGTATTGCAAGACGCCCCATCCCAGCGAACAAGCGAGTGAGCGAGTGAAGCTACTTGCGCTCCTTCACAAACAGGACCAACCAAACCAAGCTCAGGGCCGTAAATCCCGCAAACAGCACCACGAGCGTGACAATGTCCGGGAACCAAAACGCCTGGCTGTTGAACCCGAACGAGCTAATGATGCTGGCAGCTGGAACCTCTATATCGATGCCATACTTGTGTTCCTTGAGACTCAAATTCCTGAGCTCGTTAACAATGAGCGCCTCATACGCCGCATGGAAGAAACTCAGATGCTGCAACCACCTAAGGTAACCGGGGATGCGGTCCCTATTAATAAGCAGCCCGGCAAAGAGCAGCGAGAAGAGCATCGTGAGCGAACCCACAAGGTTAGCGAGACCTGTGTCTTCGACTGCGATCGAGATGAAAAAGACCGCCGCGGAAGCCGAGAGGGAAAAGAGCACAAGAGTGAGAATAAACTTCCAAAACTCCGCAACGCCAGGGACGAGGCCGACGAGGAAGTAGACGCATCCACCGAAGAGGAGAGGCGGCACGATGCGGAGTGGGAGGATATCGAAGAGGAGCTTGCTGGTGAAGTAGGTGAGCGGACTGTAGTAGCCGTTGCTGCGTTCGCGGACGAAGAGAGCTCGTTCGTTGGCAAAGACGCCTAAAGAGGTGAGGCAGGAAAAGCCAAAGAGCGAGAGGATAAAGAAGAAGAGGCCGAGGCGGTTCTGAAAGCCGGAAATGTCGTTCGTGACGCCGTGGTAAAGCACACCGCAGAAGAGGGCGAGGACTATGGCCAGACCAAAGTGGGCAAACATGAGAATGGGATCACGGTACAAGTTCTTGAACGCTCTTCCAGAAAGGATCTTGAACTGCGTCCACAGAGCTGCTTTCTTGTACGAGCGGAGAAGCGAACTTTCGTTGGCCAAATCCGGCAAATCATTGACTACACCCCCAGGCCGGCGACCCAGGAATGCATCCAGCTCCACCTTTGTCTCGTTCACAATGTCCGATTCGGCAAACGAGTTGACTAGGTGCACCAGCTTACCGCTGCTCAGCGCTGGCATCCAGACATCGTGGCCATTGGACTGGCCACTAGCGAAAGCGTTCCGCAGGCCGTCTGCCAGGCGGCTCGTCCTCTTGCGCAGCCCTCCTGCAGCCGACGAGTCGTCGGCAATCGAGTTGGGTCGTGTTCTGAGTTCAGTGGATTCGTCCCTCGAGTTCGTTCCTGTAGTGACCACGCTTGTGTCGACGCGGTGATGAGGGCTACCAGTCGGGCCGCCTTCTTCAACGTCTTCTTCAACCTCGCCCTCAGCATAGCTGCGTCGGGCCGTCAGGTCGATGAGGAAATCTGCAATGTTGAAGCCAGGAGGGCAGGGATGCCCAACCTGGTCAAAGAAGTCGCTGCAGCGGTTAAAGGGACCGGAGTAGACCACGCGGCCCTCTGCCAGCAAAAGAAGCTTATCGAACAGCGCAACAATGTTGGATCGCGGCTGGTGAATGGAAAAGATCACGGTACGCTTGTACGTCTTGGCAAGGGTGACCAGAGACTGAACGACGTTGAAGGCATTGTATGCGTCCAGGCCGGAGGTAGGTTCATCGCAGAAGAGGATGCTAGGGCTCGTCACAAGCTCGCAGGCAATGGAAACTCGTCGCTTCTCGCCGCCGGAGATGCCTCGGCCTTCCTTGCTTCCGCCCGCAGTGAATCCTGAGCCGCCGATGCGGCTATCCTTGATTCCCAGGATGCCCAGCTCCTGCATGGTCTCGAGAGTGCGGAACTTCTTGGCCTCGAGCGACATGTCCCTCGGCAGACGCAGCAGAGCCGAATACAGCACTGTCTCGTACACGGTCAGCGTCTCCATGAGCAGGTCTTCTTGGTCAACAAAGCCAACGACCCGTTTATACTCTTGATTCGACATTTTCCTGCCGTTGATCAAGACAGTGCCGGATGAGATGCCACGCTTCTCACGGCGAGCAAGAATGTCAAGGAAGGTCGTTTTGCCAGCACCACTCGCACCAACGATAGCCATGACCTCTCCAGGCTTGACAGAGCCTGTAATGCCATCGAGCAAGGCTTTGGAGCCAATGCGGTAGCCAACCTTCTCCCAATGGAGTGCTGCGGGAATATGATCCTTCATCAAATCGGCCTCCTCTTCTGGTAAGCGGACATTGCCGAGACGCACCTCGTCATCTTTGTAGTGCCTCCCGAGCATCCAGAGCAGGCTGACTGATAGAATCACGAGCAAGATAGCTGCGACGGCGCTGATGATGACCCATTTGATCGGCTGTTCCGGGACGATGGGCGCTTGATAGCCGGGGACCTGGCTGTAGTGAACGCATTCTCCTGACTTGCAAGTAATGAAGATGGCTTCGTCCCCAAAGACATCGGAGATGAGGCCATTCATACCCGGCTCCTCGAAGCGACACTTGCGTTCACCATCGGCATCCATCTTGCATGACATCTTGCCTGGACCCTTGATCTCCTCGGTTAGGAAATCCGAGATATCGATGCTGCCAGACTCTCCGCAAAGCATGCGACCTGGAATGCATCTACAGTTGACCTTCTTGCAGTTGTGTGACGTTCGATTTGTCGATTTGCCGATCTCGATGGTCTCGTCACAGTCGTCAAGACCGCAGTAGAAGGACTCGCGGCCACCGATCCAGAACTGGAAGTTGCAGGTAGCGTCGTCTTTGTCACAGCTGAAAGTCACCTGGGGTGGGCGACCCGGAAGCATGTCGACAATCTTCTGGTTGGTCACATCGCACTGCTGAAAGCTCTGCTGAATGGTGGCGCCGCCATCGTAGCAAGTGCCGTTCTCGCCAAGACGCTCGCCGCCGAGCAAGAAGTTGGAACAGGCGGCATCAGTTTTGCAGACGTTGCAGTTGAGACCTCCCCAGCCATCCGAGCATTGACATGATTTATCGTCGCCAGGTTCACCCTTGGGGAAGCGCTTTGAGCCGTCCGCTGGTGATCCACAGAGAGGGGACAGGCAGTCGGGTCCACCGAAACCAACAGGACAGCTGCAGAGGCCGTCGTATTGGTTGCATTCGCCAAACTGATAGCACTCGTACGCGGGCAGCTGGCAGTTGAAGCAATCTGGCTGCGGGCACGGTGGACAGCTGGGTGGTCGATCTGGACTGCCGGGAACAGATGTGTTGGTGAAGATGGATTGGTAGGTTTGCAAGTAGCGACGATTCAGGGCTGGAGTTAACCCTCGGACATTGGAGGCTTGCGCTTGTATTGACAGGGCGAAGCAGGCGAGGGCAACAAATATGAGTCCGAGCAAGGAGTTGGACACTAGACGGCGACCCCGCTGCCGCTTCGGTGGTAATCGTGCACCCATCTTTCAAACTGGCAAGACCCCGGCCAAGGGTGTTGTATGAGCCTGGTAGAGCGGGAGACTGTTAGGTGCTTGTACCTGAAGCTATTGTCGATGCATATGGCCAAGCCAGGCGTGCAAGATGGTTGGATGTTGGGGGTCCAAGACTGACCAATGTACACCTAACGCCGGAAGGACCCTTTCTAGCTTTGGTGATGCTCGGCTGCTGAGACCTCTGTTCGTCTGTGCATATAAGGCAGGCAGCTTTGGCTACCGGAGCGATTTCAGCTGAGCCTCCAACAGCCGCACAGGCCAGAAACATTCACTGTCCAAGTGCCTGCCGCGCGTGGCCGCTTGAGTGCTAATCGCATGCGTGATTGATTCTGGTGGAGGTGGAACCCGGAGAGTATCGCTCGATCTGAGCAAGAGTCAGACTTGCATCGGCGATGAATTTTTTGAACTCGGCGAATTTAGACTAACTTACCCTTTTGAGATCCGTCCTCCTTGGAAGGACGGCTTCGACCCGTTCAGCCATCTTTCTCTCCACCATGCTTACGTCTTCAGCGACGATCTCACAGCGTTGTCTCTCCACAAAGATGACGGAGCACGATCTCTCCGCGCTAGAAGGTCTCCTAGATGACCTTGACATCGAAGAAAAGGGCAGCGAAGATCCTCGCGCAGCCAAACTTATTGCGCTCTTCGAGAAAGCAAAAGCAGAATACACCGCTAAGATCGACTTTCCCACATGGTACATCTATTCTAGCACCAGCACCTCCCCTTTCGATGTTTCTACCTCCAAAGTACCCAATCCTATTGATCTGCTCGCGCAGCGCAAGTCGGACAAAACCGGATCGACGAACCAGGAATGGACTGCCAACTACCTTTACACCCAGGGCCACTTTGAGCTCTGTCTTTCCTACGTCACATCTTTTGCCATTTCCATGGGAGTCGATTTCCCCTTTGACCAGAAAGCAAACGTTCGGCAGCTTCAAGAGTTTGACAGCTCACAGCTGGCATTGCGGCGCTCGAAACAGGAGCGAGAGCTGAGCAAGAACTGGGGCGTTATCAAGGACGTCATCGATGTTGGTATTCGATCACTCCTCACTCTCTTGCGGGCTTCGTCACTTTCATCTATCGATACATGGATATCCGGTCCGGCCGCATCAGGTAGCACGGGCTACAAAATGGGCAAGGTGAATCTTCACGTACTGGCCAGTGGGTTTTTGAGCTTTTGCATGCGCGAAATTCGCGTGGGCGCTGGTGACAGTCGTACAGGCTACTCCGGTATGGTCGTCCCCGCGCCAGATGGAGCCGACAAGCTGACGGTCGACATGGACAAGGTTCGGTTGCAGAATTGGACAGTGACGCACGGTCTGGCTCTCACGGCGGGTGATCTCGCCCTCGAGCTTGGACTATTTCGCACCGCTATCGAAGCACATACCCTGTTCCTCGCCTGTCGCAGTCAAATGTGGCGTGTTCTCGTTGCTCTCGCCAACGAGCTTTCCTGCTACGCTCAAGCCCTCAGCACGCAGAACCGCGCTGCTCCATCAAGCCTAAAGGCGCTCCAGATCGTTGCCAAGGCTTCCGTCGTATCTGCACTTCAAGCCATCCCCAGACCCCGCCGCCTAGAACTAGCTCGACTTATCCTGCTCGAACATCGGATCATCTCTCCCCACTGGATCTCTGAAGCTCTCCAACCGGGCTATGTCGAAAAAGCACAATTTGCAGACGAAGACGATCTGCTGTTCAACGGTCTCCTTCAACCTCTTGTCAAGAAAGAGGGAGGAGAAAAAGACTGGTCCGTGGTTCCGGAAGAGATTGGTGTTGCTCTGGTGAAGGTGATTTTCGCAAAGAAGAGCGGTCTGTTGGCGATCTACTCCAAGTTTCCGACTTACATGCGGGAGTTTAAGCAGCGCCTGGACGATGCCGCGAACCTGACCGAGGAAGGACACGAATATGGAGGCGAATTCGATGCGGCTGAAGAAGAGGATACCGAAGGTGGACCTCGAAGCGTCCGCACGCTCTGATCTCCTATCAACATCGGCACAATCTGTAACAATACACACACATCTATACCCTTGCAATGTTTGACACACCGCAATATAATTGATCCAAGTCTATCTAGCATATAGTACAAGAAACCGACTGACAAAGTAATTGCCGACTAACGAATGAGATTCTTAATCTCGTTCAGCTGGAAGCCAGCCTCCTTTACTACCGGCGCCCTCAAGCTTGCCTCCTCTGCCTCCAAATGCGGCAACAACACCGCCTTCAGCTCCTCCACCAACGTCACCATCTTCCCGTGATCGTACACCTCCTCCAAATCCTCCGCTTTCTTCACCTTCCCCGCCCTCAACCCGTTGCTAACCTGCTCCACATACGCCTCGAGGTTGTGGATGGCTTTATGCATTTGCTGATGCTCGTTCGTGTGTTGGCTCGAGTTGCCGAACTGGGGCAGCTTCTTGGCGAGGATGGGGAAGATGAAGCGCTCTTCGATGGTATGGTGTGTTTCGAGGTGGTGGCAAAGGGCGGAGGAGAGGTAGAGGAGGTTGGCGAGGTTGTTGACCTTGGTCTTGGAAGGAGAGGAGGGTGAGACTGTGGTGAGGAGGGCAGAGATTTGGGAGATGGTGTGGCGGAAGTTTTCGTGGAAGGGAAGCATGCCATAGTAGAGGCAGTCCCATGGATCGGCGCCCATTGTGTATGATAGCGAATGCTGATGCCTTATAAGGGATGGCAGACTTGAGGGTTTCCGAGCAGCTCTGGACAACGTTCTTCTTGCGTTGATGTTTGTGGAATGAGAGAAAAATGCTGTTGCGATCCGTGCTACGATCCTACGAGCTACCACCGGTTTGCTAAGCTGGACTGATGATAGAGCTGAAGGTTGTCGGAGATAGCTCAGCCCAAGCTGGCGCCACTTGACGATGTTAAAAGACTGCAATTTGATTTGGCACTACGACGCGATAGCTGAGTCGTAGTTCGATGGATGACTGAAGTAGAAGATGGTGGAAACGAGGTGGAGTGAAGGAAGGTCAGGGAGTCGGGTGCGAGGAAACACAAGTTGATATACAGGTCGGGGCACCCGCGGAAGCAGAGAATACGAGGTTGTACCGGTCAAATCGTGAGAAAACCACAAATTCGGCGACTGTGAATGGTTGCTCGGATTTAAGCAGCTCGTCGCCACCCGCGGGTCCATCTCGAAACACCGTCTCGGCCATCTCTAAATCTACCTAATTTTATTTATTTTCATCTCAAATTATGTTGTTTGGGCTTCCACCCCATTCTTACATTGGTGTTCTTTCTTACTGTGGGAACATCTCGCCCACACCAGCCGACATGGTTGGTGATCAGCAGAGATGGATATTGATGAGGAAAAGACTTAGTCGTGGATGGATTACACACTAAAAATACAGTACAGTACAAGGAGATTCTGAAAGAGTATCAGTATTGGATAGGGAGGCGCTCTGTCCAGGTCTGCACTGCAACGCTGTCGACCCAGGTCTATACATTCATGCAGCGGGGCCACGGTCAAACCGATGACTCTGCACCAAGCGATCCGCCTCCTCAATCTCCTCCTCCTCAATCAACAGCCCATCGATCCAATTCAACTTTGGACAAGCCATCGCCAGCAACCCTCGATGCAGCACTCTTCTCTCATAGAACTGCTTTGGCAGGGTCCTGACGAACCTTGCATCAGCAGCCAAGAACACGCTCGAGTAGGTAGCGCTCTCCGCACAGGCTCGTCTTGCTGTCTCCTTTTCGAGCGCTTCTTTCGCCAGTGTCGCGTTGGGATCGATCGCGTAGTCGGCGAGGGGAGGACGACGTTTGTGGAAGTGCGACTTTTCGAGCAGCTCAATCTGTTCTCGCTGTGCTTCTGCTTCGCGGCGTTGCTGTCTCGCGGCCAGATCAGGCTGCACAATCTGTGCGTTTGGCACGGGCGGGAGCCAAGATGCGGCCAAGGCATCAACGTCGGCGCTTCCATCCTCGCCTCGCTGCGTCGGCGTTGCAGAAGGTGCAACGAGAGGGGCGTACAGTCCAAGCGTGCAAGGGTTGGTTCGGCAATCCAGCACCTGCAGCTCCGTCAGCCCACGGACCGCGGTGATGACAGACTTGCTCTTCTTGACGCGGCAACCCACCAAACTCAGACGCTTTAGCCTCTGCATACCCGCAAGGCTCGGAAGCGACGAGATGAGGTTGTGGTCCAAGTTGAGCGAGCGTAGATTTGGTGCGACTTCGGCGAGATCTTCGGGCAGCCGCATGAGCTGGCAAGCGGACAGCTCGAGATAAACGAGGTTCAGGAAGCGCAGCGGTTGCACCGCAGATGGCTGAGCCGAGAGTGCCGGAACGATGGGCTTGCGTTTGTTTTCCACTTTGCTGGTGGTCGAGATGCCCTGAGGAAACGCATTGCCTGACAGGAAGAGTCTGCGCACGTCGCGCAGCTGGTCGGCTGGCCACGCAATGGCGGCTTCCGCCTGTTGTCGCATACTGAGGTTGTCGAGATGCTCGAGCTGGTCCAAATTGGCTATCCGTTCGAGGTTGCAGTAGTCAGCGTAGAGCGTACGCAGCCGCTTGGCTGGCGCGACATCCAGTGTCTGCAAGTGGGCGTTGCCGCTGACCCGTAGTACTCTCAGTCTGGGCATGGCTGGCGCCAGATCGACCATGTTCAAGTCATTATGGTCGAGGTTGAGCGACTTAAGGCGACGCATGAGCGATAGACCTCGGATCGAGATGAGCTGGTTGTGCGATGCGTCGAGCGTCTCCAAGCCTGCCCATTGTGTCGTTGCGAGATTGACTCCCTTGAGGCGGTTGCCGGAGAGACTGACGTGGACCAGGCTGCGAATCTTGTCAATGCCATCTAGCGAAGAGATTGCATTGTCGTCCGCCTTGAGCGTGTGCAGATGTTTGAGACAGCTCAAGTGGGACAAGGAGTCGATCTGGTTGCCGCTGATATCGAGTTCTTCCAGATGCAGAAGGTGTCCGAACGAAGCCATTGAAGTGAGTCGATTTTGAGCCACATTGAGCACCCGTACCGAAGTAGGAATGCCTGTCAAATAAGATAGCTGGTTGCCTTGCAAGTCGACTTCCTCGAGCACCGGCAGGAACTCCTTCAGTCTAACACACGATTCCAGTCGACGACGGCTCAGGTCGATGGCTTGTAGCTCGTCCCAGCCAGGCTCCCATGGCTCGACATCGGTGATCGCTTCTAGCACCTTATCATGAGCAAAGTTGAACGATGCGTCTGTCAGCAGCGTCATGTCAGGATAACCGTGCAGCTCGTCATACGTCTCTCCATCCAGCTGCCAGCTGTGATGACCTTCATCGAAGTGGCCACGTCTTGTTTTACGAGGCCGACGAAGTGTGTGATAGGACCAATGCGAGCGGTTGGCGTCCAAGTCGCACATTTTCGAAGGTGTAGGTGCTACTGAGCCGAGGACAGCCGTGTCTTCGCCAAGGGTGAGGTCAGCAAGCACCTTGAGGGCCGATGATATAGCTTGGGTTCGTCCATCTTCAGAATCTGCATCGATATCGTCCGCGTCCATTCCCAGGACGGCTTGGTCGCGCTGTGATTTACTCTTGAGGCGCGATGAGGGGGCAAACCCTAACTCACGCGCACGCGCAGTTGACGGTGGGTCAGCGAAGCTAATTGTTCGATTTGGTGTTCCGCCACCTGCAGTCGGATTGGGTGAAGTGTTGTGCAAGGCTCCGTTCAGACGAGCCGGGGGGTCACTACGGAAGGCCGCAGGCTGCTTGAGGATAGACTTTGGTGTCGAAACCGAGGGAGTCGAGGCTCTGGGAGTGGGTGTGCCAAGATGCTGACGGGCCAAACGACGGTCGGGAGTTGCGTATACATTTGCATTCTCGCGAGACCTCTCAGTGCCTGCAGGCTGAACTTCGTCCTTAAGCTTATCATGTATGGCTGACTCGGGCTCGTCTCGATCACCGACTACGTGCTGTCCCAAGCTTGAGTGACGACTGCTGACCGTTGAGTCTGGACTATAAGTGACAACGTTTCGGAGCGACGAGCTTGACCTGGGCACAGTGCTGATCGGCAACGTCCGAGGCGCAAGCCCACTCGGGCTGATGCTTTTGGACTGGACCTTGCTAGAAAGTGCCGCCTGGCTTATGGTCGCAGCAACATTGCGATCCGGCTGAGCCTGTTGAACAGAGACTGGCTCGACGGCCCGCTGTGTCGATGATTGTTGGTCTGGAACGACTCCACGTTGCTGGCGGGACTCGCGACTCGAGACGAACATGTGCGATTTGACCGGCCTCGGGGTCGATTCGTCTCCTCCATCAGCAGCGCCGGACACTGACACAGGAGCGTGTGAGCTCTGACCAAAGCTTTCAAAATCCCGGAAAGGATCGCTCGAGTCGCTCAGTTGGCCGTCGGCAGCATTCAAATTGTTTGAGGACAGATTGCCAAGGCGTTGTTGGAAGGAGTTTGTGCAGGCGCCGGCCTGTGCTCGGGCTTGCTGATCTTCGGCAGACTCGGAAAAGACGTCTTGGCTCTGAGAAAGCTCTACCGACGCTTCCGGAATGGCGGGAATGGGCGTCTTGCTCGTCGGCACTCCATCGATGGCGTCGTTGCGAGAACCGGCGGCTGATCGCAGGCCTTCATGCGACGAGCGAGACCTCTGCATCTTTTCCCAGCGGTGAAGCTCCTTGTTAAACTTCAACTTGCCTCGTCCAAGGCTCTCGATCTCCTGCTCAGGGATCTGACTGATGTTAAAGAGGCTGCCAGTTCGGGTGATTTTCGCGCCCTTGCCGCCCAGATCCGAGATCGTGAGCTGCGATCCAACATCTCCCGAAACTGTCCGTGCGATGCTTGGATCAACTAGAGTGTTCGAAGAAGCTGTGCGGTCGCCTCGTCTAGCGGAAGGCTCGATGCTTTCCGCAGACGCGCCCGTAGCGTGTGGCTGCGTAGGCAGAACCAATAACGAAGCTGCACGAGCTAGCGAGGCGCGATCGGTGTCACGGTTGCGCAACTCGACAGCAGAGGCGACGTTGCGTAGAGTTCTCGTTGGATCGGCAAGTGGCGGATCAGGGATGCGCTCTGAATCGTACAAAACGATGCCGTCCTGGAATCTGCGCGTAGTGCCATCTTGCTGCACACTGAAGCCATCCGCGACCACGCTCTCGTCGACGTCAGATTCGTTATCCGAGTCACTTCCACGATGCTGGTGCTGCCCTGCGATTGCGTCCAACGTCGGTTCGTGCAAAGTGATCAGTTGTGGTCTTTGAACCGTGCGAGGCTCTTCGTCCGAAGGGAGGTGCTTTGCCGCGCTACTAGGCTTCGCAGGTGTGTACAGCTGTCGACGCCGAGCAATGCGCTCCTCAAGCTGACGAATCTGTTGATCTCGGTATGCGATTGCATCTTCCGCAAGTTTGACGGGTTCCCAAGCTTTCCCTGATTGCGTCTCTTGACCGTCAAACTCCTGCTGCACCTCTTCTTCGGCGATGGCAGCTGCACTGATGCGGCGCAGCAGCTTGCGAGGGGATTCTCCGGCCCTGGCTTGTGCGGTGATGCGCCTTGATAAAGAGGCGCGAGACTTGAGTGTGGACGACATAGGGATGTCGTTAGAACTGGACTCTGTGATGAAGGAAGAGTCTGGAGGCAGCCTGCGAGATGACAGGCGCTGTGGGCTGCCTTGCTCGACTGCTGATGGAACCACGTCTTCGCGAATGTTCTGCTGTTGCTGCGAGAGTCGTTGTCTGTGGCTGATACCAAATGATCGACGCGGCCGTGCCGGCGATGAAGCCGAGACAGCAGACGAAGTGTCCGCTTTGCCCAGATGAAAGGAGACCTGATCGCGATTCTCAGCGCCATTGCCAGACGACTCGTCCTCTTCGGTGGCCCATTCTGGCGAAGTGGTCTGGACTCTTACGGCGTCCTGGAGCGCGTTCATAAAGTCTGTTGACTCCTTGACATAATCGACTACAGGCTGACGACCTGAAAGCGAACCTTCCGAGCGGGAAATTCCCTCCGGTTTGACCTGCACTTCTTTGGAGGATTGAGATGGCGCGGGGTTACCCAGCATCGGCATTGACATCAAATCGCCAGTGAGGACCTTGCGAGGCTTGACGTCGAGACGAAGGCGCTTCCTCTCCCGCTCGAAGTCGGCTGCGCCCTGTGACTGTTGTGCGGCGGCCGGTGTTCGTTCGTTAACCATCCTCTCCAGCTTGGCTCGGGTAACGGCGTCATCGTAATTGAATTTGAAAAGGCGCATCGGTGTGTGTGGAGTCGGAGGGCCTGAAAGTAGGTTGGCGGCGCTGCCTGCGACTGCAGGAGAATGCAGACCAAGATCGGCAGCAGCCGATGCAGGTCGTGCTAGCGTTGTGGCGTGCGGACCATTAGGATGCAGGCGCTGCATGTTTTGCAGCGATTGAGACGGGACCAGGCCACGGGAAATTTGGATAGCAGCCTGTACGGGCGCGTGCGGGCTCTGAAAGGTGAAAGCTGTGCTGGGCACGCCAGTACACGTAGCAGGCTGAGCTTCTGCTGGTTTCTCAGCTGGTAGGTTTTCCGCGGCTTCCAGAGCAGGAGGCGTAACAGCATTCAAGTCGTTGTCGCCCGAAGACGTTGGCTGTACGGGCCCCGTTCCTTCTTCGGCAGGCGTCAACTTTTCGTTGCTTGTTGGTGCATCCGGTATAGAGAAGGGGTTGACGGCGGCTGCAACAGCCGACATGATGTTCTGTACTGGCTTTTCTGGAGGCGTCGGTGTCTTGAACATGGTTTGGAGACGCATCGGGGTGAACATGTCGCCACCAAGCGCGGTGATGCCCTTCCGATTCTGGCCATTTTGACCCTTGGCCGGGCTCTGCCATACTGGACGCAGAATCGGCGGCAAGGAGGATGCGTCTGCTTTATGAATGAAGGTGCCCTTCGCACCTGAAGCGTCTGAGGCGGCCGAGGGAGACTGCGTCTGCTGTTGTATTACGGCCCTGGACTGCTGGGCGGTCTGCATGTTGGTAATGCGAGAGTTTTCGGCCAGAGAGCCGCGAGCACTCTCAAAGTCATCTGGTGCGGAGCTGGCAGAGGCCGAGTCAGACTCGGATTCGGACTCGGACCAGATGGTGCTATCTCCCTCTTCGTTCTCTGCGTCGGTCTGACGCAGCAGATTGTGGCGACCTTGATGACTGGGGATGCGAAGCGAAGGCGTAGATGGACCAGCTTGCAGGGCGCTGATCACTGTGGGGCCCCGGGGAGTTGGTGCGTCAGAAGGTCTTCCTTTGAGCAAAGCGCGACGCGCCTGATGGCGAGCTGCAGAAAAGGCGGGATCCGGAAGTGCACTAGAGAGGGCGGCAACAATCGGAGGTCGCGACGATACGGAAGGTGTCGCGAGCGGATTCGATCCTCTCGCAGGACGAATGGAAGGTTGTGGCCCGCCGTGCTGGACGGAACGCGATTGAGCTTCCGTTGTATTGTCATTGAGCTGAAGAGTTTTACTAGAACTTGGTGTGGCCTGAACAGCAGGGTCCTCTTCCGGCCAGGACTCGTCAAGGTCCTCCGTCATCCAGTCTGGACGATCGGATGGGGCCGATGGAGGTTGTGTAGGAGCAGAGGATTGTGGTATTGTAGCTACGGCCTGTGCTGAGGGCACCTGTATTGGTTGAGTCTTTTCAGCGCGAGATTCGTCCCAGATGGAACTGACAGTTTCGTCTACATCATCAGCGGCGTCCTCCTGATCAGGAGGTGTTCCAGCGGTCTTTCCTTGAACGCTGGAAAAGTTGGAGTCGACGGAGGGTGGTTTCCTCGGATAAGATGGAGCATCGTGAAGCTGTAGAGTGGGACGCTCTGTGGCCGTACTTGTTGCCGAAGGCGAGCGTGAAGGAGGTGATCCGGGTTGCGCCTGCTGAAGTGAAGCGACCTGATCTGTACTAGCGAGTGTAGTGGGGACCTCGGCGCCGTCTGAGGCCGAGAGGAGGGAGGTCGTCTGTGCAGTGTTCATGCTGAGCAATATCTGGGAACGAGCGTGATGCAGGCTTGATTCAAGTTTGTCGGTGCGTGGTGGGAGCGTAGAAGTCTGATGGTTGAGATAAGCGGTGGACTACAATGGCAAAGACATGGAAGGCAGCAAGATGCTTAATGGCGCAGACTTTGCTCTGAATGTAGTGCGTGGTCGAGTGCGAAGAGCTCCGAGGTGAGCTTGAATGGCCGAAAGGGACACGAGCTGGTCAAAACCAAGAGGCCGGGTATACAAGTTAGAAGCGTGGCCATATGAGTTGTCCTGCGGTTGAAGATGGCTGGTTTGGGCGGTCGCGAACAAAGAAGAGAGTGGTCAAGGAAGGGCTGGTGTCGAGCGGGAAGGAGGTGGCAGGCATCCGAGCGGAGCTGCAAGTACAGTAACAAGCTCGTGTTTGACAGCTCGCGCCTAAAACTGCAATGACGAGACCAAGTGAGCGGTGAGCAAGCCCGACAACCAACATGAAACGAAACTGCAACAGCAGCTCGCAGCAGCAGCGACAACAGAGACCAACAGAGCCTCTGATGTAAAAGCCAAAAAATGCACCACCGAGCGAGCACAGGAGGAACCCTTGCGATCCTGCACTTCGACATTGAAGTTGCATTTTCCCATCATCCCGACCGCGTCTTGTCGTCCCTCACCACCCAAATTGCTCTCGGAAAAGCACGTGACTTCATCTGTTCAACGCGTTCGTGTGCTTCTCTTCGGCCAAGAAATTGAAGATCAAAGAACAAATAACTAATTGATAAAAAATCAATTCTGACGCAAGCCACTCACACTGGCTCAGCTCAAGCGTGCATCATCTTCAGTAGTTGCGTTGACGCTGGGGCTTTCCTTTGGCGATGTCGGCGCAGCTGCATAAAGTGTTGCTCTTTCTGCATCTCTTGCAAAAAGGGGCAATCGGGGACTGTGGAAGTTGACGACCGTAACGCTTGAGCTTGGCTTGTTCCCACCCGCTACCACCATTACCTTTCGTATCACGTATGCCATCCACTCCGGACGCCAATCTTCCGACCTGCTCTGCATCGCATTCACATCAACAACGCGTCCTACTCTCAGCAACAATCAGTCAAACATCCCGTCTTTCTGCATTATCCGAGCAACATCCTGATAGAACGGCGCATTGCCTCAATACAGCAAATCTCTTGTCAGCACTACTAGCCCTTCGTAGCCAACTACGCTTACCATACCGCACAGATAGCCTTCATAGGCACAACCTCCATCCCAGTGCAGAAAGCATCCACTCATCATCGACATGGACGCAGCGGCTCTGGCGACGCTGCTCTCGGACTCGACACACAAGCTCGTTGGCTTGCATTCACAGATCGGACATCCGCCCGAAGCACTACAAGGTGCACTGGACGCACTCCATCAGGCACTTAAAACAGCAGTGGATGATCAGATTGGCAAAGTGCAACGCGAGGCACAAGACCTGAGCGCGGAATGCTCTCGGATCGAAGCCGACAGTGCACAGATCAAAAAGGCACTTGGTGAAAAGTCACACGCCTCTAATCCTTCTTTACAGAATGCCATCGGGAAGCGTATGGTCTCAGCCGCCTCGCCACCCACACCGACAGTGGATTCCACATCGAGTGACTCACTACCTCTCTTGCAACGCAGGTCGCAACTGCAAGTCGAGCAGACGCGATTGAAGGCTTCCTATACTGCCAGAGAAGCCCAACTCGATCGCCTCTCTGCCAAACTTCAGACCTACGTTCCGATCCTGGGCAGCTTTGTCAAGTTTCCGGAGGACAGCGCATCCGACCTGACGTACTCCTCCGCCGCGTCCGAAAGCCCCACCACAGCCACATTCCGTGACGTTTCGCAGCCGAGAATCGCCTCTTTCGAAGCAGAAATCATTCGATGCTCCAAGGAGGTCAATGCAAGATCAGAGCGGCTGCAGACCAGTTTGCTTGAGATCGTGCAGCTTTGGTCCGAACTCAATCTTGAGCCCGCACAGCCTGCAGTACTCTCCGACGACCGCGTCTTTGATTCCGATTTGGTCGGTGACGACGTTGATTGCGGCGGAGGCACGCTCAGCTTCGACCGCGCTATCCTCTCTCATTTGCAGCTCGAACCCATCCACGATGACGAGGCGCACACGTTTGTTGGAGAATTCGTCAGCACAGAGCAGCCAGAGCATCGAGACGCAGGCTCGTCGCATGGCAGCCAGGCCATTGATGATCTACTATTAGAAACACCCACACGTGCCTCTCTGGGCGGCCTTCCTGCTCGAAACAGCGGTGAGCTCGCGCTACAGTTGTCGTCAACAAGCAAAACTGCATCCGTTCCAGCATGCCCGTCCCACCTCCTCGAACCATCCGAACTCAACCTGGCACGAGCCGCCAAGAAGCTGCAATGGCTCGAGGCCGAGAAGCAACGCCGCGAAATGCTCATTCAAGAGCTCTACGATGAGCTCAGCGAGCTCTGGGCCAAATTTGACGTTCCCGAGGAAGAGATGGACGCATTTGTCATGGACCACCGAGGCAGCACCATGGATGTCATCGAAGCCTATCAGGCCGAGCTGGAAAAGATGAAGCAGCTCAAAGCACAGCACATGTCACTCTTCATCACCAAGACTCGAGAGCGCATCGCCACACTCTGGGACTCTCTCTTTCTCACCGACGAAGAGCGCGAAGCAAGCTTCCCTCCGTTCTTCATCGACGTCTCAGCCGACGCAGATCCCAACCTCGACGAGCCGCTGCCCACAGATGAGATCTTGGCTTCGCACGAGCAGATGATTGACCTGCTCACCGAGCAGGTTCGCGTCAAAGCACCCGTGCTCAAGGTCATCGGCAGGTACAAGGAGCTCCTCGACGAGGCAAGACAGCTCGACGAGTCTGCGTCCGACGGATCTCGTCTGCTTGGCCGTTCCAACCGTGGTGACCCTGGCCGTCTGCTGCGTGAGGAAAAGATGCGCAAGCGAGTCAAGATTCAGAAGCCCAAGATCGAGGCTGAGCTGCTCAAGGTCATCCCTGCATGGGAAGAGGAACATGGCGAGCCCTTCACCATCAATGGTGTCCGCTATCTCGACGAGCTCTTGGAACAGGTGGAGGGAGCCAAGGAAAACGCCAACCGCAAGCGGACAAGGACCGTGTCGGGAGCACAACCACCTGCACCGCCTGTAAGTGCGCCTGCGAGTGTGCGACGAGGTCCACTGGGGCCCTCCGCCACTTCGAACCGTGGTGTCGCAGCTACACCCTTGCGATCCATGACTCCGCATCAAGGCACGATCAAGAAGCCGAGGATCGCAGCTGCACCCGCCACAGTCGCAGCTCCATCGACAAGAACGCCGTCAGTGAGGCAAGGCGCCGTACCAGCATCCGTATCCAGGATGGCCTCTGCCCGCGTGCCCATGTCAGCAGCGCCAGTGGGACGATATGGTGCAGGGGTAGGCGCAGCCAGTATCTCGCGACCCGCCTCGTCCATGGGCGGTAGCTACAGAACAGCGAGTAGCGCATCGTACGCTGCAGGGACTAGCAGCCCGTCCAGGATCCCTGGTCCATCCCCACACTTGACGTCGAAGCCGTTCGGTGCTGCTCCCTCTGCGCCGGGGTACGCATCAGCCTATGGCTCGCGCAACGGTATCACATCCTCCGTCGGCCTCACAGCGAAAACAGTCAAGACGCAACGTGAAAGTTTCCGACCTCGTCCATCGCTCGTAGCAAAGATTCCTCGCAATGCAACTGTTGTCGGAGGAACGGCGGCGACATCACGTACCGGAAGCGCAGTTATCTCCCCAGGCAGGGCGAGCAAGTGGGGTGATATGGGACCACCACGTTGGCCCGCCACGGGACAGCCAGTACAAGCTCATCGCGACGTCTCGTGCATCTCTGCAACCAGCTCCATCCACACTGACATCACGACTGTGATCCACCCAACAGCTGGCGCCGTCCCACAGATGACGAAAGCCGCTGAGCCTGCAAAGAGGGCAAGACGCGCGCCGTCCATGTCGCTCGAAGCATGCTTGGCGAACCTCGCAGCCACGTCTTCGCAGGGAAAAGCGCGACTGGGCGATGCAGGTAGGGATCTGGGCATCTCGTCAATCCGTAGTGTATCCTCGTCGGACGATATTGTCAACCAGACAGACGACGCAGACGGTCACAAAAGCTGTGCGCGGGTGAGAGGCTGGAAGGATGGCTTGCGCATTGCTGGCGCTGGTCTTGATGAGGAGGACGGCGAAGCGGTGGATGAAGGTGTCGGAGCCACATTGCCTCGGTCAGGCAGCAGCAACTGGGAGCTGGTAGGCGAGGCCGAGCCCGAACAACCCTATTCTGGCTTTGCTGCACATGACCAGCAGCATGCTGCTCTCGCCGCTTGAGCATTGCCCAGTGCTCTCCTCCTCTGTCGCTCGCTTGCGCGTTCGCTGCTTCTCCCCATATACCCAAGGAACATGCAACTTGCATCACTCTAAATCTTCTTCACGTTGCTGTATATTACTGCTTACACCGCTTTCTCGGTGGAATTTACTCGGTAAAAACACAGGTCATCCTGACTCGGATAGCTTCGTTGCCTGAAGGGACGTATGTGTCCCTCGTCCGACGTCGCAGATGAGCTTTCCAGCGAGGCATGTCAGACGTGAATGAGCAGTCTGTCTGAGGTGAGCCAAGTCTCTGGGAAAATGCGGGGAATACAAAACAGACCATTCGAGACCAGCACATCTGACTGTGACTGTGCGCAACGACTCCGATATCCGATCTCCACAGTGTGACTGCACGCGCTAAAATCGGCTTTCGCGGCGTCCAATCTGGCCCATTTCATTATTGAGTTCCTCGCCAACCTCACTTGCCAACACGCAAATCGCCTTCTCTACCATTGCTCATCCTCACGATCGCAGATTCAAGCAGCTGTCGACATAGCACTCATTCTGGGTCGCATTTGTGGGCTCAGCATCAGATATGAAGCGAGTCAATCGCGTCAGGGTATTGGCGACCCCTAGACATTCGTCCACCCCACCCACGCCGACATTCGCTCATCAGCAGCTGCGGCAGCAGCGTGGATATGCAGGTTCATCGTCGCCAACAGCCTCCTCGCATTCGCGTCACCATGCTGCTTCCCACAAAGGCAAAGAGCGAGTCTTTCCGACACTCGACAACAACCAACGCTCACATGCAAAGCAAATGCAAATGAAGCTCGCCACCTTCCGGCCTCCAGGACTTCGACTCTTGAGCAGCTCGCCTGGCTCCGGCTCCGTGCGACTCGGGATGGGCTCGGAAGCCGACCTTGGCCGCCACTTCTATCTCAATAAAGTCCTCGAACAGTGGGCAGCAAAGCCCGCAACCCGCATGACGCTGCGACAGCTCATCTTCTTCGGCCGCACGCTCGGCAGGGACCGAGAGAAGATCCTCAAATCCGCCAACTATGTCCGACAGGAGCTTCCAGTGCGAATTGCGCATAGGATTAGAGATCTGCAAGCATTGCCGTTCGTGGTGATGACGAACCAGCATCTGGAGGATGTGTACCAGAAGTATTGGTCGGCGTTTGAGACCTTTCGGCGGTTCCCGCATATCAAGTCGATGGATGATAACGAGAAGTTCTGCAACCTGCTGCGGAGGCTGCTGGACGATCATTTGACGATCATTCCTTCGCTGACTATTGGGATTGTGGAATCGTCTCACCATCTGCACCCACAGCAGCTGGACAAGTTCATGGAGCGCATGTTACGCTCCCGCATCTCGCGTCGCGTTCTAGCCGAACAGCACATCGCACTCTCAGAAGCACTCGACGACCCGTTCCACTTTTTCAACGAGCCCGTCCTTAGGCGGGACGAAACCGACGAATCCGCTGAATCCGACTTCAATGGCGACGACGCAGTGGGCGACCACGTGGGCATCATCTACACCCGGCTCAGCGTCGCCAGTGTGGTCAATAAGGGCATCAAGCTGCTCACCCAGATGTTTGCCAATGTGCAGGGAGTGACGGCGGACCGTATACCGAAGGTGGAGGTGGATGGGGATTTGAAAGCAAGGTTTGCCTACATTCCGGAGCATTTGGAGTACATTGTGTTTGAGCTGTTGAAGAATGCGATCCGGGCGACGATTCGGAAGAATGCGGGCGAGGAGAGTCCGGGCGTGGTGCGGGTGACGATAGTTGAGGGGCCGCCGGAGGAGGATCTTATTATTAGGATCTCGGATTGTGGGGGTGGGTTGCCGGATCTGATTACGCAGTTGTCGTCGCCTTCTCGCTCAGCAGCGACGTTCGTCAAACCGACACCTCCCCCCCTGTCGAGCGCACCTGGAGGATCGTCAATCGGAGTTGGAGCGGAAGCGTCACCGCAGGGCGCTGAGCAGCAGTACCCCATCCCTTTCCCGGAAACGGGCCATATTGGTGGCTACCCCCCTCGCGGCTCGCGTGCGCGCCTCATGCATCCGGACGACGACACCATCCCCGTCACCCTCTCCGACGACACACTCCCCGGGTCGACTCGCGCCGATGCGGCATCATTCTACGCCGAACCCTGGGCCGAAGCCTCGCTGCCGAGCTCCCGAATGTGCTCTGCACGCGGAGGCGTCGGTAGCGCTGGTGGGGTCGGCGGCTCCACACCCCCTAACGAATTCGGCACTGTGGGCACTTCGACCAGCTCTTCCGCTACAGAAGGGTACTCAGACCCACTGATCGATGCACTGTGCTCATTCAGCAATGTCAGAAAGAGGCTCGAGATCGAGGAACAAGCCGCTCGCAACGCTGCTGGCAACCACAGCGCTTCCGCATCCGCATTCTACGGCCTTCCCACCACCAATACTTCTCCAAAAAACTCCTCTACCGCCGCGGCAGATCTCAACTCAGCAGGCCTCGGCACAAGAGACCGCTTCGACGCACTCAAATCCATCGGCAAGTTCAAGGGCACCGTCACCGAACAAGTCAACTCTTCTCCCTCTCCGGCAACGCCAACAGCGAGGATTCAGGCGATGGAAGGCACAGGTCCCGCCGCCCTCCACACAGTGCAGGTCGAAACAGGGTTGGGTCTACCCATGGCAAAAGTGTACTGCGACTTTTTCGGCGGAAGTTTGAGCTTTAGAAGTCTGGATGGGCACTCGACGGATATTTATGTGCGCCTGCCGAAGCTGGGCACGAATAAGGAGACGATTGAGGAAATCGTGCTCTGAATCAACTCCATTTGTTCTGGTGAAAGGTAGGCGGCAATGGAGTATATTGCTTGCGGCAGATGCGCTGCGTGGTGAGATGACAGGTGGGGTGTGACAGTAAGCTGAAAGGGTGGGCGCAAGGGGCTAGGATGCAGATTCGAGCCGACGCTGGTGGACACGATCGAGTTTATCGAGGACGTCCTCGCGCTCGCGCACCAAGTGGAAGAGCGTCATTTCCAATCTGAGGCCGACATCAAAAGCAGAAGCAAAGGGACAATCAGTAAACGTGCCCTTCGAACACTTGCACCCTTCCCGCGTGTGGGAGACTTACTCTCGCTTTCGCTCGGCCTGCGCCTTCACAAGAGCCTTTTTCGTATTCGTATCCGGCTCAGACGTCACTGGTAATGGTGTGTGCTGATGTAGTGTCGGGGAGGGTGCTGTGGGGGTCGGGGGGAGTGGTTGAGTGGGCTTGATCTGTTTCGAGTCTTTCAACTCGTGCAGGCGCATCCCGAGCCAGTAGCTGGCAGGCACAATGACAAGGGCGGAGAATGCGGCGATCCAGTTGCGCATCGGCACCCTCGGTCGTCCACCGCTAGGACCTCGGTTGGGCTGCTGTTGCTGCCATCGCAGTGCCGTGGTGTGCAGGCTGCGCTGAGCCACATTTGACGGTGGGGCAGAGAAGCGGGTGAGGAAGCTCTGTGCTGAAAAGCGGGGCGAGGTGGACGAGGTGAGACGGTTGCGCAGCTGCTGTGCCGCGCCAATAGCCGGAATCGACGGGAGAGTTGGGATGCGCGACTCAAGGTAATCAGCGAGCAAAGCCGAGACTGCCTCTTTCTTGGCTTCTGCTTTGCTTCTCGGTGCGACATCATCCGTCTCGTTTTCGTAGCCTGTGGACGGGGAGAGGGGTGCTAAGGATTCGGGCGTGTGCATGATTTTTCGGCTGCTATGTTGATGTGGTTGAATGCCTGCTTCACGAAAGCCGAACTCGAGGCCTTTGATCATAACGTTCCAGCCGTCGCGCAGGTTATTCGAGATCCAGACTAGTGGCTTGCTGGACAGCAACCCGGTGACGAGGGAGGCTATGCGGGGCGGGAGAGGTCGCACAATGGCTGCAATGAGAATGGCTCCAAGAGTGGGATCGCCGGGGACCGCGGCGGGTATGCGGTCGCCTGTGTATGCAAACCGGGAAGCATCGGCATTTGAAAGCTGCGCGAAGACAGCTTCGGTGTTGGCGATGGGTGAAGCAGCAATCTTCTGCCAGTCAATGATAGAAGTTGGCTTTGAGCTGCGGAAGGAAAGCAACCCAGGCGCACCAGGACGAACACCTTTCGAGAGCAAGTACGACGTGATTCGGGTCTCAAGTTTGCGCATCAGAGCGTTAAATCGACCTTCGTACGTCCAGATACCTGTCGTGAGCACCGAAATGCACTGCGGTGTTGGCGTCGACGCCGATGACGAGGCTGAAACTTCTGAAGAATCGAGCCCTAATTTCCTCCTTCTTCGGCTGAGCTCGTCGTTCATACGATGAGCGAGGACCACATCCGTCATGGTGCGATCACCAAGCAGCAGAATACTCCCAGCTCCAGTCTCATCTTCCGGCACTTGTGTTTTCAAGACCTTGCGTCGTTCGCGGAGATACTTCTTTGTTTGTCGGCTAGGTCCCGCCTCGATTGCTCCGGTGCCGGGCGGCATGTGCTGCGCCTGAGCTATCGTCGTAGCGCGATCATGTGACAGCGCCACAAAGTACTCGAGTGTCTCCCTTGCACATCCGTGTGCGGGCTTCTTCTGCTTGTGGCACAGCACAGGCACGTTGAGAGCACGGCTGAGCGACTCGGCGCCTAGTCCAGAAGGGTCATCGGAAGAGCCACTCGAGTTGCTGACAATGAGGATGTTTTCACGCCCAAACACTTGTTGGCATCGCTCCCATGCGCTTGTGATCGAGGGCTCGAGCACATCCGAGTGCGGTGCAGTGAGGCAGTTGTCCTTGTCGAAAATGAGGAAGCGGATACCACGGGCGTGCAGCGCCTCCCAGTCGAGATGTCGGATGTCGGGCACTTGAATGTGCGGCACTACTAGAGACGGGCGAAGGATGACCGCCAGAACAGCGACGACACCAGAGAGATTGCCCATGGCGCAGTGCGTGCGCGGGATGTGCGCGGGCGAGGAGATGGTAAAAAGTTGAAGTGTGGTGAGATGAGGTGTTCTGTGTATGAACGCCGCGTCAAAGCCAATGATTTTGGTTCGGAATACTCCACAAAATACGGCTGGAACGAGCTTTCTCTCGGAAGTCGGCGTCTTTTCTTTTCCCCTGGCCAATTTTGGTACCTGCTTTTTCTCGGTGGAGAAATTTTAAGAAGTTTGTGTGAACTTGCATTTGCATAGCGTGAGCTTCCTCCTTCCTCAGCCATATTTCGTCAACACCACCAAACATCGCTTACGATCTCGGACGAGTTTCAGCAAAATATGTCGAGAGCCGGTGTTACGAACCCGGCTGGGCCTTCTACCTCGGCATCCAAGGAGAACAAGACGAAGCGACCCAGAAAGAGGATGAGGAACAAGAAGCGAACCACTGAAGTGGAAGACAGCAGCAGCAGTAGCAGTGACGAAAGCGATGATGAAGAAGAGAAGCCCAAAGCTGCACCTGTCGAGACAAAAAAGGCATCGCCAAAGAAATCGTCCGCCGAAGAGGCGAAACAAGGAAAAGAAGAGGTCTCCGTGAAAGCTGCCGACTCTGATGACGATGATGACAATGGAGACGATGGCGGAGGTGCAGACGCTGATGGAAAGCGCAAGAGGAAGCGAAAGCGCAACTCGAAGAAAAAGGCCACAGATGATACCCCTAAGACCGCCCCACAATCCATCACTAGCTCGGCATCGACGACAGCCAAACCGATTGCCTTGTCGCCCGGGGACGTCGGTCCGGATCCCAACACTGACTTGCGCCTGAGCGACCAGGCCAAGCAAGCAATCCAATACGCCCAAATCTACACCAAGGACAAGTCGCAGTGGAAGTTCAACAAGGCTAAGCAAAACTGGCTATTGCGAAATGCGCTTTCGGTCCCTCCGTCAGACTACGATCCTGCTTTGGCTCGGAAGCAGCCCAACAGCACTGTCTCAGCGGAGGGAGCAGCGGAGGCAGCCGAAGAGGCGGAAGAGAGCGAAAACTTTGTCCCCGAGGACTTTGTGTCAGTCGTGACTGCTTATCTCAACAGTGTAATGGGCGGCGCACGTCAAAGGCTGATCGAGTTTCTCAAGGAAGCAGTCAACGCACCTGCAATCACAGTAGCGCCCGCTCAGACAGAAGTCACAGACGGTCCTGCCAAGGCCAGATCCGCAGATGAAGAAGATACGAGCGCAAAGATGGATGGCGCAGCTACGAAGTCGGTCTCATTCGGAAACCTTGCCCTTGAGACGGAAAAGAAGGAGGAAGCAGCCGAAGCAGCGGGCCTTCCAGCCGGAACCGATCCTCGAGCGGTTGAGCTGCGCAGAACACGGGCGACACAGATGCTCCGACATATGGGCGAGTCTTTGTGATTTCTTCCGACGGCTGCGTCTGCTGAACTCATATCAAGCACCAGAGCAGTTGACGCTTGCCCTCTACAGTCACCCACTCAAGACATTCATCGATGCATGGTGGGGCGAGTTGAGCGCGCGTGAAAACCTGTGAGCAGAAGCGGCTCAGGGGAGCAATGTGAGAAGCTTGATCAGCTCCTTAATGCGGTCGCTGAGACATGGACAGATATCTGTCGTTTCCGGGGAGATCATCGGATCAGCCGCACAAACGCTGTGCGTGATGAACAGAAGTGTCAATATCTCAGATACTTGGCAATGCGGTCCCATCTTGTATCAGCAAGCAAGCAGATTGTCGTAACTCACCCTGTATAGTTGCCAACCTTTGGGTGCGGATCATACTTGAACCTGGGGACCAAGCAGCCGTTTGTACAATCTCGACCCTGAGGACAGTCACTCGGCGGCTGAATGCCTTCTCATGCGTCGTTCTGCAAAGTGCATCGGGGAGCTGAAGCGTCGACTCGCAAAGCTAGGGCGGTTGCGAACAGCATGGCAGTGTTGGTGAGCATAGGTACTTGCATCTTGCAGGTCTTCAGGTGAAGGTACTAGAAGTGCAAGACAGTTTGTAAAAGAATCTGATAAGGGGGAAGGTGCTTGATGTCCCGTGCCCAGGGGCGATCAACGAGTAATTCAGTCCTCCTTATATCGCCAAGTTGTCTTGCGGGCGTGATAAGGTGTGTGACAGGAAGGAATGGCTGCCGCGCTGCGAAAACCCCTGAGCCTCGGGCGCTCGCAAGCACGAATGGACTTCAGCTTGAATGACGGACCTGAGAGAACATGGAACCGCAAGGTAAAGACGAGCATCACATTTCCAAGACTTCATGCTTGGCAATTGCGGCGAGCACCGTGATGAATCACGAGATAGACGTGTGGGAGCAATGGTAACAAGGCTTCTGTTGTGTATTTCCGGGTGAAGTAGTTTAAATGAGGAATGTGACAAGCGGGTTTGACAAGTACGATGCATGGTGACAAACCGAGAGAACACACGTTGTGGTCAGCCCAGCGGTCAATTCATGGAGGTGCTCTTAAGAAGCTTGTTAGCGGGTGCTTTGCCTCTATGACACTTGATAGCTCTTTGAGGGCGACTGAGCTATGGCGTGGAGGCGCAGTACCCCCCCTCCCCCCCCCCAATTCGGCCCTGCCGACAGCCAAGAGCTTGGGAATCGACCCCTTGTTCCAACAACTGTGAGCTGTCGCTTTGTCAAGAGGATCGTTCAGCCTGTTTGCTCGAATAACCGTGCTCAGTCTCAAAACTGCAGCCGGTCAACTCTATGACCTCAGAACGACTATATACAGCAGTCCCGCGACAACAAATGTGTCACAAACAACGGGCTCAATTTCGGCTGCACTATCATCTGCGAAAGAAGCCCGCACAATGGACGACTTTGACTCGCCAACGTCTTGTCCGCTTCCATCCACCAGCACCGCTGCCCGCCGTCTCAAGAGGCAGCTCAACACTCTCAGAAACGACATCGCAGAGCTCACAGTCAACACCGAGAATGCTGCCGATCGAATCGCTCTCGTGTTGAATCGGCTCCGCTCTCGAGATGAGAGCAGTTCGCGTCTGTCAGACGAGCCAGGCTACCACGAATCCGAGCTTAGTGCCACCATGCCAGACCACCCCTTTTCAAGTCTTTGCTATCACAACAGCTCCCGCTCGACTCCGTCGGCACCTGTCGACGCTCGAAGCGACATCAAAAACGGGTCCATCTTCATTCCCACCCCCGACGGAGGGAGCACGCAAGAGCAACAGGCAAAAACAGCCACAGATCCGAACTCACCTCTTGTGACGGCGGAGGTTCACTGTCGCTCGACATATGAGCAGTCACGCACGTTCCTCTCTGTCATTGCTTCGCTCAAAGATGAAGCTATGCGGGCCCGTCAATGTGAAGTTGTTGAGGTGCGCTCGTGTTACAATATCTGACGATTACTGGGCGAAGTACTGATGGCTAGATTGGATGCTGCCTTTAAAGCAACAGGAGCGCGTCTTGGTGCTAACGAAACAGATCAAGACGACGACATCTGCCGATGTTTGCTATTTGGTCGCGCGTCAGATAGTCGCTTATCTGCGCTTCCTCAATGTCGGTAAGTCGCCAAACAATGTCGGCGCCCATTTCGTAAGGACAGGCGTGCCAACGACGTCTGTCAACGCACAAGACTGACGTGAAGCTTTGGGCCGCACCTGATACTCTCCGATCCTCCACCTACCAAGATCGTGTCAGATGCTTTATTCACAAGCAGATCTGTTGCATCCCGCAAACCTGCGGCGCATGGTGGAACGGCGCCAGTAGTCTGGTCGAAGAAGCTCTGGCACATTGCAGTCTACTTCAAGAGGTAAGTTACCTCGCGACGCGCAGCCGGCCTCGCCACTGAAAATATCAAGGTCTGACAGCAGGCACTTGCTTTGATCATGTAATCAGGTGAAGGATCCGATCTTTGATGGAGTAGTCGTTTTGGCGTTCGTCCACTTTGGCATCTTCGACGTTGCCGCAACCCCACGAGGGAAGCTGGACGAGGCTGCAGCTCCGAAACGACGTTGCTTTGCCAAGCTGCTTGAACGAGGACTCATGGTCAAACTTGTCCCCAAGCGCGTGCGGTCAGAATCGGCGTCCGCTTCCGACTCCAAGGTTACCAGACGTTGTCTCCGAAGGGCCGCCCTTTCTGTTGATGCTCTGATTGCAGTTACCGATCTCTGCCTTCGGGGTGTGTTCAGCGCCACGGTGCTTTGCGACCTTCTCGCGCTATTTGCTTTAGGCGACGTTGAGGACAACTTTTCCAAGTCACCCAGTGATATGGAGCTTCTGCGTGCCTTCCTTCGCGAAGGTCTTTTGCCCAGAAGCGCAGCGATCCGAGCTAATCTCGGCGGTGCTGATCCGATTGGTGATGTCGCGCGCATGCTCGAGTCGATGGATCAGCTTTGTGAGCACAAGACGCCAGCACCGCCGATGGGACGTCTGCAGGCCAGCTCCTCGAGTTCAGTTCAGACGGAAGACGAGGGCTGGATTTCACTCGAAAGGTTCCCAAGCTTTACAGTGCCAGATTGGTGCCAGCGCCCGCAGACGCAGTCCAGTCCCTCGTCCTCTTTCGGCAACGGTCTCCAGACGTCAGGGCCTAGGAAGCAAGCAAACATGCTTGACACCTTCAATGGCAACAATGCGGTATCAAGCTGAAGCAATTGAGAAGTGTGGTGGCATTTCGTGCATCGGTGTCATCAGGTCGAGCTGAAAGCAAGACTAGGATGAACCTACTTTTGCTCGCTCAGCACCTTTCGCACTATTCTCTCTACCATACTTTCCAACGCCTGCGACGAGGCCGGTCCTACAGCATTGCCTACTGCCACCCTCCCGGCATCCACATTGTTCACCGCCTCTGCATGCTCCTCTGCATCCCTCTCCAGCGAACCCAGAACTGCGCGGTGTACATACTTGCCCACCATATCGAGCTCTACGTTGACCGTCTCGCCGGGCTTCTTCTTGCTGAGCCCGATAACCTCTTGCGTATGTGCGATGAGCATGACCGAGAACTCGACGATTTCCTTCTTCGGTGTGTGCACGTCCTCGCGCACATCGCCTGCTGTTGAGTTGGAAGGAAGCAGGCCGCCTGTCGCAGGCGAGACTTCGATCAGGGTGAGCGATGCGCCGTCCAGCGTGACATAGCCTTTCGGAATCAGATAGGGTGAGAGGCTGGAGGGAAGGGGCAGGGTTTCAGGCTTGTGTTGGAGTCGGAGAGTGATGGTGAGAGCGTTTCCGTTGGGAACAACCGAGCGGATGAGGGCGGTTGTGTCGACGTGACCCTGGACAAAGTGGCCGCCAAACCGCGTGTGTGCGTCCATGGCGCGTTCGCAGTTGACTCCATCGCCCACCTTGAGCTCGCCGAGGTTGGTCTTTTTGAGCGTCTCGGGAGCGACGCCAATCTTGAAGTACCCACCGTGGTTGGCTTCGTCCGCATCAAATTCGGTGACGGTGAGGCAGGTGCCGTTGACGGCGATGCTGTCTCCGATGTGACAGTCCTTGAGGATAGCAGCGGTCTTGCCTATGGTCATGGAGTAGCCTCCACTGCCCGACTTGGAAGCATCTTGGGGCGAGATATCAATGATAGGAGCGAGAAGCTCGACTGCAAGAAGTACCCATAGGTTTGAACAGGATTGACCATTTCAGTTATTGTACAGTCGCAGCAGTATCGAATGCAGCGTGACCTGGCACTTACCAATTCCTGTAAACATGTTGCGCTGCTAGCCTTCCGAGAGTGAGCTGATCTGGTGTGCAGTGATTTGGGTGCGAAGACGCTATCTCTTGCAGCGACGTTTTACTTTGTCGTGGCAAAGACGGTGATGGTTAAGTGCTGGGAGAACAACAAGTGTGCATTGACACCAACTGACCGGGTCTGCGCAACACTCAAGACTTTCATATCTCCGGCTTCTAAGACGGGCCTCTTACAACTCGACATGCTTCCTCTTGCTCCGTTTTGACGTGTCTCGTGCGATAAGAAGCTTTTCTTCTTTCAAATTGGAGCTCGGTGATATCCCGCAACTTGGCTTGTGCATGGCCAACTCAAAAAGCACATCATGCAGCTTCCAAAATGACTCGGAAGCACAGACACCACACACTTCCATTTCTTACCCACTGTTCACCATACCATCTAGTCGAAAATCGCTACATCCATCATGTCGGGAACCCAGGGAATCAATGTTGCCATCGTCGGCGTCGGCCTGGTTGGCACTTCGGTGATCCAGCAGCTCACTACCGTAGCCAGTCTCTCGTCGAGGCTGCACATTGTTGCTCTGCAGAACAGCAAGAAGACGCTTCTTAGCACTCCTTCCTCTCCCCTCTCGTTCGGCGGCTCTGCTGATTGGAAGACGCTGCTCGCCAACAGCCCCACCTCTGCCCTTGCTCTGCCCGACCTTGTGCTCGAGCTCCAAAAAATCACGCGCGAATCGGGCCGCCACACAGCTGTGGTCGACAACACGTCTGATGAAAACGTCGCCGCCTTCTACCCCGAGTTCCTCGCCGCTGGCCTCTCCGTCGTCACTCCCAACAAAAAGGCCTTCTCTGGCCCCATCGCTCTGTACAACAACATCCTTAAGTACAAATCTAACGATGTTGCCGGGTCTAAGGGCCCGCTCGTCTACCAGGAGTCCACTGTCGGTGCCGGTCTCCCCATCATCTCTACTCTCGTCGACCTGGTCAACACTGGAGACGAAATCACCAAGATCGAGGGCGTCTTTTCAGGAACGCTCTCGTACATCTTTAACGAGTTTTCTACTCCCAAGGGTGGAGACAAGAAGTTCTCGGATATCGTCAAGTTCGCGAAGGAGAACGGGTACACGGAGCCCCACCCAAATGATGACTTGTCCGGTTCGGACGTGGCGAGGAAGCTGGCCATCTTGTCGAGGTTAGTGCCGGAGCTGAAGGAGGAGCTGCCAGAGGGGTACCTTTCGGTGCCGACGCACTCGCTGACTCCGGCCCCGCTTGCAGATGTGGCGAGTGGCGAGGAGTACGTCAAGCGTCTCCCCGAGTTCGATGGTGACTACGACAAGCTCAACAAGGAGGCTTTCGACCAAGGGTCGGTGCTGAGATACGTGGGTGTGATCGATGTCAAGAATAAGCAGATCAACGCTTCGCTCGAAACGTAAGTACACTTTCCACTTTTCACCTGTCTCGTTTTCATTCTTAGTTGCATACTGAACAAAGGTTCGAGTTACGTGTCTATCATGTTGGGATGGACAGATACCCGGTCTCGCATCCGTTTGCATCGTCGCTCTCGGGATCGGACAACATAATCGCTTTCCACACCAAGCGCTACTCGGCGCGTCCCCTGCTCGTCCAGGGCTCCGGTGCTGGCGCCGACGTCACGGCCATGGGTGTCGTTGCTGACCTTATCAAGATCGCCGAGCGACGCTCTTAACTCTTACGTCGGTGGAATCCATGTCACACAGGGGATGTTAAAGCACAAAAGCTGCTGTTCTCTCTTTGGTTCGATTCGATGCTCTTGTGTTCGTGCAAAGGTGTGATTGCAATTGGTACTGAGAAGATTGCAATTTGAAGCGAAGTGGAAAGAGGAGAGCTTTTCAATCGAAGACGACCTTTTTGCCCTGCGGCTTGACCTGCGCCATTAGCTCCTTCTGCTTCTGCTTGGCGATCCACGAAGGATGCATCTCCTGCGACTTGGCCGCAGCCGGCGATGCACCACCCTTGACCATCGCACCGCCACCAGCCTGCACTGCTGGCAAGGGACGCTTCGGCTCCTTCGGAAGTTGTGCCACTGGCCCGCCCCACCCTCCATCTCTCTTTGCTGGAGCTTGGAATGCCGGTGGCCTCTGCCTCCCACCCTGCTGACTCACAGCACCAGCACCAGCACCAGCACCAGCGGCGGGATGTTGGGAACGCTGAGCACGCTCGAGCTTGGCGGCTTTTTGTTTCTCGCGCATCTTGATGTGATTGGCGTTTTTGCCGTACTTTTTCTCGTAGAGGGCTTTGCGGGCGCGCTGGCCCATGCGGTTTTTGCGTTCTTTCTTGCCGCCGGACTTGAGCTCGGAGAGGTCCCGGTCGGCGAGGTCGGCTTCGGCGTCAGACCACTCGTCGTCGGATCGGCCGGCAATGAAGCCGGTGGAAAGGGAGGGGAGGAAGGTGGAAGAGGAGGAGGTGGGCTTTTTGGACTTCTTCTTGCTGGGTTCAGAGGATAACTTGGCAGAGGACTTGCGCTTGCGTGGTCGGTCGCTGATATCGGAGGAATAGGAGGAAGAAGAGGCGTCGGAGTCGGAGTTGGAGTCAGAGCCAGAGCTGTAGTCCTCTTCTTCTTCTGAGCCGTCTTCGTCGCTCGAGATAGCTTCGCTGTTGTTGTCATCGGAGTTGTATCTTGCTGTCTGCTTTCGACGAGAAGGTTCGTCATGTTCCGAGTCAGACCCGGCGGCAGAGTCGGAACCGATCATGTCGTCCCATTGCGAAAGGTCGCCCAAGGCCTTGAGCTTCTCTTTTCCTATCCTCTCTAGCTCCTGTTCGTCTGCTCCATCTTCGTCTTCGTCATCGTCATCGTCAACGAGTGGCAGGTGGCGGGGCGTGTCGTCATCGGAATCTGACCCGTCTTCCGAGCCTGACCACTCCCGCTCTTCCTCATCGTCTTCACCGTCGTCTTCTATCTCCTGCTTCGCCTTGCCCTTGCCCTTGCTGTCTGCATCCGCTTCCGCCTTCTTGCTAATCACGGGCTCAATCCCAGCTACCTTCTTGAGCTCGTCCACGAATTTTCCTACCTCATCCGCCAGCACCTTGGACGAAGTAATCTTTGCCTTCGCCCTCTCCAGCGCTCTGTCTCCGTCTGCCACCACAGGATCGCTAAGAAGTACTTCCTCTCCCAGCAATTCTTCTTCTTTTACCATTTGTAAGTAAATATGAGGCTGGGTGCCAGTGCACCCAAGCTCGGCTGGTCGTGGTAAGAGTTTCGCTTTGACCATTTTGGTGATGAGTGCGCGGCCGGCGAGAAGGCTGATATCGATCGACTTGAGTGCTGCGAGCTCCTTTTCGGCCAGGACGGCTTGTTCGGAGTCCGAAGGCTTCTTTTGAAGCCCTTTGAGTTTCTTGACGAGCTTTTGCACTTCGAAGGTCTTTGTTTTCTTAGCTGTTGCTCGGATGGTTTTGGCGGCATGGTGGAGCTTGGTTTTCGCTTTGGCGGCGTCGATCTTCGGCTGAGGTGAGTCCTCTTCCTCGGAGTAAGCATCGCCATCTTCGCTTTCACGGTCGCTGTCCATAGCTTCGTCGTCTGCAACGTCTGAACCAGCGTCCGAAGCTTGCTCGCCGTGTGAGTCGCTTGCCGACGCCTCCTCCACTTCGATCGGAGGTTGGCTGGAAGAAGCCTCGGACGATGAGGCTGAGGAGGCTTCTGGGGAGGGCGACGGTTGCGTTCTCGTTGACTTGGAGTTCGACCCCATCTTAAGTCAATGTGTCGGATGTGACAGGGACATAAAGAAGATGGTCGCTGAGGGAAAACTGGGGCTCAAAAGCTGCTGCTTCTTCAGGGTGCAGCTCAGAAAAGCCAGGAAGAGTGGAGAGTGTCGCAAGTGAAATTCCAAAAATTTGTTCGGAAGACGGAAGAGGCAAAGCTTATAACATGATCTAACAAATGTCAATTTGTTCAGCGCGGTGACTTGTCCGGCGTCCAAGCAGGCAAACTTTGACACACCCTTCCGACTTCTGCCCCGCATGGACGGCTTCTCTTATTGGTGCTCATACCTTACTTTCACAATTCTGACTCTCCCTTACGAGTAGAACCAATTCTGCTACTCTCACGATGCTGTTGCGAACACTGACCACAGCTCTCTCAGCGACAAAGCAAGCAGCGGTACCAGCTCGTCTTGCTGGTGGGAACGCCCCGGGCGCTCTTCGATGGTACACTGCTGGCAGCTTGCGGGTCGACGCGGACCGCTTGATGAAGACGCTTCATAACACTTGCGAGTGGGGCGCTGCGCACCGATATGGCGACGGCCGCTTCGAAACTGGCATGGCACGTTTGACGCTGAACGAGGACGACGCTGCTGCTCGGCGATGGCTCGCTGACGAGGCAAAGAAGCTCGGATGCTCCGTAACTGTGGATGAAATGGGGAACATGTTCATGATTCGCCAGGGCAAGAAAGAAGGAGCCCCCACCGCGATGGGTAGCCACCTAGACACACAGCCCACCGGTGGCCGGTACGATGGCATTCTCGGCGTCATGGCCGGTCTCGAAGCACTTCGCACGATGAACGACCACAATGTCACGACCGAGTATCCGGTTGCGCTTATCAATTGGACTAACGAAGAGGGCGCGCGTTTTCCCCAATCGATCGTAGGCTCTGGTGTGTGGTGCCATGACGTCCCACTCGAGAAAGCCTGGAGCCTGCAAGATGTCAAGGATCCGAGTCTGACGATGAAGTCGGAGCTTTCCAAGATAGGATTCCTCGGCTCGACGCGTTGTAGCCATGAAGCAACGCCACTGGCAGCTCATTTCGAGCTGCACATCGAACAAGGACCGATCTTGGAGGCGACAGGGAAGAAGGTCGGCGTTGTGCAGGGTGGTCAAGCGTACAAGTGGTTCGACATCAACATTAGGGGTAGAGAATGTCACACGGGATCGACGCCGTTCGACACGGGCTCTGATGCGATGCTGTGCGCCTCGCGGATCATTGTCGAGAGCAACCGCATCGCCAAGGAACACAAGGGTCTCGCAAGTACTGTAAGTGTAGAATAAGGCATGCGCCACCACAAAGTGTTCCGACGGCCCTGACCTTTCAATTCTGCACGGGATGCTCCCCCGTCGATCTTTTGAAATGCAGGATATCCTCCGCCTCTCCCCAGGCAGCGTCAACACGTGCCCCGGCCACGTATTCTTCACACTCGACGTCCGACACCCTTCCACCGAGAAGCTCGCTGCCCTCTGTGAAGATATTCACACCGCAGCTCAACGAATTGCGTCAGAGGAAAGCGAAAAGGGCTGCCAGATAGAGTGGGTGGAAACGTTTGACAGCCCGGCTATCACGTTCCACTCAGACTGCATTGCAAGCGTACGCAAGGCTGTCGAGGCCAACTACGGCAAAGAGCAGGGGATCGACATCTACAGCGGTGCAGGACACGACACATGTTCGACGAGCAAGATCTGTCCCTCGTCGATGATTTTCATTACTAGCAAAGATGGGATCTCGCACAATCCAAGGGAGTATTCCTCGCCTGAAGATTGGTAAGTTTATGAAGTTCGAGCTTGACCAAGGGGACATTGATTGACAAGGGTGCTGATCACTCCTCTGTGACACTTTTCCACGTTGCTTGACTTTCTAGCGCAATCGGTGCTCAGATACTCATGGACGCCACACTGCTCTATGATGCACAGCGCCAGAAGTAGCAGAGCAAGAGTTTGAGCAACGCGAATACATCCAACCAAACTCAGTACAGCGTCCCGCACACCCGCAAACCTGTGCAACAGGAGACGAGAGTCGTTTGCGAGTGGTACGTCTCTTTTCGACTTGTTGGTGAGCTGATGAAGTGTACATGGCGTGGGAAATGGTTGCCAAGGCGTATTGGTCGGCTAGGAGCCTTGGTCCCCGGGTGGGCGTTTGAGCCGGTGTGTCTACCACTACCCATCTCGTCTTGTGACTTCCTTCGCCCCAGATCCGACGTCAGGAGATAATAGAGGAGGAGCGATTGGCGAGGTGACGTCCAAGTGAGCGAAAAGATACCACGACAGGGTGAATATGGATTGGAAGCAGCTGCCGGCACGTCCGGAGCTGCACCGAGCTTGACGGCAGCTAGAAATCAGCGTCAGCGTCGTGTGGGACGCCCGGTAGTCTTCTGCTGCTCCTTTGCCGCCCTGTCGCAACCCACTGTGAGAAAACAACCCGTCAAGAGCAACACCACAGCTCGGATCAAACGAACCGGCTTGCTTTCGACCAAAGTGAGAAGCTGGCCTCTGATCTGTTCAGTAAGTTTATGGAAGCTTGCACCTTGCGCGAGTCCGTGTGCGCGGGCCAAGCTGCAAAACTCGTGTGGATACCGGCACTTTAGCGCTTTACTGTACTGTACAGTACTCTATTTCTTCGGTCCACTTGTGCAACTTTTTGGGGTTCTTCTTGGGGCCAACCTGCAAAGGCTTCGACTTACAGTAAGGGGTCCAGTCTAATCCAACCGAACCCTCTTGCTGGTTTATCCATACAATGCAGCAGTAGTTGTAGCAGTTGGGCGCAACAACCTTAATCTTGTTGCAGATGTTGTTGTCGTTCGGCAAGCACAATCTGCAAGCCGAGACGCCAGGCAACACACGCTCACTTGACCTTCCCACCGCCCAGTTCAAGAGCGTGCCTGTGGCGGTTTCATTTCGAAGCGCTTGCCGGCCCGGGCGACCTTGTCGAACATGTGAGAGACCCGTGCGCAGTATGTGCATGTGTCGGCCACTTGGAAGCATTGTGTTGGAGCGACAAGATTGAGTACCGCTGGGTTGGGAAGCAGTGTTTGAGCTACATGCCACGTCGACCTTCCCCTTATGGCGCTTACCTTTCTGCCGACTATAAAGCTTAGTCCTTTGACTTCAGGTGTGCGCTCGACCCCATCGGTGTTGCTCCAATCTCGACGAGTCCTGCATCATTGCTACATCTTCTCCCGTCGGACAAATCTTTCAAGCTTCAAACGCATAGGTAACCTCATTAACCCCCTCTCCTTAGATACATCCACCCATAGACTTGAATCCTGCTCACTTCGAAATGGTGACTCCGTCCACCGACACCGGCGTAAGAGCCAACGATTTCACTGAGTTCGACTATGTTGTCGTTGGTGGTGGTACCGCCGGCCTCACCGTCGCAGCCCGGCTCTCCGAAGATCCTTCCGTCACCGTCGGTGTCATTGAAGCAGGCCTGTGGCGTCCCGAAGACCCCAAGATCAACTACCCTGCCTTCATTGGCCAGTCCCTGATGGATCCTGACTATGACTGGTGCCTCGAGACCGAGCCGCAGCAGCACTCGAACGGACGCAAGTACACCTGGCCACGAGGCAAGGTGCTTGGCGGCAGTAGTGCGCTCAACTTCCTCGTCTGGCAGCGAGGCTACAAGGGCGAGTACGAGGATATTGGCAAACTCGGCAACGTCGGCTGGTCCTGGGACGACTTTGCTACCTTTTCCCGCAAGAGCGCCACCCTCGACAAGCCTTCTACTGAGCTGCAGAAGGCCAACCTTGCTACCTGCGATGAAGAGCTTCACGGCAAAGACGGGCCGGTGCAGACATCGTACAGCAAGTGGTACACCGAAGCGCAGAAGCCCTGGTTCGATGCACTCAAGAGTTTGGGAATCGCCAACGTTTCGGACGGTCTCAGCGGCAGCAACAGCGGGTTTTGGGTTTCGCCCGTCACCATTGACACCAAAAAAAGCGTCCGCTCCTACTCGGCCAACGCGCACTACGCACCCAACGCCAACCGCAGCAACCTCAAGGTCATCACGGGTGCACATGCTTCCAAGATCGTCTTTGCCGACCAAAAGTCGTCCACAGGCGACGTTGTCGCTTCTGGCGTTGAGTTCATGGTCGATGGTGCTACATACACTGTCAAGGCGCGCAAAGAGGTTGTGGTGAGCGGTGGAACCGTCAACAGTCCTCATCTTCTCGAGCTGTCCGGTATCGGCAGAGCCAACGTTCTCAAGGCAGCCGGTATCGAGCAGCGCGTCGAGCTCGACGTCGGAGAAAATGTTCAGGACCACATCTACTGCACCAGCTCGTTCAAGCTCAAACCCGGCTACATCACATGGGATAAGATGCGCCAGGATGACTTTGCCAAAGCCGCCATGGAACAGTACCACGGAGAGGGCGAGGATCGCGGTATCATCGCCTCTGCCTTCTCCGGTTTCGCCTATGTCCCGCTCAAGCAGTACCTCTCCACTGACGAGATTGCCAAGATTAAACAAGACGTGGCGAAGGTCGACTGGTCCAAATACTCAAAGGGCGTACAGGAGACGGTCAAGATGCAGCTCGCAAGGCTTGAGGACGAAAAGTGTCCCTTCAGCGAGTTCATCTTTGCTCCTGGCTTCTTCGCCACCGCATCGCCACCTGCGGATGGGCAGGAGTACTACAGCATCCTCTCGTGTCTCCAGCAGCCTTTCTCTCGAGGCAACATCCACATCGCGTCCGCGGATCCCAAGCAGCCGCCGAAGATCAACCCAAACTATTTTAGCGTTGATGCCGACCTCGAGATCCTCAGCAAGGCGGTCAAGTATTGCGAGACCATCACGACTACGTCTCCGCTCAAAGACATTACGGTGGCCAGGCAGGACCCGGACCCGGAGAAGTACAGCTCGGATGATGACTTCCGTGAGTTCACAAAGGATCAGTCCGTTACTGAGTACCACCCGATTGGAAGCTGCTCGATGATGCCCCGCGATAAGGGAGGCGTGGTGGATGCAAGGCTGAAAGTGTACGGTACGGCGAATGTGCGTGTGGCCGACGCTTCCATCATTCCTGTTCACGTGTCGTCTCACATTGTTGCTACTGTCTATGCCATCGGCGAGAAGGCCGCTCACATGATTCGGGAGGATGCTGGCAAGGCCAACTAGAGTTAGTTTACTGTTCATGCTTTGTATTTCCTGACTCGTTGCAAGACTGCATGTAAAGACAGAATACGCCAACATCATGTCTGTGCTAACTTCTCGACTCTTGCAGCTCGAGGTTTGTGGTGCTTCGACCCGACGATACGATCTTGACCAACAGGAACGGTCATGGCAATGTTGCGCTTTTCGGTATCATATTTTCTCCGAGTAAATTCATGTGTTCTTCGCTGAATCTCGACACGGAGGGAGGCCACCCTCTTGCACAAATCAGGACATCGGGCAAGCCTGCCCGTGTACAATACCGACGTAGCGAGTACTGAAGATAGCCTGAGACGTCTTTGCGCTTATAAAGCAAGACCAGAGGTGTCGTGCTGTTGGATCTCGAGCGACAGGCCTACGATCGGATCTTTTCGGACGTTGTGGCCGGGCCTATACCACGAGATATTTTCTTGGGATTACTCACCGAAAAGCAAACTGTCCGAGTGTTGAAGCGCTTACTCGGCACGAGCGACATGTCGGAAATTTCCATCAGCAGAGTGTGATTTCGCACAGGCCGGAGCAGCAGCAGCAGGGCCCGTGCGTGAGAGTGTTGGCCTTCTTCGATCGGTTGGTCCGCAACACAATGCAAAAGCCGCCGCTCGTATATAATCCATCAGCACCTCGTCGAGCTTTCCGCCTGTCTGTCGAGATTCACTCCATACCTCGCATCACCGTAAGTTTCCTCCCCTGCTGGCCTGCAACTCAGCAGTGCCGGCCAGTATGCGACGCCGAGTCCTCGCCCCCACGTCCTTGGTCGGCGTCTATGCCAACGCGACTGTACCCTTTACAGTCACTTCAGCTCAGGCCGGGGCTCGTTCTGCAGAATCCTCAGCGATCCCGGCGGTGGATGGCCAGCAAGGCGTTTCGAGCGACGGCGTCGGCAACTCCCCCCATCCTTCATCTGAACACAGTTCGCTGAACAAAACGCCTTTTCCTCCATCCGCACTGTCCATATCGCAAACCACTGCGACCATCAATGCTTGTTCGAAATCAACGCCGCGTGCTTGCAGTCTCAGTCTGCAAAGAACATTCGCAACCATGGCTCACAACACCAACAAGGCTTGCTGCACCATTCCCCCCGTCCAGTCCTACTAGTAAGTATTCTGCCCTCTCCACTGGTCCTCACACCTGCCAGAGTATCGCTGAAGAGAAAGCTGAGATCGGGTTCTTGCCACTTTGGAAATTTCACAGCACGCCAAAGGGTACGACTGAGAAGATTGGCGGTCTCGATGCCTACGTCATCGGCCCCAAGGACTCCAAAAAGGCCATCGTCGTAGTCTACGACATCTTTGGCTACTGGCCCACCACCAAGCAGGGTGCCGACATCCTCGCCGAGGCCACCAAGGCCCGCGTTGTCATGCCCGACTTCTTCCGCGGCAAGCCCTTCCCCCAGGAGAAGTACCCCATGGACACTGAGGAGAAGAAGCAAGAGTTCCAGGCATTCTTTGCCAATCAGGGTAGCTTCCAGGCCCGCAAGCCCGACCTGGAGAATGTCGCCGAGGAGCTCAAGAAGGATGGCGCCGCCAAGATCGGCGTCGTCGGCTTTTGCTGGGGCGGTAAGCTGGCGGTGCTCTCCGGTGGTGAGGGTACCAAGTTCGCTTCGGTTGCCCAGATTCATCCTGCGCAGGTGGATGCCAAGGATGCGGCCAAGTTGACTGTACCCATTGCTAATTTCCCTTCCAAGGACGAGCCTCAGGAGGCAGTGGACGAGTTCGAGAAGGAGGTGCAGAAGAAGGACATTGCCAAGGACAGCGTGTACAAGCACTACACCGAGAGCCACCACGGTTGGGCCGCGGCCAGGGCTAACCTTGATGACGAGGGCAACCTTAAGAACTTCCAGGATGTGTACCAGCGCCTGGCTGATTTCTTCAACAAGACCCTGAACTAGGAAGGAAAGCAAGAATACTGTACGCAACATTCAGAGAAATGCGGGTTCCGTCTCGTGTTCCCCGTGGAATACAAACATGAGACCAAAAGTATGCACAAACACAATGCGGGACTGTGTGACATTTTGAGTGGCTCTCTTTTGAGACGTCTGTGCTGTCCTGAAGTATTAAAGACGAGCGACCCTCGTGTGGAACGAGGCAGCACGCCATTGTGGTTTCCAGACCCGTCACAGCGTCATGCACTTGTGGTCCTGCCCTACGCAGTGTCGCCCTGCAGCTGCAGCTGCTCACATTGCACCCACCCGCTCAGCCTATCTAGTGCTGATGAAGATAGAGTGTGGATTTCAGAGGAGGGTGCAATCTCACTTCGAGCTCGTCGGAATGAAATGGGGTCCAGCTCACAACTTCATCGAAGACAACAGACATGCATGCACTGACGCCAACAAATGCGGCAAAGGGGTGTGGCGAGGCTATCCCACCTGTTGCAACGATACCTCGGTCTGGCCCACAACGACAGCGTGACTGCGTGCTGGTGTCATCAATCCATCGATTTGATTGTGGTGGTGAGGTTGGACGTGTGGTCCCTTGTCACGCCAACCACCATCGTCACTCCCGACGTCTCGGTTCCCTGACTATCGGGCGGGCCTTTACCACACTCTTTCTCCATCGAGCAACTGGCCTTTGCTGGTGGCTCCGTCTAACACTCCTTTCACTTCTCTCCTTGCTCTAGCATTGAGAGTCATTTTTCAGTCCACTCACGCAAGACGCGCGAGTAACAAGAGACAGTTATGCCTTTGCAAGATGCATCCAAGCCTTCCCGCAGGCAAATCCTCGCTGCGGAAAGGAAGAAGCATGGCGCATATGATCCTGTACGCCTTGCCAAGCTTCTGAGCCCGAAGCTGAAGTTCCAGCGACGGATGTTTTATTCTGGTCACCTTGCTACTGGCGCTCAATCCAAGTCTCCTGGATCTCTGGTCAAGCGAAGGGCAGACGCTGGCAGCAGCACAGGTGCATCATCGACCACAAACGACTCCCAATCGACTGTTGATGCTCCAGCTGGCACAACTCCGGGCGGTACTCCTAAACTTCCCCCAGCTCCTGCGAACTCTGGTGCTGCACTGTCAATTCCGCCTCCCCCCACTGATGATCATCCTGACGACCCCGATCCCTCGGTCTCCGCCTCCGTACCTTATATCAATTATGGCGTTGTCAAGTCTGACGATCAAGCCGACTTGGCTAAACCTGCTGCGATGCGTAACGACACCTCGACAGGTGCCCAATCTGCATCGGCGAAGTCCCCTGCACTCGGCATCTCATCCTCCAGCAGGGACAGTGATGCATCTGGCGTCTCGCTTCACGACCATTTCTCGCACCGCATGGTCGGCATGATCTCCGGCTTAGTCACACTCGTCATCGTTCTTGTCGCCCTGGGTTACTTCTTCAAACGGTACCGCCAAAAGCTCACCTCGCACTGCAGTACGAGAGATTCGCCCAAACACAAACGCGCGAAATCCTGTGTTCAACGACTCGGGTCCGTAGACCTGCTTCGGTCCGGATCTGGATCCAGTGGTCAAGGTGGGTCTCAAAATGGACAGCTTGCAGCATGCGAAGACAAGACAGGGTCAAGCGATTTTCTCGTGACCCAAGTCCCGCCTAGTAAAGCAGGTCCGTTTGATAGGGCGATTTCGAACATGTTCTCCCACACGAGCATCGCTCGAACGCGAACGCAGTTCCCTGGCCGGATCGGAACGGCGACTTCGGCGAAGGGTAATGGGTCCGAGAAAGCAGCAAGGCCGACGAGGGGGATTTTGAGCGTGGCACTGCCAAAGGCGGGTCTGGCACACCAGAGGTCGCTGGATTCGATCGCTGAAGTGCAAGAACCGCCGGCTTCAGGCGCTTCCTCCCAATTTCATCTAGCGAACAGCAAACGAGACAGCATCGCACCCGTTCAACAGCAACACGAAGCCACGCCGCCCAAGAGGCTGACCTGGACAGACCGAGCAGTGCAGCTTCATCGGCCCATGACGTCGCCAGGGAGGACAAGCACGTTTGGATCGACGATGTTGGGTTCGCCAGACGGTCGTGGGAGCGGATGCAAACTCTCGCCCGCTCGACCGCAGAGCGCGAAAGTCGGGGATATCGAGATGACGAGGCAGGGGTCGAAGCTTGTCATCCGCGACAGACCTAGCACTGCTACGTTGCGACGTCCATTATCGAGTGCGGGGAGCAGTTTCAGGAGCGCGCTGCGAAAGAGCCGCGGAGGTAGTGAGGACGGAGGTGCGATCTGCATCGATACGGATGACATTATCAGCAGAGAAACCGACGAGAGCGCGACTCGAGGCCGAGAACTGCGTTCCCACTTCAGTTGCAGCACCCTTCGCACCCAAGCCCGCACATCGTGCACTACAGCAGCTTCTACTTCGCCGTCGGGCAGTTTTAGCTTTGAGATCAAGGACGCGGTTCGCCGGTGTGTGCCGGTCACGCTCGCGTCGACGAATGGCCTCAGCGAAATCAAGGTGACTGGGGAGGAGAAAGGCGCGGGGACGGAGTGGACCGGGGTAAGCGAGGAAAGCTTTGTGCGAGACCTGGACTGGGATCTGCGAGATTGCACCCTGAGCAGTGACGTTTCATGGATTCCACGAGAGGAGGAGAAACCCAAAGCTGGCGGTTCGTAAAGGGGCTGAAGCGCTAGTCTTGGGCCTGTCCAAGATTGCAGATTCGTATGTTGCTGGCTGCGGATATTCGGAGGTCAACCGCCGTCTCTACACCCACCGCGTGCCGCCCTGCCAGAATGATCGTGTTCATCCGCTTCGCCATGCTGTAACCTGTTGCAAGATGTCACCGCTTGATCTCATTACGCGCGACGCTGAATGACAAACCTTACAGTGTACTCAAGTGTTCGGCATTTACTCATTGCGTATGTGCGCGACCGGACAGACACAGGCACGACAGGATGCATTGATTGTGTCGATGCTTGTCCAAGACACCCATCCGCTCGTTCGTTCCATCTCATAACGTCAGGGTTCAGTAGAGAAGCTGTCAGCCTTGTTCGAAAATTGTGGTTGCGTTGCAAGAGAATCACGGCACTGTCAATACGTGGAAGGTTGTGGCAACTGTTTTGGCTTGTCAGGTGGCGACCCGCGGCGCGAGTGGCACCACCGCTACGAGCAAGCAAAGAAACACGGTACGGCCGAGAGAAGTGTAATTGCGAAAAGTCGTCACAAAGCTGAGCTGGTAAAATGGAGGAGCCGCTGCTGCTTGTCTGGCTGGCGGAAATTGCGTTTCACACGAGGATCGTCTGGGGCGTCTATTGTACGGCGGTAACTTTTTGAGAGTTTGTTTGGGAACGACCCCCTTCAATCCATTTCCCGATTCGATTTTTTGAATGCTTGACCCAGTCGTGACACCACGCTTGGGCAGTTGCCAGCTTGAACCTACCCCCACACACAGACTCGCCTCTGTAACGTTCATAGGCCGATTTTCATAAGCAATGTGACTTGATTTTCTATTCGAGAACAACGAAGCAGAGAAGGCTAGAGGCTCCAAAGAAGCGTCCCAGCGGCTGGCCATGCACAAGGCAAAGCGCTCTCGAATGCTGCTTTAGCAGTGAACACTTCTAAAGGGTGGTAACCAAGAACCAGTTGCGGGCGCTCAGAGTGTGTGGCGGAAACAATACTTGGGATGCCTTCGGAGACAGGCTTGTCTGCTTGAAGTGCTGTTCCGCCCTATTACAAAAGAATCACAATCCAGCGGTGAGCGTGCATCATCGTCTGGCGGGAAAGGCTCTGTCTCTGCATTCACGCACATCGGTTCCTTGACCGCTCCTCCACTCACAGCTGAATTGCGCTGGGGATGCAAGGACCGCAACACTTGATTAGCCGAGAAAATCCCGCATCGGTTTGCTTCCTGTGGCCCGGCTGCCTCGAATCCTGCTCAACGGCTACGCCAACAGCCCGCCGAGCCTGTTGGCCTCTCTCACATGCACTTTGCTTCCGCACGTCGCTGGTGCTAAACCACCGTAGCCGCATCTCACGCTTCACCAAATGCTGCACGCTGCGTCTGCCAGTAATCGCCTTCCTCCCATTCACACAGCAGTCTGACACTTCTAGCCTTGCCGCTTTGCATATATCAAAGCTTCGACAGCATCCCTGCTTCCTTCTCGACCTTTTCCCACCCGTTTCTCCACCTTCATCCGCCTCTCTCACATCCATCACACAAGCAGGACTTTTATCATGGGCTCCATTGACTACAACGACTCGGACGTGCTCGACGTCCTCATCGTCGGTGCCGGTATCTCGGGCATCAACGCCGCCTACCGTCTCCACGACGAGCTTCCTGACAAAAAGTACCTGATTCTCGAGGGTCGAGACAACCTCGGCGGTACCTGGGATCTTTTCAAGTACCCCGGTATCCGCTCCGACTCGGACCTTCACACCTTTGGATATGCTTTCAAGGAGTGGACTGGTCCCGACATCGCCGAGGGCAACGAGATCATTGCTTACCTCAAGAAGGTTGCCGATGACAATGGAATTACCCAGAACATTCGCTTCAGGACCAAGGTGCTCAGTGCCGATTGGTCCACCGAGGAGCGATGCTGGTTTGTCACAGTCGACCACGATGGCGAGCAGAAGCAATACCGCTCGCGCTTTTTCTACTCATGCACCGGCTACTACGATTATGACGCCGCCCTCAAGGCCGAAATTCCCGGCATTCAGAATTTCAAGGGCAAGGTGGTCCACCCACAATTCTGGGACGTTACCGAAGATGACTACCGCGGAAAGCGTGTAGCTGTCATTGGCTCGGGTGCTACCGCCATCACTCTCATCCCTGCCATGGCCAACGTTACAAAGGATCTCACCCTCGTGCAGCGTTCGCCCACTTATATTCTCTCGCTCGACAAGTATGACCCTATCGCCAAAGTCATTCGTGCCCTTCTTCCACGAAGACTTGCTGCTTTCCTCATCCGACAAAAGAACATTGCTCGTATCTACGCCTCGTACCACATCTTCCGCACCTTCCCCGGCGTCGCAAAGCGCATTCTTGGCAAGCTCACACAGAGTCAGCTCCCAAAGGACATTCCGCTCGACCCTCACTTCAAGCCCAGCTACAACCCATGGGACCAGCGTCTCTGCATCTGCCCCGACGGTGACTTCTACCAGACCCTCCGCGAGGGCAAGGCGCACATTGCTACCGGCCACATCGACCAGGTCACCAGTAACGAGATCATCCTCAAGAACGGCGAGCGCATTCCTTGCGACCTTATCGTCACCGCCACCGGTCTCAAGCTCCACATTGGCGGCCACATCGCCACCACAGTGGACAAGAAGCCTGTTTACGCCAACGAGCGTTTCGTCTGGAAGGGCTGCATGCTCGAGGGTGTACCCAACTACGCGCTTTCCATCGGCTACACTAATGCCTCGTGGACGCTCGGGTCGGACTGCACTGCCCAGTATGTCGTGCGTCTGATCAAGCACATGGACAAGTACCACAAGTCGCTGGTCGTGCCAAAGCCGTCCAACCGTGAGCAGCTCACCCAGGGTCCATTGCTCAACCTTAACTCGACCTACGTCAAGAAGGCCGAGTCCGAGCTGCCCAAAGCTGCGACTACGGGTCCGTGGAGGATGCGTACCAACTACTGGTACGATCTTGTTCAGGCCAAGTATGGCGGTTACGATGAACTTGTCTTTCAGTAAAGTTGCACGACGGTAGCACACTCTTTCATACCCCTTCTCTCCGTTCTCAAGCATGTTCGATCTTTAATGCGTGCTTTGGTCTAATGAATGTAGATTTAGTCAACCGTATCTTGGACGTTTAAAGTATTGTTGTTTTGTGTCTCGTGAACAGAAGCACTGCTGAACAGCAAGATCAGGCCAACGAAAACGCCAACAGCCAATCAAACAATGGTGCCACCTTCACCGCTAACCCCCCCACTCTCCTACTAGCGGGACCAAACCAACCTCCCCGCGACCCACGTCTGCTTCACCTGTCCTGTCACCCTATCCAGCACCACCAAATCGGCATCGCAGCCCGGCTTCAAGAAGCCCTTCATTCGCTCCAACCCCAACAACTTTGCCGGGTTGCTACTCGCGCAGTATGCCGCCGTGTGGATCGGGACACTTGCATACTTGGCCAGGTTGGTGACGCAGTCCGAGATAGGGACGACGCTACCTGCCAATGTGTCTGTGCCAGCTAGGGTGACTTTGTTGCCGTGTTTCACGACGGTTTGGTTTTCGCGCCAGGGGTAGGTGTCGTCGGGTTTCGAGGGGTCCATCCAGGGCATGGCGTCTGAGACCAACACGCAGCCGGTGGGGTGGGATGAGTAGGCCATGCGGACGGAGCAGGGGTGGGAGTGGAAGCCATCTGCGATCAGGCCGTAGAACGGGCGTGGTTTGCGCGCGTTTCCGCGCCCAACGGGTTTGGGAGAGATTTTGGTAGATGCAGTGGATGCAGTGGTGGGGAGAGGGACAGTGACAGTGTCTAGGTCGGTTTCAGAGTCGCCGAGGAGGCCGATGACACCGGGATCGCGGTGGTTGAAGCTCCCCATCGCGTTGAAGAGGTGCGTGATGAAGCGCGCGCCCGCCTCTTTGGCGGCGAGAGCCGTGTCGATGCCGCTGGCAGTGTGACCGATGGAAACCGTCACACCCCGTCTCACCAGCTCTGGGATGGCCGGCAGAACCCCTTCCACTTCAGGAGCCAAGGTGAGCAGCTTCACCGCTGGCCATGGCATATCCAAACCATGCTCTCCGGAGCCATACACTTCTTCGAGAGAGCTTATGGAGGCCGGTGCGGTGCGGATGAGCGACGAGCAATGTGCGCCCTTCTTGTGCGGCGACAGGAACGGCCCTTCGCAATGGTAACCTAACGAGTTGGCTTGGCCGCGCCCACTGCGCGGTGCCAGCAGTGGCAGGATCTGCAATTCCCCCCCACAAGAAAATCAAGCATCAAGCTCCTTTATCAGTCTTGTGTAGGAGCAGAAATAGAGTGGAGGGCGAGGGGTGGTACTTACCTTCTTATACGCCTTGGCCTCCTGCGTAATAATGGTAGGCACAAAGCTCGTCACCCCCGTCTCGAGCACCCTCCTCGCAAACTCATCCAGCCCTCTCAAATACCCATCCTCATCCCCATCGTTGAACTCAGAAAAATCAACCCCGTAACCGCCGTTGATCTGTACGTCGATGAAACCCGGCACGAGATAGTCACCCTCTAAATCAATGGTCGAAGTAAACGCACGTTTGGCGTCAAAAAAAACAGATTGTCCGTCGACGATCTTGCCCAACGCCGGATCGACGTGGAGCGAGTAGGTAGTAGGGTCAGCTGGGAGGCTTCCGTCCGGAAGCAGTGCTTGGCAGTTTGTGAATCGGAATAGCTCCGTCGGGCTCGACAGAGACGCTGTTGAGGTCGGCATGGTGCGTGTTATTTGCGTACGTGGTCGTGGTAGTCGTCGTCGTCGTCGTCGTCGCCATCAAGAAAGGTGCAAAAGTGGCAACATGACTTTTATTCAAATGAAGTCCAGTTGATAGCCTAAAGTTGCCCAGTTTGGGGACCTAAGTTTCTCCTTCGAGGAGGGGCTTCGAAGATGCAGCTTCCCCTCAACAGGAAGGCCGGAGAAATTTGCCGGTCCCTTCCCCTCCCCTTCAACGTGCGCTTTAGCTCGCTGGCTTGTGGAGGCTCGCTCACCCCCCTCAAAGGTTACTTTGATAGGGCTCAGTCTCGGTTTCAGTAAGCGCAGAAGAGTGCCGAGCCGAGCGTTCGAACGTGTGTGGGTGGGTGGGGAGGGGGGATACCAAGGTTGCCGTGAGCCTGGACAGCGGCGGCAAAGCAGTGTTTCGGTGGTGCTCGCCGAGACGAGCTGTCGGGGCGTCGGTCCGAGCCCGACCGACGCCGCCGCTCTGCGCTTTCGACCCTCTTTGCCCACCACGCTTTGAATTTTTATTTTTATTTTTTTATTTTTATTTTTTTTCGCAAAGACCGGCGGGAAAAAGAATTTGTCGCGGAATTGGACACCTGCAGGGCCACCGCTCGGCCTGCAGCAGGAGCGAGAGAAATGGTGCTGGAGAGCAAGGAAGGTTCCCATCCCGGTCTTGTCTGACCGTGAGCCTAATCGCATTGCATCAACGGGTAAACGCAATCCAGATCAGCCTCGATCATCGTCAAGGTCACTGCAGACAAACGCTCGAGTTGCGCGCTGCGGACCAAGACAGAGCGTAGCTGAGATGGAGGGACTCGTGCGTTGGCTTCAGCTATGGAATTAAGGCGTGTATAACCGAAAGAAAGAACGTGCCATCAGGAAGAGAAGGAGCTTCCGCTGGTGGATGCTATGTGGTCTCAAGAGATGAAATAGGAACTGGTCGGAGAGTCAGTTTCTGGCGATTTGGCGTGGTCGTGAGGCGTCAGAGTGACGGCAGGAAGAACGTGTCATACACCTTGCTGGTTACGAAAGCCGCAAAAGGGTTTGCACACCCTCGCCGCAGTATGCGGATTGCTTCTCAGCGCGTGCGTTTCTCTCTTTGCCTGTTTGTGATCCTGCGCTGACGGAGGAGGATGCCTAATACACCTCCGCACCGCTTTACGCCAACACAGCCTGCCAAAGCTGCGTCCATATCGTTACTTTCAAAAACACACCTTGTTCCGCCGCCGCCGCCACCACCACCACCACCTTGCCAAACCTACACCCATAAGGAAGCACAGCGATGTTGCACTCAACGTCATCAACAACATTTTCTCACACAGCTGTAGGCGGGCAGCTCCTCCTCCGCGGCACACGCGATGGCGATCTAGCCGCAACTCTCTCCTCCCCCCCTCACCCCACTCATTCCGCCCCTTATTCATCATCTTCCTCCTCTACTAGCCGGTCAGAGCGTGTCCCTTTATTCACTTGGCCAGCGCTTGTCAGCATCATCGCATCGGGAAACCTGCAAAACCTCTCGCGCCACCCCGACGACCTGCGCGAATACTTCGCCTGGATGGACAGCATCAAGACCACCTACGGCTGCATGTCCTCCTTCCTCATCGCCAAACGGTTCACCGCCACATACCTCCTCTCGAAACCACCCCCAAGTGGGAATGGGGGGCAAGCACACAGATGCTTCAGAGGCAGCTTTATATCGGGCAAGGAGTGTCAGGTGCTGGTCAACGATTGGCCGTACTCGGTACCGACGGGGGTTACGCATTATGTTGTATGGAGCTATCTTCCCATCCTCCATCCCGACCTCGTGCGTCTTCAAAGCGGGGTTGATGAGAGCGTGCAAGCTTGCGCATGGGGGATGATCGCGAAACGCGGGCTCTGCGGAACACTCTCCCCCCACACCGGGCTCACAGCGCCATCGATAGCAGACCACAAAGTACACCTCCCAGACTTGGCCTTTGCCCCACCCGAACACGCGAGCCTGGTACAAAAAACCCTCACCACCGCCTGCGCCGAACTGGTGAGCTTTATCCAACAACACTGGGACATGGAGCGGAATGAGGCAGCGTTCTTTGCCAATCCGCCGAGCTTGCAATCCGTCCCCGCGCTTGCACACTTTCATGTGCTGGTGAAGCCGTTATAGACTTTGTACGCCTTGATTTGCTTCTTCTGATTCGTCTAGTTTCTCTGCTCGTGTCCGTAATCCTGTATCATATCCAGATTAACCGGCGCTTTGCTTTCGTTCAAACCAATCATTTGCGTTCCAGACAACCGTCACCGCGACCGAAGTTCCGTGTCCAATCCCACCGCCTGCAAACACACACAAAGCAACCACACACCAATGCTTAGAGCACCGATTGATGCAACATAGTCCATTCAATATCTCCCACCCCCTTAGCAACGTAATGCCAGCTCACTGCGTGGCACACTTGACGCCCAAAAACCGCAAGGCCAAATACTCAGCCGCCTCGTGCGCTGGGCTCTTGACCACATGTATATTCTTCCACCCCTCCCTACCCGACTGCTTCCACATATCGACCAGCATTCCCAAAAACCTGCTGTTCGACCACAAACCACCGCCGAGCACCAACGTGCTCTTTTCTGGCTTGATCCTATCGCGCGGCGCGCAGAGTTTGGTGATTGAATCGAGACACTCGCCTACTGCCTGGTTGAGCAACTGCGTTGCCAAGTCTTGGCCGGAGCGGCCGTTTGCTTGGAATGCGTATTCGAAGACGACACGTGTGGTTTCGGCGAGCCAGCGCTTGCGCGCGTCTTCGGCGTGGAAGAAGTTGCCTCCAGTCGCGCAGACACGGTCGCGGTATGCGGCATGGATGAGCTCGATCGGTGTCTGCACGTCCAAAGCAGAGAGGACGGCGGATTCGAAATCGGTGAGTGGGAGCGGGTGGAACTGGCGTTGCTCTTCGCGGGTAAGCATAAGTTGGATGGTGGAGAGGCCTATAGACCAGCCACTGCCGCGGTCGCCGAGCAGGTAGCCCCACCCGCCGGTCTTGCTGACGGTGGTGAGGCCGGGGAGGTCTTCGTTCTCCCCCGCATCGGCACTTACACTTGTAGGCGTCTGCGTGCCGTCTAGCACACGGGATGGTGAGGTGCGCTGGAAGGCGAAGCCTGCACTGCCGGTACCCGCAATCAAGCAGACACAGGACTGCGTGCTCGCATCCCTGAGCATGGGCGCGGAGAGGAGCACTGCATCGTTGGTGATCCAAATCGGCGTTGAATCGTCGGCGAGGTGATACTCCTGCAGCACTTGGGAGAGCTGTTGTCTGTAGTTGCCAATCACTGTTGACGAGGAAAGGCCAGCAGAGCCAATCCAAATCGCCCTCACCCTGGGACGACGAAAGTCGGAGGTGGACGGTGGTGGTGGGCGGTCAGCGATGGCTGGTGCTTCGCCTTCGTCGTCAGCTGAGGACGAGTCGTTGTCGGAGAGGGAGAGGGGTGGAGTGGTGATGCCGTCGACTTGACCTGCGTCAAGAAGGTCGAAGAAGGTGCCAAAGCCGGCGGATATTAACGCATCGCGAACGGCTCTAAGGATGACCTGGCTAGCTGCTTCGAGACCCAGAGTGGCGCAGTTGCCGCAGCCTGCTTGACCGATGAAGGTGTGTTTGGAGTCGACAGAGGCAGCGACAGCGAGGGTCTTGGTTCCGCCGGCATCGACACAGAGGACGACGTCAGCTGAGCGGGAAGGCTCTGTTGGTGATGATGGTGCGGCCTGCATGGTGGATGTTTGGTATATCAAGGCAAGTTGAGAGTTTTATGCTGCTGTGTCGCCGATGCTGGAGGCCAAGGATGATGTCGTGATACGAAACCTGGTGAGTTGGACGTGACGGTGGTGGTAGAACTGATGCTGTTTTGAGCCACAGGGTGGTTACTCGATGGCGTCAAGAAACAACTGCTGAGGATGCCAAGACTGAGGCGAGCTGACGAAAAGAGTGAGTCGTTGCAGGATGGTCACCAAGGCCGAGGGGCGAATCGTTAGGTAGCAGGGCAGAGATGGCGGGTTGATATGGTGGCGGCCGTTGCTCAAGTCTGGCGTGCTCCGGAATGAATGATGCAGGACGAGAAGCAAGAAACGAAAAGAGTGGCGTGGAGAAACGGAGCTAGGGCCACTAGGGCCGATCTGGCCTGATGGGTTGAGGAGTGGAAGGCAAGCCGAGGGCGCCGAGATGGGAACAAGATTGCGCGCAGAAGCGCGCGCACACGCGCTGCGTTGCTAGGTACAGTTGGGCGGGGGAGGGGGCTAATTTGATCGCTGATGCACGGCGGCTTTGCTGGGTGGCAGAGAAGAGGAGACAACGGTACAGGGACCGGCGAAACGATTGCGAAGTGTGGTCGAAGCAGATCAAGATGCAGCAGCGGCGGCAATCGATAGAGAATAGCAAAGAGGAGAAAAGAGGGTACCAAGAGTGCAGAGCAGTAGTGTGTTGCGGAAGCGATGGCGTGGGTTGGGTTGCGTTGGGTTGCGTTGGTCGGTCGATGGATGAGTGGGAAAGCGAGGTGTTGTTGGTTGGTCGGTAGCAATGCGGCTAAGGATGAACGCGGAGCGAGGAGGCTAAATCGATGCACCAGAGACGATGGAGAGAGACGAGAGAGAGGCAAGGAAAGAGCGACGCACTGTCATCCAAGTCTCACACTCTCGTCCATGTCTTTGATTCGACACTGGCCGAGTGGCTAAGCTGTAACGTTATGCAGTGAATTTTGCTCAAAAATGTGCTGCGCTGCATCCATGGTCGTCGGCGGCGGCAGAGTGACCGACGCAGCAGACATCGCCATGATTTCCTTCAGCAGTTGCAGCAGCTGCAGCCACTTTGCACGCTTGGGTATTGCTCGGTCAACTCTTTAACGTTGGCCAGCCTCAACTCTCACCGCGCTGCCCGGCGAATTTCGCAACAAGAGATCCACCCGTCCCACCACCGCTGTTGCCTGCAAAAGAGAAAGAGAGTGCAGCAAGCTGTCCGACTCAGTATTTCATCAGCAGCACAAATCCAGTCGCTTCAGCCCAATTCTCGCTCAGACCCAAGACTAAAGAGGTCTTGACTTGTCATTTCTCCTGCTTGCATGCAACAGTCTCGCTGTGTGACGATAATCAACTTGCCCGCTCATCGGTCCGACCCCGCCGAGGGAACCCAAGGGTAGCAACCTTGTTTGCTGCACTCTTTTGTCATCCTCCTGTCCAGCTCTGCGTCTCGCCGACAGCCTACCAGCTAGCTTATCGCCCCGGCACACTTCCCACAAAGCTTCTTTTGCAATTGCTCCCGCTGTTGCCCCGATGTCGGTACTCGATTCTTTGCCTGTGCCTACGCAGTGGCTGGGGTCAGCAAACGTCGACAGGGCTAGCAGCCGGCTCAATGACGCCTCTGCATTTCCTGAACTATGATGCTCACGTAGCACAGCTGGCAGTCCGGCAAGCTTTGGACTGTGCAAGGCCGCACCAACCTATATAGTGTTTCGCTGAACCGAGATACATTCCAAGCCGCCCTCTTTTGCTACTTCATCTCTACTCTCATCCTCCCCCAACCCAACACTTCAATTCCTGCAAAATGCGCTACATCATCAGGGACGACAAGGCCGCCGTCGGCAAATACGTAAGTAGCTCGTTTCCTTCTTCTCAAACGCAAGATCAGATCGCCAAGAGAGCTTAGTACTGACCAACTCTTCCTTGTCTGACACGCTGAATCCTGCTTCAACAGGTCGGCGAGTACGTCGCCAAGCGCATCAACGCGCACTTTCAAGTCACCGATCGCCCCTTTGTCCTCGGCTGCCCCACCGGCTCCTCCCCGCTCGACACTTACAAAACCCTCATCCAGATCCACCGCGAGGGCCGCGTCTCGTTCAAAAATGTCATCACCTTCAACATGGACGAGTATGTCGCCCTCCCCAAATCGCACCCCGAGTCCTACCACTCATTCATGTGGAACAACTTCTTCAGCCACATCGACATCCAGCCCCAAAACGTCCACATTCTCAACGGCAACGCCACCGACCTCCTCGCCGAGTGCCACGAGTACGAGGCCAAGATCCAGGCTGTGGGTGGCATCGATCTGTTCATGGCCGGTGTCGGGTCCGATGGCCACATTGCGTTTAACGAGCCGGGGTCGTCGCTCGCGTCGAGGACGAGGATCAAGACGCTTGCCTACGATACCGTGCTGGACAATTCGAGGTTCTTTGACAACGACCCGCTCAAGGTGCCACGCATGGCGCTCACAGTAGGTGTGCAGACCGTGATGGATGCCAGGGAGATCTTGGTGATTATCGTTGGACAGCACAAGGCGCACGCCCTGGCAAAGTGTGTCGAGGAAGGTGTCAACCACATGAACACGGTTTCCTGCATTCAGCTCCACCCTAACGCCCTGCTGGTTTCCGACGAGGATGCGACTTCGGAGCTACGCGTGCGAACAGTGAGGTACTTTAAGGGTATCGAGCGTGCACAGGAGGAAATCGAAAAGCTCTACGGTCTTCACGGCCACAAAAAGACTCCTTCCAGCAACGGCAGCCCCGTCGTCAATGGCTCGCTCAACTAGGTCTTTGTCACTTGGTTGTTACTGTGCCTGTACATACATATGCTGAATCAAGCTGTAGCTTGCACGCTCGCCAACAAGTCTGCAATTGCCAAGGCCGCATCGGTAGCAGGATGCTTGATCACTTCGTAGCTTGTTTCCGACTCCTGTTGTTCCTCGACGACGATCGATGTAGTGCACGCCGAAAGTTCGGCCGTATACTGCTGTACGAATGCTCCCACAGTGCGCAGGATATCGTCAAGCTGACCCTCGGCAAGCAGTCCCAGTCGATAGTGCAGATTGTCAGGCGTACATAGCCACAGTAAGAAGACAAGACACCCGGCAATCCAGTAGTGATAGATCGAAGGGAGGGCGGCCAGGTTACCCACAAAGCCAGCCTTAGGCGTAAGAAGCAACCGGATGCTGTCCATGCAAGCGCTTTGACAAATGTTCGCGCAATACACTAGGGCTGCCGTTGCGCTACCGACATCGTCGTGCGACGTTGCCTTCCCACGACATTCTTCGTACATCCGAGAAGCCCGGATCAGAATGGTAGCTTTCGCCAGAGCATGGTGCAGGTCGATCGTGTGGTCGTATACATCCTTCTTTTCCCGTTCTGTCGCCAGCTGTGCTCGCGTTGCACACCAGCTGGCTGTCACCTCGCGTGCCAAACTGACCAGCTCCTCCGGCTTGCGCACGCACAGTCTGGCGTTGGTCACCAAAAACGCGATGCGCGAGAAAAACACCAACCCCGAATCCTGTTTCGTCATCTGCCTCGAGTTGCTCTCCTCGGCAAGTGCTTGACCGTACTGCACCGGATCTACGAGCTCCATGATAAGCTCCTTGTTGTGGATCTCGCACTGGTGTAGCTCAGTCAGGAATGCGGTGAGCCAGACCCGTACGCGATCCTGCATGTTGACGTGCCGTACCGGTGGCAGGATTGCTACCATTTCACCGACGGTCAGCCCGGCGTGTGGGCCGGTCTCGTAGCTGTACTTTTCGCTCCACCATCGTGCCGCTCTTGCCACCTTCCACGCCTCGTCTGACCCCTCGTAGCTGCTCCAGATGCAGGCGCCGACGACTTCTTCCGTGCCGATGCCGGTCTCGGGGTTGAACTCGTCTTCGGCCGAATGCGGTGCGAAGGGGATGGTACGGTCAAGGACGTCGGTTCGAAGACGGAGGTGACGCGCACGCAAGTCGGTAGAGGGAGAATGGAGGGCTGCGACTGAGGTGATGGCAGAGAGCAGGACGGGTGTTAGGTCGGATGAGGCGGGGAAATCGGGAAAGCCGAGCCCGAACGGCTCGATGGCTTTGGCGTACAAAGAGAACAGCGAGCGTGCTTCGTGTGCGGATAGCAGGCCGAGCCTGATAGCATCGAGGCGAGGGTCGTTGCTGCCAAGGCTGGGATCTGGATAGCGATACCGACTTGTCCGTGCGAGAAGAGTCGGGTTGAGACGGGAGTGTCCAGGGACCGTATTCAATGCTGTAGGCAAAGGAGGTAGCGGTAATGATCCTCTAGCTCGAAGGGCAACTCGATTGGGATTGCTTGCGTCCGTGCTGCAGCTGTCGCCAGATTGTATTTGCGACATGCCAGTTGCGCCATTCAGAGCTGTTGCTGTGTGGATAGTATCGTTGCCTGCGCTGTTGACGGCATGATCCAGACCGGCCACGGACGATGATCGCCTTGTGGTGCTGCCGGGATATGCTTCAAGATGCGGCGTAAGAGTGGTGAAGCCTGCCACTGGGTAGTGATAACCGTTCGATGACGAAGACTGGACTAGGTTTCCATTCGACTGCTGAGCTGCCCCAATATACGAGCTATTCGGTCTTGGCATCGAGCCTCCCTGACTGCGAGTTGGTGTCATGCTCATTGCGGACATCGTTCCTCGCGAATCAGACGCCATATGTCTATCAGGGACGTCATCTCCCCAACCATCGTCCACCGCTCTTCGCTTCCTCGCAGGCGGTGCAACATCCTCCTGCTGAACCAACACATTGATGGCAGCGACGAGCTTACTGAGCGTCTCATCGGTCTTGACGCGCCACTCGTCCTGAAGAAACGCACTCCCCATCTCTCTAGGCTTGAATGTGCATTCGTACCCGCCATTCCTGCAACGCTTGCAAGGCGCAGTGCCGTCATGCTCGCACTTGACTTTGGATCTCCGGCAGCTTGAGCATGCACCAACTACTCGGGTTCGGCTGGTGTCCATTGGCTCAGGAGAATGGCAAGCGTGAGATTGGTCAGCTCGGAAAGAGCCAGAATTTGATGAGACGGACGCTGTTGAGATGGACCGCCTCTGGAGCTGTTGTAGATCGCTTGTCATGGCTGAGCGGGCGTATCTGGGTAGGGCTTCGTGTCAAGTGTGTGGGCGTAGTTGCTGTGTTGTTATTGTCGGTGTAAGGCTGCGGACTGTTTGTGGGTGCGCCACTTGTTCTGCGTTGTAGGCGATTGATCCTTATATGAAGAAGCTGAAGAAAACGTCGTCATACGCAAAGACTTTTCGAGACGATCTGATCCATGGACATGCTCGGCGTTGCCTGTCTCTTCTTTCTGAGTGCTACCTGTTCTTTCGGCTTCGAACTCGATGCTCGTCTCGAATATACCCGTGTCGCAACCCGTGCTGACCCTAATTGTCTATCTGCTGGCGGCGACGTTCGAAGTGCTACCCCTTCCTTCTTCTTGGAAGCGAGTTAGAGCTTTTGTCCAAGGTTAGGGCTTCGCAAGTGAAGCTTCTTGATACTCCCATTAATTATATGAGTTGAGGCTTGGGGTGGTTTGGATCGCCCCGTTACTTATCTTTTGATAAAGCCGATTCTTGTGTGGGGGAGGTCGCATCAGCGCAGCCAGCATGCGGGCGTCAGGCACAAGGGCTACGTTGGTCGCTTGTTTAGCGTGTACGTTTCGCCGTGCATAACCGTGAAGCCTGATTCAGCTGAACGACGAAACCACTTTGTAGCAAAGTTTGATATGGAAGTGTCGTTCATGCGTCGAATCAGATCTCGTGGTGAGTTCGGCAAATCCGCCGAATCCATTTCTTGCAAAGACGGCAGAAAAAATCATGCCGCTGATGTTACATCGCTAGTATTGACAAGTATGGAAAGTTGCACCTGGCCCAACCGGCCATCTCCGAGAAGAAGGCGCCTTTTTGTTGCAGGCCCGAGCATCCAAGTTTGGCTTTGACCACATCACGAGGTGGAGTTGTTGTCGAGCTTGCCTTCCAGCCACAACGGCTACACTTACAAGTATCTGGTCTTCCCTGCACATCTTCCCTTCCCCACACTTTCCTCATCCACCCACACAAGCATTGACAGCCAATAAGCACTCTTGAGCTGCTCGCCATGTCGTCCGACTTGCTCACCCAGGCCAAAGCCTGGCTCGAAAAGGACCCTGACCCGACTACCAAAGACCAGCTCGCCCAGCTTATCGACAGCAACAATGTCAAAGAGCTCCAGACTTGCTTCAACGGACGACTTGAATTCGGTACGGCTGGGTTGCGCGGTGTTATGGGTGCCGGGCCCAGCAAGATGAATGTAGGTCTTCCAATGCACCAGCTCAGCAACGTCGATTCGCAGAACGACCTAACCATCTCACGTTCCCTTTTCCCGCGACACAGCTCCTGACCGTACTTGAAACGACAGCAGGCCTGTCCGAATACCTCTTGAAGAGCGACAAGGAGAAAGCAACTAGCAAAGGTGTCGCGATCGCCTTCGACGGTCGTTTCGGCAGCAAAGAGTTCGCCTATTCTTCTGCACAGCATTTCGCGTACCGCGGCATCCCATCGCACATCTACCCCACGCCCACACCTACACCTATGTGCGGCTATGCTGTCAAGAAGCTCGTACTCGCTGGAGGTATCGTCGTCACCGCCAGTCACAATCCCAAGGAATACAACGGATACAAGGTTTACGGCCCTGCCGGCACTCAGATCAACACGCCTGTCGACGGACTCATCGCCGACGAGATCCTCAAGATCGCCGAAGGGACCAAGCGACCATCACTGGCCGATCTGAATGACTGCAAGCAAAAAGGCGTCATCAAGGAGTTTGGCGACGAGATGCTTACGAGCTACATCAAGGACGTCCAGGGCTTGAACACTTTTGCGTCCAGCCCAGTACACGGGAGAGACGCCCCCATCAGCATCGCATACAGCCCGCTTCACGGTGTGGGTGCGCCATCGATCGAGAGGCTGTCGAAAGAGGTTATTGGCTTGACGGAAGGCGTCAACTTTTGGGTCTCGAAAGAACAGAGGAAGCCAGACGGCGCGTTCCCCACGCTCGAGTTCCCTAGTAAGTTGCTGCCCACACAGCTGATAGCTACGATACCCCAACTAGGTCTGACATTAACTGACGCTCACTGTTCTACCCTTATTTCTTCTCTGTCAGACCCCGAGGAGCTCTCGACCTTGGAGCTAGTGCACAAGCTCTCAGAAGAGCACAAGACCGGTCTGGCCATTGTCAATGATCCCGATGCAGACCGGTTGGCCGTCTCGGCACGAGACAAGACAGGCACACTCCGCGCTCTCACTGGTGATCAGCTCGGTGCTTTGCTCGGTGATGAGATTCTGCGTCGTGCAGCCAAGGCCAACAATGGCAAAGCGGGCGTCTGGACGCTGAGCACCATCGTCTCGAGCCGTCTGCTCGCCCGACTGTCTGGACACTGGGGCGGCAAGCACGTTGAGACGCTCACTGGGTTCAAGTGGCTCGGCAACGTGGCTCGTGGTATCGAAGCGCGCGAAGGAGCCGGATCGTTCGGGTTTGGCTACGAAGAAGCGCTCGGATACATGGCTGCCAGCTCGGTATGGGACAAAGACGGTCTTTCCTCCTATCTCCTGATCGTATCAATGGCATTCGATCTCGCTAGGGAGGGCAAGACGCTCTGGGACCGCCTCGAAGAACTTCACCGCCTCGTTGGCCTCTCGGTGACCATGCAGAAAATCATCAAGCTCAGCCCGACGATGAAGGGCACCGACATTATGACCAAGCTCCGGGCAGACCTCGATAAAGGCAAGAACAGCGTTGGAGATAAGGCAGGGGCAAAGTCGTACTCGTTCAGTCTGGTGGACGACCTCAAAGCGCGCCCCGCGTACGACCGGGCAAAAGCAGAGGCAGGTGACCTGAGCATCCCCAAGAATGACGTGCTGAGGTTCTACGTCCCTCCCAGCCATGTCGATGGCGCGGCCAAGCGGGATGAGCATGAGATCATGCTGGGCGATGTTCGTGTGATTGTAAGACCGTCGGGAACCGAGCCCAAGGTCAAGATCTACACCGAGGCGCTGGGTCAGATCAAGGACGGGGAGGCGTACCCAGCAGCAGTCGAGCGTGTCACCAAGGAGCTGGAGGAGGTCGTTGATGCGTTCTGGGCATGGATGAGCTGATGACTTTTGCCCCTCTGTAGTGAACATGCTCATTGTTCACCCTGCAAACAACGAAAACACTTTGGTGAAAGCCAACCATTCTCCTGGTCTCACAAGACAATGCGATGTGGACTCGTCTGTGTATAGAGCATGAGAACGGCTAACCCCACTGTGTATTCACACTTTCTTGTGCCGTCCGCCTTTTGTACAGAAGCTAGTAATCGTACGCGTGAGATGTGCCACACGCTACATGCTGTTGATCTGATGGTGGGTTGGAGGATGCACGAACAAGTCACAAGCTCACCATCTCCGCTTCGCGAGTTCAATGAGCCAAACAAGGGTGCAGTGCTTCTTCTTTGGCGAGTGAAGATGAGTCTACAAACCGCTGTATGGAACGAAGGACAGGAAAGTGCGAACAAACTTGGAGAGACAATGACGGAAATGCCAGCTTCTCGCCGAGGCACTCTTGCGGACACTATCCTGGTGGACGTGTCCTACCACCCCAGCTCGGAAGTTTCTTACCCAACTCCTGAAGTCCCTCTCGAGCCTTCACACCCCAAAACACAAGTGTCTCTTGAGCTTTCTCTGGGACCGACAGGCGCTCGACTTTAAACTGCATCTCCGTATCCGATTCTTGCGGATTTGTAACCTTCACCTTTAAGGCCCTCCTGCCAGAGTAGAACCTAAGCTTCCCATGATTCTGCAGTGCCGTCACCATCTGCTCTCTCGTGTTCGAAGAATCGAACCTTGGGTAATCTTCTAACTTCACGTTTACCAGTCGGGAACCGACATTTTCGTCTAAGCGAATTGGCTTGCCCCACAAGGTCCCGGCGAGCACTTCGTGGTACTTGTTCCTCACGTCATTGTAGTTCTGAAGTACTTTCTTAATGTTTTCTCTCTGTTCGTCGTCGACGGGGGTGATCCATGGTTCACCCTCATTGACGAACGGGTCGATTCGCAAAGGTCTGTGGACCCGGTCGTTGAGCAGAGGATCGTCGGCATTGGGGACGTACCAGAACCAATGCGGCCTCTCCATGGAGGCGCTAAGCTTCTGACCGGGCGAGTGGGAGCCGCGTACGAAGACGGGGATGTTATCCACGTGTGGCACGTCGTCGATTGATTCCCCTTCAGGTATCGGGATGGGGTTAAGGGGGAAGTGGCGAAAGAGTAAGTGCTTGCGGAGGGCATGTATGTCGGGTTCGACACTGTGAAGGAGCAGCAGCCTGGGGAGGTCGGCGGTAAATTCCTGTTGAAGATACGCTTTCTGGCCAAGAGACCCTTTATTGTATTCGATTCGAACAGCTACTTCCCCGTCAGGGTCTAGCATGAAGACACTGCCGTAGTCCCGAAGCGCCTGCTCGACATCATTGGGGTCAGCGGCGGTCGTGAAGACAGGCAAGCGGTCGTAGAAAGGGATATTGTGGACTGAGGGCGCATACACGCGAATGTCGTCAGTCCGATGTAGCCCGCCGATACGATCAGGGTCGAGCAACTCAATGTACTCGTTGGCAGCTGGCAGCGTTCCAGGACGAGCTTGGGGCTCACGAGGAGCACCTTCCTGCTGACGGGAAGGGCCGGCCGGTTCGATTTCCCTCACAGCTGCGCAGTGAAGCGAGAAGATTAAAACAGTTAGAATGGCTGTGGCCAAGCCGAAGCGTAACAAGCTAATCGGCCTCATGGTAAAAGCAGAGGAAGACGACGACGCGGCTGTGAGAGTGTGAGTGTGAGTGTGAGAGTGAGTGTGAGTGTGAGAGTGAGTGTGAGTGTGAGAGTGAGTGTGAGAGTGAGTGAGAGTGTGAGTGAGAGTGTGAGTGAGAGTGTGAGTGATGCCGCTTCCCTTCGAGAGATGTTTTATAAATAGGATTGTGAGGCGAGCAGTTTAGCACAAGCAGAAGAAGCTCAGCAACGAGCCAAAGGATGGGAGGGCACGAGTTGTCTCATGCTAGCTTGGCTGCTTGAACCACGTCCCCCATCTTGAGCAAGTCTGCTTGAAGAGCCCACCCCTCATAACGGCTCGATCGGTGGGGAAGAGCACACCCTCACAATGGTTCATTTGGTGGACAAGAGCGACACCCTCGCAACGGTTCATCTGGCGGGCAAGAGCCACCCTCATAACGGTCCGATCGGTGGGGAAGAGCACACCCTCATAACGGTTGAATCGGTGGGCAAATCGGCACTCGAGACTCGCTTGAATGAACAGTAGCTGATGAAAAACATTTCGAGGTCATATTGAGGCAGCAGGGGTGCACAAGCAAGTGACATGTACTATAACAATCTAGCGTGATGAAGTCGAGAGAAGAGAAGGTGCAAGAGGCAGGCAAGGTGTGTTTGGCACAGAGTGGTGCTGGAATCAGCCCAGAAGATGAATTACGAGGGCGAGCTCCTCTGCCCTCTCCAGCGCAGTCAGTGGTTTGACAGAGAGCTTTGCGAGAGTGCGAGCCTTGTCAGGAATCTTGACTTTGACCTTGAGCGAACTGGGGCCTCCAGGCTTATTATCGTAAAACCGGAAGCGACCGCGATGTTGCAAGGCACTGATCATCTCGTTGGCGAGGCGCCTTGGGTCCGAAACGCAGATATTTGTCGAGCGGCATGTCACTGGTGTGAGCACGTTGATACGTAGCCGACAAATGGATTGGAGTGCCATGTAGGACAGAAGCCAGCTGGTCGCCAAACTTGTGCCTGGTATCCTGATATTCGCTAAGGTTGCGCGTGAGAATGGCGTTGCCGCTGCCACCTCGCCAAAATTTCTTGGTGCCTTTCCGCCTCACGGCCAATTCACTTCTTGCAGAGACCCTGCATGACGCTTTGTTTCCTGTTGCCCCGCTCTCTTCTCGCATCGCGCGTGGCTCAGTCCAACTCGAGTCGCCGCAGGTCAGTCACGCTCATCACTCAGATACCTTGCTCAAAGACCCTTGCACGGCTTGAATGCGGGTCGACTACTTCCTTCTCTGCTCATGATCATCACCATCTTGCATCGCTTCGCTCTGTCTTTGGTACGAAGATGAGCGCACTCCCGCCAGGATCATTCATCGAAGCGGACGACCGCTCCATCCCCGTCGCCGCTAACACTGAAGCAACACCGACGACTCAACCTGAACCCCGCCAGCATTCGCCAGAGCAGGTCACCGACGCTGAAGAAGAGCGAGAAGAGGCAAAAAGTCTCAACGAAGCTGCTCTCTCCATCCCCGATTCCGAAGCCAGCAACGATGCTGCTTCCGTCTCCGAGCCTACTCTTGAGGCCGTCCCCGGTGATGCTGGCGTGGTAGCCACCTCTGGCCCCAGCGTCGACTGGAACGGTGCTCTTGGCCACTCTGCGTCCGGTCTTGGTGCAGCCAATGCCGCCACCTCGGCCTACTTTTCTTTTGCTCGCACCGCCACCGCGTTCGGTCTCAACGTCGCCAAGCGCGTGACACAAGGTCTCGTTGCTGTCCCCGCTCTTCTTGCCGATGGTGCACTCACCGGTACGGCTCCAGCTGACACTTCTAGCACAGCCTCTATCGCGCGAGCAGCTCACTCTGGCATCGCCAGCTTCTTCGACGCCATCTCTCTCGTCGCTGTCGGCGGTATCGATCTCACCAACGCAGTGACGAGTGCGGGTCTCAGCGCAGCAAGTTCGGGTGTGGAAGGTGTCCGTCGAGCGCTCGGATCTGAAGTGCTGAGGAGCTTGATGGAGTTCTCCAAGCTTGTCAAGCGCGAATGGAATGCGCAAGACGACTCGCTCCCACCAGGCGGTATCCCGGCCTACTCGATCGTTGGCATCACCAAAGCGCTTACTACGTGGGTCTCCATCCAACTCGTCACGCGTAGCTTCCAGGAACGACGCATGCTTCAGGGCCTGATCGAGATTGACACCCAAAAGCTCAAGGAAGAGGTTGAGGCGCTCAAGCAGACCCATCACGTCGGAGCTTGCACCGCTCCTCTCATCCCAATCACTGCTGGCGAAAAAGTTCAAGACCAAGCCGCGCCGAGTCAAACCGATGTGCGTATCACTTCCAACCAAACGATGACCGGCGAATACTCTGGCAACGTCATCGGCGCCGAAATTGGCCACAAGGACGGCTCCAGTGCCCGCTTACCTGGCTCCACGCTGTCCGACGAGCCAGCCCGGCCACTGTCGGATGCAGAGGCGGTGCACAACCTGCAGCGCTACTCTAAGCTCGTCCTCGGCGTGTATGGTGGTATGGCGCTCTACTGGCTCAACTCGATGCCGCGGGAAAACCAGGAAATGTCGCGTGAACCTGCTTCCTCCGCACCGAAACCGCTCGCATCTGCACCAGCGGAGGCGAACGGGGTGATCTTTTCGGCGGAAGAAGAGTTTATGCGCAAAGACCAAGCCGAGTTTCTAGAGGCTGCGGCGCAGATGGAGCTCGAAGATGAAGAGGACGAACAAGCTGATGCCACGCCATCGCAACAGGAGCACGCCAGCCACTCGCCTGTCGCTGTTGCCCAGCCAGGGAAGGCGCGCGCATCCTCGTACAACCTCTGGGACGTGATCTCCGGCACCCACGACGACGACCTATTCCACCACACTGCCAACCTCGAACGCGGCGCCGCCGCCACCGGCCAGTACTCCGATGATCACGACTCAGCCACCCGCCAGCGCACGGCATACAGCCCTACTGACAAGGCCAAGCCCAGCAAACCCCGGTTCTACGTCGTTACAGATCACCCGCGCAAGACAATCATTCTTGTTCTCCGCGGCACACTTTCTGTAGGCGACCTCGCGGCGGATCTCACTTGCGAATCTGTTCCTTTCGAGTTTGATGCAGAAGTTAGGGAGAAGATCGAACGAAGTTCGGCGATCGGAAAGCGGGATGGAAAGGAAAAGGAAGGCAAGAGCTTTTTTGTGGACGAAAGTGCGCAGGATTTGTGTCATGAAGGGATGTACATCACCGCTCACGAAATTGGTGCGCCCGGTCGCTCCGTGCACCGTTCCGTCGCGTCTGCGCTCGCAGCCAATCCCGGCTATTCGATCGATATCACAGGCCACTCGCTCGGTGCAGGCGTTGCGAGCGTGCTTGCGATGATGTGGGCCGATCCGACGACCGGCCTCACCACTACTTGCTCTGGGCTGCCTGCCGGCCGACGCCTCCATGCATACTGCTTCGCCGTCCCCTGCGTCACGAGCTCGCAGCTCGGCCGCAAAGTCAGTTCGATCATCACCTCGTTCACCTACTCCTACGACCTCGTCTGCCGTCTCTCGCTTGGGTCTATCCAGGACATCCGCAACTGTAGCGCCTGGCTGTGCTACCAGGACGCCCAAGCGGGACATGGACAAGGGTCGATGAACGCGCTCATGAAGCGCGCATTCGAGTATCAGTCCGGTCGGATCGAGTCGCCGCAGAGAGAGATGGTGGAGGAGGAGTTTCTGGTGCTGAGAAAGACGCTAGAGGCTAACATGCACAATACGCAGCTGTTCCCGCCAGGCAAGGTGCTCTACACGCTGATCAGTGGCGATGATATGCTCCAGCAGGATGGTGAGGTGGGGAAAGGCAAGAGGCAGAGGCTGTTTAGGGTGAAGGAGGAGGAGGAGGCTGCGTTGAAGAATGTGTTTGGGCAAATCATCTTTTCGAGAAACATGCTTTCGTGTCACATGCCAAACATCTACGATGGCCAGTTGCACAATCTTACTCGCTAGACACAGACACCCCTTTCCTTCCCATCCATACATGTACGACGGTCCCATCATGTATTGCTAGATACACAGCACGATCTGCAAATACCTCTATCGTAACAGACCAACATTTGCACATTTGAGCTGACCTTACTTGGACTAAAACCGATCGAACTACAGTTGAGCATTGCACCACTCCAACAGTCTCTTCTCCTCGTCGCTGCTCGCACTAGCCACATCGAACTGTTCCAGTCCCAAGCTCACTCTAGCCTTGGTACCCTGTACCATGTGTGGGGTGCCTCTTTCCGTGTACTCGTGCTCGCCTTTGCCGCCTGGGAAGTCGGGTGGGGGGATGCCTTGTTCGAAGCAGCTGCGTTGATGGAGGATGTAGTTCCAGTTGTGTTTGGTTGTGGGGATGGCGGGGATGTAGAGGACGCTGCTGTCTTGTGTGCCGGTATGTTTGGTTTCGACGGAGTGGACTGCGTCGCAGTGCCAGAGGACCATGTCGCCTGGGTTGACAAGGGGGATGGAGGTCATGGTGGAGTCGAGGTCGAGATGCGGGTGTGTGGTGGGGGTGAGTTCGATATTGTGCCCGAGACTGCAGCCGGGGAACTTTCTCGATTCGCCATCGAAGGCCCAGTTGTCCGCGTGCAAGTACTCTTCCGTCGTAGAGCATGCGGATTGGGGCTTGAGCGGCGTGAAGAAAGGTCGCAGGACAATGTAGGCGGTACTTTCCTTGAGGAAGGGGAGGACTTTCAGCGTCCCCTCCCCAGCTCTGGTGTGCGACATGCTCAACCAACCTTGCAGTGGACGAAACACCCCACACTGGCCAGGACCGGAATACATGTCTGTCTTCGCCGTCATCCTCTCCCCCCTCACCCCCAACGACCACGGATCGTGCGCTTCCCACTCCCCATCCTCGGTGAGAATGTTGTTCCACAATCCGCGGAACTGGGGACACTCCCACCTCTCCACACCGCCACCATCGATGTGTGCGCCCAGCGCGAACTTGGCATCGCCCGGCTGCCTAATACGCAGCCTATCAACATAAGTCAGCGGGTTGCTGAGCGAGCATGCTGTCTCCACACCATTCTCCAAAGAATGAGAAAGGGAAAGAGGAGAGGATGAGGATGAGGATGAGGTGGAGGGAGGAGGTTTGTGGAAGAGCTGCAAGAACCGCTCGGCAGTTGTGAGCAGGTTGGGATGTGACCGTGCCGCGAGTTGAGCCGGGGTCCAGTAGAGTTCATACACCTGTGGATTGTCGGCAGGGAACCCTTTAGCGTTGTTCAGCTTGGCATACGCTTTGATCTCGTCCTTCCACTCGAGCGCCTGCTCGGCAGGGACCACATTTCTGACCACCGCCACGCCTCTCTCCTTGATAGCGGTGTACGTCTTGGCGTCGGTCCAGTCTTCCAGCTTCCCCACTTGCCCATTCCCACCTTTCGCCGGAAACTCGACTTGGGGAATACACGCTCCACCCAACCGCTTGGTCTCTGCAACTCGGGATGAAAGCGAGGCTAGCACGGTGCGCCAGGTGCGTTGGAGGTGCTCGGCATGCGAAGGCGAGGAGATGAGAGATTGTTTCAGTTGGGCAAAGCGGTCGGGGAGGGCGTCTTCGAGCGTTCCGCCGGAGAGCGTGGCGAAGACGGAGGCAATGGTACCTTCCTCCTTCCCAGCGCGCGCTTTTTTGGGTGATGCGGAAAACGGTGGCGGAGGAACTGAGGAAGGCGAGGGGGTTGCGGATGGGTCGCAGGAGGGTCGGAGCAACAAAGCTGTCGTTGCGAGGGTTCGAGTGAATGCAGCAGCGGCGGCTAAGCGGGGGGAGAGGAGGGGTGTCCCGCGTGGAGCGAGGCTAGATACCCTGCTCAACATTCTGAATGCCTATGGTGCAAGTTGAACCTATTAGCTGAAGAGTGCGAGAAGGAGTGCACAATAATCCGTGCGGGATGTGTTAAAGCAGTGCCAAGTTTGAGCGTCTGTCTGATGGCACTGGTCAATGTGGTCGAGCTAGGAGAGTCTAGCCAAAGCCAAATTATGGTTTGCTTATAAGGTGGTAAGAGAGGGAGGGAATGCGCTCGTAATGGCGTGCGGTGAGTGAAAGAAGCTGCTCGAACACGACGCTGACACCCACATGAGCTTGTTGCGTTGCTGACAGGCACCATCCACCAAACCAAAAGGCCGTCGGTCAAGAGCGGACGAGCTGTAATCATGTGGACACTCATCCCGCCACCTTACAACCTCGGTGCAGAAGGGTACAAATTGACCGACGGACCACCGACTACCGGATGACTGAGCACAAAAGCAAGACCAAGTCTTCTCCCTCCTCTTCGTGCATCCCGCCTTCTGCCAACCTAACCCATGCAACGCAAGCTGTGAGATGTTTCACGCCATATTCCATCTTTGCTCCAAATGAAGACGGGCCAAAATGGGCACTCCCCTGTTCTTCGGTACCATCCATCAAGGCTGCTTGCCGCGTTTTTGGTGTGGGGACCGATGCCAAGTTTCCTCCGCGTTTTGACACTTTTTCCGATGCTGGGCGTGTTTGGGCTAAATTTCATTCGATGTCGGCGAAATAGGTCACCGACGCTCCTCGCTCAAACTCAAATTCATCCGGATGGTCTGTCTCGTGCGATACAACATGTGACCCCGTCCGTTTAGCGAGCTTGGGTGTTATGCAAACACTTTCACATTCCGCCAGATAGATACCTTCTCGTCCTCATCGCGCCTCTGTTTCGCCGCGCTGACCACAAGCCGCTCAACGACGTTTCTCCCCACCCTGTCTTTCCCTCCCTTTTTGTACCTGCCTTGCACTGCTCCGCTGCGCTCGACCGGTCCCTCCTACGGCGGGTCCGGAGCCTTGGAGCCTAGAGCACGCTCTCTCTACCCGCAATCTTATGCTTTTCCTTCCCGCCATGCGTCCTACATCCAGCGCTGTGACGGATGTCATCCTTAGGTGCAAGAACTGGCCCATCGCTCTGACGCTCGGTGTTCGAGGTCACCGTCAACGCCTTTATACAACACCGATGGATTACCACTGTGGCTCTCCACAAAACATCGCACCAATACAGGCAGGGACGACGCTAGATTGCCAAAGTAGGATCTGAACGGCAAAACCACTATCTACAGCGAAGACTCCTCGCGACGCACGACAGTGGCGGTATACATCTGAGACGGGTGCGTTACCGACGGCAAGTACTTCAGCGGCCAGTCCGCTTCCTGACCTTGCTCCTTGGTTCCCCAACCAAAGTCGTACCGGTCAATTACCGCCGCGACCATGCTGAGCGCTTCGTAATTGGCAAGCGTCATGCCGAGGCAGAGACGCGGTCCACCATTGAAGACGTGGAACTTCCACTGGCCGTAGTTTCTTAGAGTCTTGGTCTCGGTGCCGTCGGCATTCTTGCTAGTCTCGATGAAACGATGTGGGTTGAAATCGCAGCAGTCAGGGCCCCAGACGTCGGGATTCCTGGCGATGACCCAGTCAGACCACGACAGGAGCTCACCCGCGTAGATCTTGATCGGAGGTAGTCCGGCTGCGGTAGGTCCCTGCGGCACGACGACATCGTCCTTGATTGCTCGCTTGCCATTCTTGGGAACCGGCGGGTGCAGACGGATCGCTTCGTTGAAGCAGGCCTGAGTGAAGACGAGATCCTTTGCTGCATCATAGTCGAGCTTGCGAATGCTTCCATCTGCATCGCGCAAGACACTGCGAACCTCTTGACGAATCTGGTCGACGTACTGAGGCTGCTTCATGAGCTCGTAGAAGAGCCAGGACAGGCCTTGTGCAGTAGTGTCCCGACCGGCAATGATAAAGTTGAGCACAACCGAGATTAGGTCGTCGCGGTCGGTGGTGACGTCCATAAACAGGTCGAGCAGGTCCTTTCCCTCTTTACCGTCAGCGGCCTTCTTCTCTTTTTGGATACCTGCTGCCCTTTCGCGAAGACGCTCATCAATGATCTTGCTGGAAAAATCGTTGATTTTTCTGACCATCTTTGCATTCTTTCTGCCCTCGTCCGAGAACCGCTCGATGATCTGCCACATGGGCAAGCGGAAACGCTTGTCGATGACCATCTGGACAAAGTCGAAAGCACTCGAGAACTCGACTTCGCGATGCAGACAGCTGGGATCAGGGCTGAGACAGTCAATGTCCGATCCAAACGCCATCTTACCAAAGGAAGAGAGTGTGTATCGGAAGAAGAGGTCTGGCAACAGCAAAGTAGCAGGGTTGGCCCGCGATTTGCCGTCGGTGAGACCATCGAGGATGCCAATGACGCTGTCCAGCTCGCGGTGCACCACGGTCTGAACCCAAGTTCGGAATTGGTAGACAGAGAAGATATGAGATGCCATCTTGCGCTGAGCCTTCCACACATGACCGTCCGAGTTGAAAATGCCGTTCTGACCTAGCAGGTCGGCAAAGCGCCTCTTGAACTCGAGCCCCTTTTCGTAGTTGTCGAAGTTGGTCTTTTGGACGTACTCGATATACTCGGGGCGGTGGACAATGTGCATTTGTCCGACGCCAGTGCAGGCGATCGAGATGGTGAAGCCGATGGGATGCTGGCGCGCCTTCTCCAAGAACCAGTCGAGGATGCCTGATCGGTTGTGTCGCATGGCTTCGAAAGTGTGGCCGACGAGGGGCAATGCGGGTGGATAATAGAGTTCTTTTCTGGGCGGTTTGGCGAAGAGGGTTCGGTTGTGGTATTTGATGGTGAGGAAGAGGAACGTAAGGGCTAACAGGGGCAAAGTGAGGCCTGTTCGCTCGAGAACAGCGTTGGTGAAGTTGACCACTCCTTGGACATATACATTGCCGGAGCGGAATTCGATATGTTTTGTGGCCGAGCCAACGCTGCTAAAGGTAGGAAAGGCAGGCATGACGCACGAGGGACCGTGGTTTTCTCGCCAAGACAGCAGCGTCGACACGACGATGCTGGATAAGTGTGTTCAGGGACGAACGAGAGGAAGGAAATACGTCCGAGCCTCAGCAAGATGACATCGAGTTTGTCCTGAGTTCAGGTGTCGATCGAATGAGCGGTCGCTGCTGATGGTGGGAAACAAGAGGGCTGACAGCAGGGTTGACGCCTCTGCTGTGCCTCGTCTTTATAGGGAAAAAAGAGCTTAGCCATAATGTCGGACTATCTGAAGTGTGAGTGGACACCCTGAGAAGGGGATCATGCGTAGTTGTGCCTTTACAGCATCGCGGGCTGGACGTTCCGACAGACGAGGTCAGCTGGTCGAAGTGAGGCGCAGGAAGGCGCAATGAGGCACAGTGACAGTGTGAATGGACATAAAGACAGTGTGACAGAGGCAGAGGAGTGTCTGAGAGAGTAGCACATTGACAGTCGAGGCACTCGAGCACAGCAAGGTGAGAACAGAAGTGTTTGTTTAGCCGATGGTAACCACCGCCATGGCCACGAAATTGTCCAGAGGCGGGAGAGAGCAGCGCTGCCATCCGCAGCGCATATCGCCTGGAAAAACTCGAGTAATCACACTGCTACGCACTTTCGTATGGTTCCTTGGACCTTTTCCTCCTGCGGCTGGACCGCATGATCTCCGGGCAAACCGCTGGCGATGTTGCTGGCAGTGTGATGGCTTTCGGAAAGATTGTTGTGAGTGAGCACCGATGAATGAGCTCTCGGCTTTTGTCACTTACTTTGAGTGGCTGGACCCTGCGTTATCGATGGTGTGAATGCGAAGCGACCGTCTTGTCTCACACTAACCATTTTTCGAAGCTTGACGGCTAAGCCGCGATGCATTGCCCGAGCTTTGACCACGAGTTCATCCAGGGGCAGCATCGTTCAGTAGTCACCAGCACCCATCAAGGGGCGATGCACCGGCTACGGCAGCAATTTGTCAGATCGGAGGCAGAGGAAGGCATGTGACAGCAACCTTGCGTTTCGCTTGTTTGTGTCTGAGATTGAAGAAAGCCACCGGAATGCGGGGAAGTGGGACCACCATTTTGCGTTTTTTGATGCGGATCGGCAGCAGACAGCAGTACAGAAAAAAAAAAAAAAAAAGAGACTGCTTTTTCGGTTTTGAATTTCGAGAAAAAGTTACCGCCAGATCTCATCTTAACAACATCAGCGCCAAGCCGCCAAGCTCCTTTTGGATTGACCAGCGTCTCTAAGGTGAAAACGACAACTGAAGAGATATGGAGTGGTCTTGCGTCGATATCCATCACGTTCAGGACAAAAAATCACTATGCTAAGCTCAGCTTGACTAGCATAGAGAGGATCAATTATAAGGTTTGGCATAACAGTCCTGTTGCCTCAGTCACCACATGCCACAGAATATAGGTGGCAACCAGTGGTCTCTCTTGGCCACATGAGGCAGAGACCCTTTTGCAAGCTCGAACATAACTGCAATGGGGATCCCCCTCATAATGCATCTCAATGCTGGCTTGTCAAACATCGAAGGAGTTGTTCATGGCCTGTCCATGTGTTCTATGGTGATGAGATTTTCCTCACCGGCAGAGAATGAAGCTCAGATTGCGGTTCAAATCCCCTAGTTCTTATGTCAAGAGCGATGGCAGCTTTTTGCGGTTTGGTGGTGTCTGAGCATGGCACCTGCTGCCAAGCCACTCACTTATGTATCTCGGCCAATCAAAGATGAGTTCTAGCACAGTGCAGCAATTGTAGGTGTTGAGGATGCTTGTAGATGAAAGGACATATAAACGCATAGGCAGCGTAGGGTATCAATGTCTTGCTGGCCATGAACCTCATGCACATGATCACAGACAGGTCTAAATAAGAAAGGATAAATTGCCTAACTTGGACGAGTCACTTGCGAGCTCCCAGCCATGGCTGTAAGAGGCCCAGGTGGTCAAGCATCATGTGGAAGCAAGGCAGAAAGCACATGAGACCTAAGGAGACATAACAAATGCATGTGAAACATGACAAAACAGGAGGGAAGGGGGGGGGTGGGGAAAGCAGAAAACACAGCCTCTTGAGGCCTGTGCATGAGAGAGAGATGATGGTCATGAGTATAGAGAGCATGAGTAGAATGTGTGTGGAAAGCTCAGTTTGCAAATTAGAAATGACATGTGTGCATTTAGTCACATGGCCAAGTACAATCCATTGAAAGCAACACCTGTGCCAGGCATTGTACCATCAATGTCTTGCTGGCCATGAACCTCATGCACACGATCACAGACAGGTCTAAATAAGAAAGGATAAATTGCCTAACTCAGATGAGTTGCTTGCGAGCTCCCAGCCATGGCCACAGAGTGTGTGAGCAGTGTACCACAAGGTGCAACAGTTGCGAACTGAGGCTGGAGAGCAGTGCAAGATGATCCCAACCGAGAAAGGCAAGGCAAGGGATCAGAGATTGTGCCAGGCAACAGTGCTAGGGTCGAAAGAGCCGGAAGGGTGGTCATACAAGGTGGCCCAGGTGGTGGTGGCACGATTGGCAGCTGATCAGTCAACATACCAGCAGAAGCAGTTGCTGTGCCAGCAGCCAAGGCCACAGATGGTATCTGCATCCACACCATTGGAGGCTGCCCACGTAGCAGCTCCCTGGTGGAAGGAGTGGCCAGAATAGGCTGCTGGCGAGATCTGGCAGGTGGTGCGGCAACAATGGAGCATGGAGACAAAAGAGCTGCGGTCGAAGGGTTGACCACCCTCAAGGAGGAAGAGTGGCTCATGCAGTGCACGATGCTGGCAGATGACCCAGAGGGCAGCCACGGTGCATGTACTGAGGGTGACAGCAGGTGCTGTGAGTGTAGCACCCCACCAAAAGGGGTCAGTCTTGCTGGCTGGCAGCACAATGGTGGTGTAGGAGTAGTCAGTCACAAAGGAGACTGAGGAGACAGTGAGCATGTTGGGAGAGTCCAGCGCTTCCCATATGAACTCACCAGCATGCAAGAAACAGGCAAAGGCAATGCAGAAGGCAGCACGGAACATGCGATGGTCACTCTGGATGGGACAGATGGAAGGGAGGGCATGCACCAACTGCTGGAGGAGGGGGAGGGTGATGGGGAGCTTGGCTGCCAGGAGGGGGTCACCAACAACACGCTTGAATCCACACACAACTCATTCCAGGTGCTCAGAGGCGAAGGCTGAGGTAGAGAGGCCAAGATTGATGTGCCAGGACTTGAGCATTGAGAGGTCCTGTTTGAGTGTGCTGTAGGACTTACCAGCAGCATGGTGATGAGCAACCCATTCGATGAGTGAGGTGTCAGCAGCAGGGAAAGGGGTGGCAAGGTGGAGAGTGTGGGCAATGAAGGTGGAGAAATTGGCACAGACTGTGGCAGATTGCATGCATGTGCTGGCAGCGAGGCCATTCCAGAGGAGGAAAGAAGCCCTGGAAGAGAGGCCAGAGACCTGCACAAAACTAGCTGGTGGGGCAGAACCGCTGGGGCATGGAAAGGCAGAAGAGTGAAGGCCTGCAGGTACATCTGCTGAATAAAGGTGAAGTGGCAGTGGGAGAGAGCATCAGCGAGCACATTAGTTTCAGAGCTGACATGGACAGGGACCAGGTCAATGTGCCATTGCAAGCACAGGGAGAAGATTTCCTGGAAGAGTACCTGGGTCTGAGGATCATGAATCGAGCCCTTCCAGAGGCTGTACTCAATGTTCTCATTGTCAACATGGACAACAACGCAACGGGGGCCAGACCAGAGGGGAGAGAAGCAATGAAGGGCTTCCAGAACAGCAAGCGCCTCGAGGAACTGGATATCCTTCTGTCAATGGTGGTGGGAAAGCTCATGGGAGAAGACAGCAGAGGGGTGGTCCATGTCGCCCCAGTGTGCACCAATGCACCGCTTGGAAGCATCAGACCAGATGTGCTCAACAAAGAGTGGGGAGGGCTGAAGAAGGGAGATGCCATCCCAAGACTGGAGGGTGGAGATCCACCAGAGCAACTCCAGGCGAGTTGCCTTGCTGATGTGCCAACCAAAGGGTGCCTTGTAGTGGGTGTGCACTGCATTGTAGAGTTGGTGGAGGAAGGCTCAGCCATGGGGGGTGATGCACATGACAAACTGGAGGTGACCAGTCACCCGTTGAAGCTTGAGTAAGGAGGCATGACCCTTAACCACAATGCAGGAGCATAACTGTAGGATACATTGGCAGTGATCCCAAGTGATGGAGGCAGTCTGGGCAACTGAGTCCAGCTCGATGCCCAGTATCTTGAGTTTGGTGGTGGCCCAGAAAGTCTTCTTGCAGCTGATGTGAAAACCAAGTGCAGCGGCCGCCAGACTGAGCACCTGGATGGGTGTGGCAGGGTCAGCAGAGGCATTGGATGTGCTGAAGAAATTGTCGAGATAGTGAGCTACTTCCAAATGGGAAGAAGGCATAGGCATCATGGACTGCAGGCCAAAGGTGGTAAGCCAGTGCAGAAACTCAGCAAAAAGATTGAACAAGAAAGGTGAGGAGCAGCCCCCAAATGCTAGAGCACATTCCTGATAATGATGGCCATCGAAATGGATGCCCAAGAGCCTGGCATCAGATTCAGCCATGATGATGTGGCAGAAGGCATCTTCCAAGTCAGCCTTCCAGAGAGAGGCACTAGGATGCTCTTGAACAAAGGATATGATCGCATCCAGATTCTCGTAATGGATGGTGACAAAGGAAGGGTGGATGCCATTGTTGATAGAAGGCAGGCAGGCACCTGGGCAGCATGGGTGGGAAAGGTGATAGATAGTGCACCATTTATCACTGTGGGGTTTGGGCACTACACCAACTGGAGAGCAGACCAGATGAACTTGGTCAGGATCGGCCATGCAGCAAAGTTGACCTTCGCTTAAGTGCACCTCAATTTCCTGACGAAGATGGTGGACATCATCCAAAGCCATAGGCAGGTTGGGCACACCAAGGTGGGCTGAGGAATGCAAGGGCCCATCGTACCCAAGCTTGACACCATGGCAGAGGGCACCATGCAGCTGGGAGGCAAAGGCCTGGTTGGGGTAGTGGTCTAAGAAAGGGGACCAGTGACACAGCTGAAGGGTGCCAGCTGTGGCAGGGGTGTCTGTGGTGTCGAAGATGGGCTGCTTGCACAAGGTGTTTGGCCTTGGTGGTGGGGGGGAGCCTGCGAGGAAAGAAAGGAGGTGTCTGGAGGTGGAGTCAGATGATAGATTGGCAATGCCATGAGGGGCAATGCGGTCCAGAGGGGGACCTGGCGCTGTTGGTGGTGGCACAGGCCCAGAGGAAAGTGCTGTTGGGAGCAGCGCAGGCTGGAAAGAAAATGCTGTTGGGAGCAGTGCGAGCTGGGAGGGAAGTGCTGTTGGGAGCGGTGTGAGCAGAGAAAGGGGTGCTGTTGGGAGCGGCACAGGCTGCAGATGTGATGAGGCATCTGAGTGAGAAAACAAACTCACCATCGCTCAAGGCACCTTTTTGGGGAAGGTGGTGCTGGTAGTGCCACTGGCTTTGTTAGAAGAGGCGAAAGCGGTGCAATGAAGGAGGCCATGTGGGCCCTTGCAATGAATGCAGATGTGAGGGCATGTGCAACTGAGGCAAGGCTGGCCTGTGTTGAAACACTTGCAAGGGTCTCCTAAAGTATTGGTGCCTGCCGATTGCTGGGAGCGACCAAGTCACAAAGACTGAGAGGCTGGGCATGAAGAGGAGCTAGCATCAAAGCGAGAACTGGTGGAGGCTGGAGGAAAGGGGTGGAACAAAGGAACAAGAATATGACTGTGAGACTTGGCATCCATCATAGCCCACTCGCTGATGGCTCCCATGCCAAAACGTTTCCAGCAGACTGCCAGATGATACTCAGTGACAGCATGCCAAGTGTATGTGCTGTCAAATTTGAGTAAGTGCTCCAGATGTGCGAGGAGGGTGCCATTGAGGTCGAGGTCCTTGGTGTGGCAGACTCTGATATCAACATAGACAAGCCAGACCTGAGCCAGGGTGGCGATGCTGGGAAGCGCCTTGACAAATGAGGAGGTACAGCTCTCGGTGGTATCCTCTGCCAGGGTAAGGTGGCCATCAGAGAAGACGAAGCCAGAAGGGTGAGCCAGCTCCTTGGAGACTTGTGACTCTGGGTTGCACAGCTTCACAAGATGCTCAGGGCAGAGCTGATTGTGAGCAACGAGGTCAACAACCTCAGAGGAGACCCAGGGGAAGCAACAGGAGGTGGAGAGCGAAGGCAACTCACCTGTGGTAACAGGGGGTTGACCAGCAGAGGGGAGTGCTGGTGCTGCTGCTGGTGAGGTCAGGGTTTCAAGTGGTGGAGGTGGAGCCTGCGAGAAGGAGGGTGGAGCCTGGGAGGAAAATGGAGCTGGTGAGGAGGGCAGCAAGGTATGAGCTGTATGTAAAGTGCTGAGCAGCTTGCTGAACTGGCTATCGAGGTGATCCTCTAAGTGAGCCAAATGATGGTCAACTCAGTGCTCGAGTGCAGCAACTGATGCTGTGGAGGCAAAGGTGCCAGGTGCATTGTCAACATGGGCAGAGGCTGGGGAGGAGCCTAGGAAGGGGGGTGAGCAGGACTGGGACCAGCGAATGGAAGGGGTATGGGTGCTGGGAGGGGATGGCAGTCGCTCAGGAAGAGTGAGAGCAGCCAAAGGATGCTGGAGGCAGCTAGCACAGGTCTTGTTGACACCCCTGTGCAAGCTGGTGAAATGCTCAGGCAGCAGCCGATGCTTGCAACAGATGCAAGGGTCATGTGGTGGAGCCATGAGAGAACACTCTGGAGAGCGAGTGAGATGGTGTGCCAAGCTGAGCAACACAGGATCGCAGAGCAGACAGTCGACTGAGCAACTGGGAGGTGACTTTAGAGAGTGTGCATGGGTTTGCCAGACCCAGTGCAGGATCACAAAGCCATCAACAATGGCATTGGGTGCCCATCTGCTCATCAGGATCAATGCTTGACATTGCTGAGCTATGCAACGATGACCGTTCACTGCAAAGCTGGCAGTGCTGCTGCTACTGGGGACCAACCAGTAGATGAACTGATGTGTTTGAGCACACCAAGCCCACCAAGACCTATTCTTGGCACTGTCAGGCCCCAGCAAAGGTCGATCACCATGAAAGTTGGTGGTGCTGCTGCTGCAGGGACCAAAGCTGTGGTGGACAGTCCCTCCAAGGAAGAGTAGTGGGGGTCACACAAGCACACCATACCACACAGTGGCCACCACACAAGGGTGTTCCTGGTCCATCAGGCCAGGGGCGAGTTACCTCAGTGCGAGGCCTGCTGGACACAGTTTCATTACCATGTCAATCGTGATGAGCTGCCAAGGAAATGAGCACAACCGAGGGCGATCAACCCACTCAGCACAGCTTGGTCGGACCCCTGGGCACAACTCCAGAGGTGGCATGTTGGTGGTATCTGTCACAGCACACCAAGCTGTGGGACCACATTACCCTTGGAAGTTGGAGGGCCTGTCGCTCGATTGCAACCTACTGGATCAAAGGGGAGGTGTGCATGAGATGGGCAGCAGTCGCAGCAAGGGAGAGGGGAAGGGGAGGGGGGGGAAACCACACCGACCGATGGGGCAAGGTTGAGAAAACAGTGTGGCCCAAACGAGCGAGACTGGTTGAACTGGACACCCTATGTTGGCCAGGGTAGCGAAAAGGAGGGTTGTGAGTGGAAGTGAGAATGAGTGACTGTGCTAGCCAGGAACAAGCAGCATGTGTAGCTGTGAAGGTAGAAAGCAGAGATCAAGAAAGAAAGCAGAAAACACAGCCTCTTGAGGCCTGTGTGTGAGAGAGAGATGATGGTCATGAGTATAGAGAGCACAAGTAGAACGCATGTGGAAAGCTCAGTTTGCAAATTAGAAATGACACATGTGTGTTTAGTCACATGGCTGAGTACAATCCATTGAAAGCAATGCCTGTGCCAGGTGTTGTACCATTCTTGGCATTTGACATTTGCAGAAGGTGAGAAGGTAATATCAACCCTACCTCTCCCTGAAAAAGCGTTAACGTAATTACTGTAGTACACATGAAACTGTAGTACCCATGAAATAAATTCAGTTAGAATTCTGCATGTCTGATGGAGGTGCCTTGCATGATCACCTCAATAACCCATCATCACCATCACCAGTCCCCACCAAACCCTTCATTCCCCACCACAGGTGGTATCACTATTTCCATTCACCGCAATCTTAACTACATTTCTATACCATTTCCATGTGTTTGTGCAACAAATGCTGCAGAACACCTCTTCGAAGCGCTCTCCTGCATCATGGGCACTGTCTGCAGCAGCCTGTGATGAGAAGGAGGCCCAAATCCAGCATGCTTTGGCTGAATGGAATGCTGGACACCATAAGAACTTGTCCACCACTGCTGCAGCTCATCAATTGCCATGGCAAACACTTGTGGACCGCTCAAAAGGCCAGACTCTGAAGAAAGATGCTCAGACTGACCAACAAGCTCTTTCACCAGCAGCCAAGACTGCCCTGGTGGAGCACATCCATCACTGTGCCACTGGTGGCTTTCCTCTAAATGCTGCTGATGTCCATATGTTTGCTCAGGGCCTTGCACATGGCAATCCTGCCAGCCCAGGCACACACAAACTTGGACACAATTGGCTCTCTGCATTCATACTCAGGCACCCATCGATCAAGTCATGCTGGTCATGGTGCCTGGAGAATGCACATGTATGCTCCACAGACAGAGAGGGTATACAGAACTGGTTTCACAGGCTTCTAGAAGCCATTCAGGAACACAAAATATCATCCAACCACATCTTCAACATGGACAAGACTGGGTTCCTGTTTGGTCAGGGCGGTTCTCAGTGTGTGCTTGTGCCTGCAGGTGATCATGCAAGCCAGTTCAAGGCACAGCTGGGTAACTGAGAGTCTGCAATGGTGATTGAATGCATTGGTAGCAGTGGTCAGGTACTACCACCGCTCATTATCACCAAAGGCCACATTCATACTGTCAGTGAGCAGTGTCACAGGACATAAAATCGAACTCGAATTGAGATCGATGTTAAATGCATCTTACAGTCAATCTCAGATGAAATCGATGTTAAGCTGGCCTTATCATCAATTTCATCCACAGGGCTGTATGATGCTGTGGAATGAAAATGACAAGCAATGACTATGACTGCACCTCCCCAAAGGGGTTGAGGGTGATCAGCGATGAGGTTGGCAGCACCTGGAGGATGCTGTTGATGACCCTAGGCCAACCAGTAATGGCTGGGTGAGGTGCAGGGGCCCATGCGAAGATAGGGGGAGCCTGCAGGAAGGAAGGAGAGTCCGACACTGGCTCGAGGCTGTGGAGCCAGTGAAGAGGTAGTGGCTGGAGGCCAGTGGCGAGTCTCTAGGACAGAAGGGGCAGGCCCTGACACTGGCCTGATGCTGGTGGCAGGACACTCTGGAGCAACTGCCACCAGCATACACACATGCATATATATATACACACACTCCCTGTACAAGTGGAGAGGCAGGGCCTCATCCACTCTATCATTCATTAACTTGTCAGTATGTTTAGTATCTCTACACTCACACTCATTGTCTTGTAGGGTAGCAATCTTAGGCATTGCTACTACTCAGTGTGCCTCCATTCAAGTCAGAGAACATATAGACAGCAGTCAGAACCACCACTGGCACCACAGGCATCACCTGTGCAGGTGGAACCTACACCACAGTCCTGGAACCTCCACCAGTACCATTACTATATGATGATGCTGACTACTGGCAATGTACAGCCTCAAGCATCATCCCTGATGATGGCGGTGCAGTTCATCAGCACTGCATACCTACATGAGGACAGTTAGCCCACTCCTGTCAAGTGTAGGACACCCACTAGGCTACCACGAACATGCTGCATTACCTCTGGATGGAGTGGCAATGGTGGTCAGCTGACATCGAGCATAAGAGGCAGTTAACATCGATCTCAAGTGAAATCGACATTTACTGGCTGTTAACCTCGAATTCAAATGAAATCGATGTTTACCTTGAGTTAACATTGATTTCACATGTCTGGCACATGACTGCTGACATTAGAGTGGATCGTTCAAGCAGTGCCCCACATTCACTATGGCACCTGATGATCAGTCTGAGGAGCACCTCAGAGCCATCAACCTCAGGTCAGTGGTAGCCATGCTCCAACAGATGATGGAGCAACAGTGACAAGAAGCTGAAGCGAACCGAGAATGGCAGCGAGCCATGCTAGGAAACTGCAGCTGTATCAAGGTGAGGAGCTGACTACACCATCACCAGTAGGCCACACAAGGTTGGCCCCTCCCTTCAGTGAGTCAACAACAGCTCAGACCAGGTTTGCCCAAGTGGAGGATCCTCAAACACCAATGCCCAGGGCAATGGCGAAGGTATGGCCTGCAGAGTTCAGCAACATCGACATTTATGCAACTCCCACAGGCCCTAGGCACCATCGTGAGCCCCTCAAGCCCATCACCATGTTCAAAGGCAAGGGCCAGGAGCCTAAGGCACTCCCTGCAGACATGAAGATCCCATTTCCCAAGCTGGATACCAAGGATGTTGAGCTGTTCCTCATCAAGGCCAACAACTGGTTCGCTCAATATGGTATCACAAGCCATCAGCATCGGGTGGCCATTGCTTTGGAATGATTGGAAGGATCTGCCAAGGAATGGTGGGATTCTAAGCTACAGGTCAACCCTAAGCTTCAGGGACAACTGTTCCATGACTGGGACATGTTCTGTGCCCATTTGAGGGATCAGTTCAGTCAGATGGTCAACTTGTTCACCACCTATGCTGAGCTCTCCATCCTCCATCAAGCCAGCGATGAACCAGGCATGGCCATGCACTATGTTGAATGTTTCCGAGACCTAGCAAACCATGCAGGCTTCGATGGGAACCCTAAGCTCATCATGGGTCTCTTCAAGATGGGTCTCACTGCCAGGATGCATCAAAAGTTCGAGCATGATCCCCCTTCCAACCTCTGGGAATGGTATCACAGTGTGGAGAGCATTGACTGCATTCAAACCTTGGATGCCAACAACACCCATCTCCTCTCGACCCCAGCTCATCCTGCTAGCATGGCAGCACCCACTACAGACAAGGGGAAAGGGAAGGAGGCACTGCTGTTTAGCAACAGGACAAGTGGTTGGGGTCAATGTAGTGGAGCTGTACCTAATACCATCCCTAGGAGGCCTTTGCCTCCTCACTTGGCTCAGAAGCTGCTGGTAACCAACATCGGTGGCACCACCTTCGGACCAGACCAGTGCAGCCTATGTGGCCAGACAGGCCATTGGCGGTGCAACTGTCCCAAGGCTGTGCCCAGAGTACCCAGCCCACCAGCTGCACCTTGCAGCCCTGCTCCACAGAGTGGCTGCATTTACATCATCAATGAGCAAGCTGATGATGCTGAAGATGATGAAGAGGCATCTGAGGAAGGCAACCAGGAAGCCAACATCGACCTGGCTGCCTATGCTGACAAGGATGAGGAGAATGCCCAATCCCAGGAAGGTGATGCCGACCAGGGAAACAGGCATGGGACAGTGCACTGATGGCATGTGTTGCCCTGAATCCATCCTTGTCATCACACTGTACATATCAAGACTGTCGTTTCTGTTTCTCTGCAGCATCATGGAAGCCAGTACTCAAGATCGATGGGACCATTGCTGGTCACCCAGCTTGAATGCTGGCTGACACAGGCGCCAGAGTGTCTATAATTGCTTGTACATTCATTTCAGCCCATCAAATACCCACAAAACCTATACATAAAAGAAGCATTCATGGTATTACCAGTCATACCTTACAGATCAACAGCACCACCTTGGTCACCATGGGCATAGGAGGTTACCTAGTTGGCCCTTTCGATGCAGAGGTGACAGACATTGATGACTACAACATCACCCTAGGTTACGAGCTACTCAGGAAACTCAGGCCCAGGGTAGATTGGCACACCAGTACTCTCGATTTCCAGCCCAGCCTCGAAATCGAAGTTAAGGGGCAGTTACCATCGATTTCATCTGAAATCGATGACAAATGCTGCATATCTTCGATTTCAACCGAGATCCAAGATAACACATCCTTAATGTCGATTTTGGCAACCAATCTTGTAGCTCATGGGAACAAGTTTGTCTCTGCTGAACAGCTCATACAAGCAGCCCTCCACGATGGTCCCATAGGATGCATGCTCCTGGATGTTGATCCTGACATGGTACCCATGTACAGCTTCATCCCTACAGGCAGTGACAAAGGTATCGAGATGGAGGTTGAACCTCAGGAGGAGCCAAAGGCGAAGGAGATACCTGAGGAATACCAGGATCTCCATCAGGTCTTCTGTGAGACTGAAGCTGACAAGTTGCCTCTGAGGATGGACCATGATCTCTCGATTGAGCTATTGCTGGGCACCCAACCACCTCAAGGGCCTCTGTACTTACAGGGACCCAAAGAGCTGGAAGAGTTGCGCAAATACCTCGATGAGAACATCACAAAGGGCTTCATCCATCTGTCAAAAAGTCCAGCATGCTCACCTGTGCTCTTTGTACCGAAGAAGGATGGAGGCCTCTGGTTATGCATTGACTACCAAGGCCTCAACAAGGTTACAGTGAAGAATCGTGCCCCATTACCCCTCATCGAGGAGCAGCTCTTCCTACTATGGAAGGCCAAGGTCTACAGTAAGCTGGATCTCAAGGCAGCATATAACTTGGTACACATCGCAGACAGCAACAAATGGAAGACAGCCTTTGGTACTCAACTTGGGCTCTATGAATACCTTGTCATGCTGTTCAGGCTGGTGAACGCTCCCTCACACTTTCAGTCGCTTGTTAACAGTATCTTCCATGATATCCTTGATATCTATGTGGTGGTATACTTAGATGACTTCCTCATCTTCAGCAACCACCTGAAGGAGCATGTTGGCCATGTACATGAGGTGCTACAGCAACTACGCAAGCACTGACTCTTCACAAAGCTGTCGAAATGCAAGTTCCACACCATGACCATCGAGTTTCTAGGCTATGTTTTCATGCCACAAGGAATCAAGATGGATGAAGCGAAGGTATGGACCATTAAGGAATGGCCAGTCCCTGAGTCGATCCATGACATCCAGCACTTCCTTGGCTTCACCAACTTCTATCGATGATTCATCTCACACTTCACATGCATTGCAAGGCCCCTTACATCATTAGTCAAGCCAACCGAGCACTTCAAGAAGTTCAAGCTGCCAGAGGAGGCAGAGAGGGCATTCCACAGTCTCATCATGGTGTTCACATCAGCAGGGGTACTCCGCCATTTTGATTACCACCTGCCCACATGAATGGAGACTGATGCCAGCGACTATGCTATAGCTGGAGTCCTCAAACAGGAGCATGAGGGACGATGGCATCTGATTGCCTTCTACTCTTGCAAGATGAATTCAGCAGAGCGAAACTACAAGATCCATGACAAGGAACTGCTTGCAGTGGTGGCATGCCTGACCCAGTGGTGCCATATGCTGGCAGGCCTGCTGTCGCAGCTTGTCATACTCACAGACCATGAAGCACTCAAGTACTTCAAGTCCCAACGATGCATCAATGGTTGACAAGCTTGATGGGCAGTGCTACTAGCCAATTTCGACTTCGTTCTACAATACAGGCCAGGGGACAAAGCAGGTGAGCCTGACACCTTGACAAGGCAAAGCAATATGCAGCCCACTGGTGAAGAATGAGAGCACAATGTTCGACAGCTGCTGCTGGCCTGACTATTTGCTGAACCCAATGCGAAATCGATGATAAATGCCATTAAATGTCAATCTCAAATGAGTTCAACTGAAAACATGCATAATTGTTGAACTCAATTGAGTTCGACCATAAGGGATGATAATCATCGATCTTGTGAAGCACCTCCAGCATTGCCCTCTATGGCAGATATCATAGCAGGAGGATTCAAGGAGCTTGTCAGGACCTTCCAGCCCCTCAACTGTGAACTAGTAGAGCTGTACAATCAAGGCCAATTTGAGCTCAAGGATGGCTTATGGTACAAAGATGGCCATTTGGTTGTGCTGAAGGCCACACTGCCTGGCAAGCAAGGCAGCAACAACACCAGAAGTGCAGCCAAGGTATGAGACCAATCCCTATCGGTTGAGCACCTGTGCTACATGGTGATGTTGCAGTGCCATGATGGACCGACAGCTGGGCATGTTGGGTGCAATGCTATGCTGGAGCTAGCATGACAGCACTACTACTGGCCATGCATGGCTGCATGGATCACAGACTATGTAGCCAGCTGCCCAGTGTGTGCTCGATACAAGGCCCCACACCATTGGCCATACAGCCTTTTGCAACTGTTGTCCACACCCAAGCAGCCTTGGGGCTCGATCTCCATGGACTTCATTGAAGGACTGCCACCTTTGGAAGGCTATGATTCAATCCTAGTTGTGGTTGACCATCTTACCAAGTTCGCTGTCCTAGCACCGACACATAAGTCAGCAACCTTGGAGGACACCACCAAACTCTTAGAGACCATGGTCTTTGTACATTTTGGCACACCAGACCACATTGTCTCTGATCGAGGACAGCAGTTCATATCAGCAGCCTGGAAGAGGTTCACTGCCACCCTTGGCATCAACCACTCTCTCAGCACAGCCTACCATCCACAAACCGATGGACAGACTGAATGGGTAAACCAAGTTGTTGAGCAGTACCTCCATATGTACTGCAACTATGAACAAGACAACTGGCATGCCCTGTTGGCCATGGCTGATGGCCATGGCTGAGTTTGTGTACAACAACATGGTACATAGCAGCATTGGCATATCACCGTTCTTTGCATGCTACGGTTGGAATCCCAAGTCTCACCTGGAGATCCCAGAGCAACTTGGAGTACATGACCTGGGACAGCATGAATGGCTCATGACTACCAAGGACCGGATCAAGTATCTCCAGGAAGCCATTCAGCAAGCACATGCACAGACGGTTGAGCAATACAATCGCAAGCGCAAGGATGTGGAATTCAAAGTCAGTGACCTCATTCACATCAACTGCAAGAACTGGAAGACTCGACAACCCAGTCCCAAGCTCGACACATGCTTTGCAGGCCCCTTCCCCATCCTGGAATGCATCAGACAGCAAGCATATTGTCTACAACTTCCAGTGACCTTCAAGGTCCACAACATTTTCCATGTCTCCATGCTGGAGAAGCAGCCAGCAAGCCAATTGGCAGGGCGCAACAAGCTCCCTGCACAACCACCATTGCACAATGATGAGCTGGAGTATGAGGTTGAGCACATCCTCAACCATCAAATCCATCATGGCCAGCTCCAGTACAAGGTGTTCTGGAAGGGCTATCCCAAGGAACAGGCAACCTGGGAGCCTGCCAAGAATCTCAATTGCCCTGACCTCATCCAGGACTATGAGGTTTCGAGGGGGGGAGGCATCCCCACTCGAGAATAGGGCCATCTCCTCAGTTTTGCGAAATTGAGGTTAACAGTGTGTTACAGTTGAACTCGTATGAAATCAATGTTAAAAGCGAGTTACAGTTGATCTCATGCAAAATTGAGGATTATGTGACTTTATCCTCAATCTCAAAAAGGTCAGCCCTGCAGGAGGAAAAGTGGCTCCAGTCTCAGTGTCAAAGCTCATCAGACACTCACAAGGCACATACCAGAGGACAAGGGGAACAGCAGTGGATTTCAAAGGGGACAAACACAGCACGAGAAGAGGGCTAATCTACATGTTGATGTAGAAGGGCTTGCCATCCTCACCCTCAGGGACCAGCAGAGGGGACAATGGCATATCCATGGGCAGTGGAGGACTGCCAGGGCAAGAGTGCGACTCATGGGGCTGGCGCTCACTCATGAGAGCACTGTTTGCCACCATGTACTGGCACATGGTGTGCAGGACACCAGGGAAGTCAGCATCGTCAAGATGCCAGAGCCACACCATGGCCTCCGCCCAGCAACGATCATGGGTAGGTGGATACACATGGTTGTTGTGGCACACCTTACCCATGCTGACCCCCTCAGGCATCGAAAGGTGGGTGTGCTCAGTGCCATGCTCGCAGCAGCCATGCTGCCAGCCCAGGAAATCACCACAGTACACAAAGGCCAGGTGGTGAGCAACGGTCTGATTGCAATGGGTGATGCCTGCTGCATGGCAGTGCACACACGAGGCAGGGACACAGCATCATCAACCCAACAGGTCCACAAACATCGACAGGAAGCAACTATGCCACAGAAACAAAACAAGGGGTTAGTGAATGACCCTGAAATGAGCAGTAAGAAGGAAATCGGAGGGGAATACTCATGGGATCTGGAGCGCTTTGCAGCATGCACACATCCAGGTGGGCCAGGGAGCTGAACCTTCAGTCAGGTGACACATGATGATGTTGCAGGTATGCTGATCCACAGCATCGCCCTGAGCGATGGTCCAGAGCTCAGGGTAGAGGCCAGCCATGTAAAGGATCAGCAGCACTGGGGCCCAGAGTACCTGGGTCCAGGCAGCAATCTCAGCCCAACTTGGAGTGTGGGCCACTGGCAGCGATGGAGAAGGGCAGTGCAGAGGCACCAGGGGAGGAGGTGTGTGCCTGCCAATGGAGGGGGTGTCCCTCCACATCACACCTGGAGGAGGAGGCAATGGAGTGTAGGCAGGTGTACCCAGCACCTCAGGTGTATGCCAGTGTGCCATCCAATTGAGCCAGTTCAGCCTCATAGTGATTGTGGTGCTCCTTGCTGGGAGCATGCATGCCCAGGAAAAGAGGTTCGAGCACAGGAGGGCCATGCGAGGCCAACTCCACCAGGGAAGCAGCCACAACTTCCTCAACAGGCATGACAGCTGTCTCAGAAGTGGCACAGGGTGCCACAAGATCCGAGGGCTGCCCATCAGCAGAACCCATATCGACACCAGAAGAAGCAGGGCTGATGCCCTCCAACTGCACTGAGGCAGGAGCAGTGTCACCAATGGCTGAGGGAAGCTGAGCCACAGGAGCAGCAGGGGAAGCAGAGCAACAGTGATGAAGAGCCGTGCGAGGAGCAATGGGAGCTGCTCGATGAGTCAAGCAGCATAATGGGGGGTTGGAGGTGGGAGCTGACATGGTAAGTGGTGATGGTGTCACAGTAGATGATGATGAGGAGAAGGAGGAAAGGAAAAGGAAGGAATGCCACCAACACCACGAATACAGGCCACTCCTTTTCTGTGCAGGCCGTGAAGGAATAGGCTCTGGACAGACTTCATTACTTCGCAGGAGCTCAGCTCTGAAAACAGGGGTAATGTCACAGGACATAAAATCGAACTCGAATTGAGATCGATGTTAAATGCATCTTACAGTCGATCTCAGATGAAATTGATGTTAAGCAGGCCTTATCATCGATTTTGTCCACAGGGCCATATGATGCTGTGGAATGAAAATGACAAGCAATGACTATGACTGCACCTCCCCAAAGGGGTTGAGGGTGATCAGCAATGAGGTTGGCAGCACCTGGAGGATGCTGTCAATGACCCTAGGCCAACCAGTAATGGCTGGGTGAGGTGCAGGGGCCCATGCGAAGATAGGGGGAGCCTGCAGGAAGGAAGGAGAGTCCGACACTGGCTCGAGGCTGTGGAGCCAGTGAAGAGGTAGTGGCTGGAGGCCAGTGGCGAGTCTCTAGGACAGAAGGGGCAGGCCCTGACACTGGCCTGATGCTGGTGGCAGGACACTCTGGAGCAACTGCCACCAGCATACACACATGCATATATATATACACACACTCCCTGTACAAGTGGAGAGGCAGGGCCTCATCCACTCTATCATTCATTAACTTGTCAGTACATTTAGTATCTCTATACTCACACTCATTGTCTTGTAGAGTAGCAATCTTAGGCATTGCTACTACTCAGTGTGCCTCCATTCAAGTCAGAGAACATATAGACAGCAGTCAGAACCACCACTGGTGCCACAGGCCTCACCTGTGCAGGTGGAACCTACACTGCAGTCCTGGAACCTCCACCAGTACCATTACTATATGATGATGCTGACTACTGGCAACATACAGCCTCAAGCATCATCCCTGATGATGGCAGTGCAGTTCATCAGCACTGCATACCTACACCAGGACAGTTAGCCCACTCCTGTCAAGTGTAGGACACCCACTAGGCTACCACGAACATGCTGCATTACCTCTGGATGGAGTGGCAATGGCAGTCAGCTGACATTGAGCATAAGAGGCAGTTAACATCGATCTCAAGTGAAATCGACATTTACTGGCTGTTAACCTCGAATTCAAATGAAATCGATGTTTACCTTGAGTTAACATTGATTTCACATGTCTGGCACATGACTGCTGACAAGCAGCAGCAAATGGAAAATATTCCAGCCACATGGCAGTTCTCGAAGGGACCAAGTGGGTGGACCGATAATGAACTCACTGTACTGTGGATAGAAAAGATCTTTGACATGATCACAAGGCTGTCATCACCATCAGAATGGTGTCTGCTCATCATCAATGGCCACAGATCACACACAAGCTCAGAGTTCTTGGATGCTCTCTGGCAGCAGCACATTGTACCACTGTGTTTGCCTGCACACTGTACACATGTCATGCAGCCATTGGATGTATCTATTTTTGGACCATTGACTGCAGCATAACCAGCGTTTGGTGACAGATCTGGCTCCACATGTGCCTGCAGCAGGTATTGACAAGGCACAGTTTGGAACCTTGTATGCCCAGGCACATGCCAAGGTGCTAACCCCTGCAGCAGCAAAGAAGGCCTTTCAGGACTCTGGAATGACCACCAGTCCAAGTCCTGACAAGGTTCTGGACCAACTTGCAGGGTTGGCTTCTGCAGGTCACCGATCTGGGGCTCCACAGCCAGCGGCACTGGAATCTGAAGCCATTCTGCAGCCAAGCACATGAATCAACAACATGCTCAATGACTTCAGGAATGCTGAGTTGCTGAGAGAGGCATGTGGCCTGAAATGAGAGCTTATCGAAGCATTCCAGGCACCACAGGCTGAGAATGCAGCATTGCAGGCAGAAAATGTGGTATTGCAAACTCAGGAACAAGCAAATGCTGTGAAAAGGAGGAAAGCACAGCCAAGGACACTTGTAGGAGATTGTATGGTGTTGACAAAGGAACGCATGATCACCAGGGAGCATGCTGAGCAAGAACTTGTGGAGAAGCAGCCAGTGATCGCACAGCACCAGGAGCAGCTCAGGAGGAGGCAGGAGCAACTTGCTGCAGCAGATGATGATGACAAGCTTGATGATGACGACGAGCAGGTTTTGGCATCGTTGGCCACCCCTGCTCCACTACCACAGACATTCCTCAACCTTCTCGATGATGGCAAGGCTCTCAGCACTGTTGATGATGATGACGATGCATTTCTGACCATCTTTTATGATGAGGTTCCACAGGCTAGCACTTCACGCAACACACTCTAGTTCTCACATTCAGTTTTGTAGCGTAGCTTCTCATGACCATTGCAATGTGAGTTTCGTGACTGGTTATATTGACAAACATGCTTGGTCATGATCATGGCAAAGTACTGACATCAAACTTTCGATTATTCATAGATTTCACAGGTACTACAGTTTCACGGGTACTACAGTTTCACAGGTACTACAGTTTCACGGGTACTACAGTTTCACAGGTACTACAGTTTCACGGGTACTACAGTTTCACGGGTACTACAGTAATTACGTTATGTACAAACCAGTACTGACTGCACTGACTGCACTGTTTTTCTGAGCCAAGTGGGGTTTCTGACCGGTTTCTCTCGAATTCGCCTCTAACCCTGCAGGCCCTTCAAAGCGACTCGAACCGCTTCCTCAACTTGTCAATCCAGCTCTCCGCCATCTGGATCGGCCCCTCATATCCCGTCACCAGCCTATATGACTTATTCTCCTCATAGCTCTCGACGTTCAACTCTCCCTCTGTAAACGCCACCGACGCGATGATATTCTCGGGCGTTGCGATCCTGCCCGGCATCAGCGGGTGCCTCAGATCCGTCAGATGCGCCCACCCGCTCTCCCTCGTCGACGCCTCGAACTTGAGCAGCTCGTCGTTCGGCACGACTTCGTGCTTGAGCACGTCATGCATGATCTTCCAGCCCGCCGGGTTGATGCGTATCCTGTCCGGGTTGGCGCGGATAAAGTCGGCGGGCTCCGCGTCTTGGGAGGAGGAAGTGTTGGTGGGCAGGATGTAGGCAATCACCGCATTCTCAGAGGGAGAGGGGCGGGAGAGGAAGGAGATGGCCCATCCATCGACGGTAGAGGCGGGCTGATTGGGGCCACGAGAGATGTTGATTTGGGTGGGGTGGTAGTAGAGGCCAGTTTGCGGTTCGGGGTCTTTGACTGATGTGCGGCCGGATGTGTTGGGACGGGATGAACTTGAGCTAAAACTTCGAACATCACCGATGCGGCTTGTCGAGAACGAATTTGGCAGGCCAGCTCGTGCTTGCGAGTGAGGCTTTGACACTCTTGTAGCTACCGTCGAAAGCCCCCTTGCAATGCTTGAGAGAGTTGCTCGCGGCGGGACAGCGCTTCGGAAGCAGCTCGACGCCGAAGCAGCCACACTGCGAGGAACAAGGGTTGCGACAGATGCCATCATGGTTCCTGTGATCTTGTATCGAGTCTTGGTACGGTTCCTGATGGTGACACTTGGAAGGATTATGTACTGGAGAAAGAGTTGGCCCTTGTCCTCGAAGATGAGTGAGAAGAAGCTCACATCGAGGGATTTTGTGGAGGCTTTGAAATCACTTTTTCGGTCGCTTCCTCTCGTCACAGTTCAGGCGTGCAGTTCACGAATGGCATTCCCGAAATCCGGGGCATCACTCATATGCCACTTCAAAAAGCAAACGTACTGTATGTTCTGCTTCTAGCACCTTTCACCTTCTTTTTGACCTTACCATATAGTGCTTTTGGAGGCACAAATGAGCTGCCCAGCGCAGCACCAAGTATGTCAGGACGTTCACTGGCGGGCAGACGCGCACATACAGTCTACTGCTTGTCATGCACACTCTGGCATTTACGACTGATGGGGCACATCTAGTAGAGAAAGCATTGAAGCGTGCAAGTGACAAATAATGCTATCCCATCTGGGGAGCAAGGTTGAGGCGCTCAGCATAGGCTCACAATGCCTTCGATCGATCACAACACAAAAGCGCCCGCCATAACAGCGACAAGGGTGCATGCAAGCATGCCAGCAACATATGTGGGAACCTGCGCCGTTGTTCCCATCGCCGCGTTGGCGGCCTTGGAGCTGGTCGCAGACGCGCCAGCCGCCGAGCCGCCGCTATTGCCTGCACTGTTGCCACTGGCGCTGGCCTGAACACTGCGCGAAGCCGAGGCCGCCGTGGCCGTGAGCGAACCCAGGACGGAGCTAAGGTCCGAGTTGCTCGCGCCGCCATTGGCAACGATGGACGAGGCGACCGAGAGGTACGAGTAGGCCGCGCTGCGCTGCGATGCGAGGTAGGACGACATGTCCGGACCGAGCGACATGGTGTCGAGCCCGCCGAACTCGGAATTGATGTACTGGGAGAGCGAGGAGATGGCCGCTCCGTTGGTGTATTGAGAGAGGTTGTAGGGGTCGAACGCTGTTGCGCAACGGAAAAAAAAAAAAAAAAAAAAAAAAAAGGTGAAAGGTGAAAGGTGAAAGGGTTGAAGGGTGAGTCGTAGGTTCTCGTGTGGAAGGGGTAGGTGTGCTGAGGATAGGGCTACTTACAGCTTTGCCTCTTCTCGATGCCAGGAGCCGGAGTGGGCTGGACGTTGGCCTCGACAGCCACGATGGCCGCTAGCACGACCAGGAGCAATGACGCGAAAACCTTCATCCTAAACGCGTTGTTCGGTGTGGATAGAGGGGACACTTTCAGGTGGTGAGAAAAGGGTGCAGACGACGGAGGGGCAAACTTCCTTAGCAGGAAAGGACTCGTATGGTATTTATATCCTGCTCAAGCAAAGCCTACATTGCATTGCAGCATGAAGGGAGACGAGGCAGAGTCCCAACCTGCAGTGCTGTATCCTCGACAGCTGCAGTTCCTAGAACTGGGTTCCAATCACTTGTTGTTCCGCAGCCAGCCCCAAAAGATGGACAGGGGGCGCGGTGGATCTCCTTGGGAAGCCACGGGTACGCCTCGCTTGTGCCTCGCCGCTGCACACAGTACCAATGAAGCTCTGACTGCAGTTCAGGCCAGTCCGTGAATGTATTGCAAGGTGCAAGAGCGACACGACAGTACAGTATGTACCTGAGGTGTTGTTCGTGGGCCAGGCTCGCACTGGAGCGCAGGTACGCGTCCAGCCTCTCGTTTTGTGATATGTCTCTCGCACCTGACCCAAGCTTAATTTCTCTTCAAGAATGTCCGTCCCGTTTTCGCACTCCACCGCGACCCATTCGTCTGCCCTTTCTATAGGCTAAGAGCCGAGCTGTGGGGGGGGGAGAGAAGGCGGGCCCAGAAATGCTTTCTTTTTTACAGTATCTGTACCTCTTTGGCAAGGGCTGCGACACGGATCAGCGCCCGAGTTTGATGCTGTGTTTTGGGAGACGCTAGTGCAAGGTACTGAAATTGCTTCGTTTGCCCACACTTTTGTGTGAGCGTGGGCGATGAAATAGGACCTGGCCTCTCGCTTGACTGTGTTCCTAACTACTAGCACAATAGTGATGGTACTGCAGTGTCTTGACTCGCTTTCCTTTTCCTGCAAGGTAGGCGGCGCCACCACTTGCACGTGCGTGGTGCGTGCGAGAAAGCTCATGCAGGCAACAGAAGCACTACTTGGTTCGATGCCAAGCAACACTGGCAATCGTTCCCATCCCTCCTCTTCCACCTCTGACCTGTTAAGCATAGAAGGCGGAATTGGATCTCGGGAAGCGCTGTTTGAAAGAGTCGCTCGTGTGTTTTCAACACCTAAAGCGAGCCAAGGCTCGGCTGCGTCGCGAGTGTTCGACGTGAGAACTGTCCAAGTCGATCGCCTTCATCAGGAACATGAGCTGAGTTTCTCTCCATCGCTCTCGAAGACACTGCTACCACTTGTCGAAGTTCAAGAACATACTCTCTGGCGTCATGTCGTAATGGACCTTTCATGCTAGGCCGCGTCACCGCCCACGATAAGTGCTCGGCTACGCTAACACCATCAAACCGACACAACCGTGCTTCTCTATGCTCTCGCTTGCCCACCTTCGCTTGGCGTGTGAGATAAGTTTGGGAATCGAGACTGTATTGCGAGACACTTTTGTGCAGCTTGCCAAGCTTTAAGGTGACGTAGAACAATGAAGAAGGCGTCTACGAACTTACCAGCAGCGGGATTGGTATTTCCAGCGGAAGTCACCTCAGGTACAAACGGCTTCAATTCGAGGTCAAAGTGCCTTCCGAATGACCCGTGCTCAATGACGTTAAGCGTGAGATACATGTTTGGTATCCCGGTTCGACTTGGTATCTGCGGCCATAGAACCTTGAAAGCACCGCATCCCGTCCGATCTGCGAAGTTAAGCAAGGTATCGCCTAGTCAGTACTGCGGTGGGGGACCACGCGGGAATCCTAGGTGCTGCAGTTCTCCTTTTTTTCTTTTGCGCTCTTCCTCAATGTTAGGGCTTGAACTTTTGCTAACCTCTATCCATGCTAACCCCTTCCAATTGGAAGCTCAGGCGATCTGCCGTAGCGGCCTAGCACGGACAAGAAGGACTGACAGCGTGCCAACGGTGCCAGCGCCTGCGCGAGTGACCTGGCAATATCTTCAACCTTTGGGACATACATGCGGGGGAGGGTCTGGCGATCATTCATATTTTTGTACTCTACAAACGTTACAACAGAGCAGATTGTTTTGACCAAGAGCATGCTGTATGTGCGTAGCCTGAACTACGACCAGCACAGAACGGTTGGACATATCTATGTGCAGTGGAAAAAAATCTAGAGCTTGAGGTAACCCTTGTTGATGAGGTACTCGGTGATGATGCGAACAGCGTCCTCGATGGACGTCTTGTCGGCATCAATGTGGATCTCTGGCTGCTCCGGCTTCTCGTACGGTGCCGAGATACCCGTGAACTCCTTAATCTCGCCTGCCTTGGCCTTCTTGTAGAGCCCCTTAGGATCTCTGCTCTCGCACGTCTCGATGCTGGCATCGACAAACACCTCGATGAAGGGCAGCTTGGGCACATGTGCCTCGTGCAGCTTCCTAGCAATCTCACGGTCAGCCTTGTACGGCGAGATGAACGACGTGATCGTGATCGTGGTCGACGAAGCGAAGAGAAGCGAGACTTCGGAAATGCGGCGAATGTTCTCTTCGCGGTCCTTGGGCGAGAAACCGAGGTCCTTGTTCAGGCCGAAACGGATGTTGTCGCCGTCCAAACGGTAGGCGGACTTGTGGAGCGAGAGGAGGTGCTGCTCGAGAGCAGTGGCGATGGTCGACTTGCCCGAGGCAGAGAGACCAGTGAGCCAGATGGTGAGACCTTGTTGAGAGAGCAGCTCGGCTCGCTCTTCATACGAGACGTGGCCCGGGTGGAAGGTGATGTTGGTAGCCATGGTGATGTTTACTCTTTGACAAGTGAGTTGTAGATGGAGGTCAAAAGAGGAAGTGGGATCCGAGAAGTGTTCGAGCTGCTTTGATGAGCGTCGATGTTATGCCAAGAAGAATCACGAATTGGGTCGAATTGAATTCGAAGACTTTCTTCTCAGAGAGCCGGCAGCAGACCGCTATCAAAGTGTCCGTGCGGTAATGCAGCAGCAACAGCAGCCTTTCATTGTGATTGACTCGATCGTCAACGACAGATTAGATGCTGCATATAACTTAGCCCCCCAGCTTGATTTTTCCTAGCCAATCCAACTTCTTCGTCCTGTCTGTCCAAATGCCCTGCAGTACCCGGATTGCGCCATCCACGCAGATCATTCTTCCGAGATTGCCTTTCCGACGCGAGCGATTAGTTTGTTCCCGGCTTCGGTCTGACATCTTGCCACTTTCGAAATTTCAGCGCGTAATACCGCACATTGCGCGGCTAAAATCGTGTTGCGGGGCGGCAATACGCGCTTCCATCCTTTCTCCGCAACGCAGTGTTGTCAAGATGGGAGCTCATAACGACGATGTCTTGTTTGGTCAACGATACCAACCTTGCAAACATCCCTACTCGAGCTTTCCTGTTCTCCATCATCCACCTCAGTTCCACATCATATCATCCAGCAGGAGCTGGAATAGCCTTCCTCCAAAATGCTACGTTTGGTACAGCCGCTGCGCCTCGTCAGGACATCCGCGCTGTTGTTGAACCTTGGATCTGCTGGACGTTTCTACCCAGCGGCGCGGCCAACAATCTCACGATGCTTTTCTCGATCACATCAGACCAACTCCCCAGCAAACTCAAGCTTGGACGAATGGACACGCACCATCCAAGCACAGACTACCACAATGCACGATACCGCCGACCTGAACAAGGCCCGTCAATTGCTCCTCGTCCTGCCCAACCTCGCCGCTGCTTCAAGCCCCGTCACTTGTTCCCGCGATCTCATCTCGAAATATACTGGCGAGGATGTACTTTCACTTTCACATGGTTCTCCGATGCCACTAGGCTCTGAATTGGTGCTCTTCAACCCGCTGCTCAGCGAATGCACGCTGGCGCCTGACGGAGCCGAGAGAACCTTCGGTCCACCAGGAGGGCTCAACCAGCGAATGTGGGCCAGCGGCTCATTCGAGTTCGAACAAGGACGCCAATTGAAGGTGGGACAGGAAGTGCAGTGTGAGGTGGCGGTGGAGAGCGTGGCGCCGAAGGAAGGGGCCAAGACGGGAAGGATGGTGCTGGTGACGAGGGCCTTGGTGTATACGAATGCGGATGGGGTGGTGTTGAGGGAGAAAAGGACGCATGTATATAGGAAGCAGAGGCCGGCCAATCAGCGCAAGTACGTTCCCTTGGCTGCGGGGGAGGCGCCAAAGCCTTCAGAAGGTAAGTGCAAGCTCATCGATGTTCGATCGTGCTGGGGAACGGTTGTTAATGGATCACTGTTTGGCTTGACACAGTGGAAGAGAAGCATTCAGACTTTGGTTTTAACTACTACGCCACACGCGCCGCATTGTTCCGCTATTCTGCGGCCACCTTCAACGCTCACCGCATCCATCTGGACCCCGAGTACTGCCGCAACGAAGAAGGTCATCCAGGTACGTTCCAAAGCTTGTCTGACACCCTGCTCAACGTCGGTCGGATGTTGTGCAGCTGACTCTATCTCCCCCTTTACCGTCTCGGACAATCGCACAGACTGCCTCGTGCACGGCCCACTGACGGCAACGTTGCTTCTCAACTTGATAGCTTCCGCTGCTCACGAAGCAGCGGGACAGGTCAAAAAGTTCGAGTATCGTGCCACTTCACCGCTCACAGTCGAGCAAACCGTTCGGCTGCGAGGCGCCTGGGAAGACCGTGACCAAAAGAAGGCGTCACTCTGGGTTCTCAATGAGGCAGGCACTGTTTGCATGACTGCAAAAGCTACCTTGTTCTAACTTTACCCCTTACCACAGAGAGCGACAAGCAGGAGTAAAGCAATTTCAGGATCTGAATTATACAGTATACGTGTCCTATATGAAGGAAACAAAATCACGAAGAAGAGTATGAGTGAACAGCATCAGATCTTGGCGTTATCCTTGTCAAAATTGATCGAAACGCTGTTGACACAATGCCTCTCGTCCGTGGGCGTGTTGAACCCCTCACCCTTGAACACATGACCCAAATGTCCTCCACAGTTCTTGCATGTGATCTCGATCCTTTCCATCCCCCAACTCCTGTCAGAGTGGCGATCGATCGCGCCGGGAATAGCGTCGAAGAAGGCGGGCCAGCCGCAGCCCGAGTCGAACTTGGTTGTGGCTTTGTAGAGTGGCGAATCGCATCCTGCGCAGGTGTAGACACCATCCTTGGGATAGTGTTTGTTGTACTTGCCCGTGCCGGCCATTTCGGTTCCCTTTTCGCGGAGGATGCGGAATTGCTCCGGATTGAGCTTGGTGCGCCACTCGGCGTTCGACATGCCCTTGGGGAACGATTCGGGGGCAGCTTGGGATGAGGCATTGGAAACCATCTTGAAAGCAGAGGTAGAGCTGGTAGAGAAAAGACGAGAGGAGAAGCTGAGCGGTTCGTTGAGCCTCAGCAACGCAGGAGCGCTGGAAACGTTTCTGAAGGTTGCGGCGGTGTTGATGTAGCCGGAAGAGATAGCAGCGACAGAAGCAACGAGGGCGGCGCCTGTGCCGAGAAGCGTCTTGCGAGTGGGAGAGATCGTATTGAGAAAAGCTACGGATGGATGACCAGAGCAAGCTAAAGTCATCAGTTGAAAGACCTCGAGCAGTGGTTGTTGATGAGAGAGATGTGTGTCGTGGTTGAGGTGGAACAAGAGTGAGCAGATGTCGCGCGCCACTTGCAGGTGGTACAGCACCAGCACCAGCCAAACTGGAAGCACTTCCACTGGCTCAGTTCATACGCCGAACTCCGCGGGCCGCGCTCAGACCATGCCTCCACAATTAGTTGGATTATTTTTTTTTTTTTTTGTCCCCTCTCACATCTTGTTGAACTATTCCTCATCACGCGTCCTACCACGCGTCTCACGCGTAAAGTGTGCAAGATGCAATTTGCGACGCCGCAACTTTTTGGAGTGTGTCACAGGATTGATCTTAGGCTGCAGTGGCAAAGGTGTGAGCAACCGTCTTCTTCAACTCTCCTACCCCATATCATCTCGCCGCACCTATATGCGGTGCAAGATCATCATCTCGGAGGGTCTACACGATGATGTTCTCACCTCCATCTTCACCATCAGTGCTGGCAAGCACCTCACGGCACAACATCGTACAGCCGCAGCAACAAACCCAGCATCAACAGCAAAAGTCGCTCAGGCTTTTCCTCGGCCACCAGTCTGACGAGGAGGCACCATCGGATTGCGAGTTCGACTTTCGATGCGACTCTGGGGACGAAAGCGACTGCGACGATGGCCCATCTAAAACCAGACAATGCCTGCAGCCAGGACGCTTACCTGCTCACAGTCTAGCGAGTCCGACAAGGCGTGCTGTCTCGACACGGGCTTATGATGATAATGAAGGACATGCAGCCGGGTTCACTTCCCCCTCAAGGAGACAAACCAAAAGGCCAAGTCCAGGCGCAAGTCCAAAGAAAGCTTCGATCTTTGCAGTACCAAGAACGAAGCAGCAAGCTGCAACATCGGCTGCGATCCCAACCACACCCACAAAACGCCACAAAGGGTTCCTCGTACGCGGCAATGTGACACCATCGCGAGCTTTCGGTATCTTCAAAGCCGCCAAGCAGCGCAGTCAACAGCGTCAACAGCACGGCTTGATGACCCCACCAACCTCATCGCCCTTGCGTCCAATCATCCTCGACAGCTTCGACCACGGTGACGATGATCTCAATGCAAGTCCTTCCTGGCATTGTGCGAAACACAGCACCGCCATCTTCTCTCCACATTCTGCACGCTCTGTCAATTTATCATATACCCAACTCCAAAGCAGTCCACAGAGATCAGTTTTCTCCCCAAATGCACCGCGTTCCGCAAGCAGCAACAACAGTTTAAAACGGTCTGCTTTCGCAGCGGGCTTGAACGGTCATATCTCCCTCCCGCAGGCTCTTCACAGTCTGCGCACCAGACAACCATCCCTTGCCAGCAACGGACTTCTCACTACCGCACAACACTTTTCTGCAGCCCATACACCGACTTTCGACACGACGTCCTTTCTGGAGACGTTTGTATCGTCTTCTGCCTGTGTTTTCCAAATACCACGCAGCGCTGACGAAGATATCCTGTCGCATCCCATCTGTGCCGCATACAGCTACTCTAGCCGTGCTGTCAACCCTTCAGCCCAATGGCTCGCCGTGGGAGACGATGAAGGACGCATCACGCTCCTCAACACATTGCCGTGGCAGGACGAATCAGCGCAAACATTTGCAGCGAACCCGCAGTGGCAAGCTTCTTCGTCATCTGCCATCTTTGAGGTGGCGTGGAGATTCGATGATAGGAGCCTTCTCACCGGAGCCAGCGATTTCTCGATCCGAAGCTGGGATACAGAGTACCAGAAGTGCACGGCAGAGTTCGAGGGGCATGGCGGCAGTCCAAGGACAATGGTATATGATCCGACGACGAATGGCGATGGTGGGTGCGGCATGGTCTTTGCCAGTGCTGGGAGGGATGGGACGATCCGGATCTGGGATGCGAGGGCGAGTTCGCGTGGCCAAGCCGTCTGCGGTGATGGAGGTGAGGACTGGGTGGGCCTCAAGCCTGTACTGACGATCGATGCGGCACACAGCATGATGGCGCCAGCTGGACCTCTGGTCGGCTCAAAGGGTCGCAAACAGATCCGCACAGGAACAACGCTTGGTGGCAGAGGGCGCAAGCGAATCTCACAGCAGCCCTTGCCGGCCGGTGTCACGGCTCTGTCTTATCTCCCCGACGGTCAGGGCCACAAGCTGCTCAGTGGAGGCTCCGCCAACGGCATTATCAAGTGCTGGGATCTTCGTCACGTCCGCTCCCAGTCCGATTCCCCTGCACCCGTATCCGAAGTCAATCCGCAATCTCTTACCATCTCTCTCATCTCTTCGACCTGGCAGACTCCCGATCTTTCTCTGCTAACACCATCGACCACTGGCCTTGGCACCTTCAAGCGCGCCCACGGCGTATCACAGATCCTCTCTTCGTCCACCTCGCTCTACGCCTCCTGCACGGGCGGCAAGATTTACGCCCTCCCGCTCTCCGCTTTTCTCGATTCGCACCTGGCTCAAACAGAGGTGCAGACGCTGTACGACCCGGTCCAGTGTCAAAACACGCTCTTCTCGCGCATGGCCCTGTTCGACGATCGGTTCCTCGCTGTCGGGTGCAATACGGGGAACATTGCTCTCTGGGACGTCACTACTCGCCGTTTTCCAGGGAAAAGACAGCAGTGTTTGGGAGAAAGGGATACGGAGGAGGAGAGGAGAGCGGCGAGGGGGTTAGAGGCGGGATTTGGGTATAGGTCGGGTCAGGAGGAAGGGTTGGCGATTTTGACGGAAGGACATGCCAAGAATACGGAGGTCAACGCGGTGGCGTGGGCGAACGGGCCGAATGGGCCTACGTTGAGCTCGGTGGGTGACGATACGAACGTGAGGAGTTGGTATGCGGATAGGCTGGTGAGGGATAGCATCACAGAAGCTGCCAACGAGTGAAACCATACCGGCCTCACGATCTTATCAAGGTTCACCAAGCAGTACCCACCAAGGCAAAGTCGCAAGCATATCAGTTCCGTCGATACAGCAACTAAACTTATACTCATTTACAAGCATCTTGTCCAATTAGCATTCCCGTACCAGCTCACAATCAGCACTTCATGCAATCATAACAGACCTGTGCAAACCGAGAACGCAGGTGGAGGTGCTTTTGACCGACCGCATGGAGGGCATTCCGTAGTACAGCGCTGTGAACTCAGGGCGTTTGCGAGTCCCAGACGTGCAGCGTCGCGTCGTAGAACGAACAGCTGTACACCCTCCTCCCCTCCCCCTCTTCCTCGTCTTCGCTTTGAATCCAGCGATCCCAGTCGCACCCATACGCCAAGCTTTTGTGCTCATCGAACCTGGTTACCACCTCCAACTCTTTCCCTTTCAACTCCCGAGTCCCCACCCCGTCTCGCTTCAACTCATCCAGGCTGAGCACTTTGAACCCATCATGCATGCAGCCCACCAGCAGCTTTTCTGCGTCCGTCGGATGCCATTTCACCCGCCATACTCCACCACCGACATCCGTCTCGCTCAGCGGCCGCGCTGGCATCCTCGCATCAAACAGGCGCAGGTTCGAGTCGTAACTCCCCACCGCCCAGATGTGTTGGCAGAGATGGTGCGATTGGAGCGAGGTCACGCCGCCGTTGAATGATTTTATGCAGGAAAAGGTGGGGGACGGGATGCTGCTGGAGGTGAGCCTCGCGCGAAGATCCCAGCCGTGGAGGATGAGATCGTCACCGCCGGACCAGACGGTGGTTGGGGTGTAGCAGTCGAAGGCGGAGATCCAGGCTTCAAAGTCGTGTGCTTTCCATGTTGCGAGACCGCGCGGTTTGAAGGGGTAGGGGGAGTTGAGCGAGTGGTGGGCGGTTTGGAGAACGGCGATGCGCTCGTCTTCGCTGGTGCGGTCCCAGTCATCGTCTTCGCTTTCTTCATCCCCGCCCTCGTCGGGTCCTTTCGATTTGTGTAACGAAGTGTGCGAGAGGTCGGACGTGATTTCGCCGACAGTGGTTGGAGGAGTGTTAGATAGGGCAAGTTCCAAGCTGGGCAGGTAGGCGAGCGAGCCATCGCTCTGAGAAACGATGAGGGATGTATCAGAAGCAAGGTTGGCCATGTTGTAGCCGCCGTTATAGCCTCCGGTGCGATCGGAGAAATCGAGACTGAGACAGAGTGCATTGCGGTTGTTGAATTGCAGTTCGCCCATCGACCGCAGCTTCCATCCTGAGTCCTCCGCCGTAGAGTTGTGCAGTAGACGATGTAAGGTGATTTGACCCTTGGCATTGGCCACACCAAGCACTCTCCGGATACCGTCCTTCTCCTGATTGGGAGCTCGGGTGAGTGACCACTGCATATCGAGGATCGCCGGTGTCTCGATCATGTCCACCTTCTCGCAGCGCACCTTTCGCCTCTCGTCCACTTGTGTAGACGAGGCGTAGTAGAGACTACATGTGCCGCGCCGTGTGTATGCTGGACTAGTCGAGAAGCTGCCCTTGTTGTCTTCGGGATCTTCATCTTCGCTGTCGTCCTGAGGGTGGGCGGGAGGAGTGGCTGAGGAGGAAGAGGATTGGGCTTGTTCTTGCTCGTGCTTGTCAACTTGATACGTTGCGAGAGCAAAGAGGCCGCTGCAGCCAGGGACAGACTCGACAGAGTCAGCGCATAGGCCCGTAGAGGCTGTGTAGAGAGATGGTGCAGCTGCCATGTTTGACGCTCTCGACGCAGGTCCGGTGTACGGGAAGATGTCGGTTGAGGGGCGATGGAAGTTGAGGAGAGGGAAGTGGAGTCGGACAGGGTCGAGAAGAAGAACTGGTTGGGGGAAAGCCGTGAAATTCGCCGAGCGCGAAGTCGGTCAAAAGCGCAAAAATGGAAGTTAAAAAATGTCACAGAAATCAGGATCAATGTATTCCTCGTTCTCAACATCATTCGCACAACGTTCCCGGAGTGGGAGCTAGAGGACAATCCTGCTGCTTCGTGCAAGATCAGCAGTGCAACTGTACTCGTGAGCATATACCCAAAGTCGAACAGCGTGTACAGTATAGCGACATCCCCATTGCCGCCATGAACAGCACCCTCCTCGCCTGATCCAGGTCGAAAATCGACGGGTTCAGCGATGACATGTTCTTGGGATGCAAATGATGAATTGTCCATGTACACCTGACCAGGATGGGGAAGAGCTTGAAAATCACCCTCCTGAGCTGCGCCGAGCCTGGTGGTTGCCACGGGTGCAAGCCATGCCTGACATCCGCAGATGCAAAGTCCCACCTGATGCCTCGCATGCTGATCATAAGGTCAAGTGCCCACCATGCTCGTTCGAATGAAACGAGTTGTTTGGGTAGCAGCTCGGTCTTCCGCTCCTCATTTTTTGCCGAAGTGTAAGGGTGGACGATACTGGCTCGCTTCCCCTCGGGTTTTTTGGCGGTAGGTGCTATAAAGATGTGCTTGGGGATGCATGGGTAGGAAAGGAAGAAAATGTCGAGAACACGCTATGCACCATAGAAGCCAATGAGTCCGAGCTGGTAGGTGAGCACAGCACTACCAGGGTAATAGTACTTGAAGGGGAGCGAGGCAAGGGTGTAAACCGACACCATGGCAAGGATGAATTTCACAATAGACGTGACCCGTCAGAACGAACAGGAGAAGGTCTTGGATGAAAGTGGTGGTAGGAGAAACAATGCAAGGTAATAGGTAAGTGGTGGGACCGCAGCCGCCCAGATTGGCAGGGGTCTTGAGTTGGGACTTGGAACGAATAGGTGATGTGTTGTGTGAATTGTGTAGGATGACATCTTGCTGGATGCAAATATTGTCCAATCGAGCAAGCATGGAAAAGTGTCCAGGACGAAGCGGTCGATCATGTTGGGCAGTACTTAAGGATGATCCAGACCTTATATGAGAAGCAAATGGGTCTAGCGAGAGCAAGCGACGAACAGGAAGATTGGCTGGTCACGCTGTGACAAGGAAGTGACAAGCGGTGCTGTGGTAGTCGAGAGGCCTGCTCACCAAAGCAAGACCTTTTTGGTTCAAGCTCGGTTTTCGCGATCAACATTCAATGATGGCCTCAGCAGCAAGAGAACAGGCTGACATAGAACAAAGGCCGGACACAGGCAGGGGCCCACTCACTGGGCAAATGATGCTAGCTCTATTGGCTATGCGGGACTCCTCTCAACGCTCAAAAAGCAGCTGGGTGGAGGTTGCAGCCAGGCAGACAGTGCAACAGGCACAAGCGGAGGGTGGAGTCGAACATCATCCCTAGTACGGTCACCTCAACATTGCGCTCGTCCAGAGCACAACTTCGCACCTCACTTAAGGGTGTGTAGGACAAGGAAATCCACGCACTGAGTGTTAACAGATTGACAACAACTGTAAGCGGATCTGGGGCAGGATCTGGGGGAGGACACGGGTTTTAGCATGCGGAGCTTCAGGATGGGAGGGGAGAAGAGAAGGGGAAAGGTTCAAGATCGGGTCGCCTAAGCTAGTTTGAGCGTGTGACTTCTTGCCATGTTTGACACCATGTTCCATCGCCGATTGTACAGTACGCCCAGCCTCGTCTTCGTCTCCCGATGGAAATCAAGAAGGATCGGGAAGGGGTCCAAAAAATTTGCCCGGGAAATGTGGAAATTTTGCTGCGAATTTACATTTTCCTTGGTCCTGACCATCGTTGAGAAGGGTAGGACTCACAGGGCAAGCAATGTGAGGTTCGGTCTCTTCCTCCCCCTCACCACCAGCTCATACATCGCCCTCCAGTCATATCAGAAGGAGGTGCACGAACGAACAATGACGACGAGCACAATAGAAAAGGCGCTCGAGGACCGCACCAAGTCGCTGCACAAGAAGGAGAAGAAGGGCAAAAAGGACAAGAAGGACAAGAAGGACAAGAAGCGTTCTGCCGACGACGATGGTGCCGTAGAGGATGACGAGAAAGCGGCCAAGAAGCGCAGAAAGGAGGAGAAGAAGGCCAAGAAGGCTGCTGCCAAAGCCAGTGCTGCTACCTCGGTCGACTCCACTCCTGCTGCTACCCCCACGCCTATCGCATCGACCTCTGCTGCTGCCTTCACACCGACCAACCCTGCTGCAGCACGCGCTTTCCTCGAGTCGAACAACATCACGATCGAGGCACCGGAAGAGTCGAATGAACTCCCACCGCTGCCCATGGTCGACTTCCGCGAGCTCGACGGCAAGATCGACGCTGCTGTTAAGAAGACGCTCGATGCGCAGGGCTTCACCACACCGACCCCAATTCAAGCGTGCTGCTGGCCCGTATTGCTGCAGAACAAGGATGTCGTGGGTATCGCCGAGACGGGATCGGGAAAGACGTTTGCTTTCGGTCTGCCGGCATTGCAGCACCTGGTGACCAAGCACAAGGTGCTGGACGGTGGCAAGAAGAAGGGCAAGGGTGCACAGGTCAACGTGCTCGTCGTAGCGCCTACGAGAGAATTGGCGATCCAGACGGAGGAGAACCTGGCGAAGCTGGGCAAGTCGATGGGAATCGGTATGATTTGCCTGTACGGTGGTGTTTCAAAGCAGGAGCAGGTGCGATTGCTCAACCAGACCCCCACGGTACGCATCGTTGTCGGTACGCCCGGTCGAGTTCTTGACATGGCGAGGGACGGTTCGCTCGACCTGTCCGAAGTGACCTATTTGGTGCTGGACGAGGCAGACCGTATGCTGGACAAGGGCTTCGAGCCTGATATCCGTGCGATCATCGGCATGTGCACGTCGCGCGAAGAAGGTCGTCACACGTCCATGTTTTCCGCCACCTGGCCGCCTGCTGTCCGCGGTCTTGCCGAATCCTTCATGAACGGCCCTGTTCGCGTTACTGTTGGTTCGGACGAGCTTTCTGCCAACCGCCGCGTCGAGCAGATCGTCGAAGTGCTTGCGGACGGTTACGCCAAAGAACGCAGACTCAACGACTTCCTTCGCTCCGTCAACGCCCAGCGCTCCAAGGACAAGATCCTCATTTTCGCCCTCTACAAGAAGGAAGCCCAGCGCATCGAGCAGACTCTGCGCCGCGGCGGATTCAAGGTTTCCGGCATTCACGGTGACTTGGGCCAGAACGAACGTATCGCCTCGCTCGAGCGCTTCAAGTCCGCCGAGACGCCTCTCCTTGTGGCTACCGATGTCGCAGCTCGAGGTCTCGATATCCCCAACGTCGAGCATGTGGTCAACTACACCTTCCCTCTCACTATCGAGGACTACGTCCACCGTATTGGCCGAACGGGTCGTGGTGGCAAGACCGGAAAGAGTCTCACCTTCTTCACCGAGATGGACAAGGCGCATGCGGGCGAGCTCATCCGAGTGCTCAAGGATGCAGACCAGAAGGTGCCCGAGGATCTGACCAAGTTCCCTACAACGATCAAGAAGAAGACACACTCGAGTTACGGTGACCACTTCAAGGAGCTTGTGCCAGGCAAAGCCAAGAAGATCACTTTCGACGACGACTAAAAGGTTCCACCAGAATCACATTGTTTCGCTATCTTGATGTACAATTCTATCTCGATCTTATTTGAGCGATTAACCAGCTTGTGTGGGTGTAAGCCTGTTCGACCTGCAAGCCAATCCATTTCGAGATGAGAAGGTAGCAAGACTCGGCGGCAGTTCAGGAGTACGTCAGGGTTACGTGGTCGTGACGAGGTGGCATCGGTGTGGTGAATGGAGGTTCTTGTGTGCTTGCTTGCCTACTTGAGCTGTGGAATGACGCGTTTGAGGCGGGCGCCGTGGAAGGCGACAGTGACAGGACCCTGAACTATCCTGATTCTTCGATTCTGACAGCTGCGGGCTGTCTGCCATGCATGCTCGATTAGCGTAAGGCACAAATAACTCCACCTATTGAGGGGTTCATGCTCTCCTCTTCTGGCCGCTTGAGATGGCAGAACGAACAGACACACTCATACCACTGCCCGCGATAGAACGCTTCCTCTTTGCTTATATATATACTTCTACTTGTGGCAAATTGAGCGCTCTCGAGTGTGACCAAAGCCACTTCTTGTCGAAAGCCAACCGATTTGACACATTCCCAGCTCTCCAGAATGGCGCCCAACGTCGCTATCATCCAAGGCACCGGTAGTGGTAAGTCTCCTACCCCATCAAGGCTCTCACATTTGTGACGTTCTGATCCTCATTGAAATCGATCCATCTCCTTGCGAACAGGTATCGGTGCCCAAATTGCCAAGCAATACCTCACGCGCACTGGTCTCCAAGTCGTCGCTCTCTCCCGCGATGCCTCCCGCGCCAAGGACGCGATCCTCTCTGGCAACTCCTCGCTCGACGCTTCTCGCCTTCACATCATTTCGATCGACATCAAGTCCGAAGACTCGTACCATTCTGTCTCCGAACAGATCTCCTCCCGCTTCGGAGACTCGTGCCTCAAAACGCTGTGGAACATCAACGGCATCCTCCACGCCGAAAAGAACCTCTCTCAAATATCCCTCGACCATCTTCACGAGACTTTTGCCGTCAACACCTTCTCCCACCTGCTCGGCTACAAGTACTTTGTCCCGCTCATCCCGCGCGGGTCGGAGGCGAAGAAGATCCAAGAGGGTAAGGGAGAGAACCTTGCAGAGGGTGTTTTGCCTGGGGATTTGAGCGTGATTGCGAGTTTGAGCGCAAAAGTGGGCAGTATCGAGGACAACCAGAAAGGCGGATGGTATAGCTATAGATCGAGCAAGGCGGCGTTGAACCAGATGATCAAGACGCTGAGCAAGGAGCTGGAGCTAAGGTCAGTGCCAGCGATCTCGGTGGGTCTACACCCAGGCACGGTCAGGAGCAATCTCAGCAAGAACTTTACCGGCGGCGAGGGGAGCGATCAACCACTGGACAGGAACAAGGGACAGTTTGGGGCACACGAGGCAGCAAAGAACCTTGTGGACGTGGTCAGTGGGTTGAAGAAGGGTGATAACGGTACTTTTAGGGACTACAAAAACGATATCATCCCTTGGTAAACCGCCGAGCTCTAGCCAAAGGAGGCGGCAATCGGGGTGCACAGCATCTGCAAATTAGGTATCAAAGCAACGCAACCAGTGTTCAAAGAATAACGCCGACATCGGGGTGGGTTCGGTCTCGTTTGTGCCTGCACACAGGTAGCGAGCACTCTGTTCCACCTGTTGGTAGGCGGGGCGACGGGTTGCTTCATCCCACCTATCGGGCGCTGAGTGCTGTAGTGAAAACGCCGTGGGGACACGGTGGGATTGCTTCATATCTTCAAGCTTTGTCTGTTCAGCGCTCCACACCCGCCTGGACACTTAAAAGAGGCCACCCTTAAAAGAGCGATCAACGTCACCTTTATCCCCTCAATCCTCCATCTTGCCCTCTTTCCAATCCCAAGCGCCTACCCAAGCGATCATGACCATCATGGCCAAGCTCATGCTCCCCTTCTCCTTAGCTTTATGCATCATTGCCTTCTTCAGTAACAATGTCTTGGCTTCCACCCATCGCCGTATGATCAAGCTGCACCCGCGCCAGCAGCACGACCCTTCCTCCGCCCCTCCTACAACTCGTGACGATGTTACCCCTCAACCAGTTGCCAACGCCGATCCTGGCCTTATGCTGACTCAAGACTCGGATGCCGACCAGTCGCTCCAACGTGAGGAGTCGATGCGACTGTTCATGCGCACCAAAGCAGAATCGGTCATTGCCTCGCATGCTGGCGACTCCCTCTCGACCTACGACGTGGAAAGCATCCTCACCGGCACCGCACCCTCGCTCCACCCTGGCTCGCTCACTAATGTAAGCTTGACCATGGACCTGTTCGAGTCCGGTACCACCCTGCCTGTCGTCTCTTCCAAGAACCCTCCGAATCTTATGGGGTCCATGTCTCTCCTCTCAACTTCCACCTCCGACGACTCTGCCAGCCAGGACAAAGCCGAAAGCGTGGCAGACGAGCGCGACCTGAACCACGACGGCATCGTCTCGGTCGACGAATTCCTCCACTCCTTCTTCCACGCTGAAGACATCAAGTCGGTCTTTGACAAGGTGCAATCGCAAACAAACGAGAAGCTGGGCAAAGAAGGGAAGAAGGAGATCATCAAAACTGCCGCACCGGTGCTGCACAAGACGATTGAGAAGGTGGCTGGTCACCGAGGCTGGGGCATCCAAGATGCAAGGTTTACACAGATGCATCTGGAAGGAGGCGGAGACGGAGGAGAGGCGTTCAAGGATTATAATACGTTTGTTAAAACGATGCGGAATGCGCTCATTACGCCGACAGATGCAGCGAAGGATACCGCGCAGGAGCAGGAGCAGACGGCGAGGACGGATCCGGCGAGCAAGGCTTGAGCTGCCACCCGCACCAGAAGTCGCTGGCTTGCCAGAGTGTGTTAGCACATGTGAATGCGAGCAGATGCTGTTACTTTTTCCGTTGAGCATCTGCATTCGCTCGGTTGAGGGTGTTTGCAGGCTCTGGCTGTGAGAGCTTTCTGTGACATGAGGAGGCGATCTGTCGAAGCTTCGATATTTGCCAAAGCGTAGCGGTATTTGAAGAGGGACAGGTTGAAGAGCTACTACGGTGCGGACATGGAGCTCAAGTTTGAGGGGCCCGAGGTGACGCCGTTGGTGGCGGACATGGGGGAGGTTCCAGTGTCGCCGCAGGAGGTGGCGCAGATTGCGGCTCATCGGCCGGACCCTGTTCTTCGTGTGATCATCATCACAGTCCAGTAGAAGAGATAGGAATCATGTGAGAGCGGAATGATGGGGTAGTGATTGACGAAAAAAGGACAAAGTCACCTGGTATATACGTATGTGCAGACTGAACAATGAGGGCTCGGGGAGAGCAGTATATTCGTGTAGGAGAATGGAAGCTGATGTCGAAGGAGAGATTGACGCGGTAATTGCTTACTTCGATACCGGATATCAATCAGCAGCACCCGCCCATATTGTCCCCGAATACCTCCTTGATCCTGAGTGCGGCTCCGCCCCTCCTGTGCGGCCGGATATTGCTTGGATCCATATCTGCAAAGCTGAACCTGCTTCCGCTGCCTACCCTTCTTAGCGCCCTATCGCCGTACGACACGCCGGACCCAGCCTTTTCTGGGTCTAGCTTGCCTGATTCGATTGCCAGCAAGATGCTCCTCGCAGCCAGTGCGAAGGGCGCTTCGACGTTGTCGCCTGTCATTGAAGACGTCTCGAGGAACAGCACACCATTCTCGTTGGCCCATTTGCTCGCTTCGAGATAGCCCACTTCACGCTCGTCTTCGCCACGATCTGTTTTGTTGCCGACCAGCACAACGACCAGGTCGGGCGAGGCAAGGGCGCGGGCATCTGTGAGCCAGCGTGAAAGGGGCTCGAATGTCGATCGTCTGTGAGATGCAGAGAAGGAATAGGAGAGGTGAGTGATTGCAAATCAAAGGAGAGAAAGGAGTGTATTGCACCTACTTTGTGATATCGTATACGAGGAGAGCACCTGCGGCGCCACGGTAGTAGCTTCTTGTGACGGAGCGGAAGCGTTCTTGGCCTGCCGTATCCCAGAGCTGCAACTTGACACTCTTGTTGCCGATCTTGATGAGACGACTCGAGAACTCGACGCCGATAGTGTGTGCTGACTGGTCTTTGACTATATACGCACCACGCGACAAAAAAAGTACGGGTCAGAAATTCGATCTGCGTTCGCGATGTATACAGTGCAGATACGTACACTGATTGTGGATAAAGTGATGTAGCAAGCAGGACTTGCCTGTCCCAGCTTCGCCAATGATGATAAACTTGAGCAGAAAGTCTTTTGTTCGTCAAGGATGTTGAAAAGAGATTAGAACAGAGCCAAAGAAAGGTTAGATGGGCGGAAGAGCGTGTAAGATGCAAAGTAGTCCAGCACTAGACTAACCATATGCTGCCGACATCTCTAGAGATGCGTGGTCATCCATGGTGGCGGTTCGGTTCTATCGCGCTCAGCCTATTCGTGTATGTGTACCCTTGCAGCGCGCTTGTAAGCTGAGCGCGACGCCCTACTTGAAAGAATGCGTGACGCTGCTGTATACGTCGAGGCAACTGGTCGTGAACTAGACCCTTATGTCTGCAGCGTGCAGAAGCGCTGGTTGTCTGGCTGAAGCGCAACCAGCGTTACAGTGGAAGTGAGAGTCGATGAAGCTCGAATGCTGGTGATGAGCTAGTTGACACGCAAAATGTGACTCTGTGTTATTCCGCCTTGTTGGCGTCCTGGGCTGTGAGCGCAGTACTTTTCTGTGCTTCGAAGTTGTAGTCGATGTTGCAGTGGGATGTGGCGTGATATGGGGGGAGATTGTGGCAACGACGATGGCGTTGGTGTCAAGATAAGAGGGTGGGGCCTTTGATGCAAGTCGAGAGAGTCTTGAAAGTGGAGCTTGCATGCGTGTGTGCAGGAGCCAAAAGTTACCAAAAGACGCGCGGAACTCGGCTGCAATGCTGCGCCTTAACTTGAAGCACTGGCTCGTGGCATCTTGAGCGAAATTCAGGGTTCAGCTTTGGCAGCGCTCTACTCAGCTCGAAAACGCTCCACCCACAATCACACACAGCTAACTATCGTGCGAGACCAACTCATTAGAGTTGACAAGGAACTCGGAAATCAAAAGCTGCACAATCCACGCTCAGTTCTTCTCTGCTGCTATTGACACACGGACATTTGCGTATCCACCATACTGCCTGCGTCCTGATCCTAACACCGAATACACATCGAAATCAGCTGCAAACGCCTCAACATTAAGCTCGGATCGTTCTGCTGCGCGAAGACGAGATCCGTGCGGAGAGTCGGTAGCAAACATGCCATCACAAGAAGAATACGAGGCTACGTTGGCGGAAGAGCTCGAGGTGCTCGAGAGTATCTACATCGACGAGCTCGAAAAGATATCCGCCGAAGAGCTGTGCATTCGCATTGAGCCTGAAGAGGATGTGCTGCCATTGCTCTTCTCGATCGGGCTAGAGCCAGGCCAGGCACCCACCGAAAGCGTAGAAGACGGCTCGCCCTCGCCCATCGTCCTCTCGCTCCACATCAAATACACCCCAGACTACCCAGATGCTCCACCCAACATGTCCATCCACGTCCTTCGCGACACCAAAGCTGTTCTGGGCCCTGCCATAGACGACGGGGACGATGACGCCGAAGAAAATACCGCCACAGCTGACCGGCCAGCAGTGACAGAACTGCAGGCGGGCCTCGACCAAGTAGCCCAAGAATCGCTCGGCATGGCCATGGTATTCACGCTCGCCTCGCACCTTCGCGAGAGCGTCACCACGCTCATTCAACGGCGTGTGTCCGAGATCGAAGCAGTGGCCAGCGCAAAAAGGGAAGCCGAGATCGAGGCAGAGGCCGAAAAGTTCCGCGGTACAGCCGTCACACCAGAGCGATTCGCAGAATGGAGAGTGCAGTTTCTCGCCGAGATGGCAGAGAAGGAAAGGAAGGAGGAGGAAGCAAAGATGGCCAAGATGTCGGCAAAGGAGAGGGAAGAGTACAAGAAGAGCAAGGCCAAGCCCAGCGGCAAGCAGCTGTTCGAGAAGGGTGGTACGTTTGAGGACGAGGAGGTGGACGAGGAGGGTGCACACGAGGTCGACTGGAGCTTGTATACGAGAGAACAGAGGGAGAAGGAGAGGAGAGAGCATGAGGAGCAGGAAGAGTTGCAGAAACGCGCCGACGCACTCGCTTTTGAGGATGACGACGAAGACGAATGAGCATCTCTTACCCTCATGGTCTCCTACAACGTCTCCCCTGTTTGCTTGCCCAGAGCAGCATCTTCAACTCCGAATCTACCCACCACACTTGCCAACATTTTTCTTGTACTTTTATGCATTTCATGGTAGAAGATATCTTCCGCATCACAGACTCGTCCTTCTAGATTGACAGAATTCCCGCTTTGTGTCATCTCTCTTGCCGACCAGGTGTGTGCTCCTTACTGTTTTGAGCGAGGCCTGTGTGCTCTCGTTTCGCGGTTTGGCTTGAAGTACGAGCGAGTCTTGCCATTGCTTGTCTCGGCAAACATTTCGAGTGGGTGGAAGGGCTGCCAGTCTTTGGACGCGCTGCGCTCACTGTTTTTCCATCAGCTCAAGGTTAAAGTGAGGCGTGCGTCGCTCCTTTCACGCATGGACCCTCTTTTTCCCACTCCGCCTTCTCCTTTTCCCAAACACCCACTTTTGTGCCTTGCCCCTCTTTCTCGCCTCCATCATTAATTTCATCTATTGCTTCATCTACCTTTCCGCAACATGGCCGCTGAAAAGACTGCGGTGCACCGCCCCCGGACGCTCGTTTCCGCCTGGCTCTTCCTCAGCTCCTTTGTCGTCGCCTGGGATGTCGGCTACATCCTCTTGCGGCCGAGGAGCATGCTCGGCGGAGATCTGCATTGGATCTGGTCGCCCTACTCGCTCTACATGAATGTTGACCACGTCTATGGCCTCCCTTCGTGGGATAGCAAGGATGGCTTCCCCGCAGCGCAGTCTCTTATGAATGTCGTCGAGAGCATCCTCAATCTCTTCTACATTTACCTCGTCCACGTCAAGGCAACTCCCGCATCCATTGCGGTCGCTCCCGTATGGGGCCTTGTGGCGGTCACAATGACTCTCTCCAAGACCATTCTTTATGTTCTCAACGTAAGTGTCCTTCGCTGCTTAGGCGTGACGCTGGATAGGGACTAAACATAGGTTTCGTGTTTGTTACTCGCAGGATTACTGTTGCGGATGGTGCAAGACGGGCCACAACGACTGGTACACGCTCATCGTCTACTGGATTATTCCCAACAGCCTCTGGATCCTCTTCCCTGCCATCATCATGTACATCCTAGTTCAGGAACTCTCGGTCTCCCTCAAAGTCGCTGCTGGAGTACAAGGTGCGATCACCACCCACCCCCAACCCATCACTTCTCCCACGACCACCGCCAGACAAGACGCTGCTGGTGAAGACAGTTCCAGAAACGAAGGAGTAACAGAGAAAGCAGAAGAGCGAGGTTCTAACCCGCATCTGGTTGATCATTCGCAGCTCCCGAGCTGGGCACAGGACAACGCGTGGATCATCAAGGGCTACCGTCGCCCCGGAGGAGCACATCAAGAGGAAAGTCTAAAAAGCTTTGACCATGGCACAGTGTACAAGTGCTGGCGCAGCGTTTGGGCCTATTGGCATAACGAGACTGGTAAGCAGCTCGCCTCCCATACGTTTCACGTTTCTCCTTTCAAACGCTGATAAACTGATTAATAATTTGTGTTGGTCGCCATGGTGTAGTAAACATCCACACGCACCTTTGGGGAGCCGTGTTCTCGGTCGGACTATCCACAAGCCATCTTTTGCAGCATCTTGATCTTCTTCCCAGCTTCATCCGCCCTCTCTCGCATCATCCGATCTTCTATCCCTCCAGCCTCACCTTCACCACCCTTTCGGGGAAAGTCCTTCGCCTCGCCTCTGCTTCCTATCCCTCCACTTCCACCCATCATCACCATCACTCTCCTTCTGCACCACCACAAGATTTATTCACTCGAGCACTCTCGCTCTTCTCCTCCACTGCCTCCACTGTTTCCTCTACCGCCGCCTCCAAGGTATCGGATCTGACTGTCCGCGGGCCGGACTCATTAGACGTAGCTGGCTTTACCGTCTTCTTCATCGGCTCCATCATCTGTCTAGGCTTCTCTGCCACCTACCACACCGTACAGTGCCACTCCCACTCCGTCTCGAAGCACTTCAACAAACTCGACTATGTCGGCATCGTCGTCATGATCGTCGGCTCCTTCCTCCCTGCCCTCCACTATGGCTTTTACTGCCATCCGCACTACCAGCTCTTCTATTCGCTCGCCATCTCCTCCCTCGGCGCACTGGCTATGTACGTCGTGCTCTCCCCATCGTACGCTACACCAGCATACCGGCCGTATAGGACAGCGGTGTTTTTGGTACTGGGTTTGTCGGCAGTGGTACCAGTCGCGCATGTCGTGCAGCTATACGGGTACAGGACAATTACGGAGACGATGGGCCTGCGGTTCTTGATCTTGTCAGGGGCGCTGTACGTGGTGGGCGCGGGGTTGTACGCGGCGAGGGTTCCAGAGAGGTTCGCGCCCGGGAGGTTCGACATGGTGGGCGCGAGTCACCAGATCTTTCACGTGCTCATTTTGGCCGCGGCAGCAGCGCACTACGTGTCGATCAGAAGGGCGTATGCCTTCTGGCACACCGTGGAGTCGCTCAGCCCATTAGATGGGGGTAGGGCCGGGGTGTGTGCTGCTCTTCAAGGCTAGTCCCCCTCCTTTCTGCTCTGCATAGTAGTTCATGGAATGTGGAAAGACAAGCTAGATTTCGACATTTTCGTGCCAAGACCATGGGAGTCAGTCATTGATCGATTTGATGATCGCAAAGAAGAACGCTATGGACAAGATGACGACGATGAGCGATGGCGAAGTTATTCCGTCCAAAACGGGTGTTGGTGTTAGGGAAATACTAGCAACTGCATGCATGTCGGCGTCTACGATTGAGACCGCTCGTGCAACAGGCTCTGAACGTTCGCCATTTTCTGCTCCTACCGTCGAAGAGCTGACAGCTTGACGGGAGGCATGGGACGGGGTAGCCGCATCTGTCTGTATGAAAGCATCGAGCTTCGCGGTGAGCCCGTCGATCTTGGAATGGAGAGCAGCGAGCTCTGCGGCGTGGGCCGACGATTGGATGCAATCAAGATGAGGCGTAGGAGCTACAGTCGAACTGTTTGCCAGATGGTGGGGGCCGGATCTGGGGGGGTGAGGCGGTGCGTCTTTAGGCGATGAGGTTAGGGACGGAAGGGAGAGGAAGTTGATCGTGTGCAATGAGGATAGCTTGGCACGGAAGGTGGCTTGGAGTTTCAGCATTGTCTCTTGTTCATCTTGGCTCTTCTGAGCCGATGGAGGGGAGAAAAGCATGTTGCAAGGTGTGCCGTGGGCGGATCTGAGTTCGGCGAGTTCGGCTAGTGAGAGGGAAGATAGGACCTTTTCTTCACCGAGGTGTTTATCTGGTGTGGGTGTACAAGAGGTAGCTTCGGAGCTGGCCTCGGAGGACAGCTGAGACCATTCAAGCATGTCGATCCAAGTGGGAGGCGCCGTTACCCCTCTCAGGTCCTCCATCAGTGCGCTCACGCTTTCTCTCCATTCTCTCCTAGCCTCCCCTTCTGCGTCATCCTCTTTATGTTGCAGCACCGGCGCTACGTCAGCCCAAACGGACCAGACCTGACTCGTCCACCTCACCATCTTCTGATGCATCCTAAAACCTGGCTCCCTCGTCCTGTCACCCGCTCTTTGCTCTATTCCACTGCGCAGCTCGCCCGATACGAGCGTCTTGATCTGCTGTCCTGGCGGTAGCATCTGCACTGACCCAAAGCGCAACTTTCGATCCGTAATCGCATCGGTCGAATACGCCGCTGAATCCACCACATCATTCGGCACCCTCCAATTATGGCTCAACCCCTCGTTGAACTCGTCCAAGCTCCACGCCAGCGCCGTCCGCGGGTTGAGTAACTCCGCAAGCACCGAAAGCAGTCCGAGCTGCGAAGCTATGCGTCGAGCAAGCGGGAGAGAAGCCCACAAGTCATCCCATGGCTCCAACCCCGCCAGTGAGACGTCAAACGAGGCTGGTGCGAGAGAAAAGCGGAGGAGGCCTTGGATGAGAGTGATACCAGCAGAGTAGAAGATTGGGGAAAGGGTGATGTACGGCACGCGATGCTCGGGATCGAGTATGCGTGTGACTGTGTAGGATGTACCAGGCGCAGAAGTGGGGTTGGTGGAGGGAAGATCGACTTGCAAACACGGACAGAGCGATGCGTTGGGCCGACGCGAGAGGTGCAGGACAAAGCGCAACGGCGCCGGACGTCGCGCTTCAAGCCGTTGCCATAGTTCTTCCGCGGATGCAGCAGAGGCTGGAAAGGGATTCGAAGGCGCTAGTCGGCTCGACCCGGCTCGAATCTGCTCCATCTTGCAGATGTGATCAGAAGGTTGCTAAATGCACAGCCAAAGCGAAACGCACGTAGAGCTCAGTGTCAGCTTGCGTATGAATACCAAAGTGTGTGCGCTGCTTCCGTTCATCCAGAGGTTGTAGCCATTGTTTGGAGGTGGTTGTGGAGGATGACGAACGAGTGGACCTGATCTAGGAGGGGAGGCTAGTTAGGTGAAGGGGTCCGAGCGGAGAGTCGAGCTGTCAAAAAGCGGAAACATGCGCTCTTCTCTAGCTTTTTCACGTTGTTATTCCACACTGGTCGCTTTTCTCGCCTTTTGGCATTCAACTTTGTAGCAACAGCAATCACTCAATGGCCATTGGCTCAATCCGTGTCTTCGAGTGCAAGCATGAATACATGGGTAGTGGAAACGATATACAGACGGGAAGAGAGAAAAGATAAAATAGGTGGTGCAGGAAAAGAGCGCCGAAAGGGCAGGATCTTGAGAGTTGGGGTATGATTGATAGGTGAGGTAAGCCGCGGTTGCTCAATCCAATCGACGGCTTTACTTGCCCTTCTTGCCATCCACGGCGACGGTCTCTCGCCAGGACTTGCGCGCCTTCCAACCCAACTCCTCCTCGCCGCTGCACCACCACATGCTGGCGGCGAAACCGGGCCCTCCAACCAAGGTCGCGAGCACCAGCCCCGTGATGGTCTTCTCCAGCCACGGCGAGCCAGCTGGCGCCTTTGCAATCGCCTTATCACACTCCACATCCAGCGGCGACCTCGGCTTGCCGCTGATTGGGTGGACAGCGTCCTTGTTCCTGAACGTCAGCCTCTCTGCAGCCACGAGAAGGATGGTGGCGAGTGCAGCGCCGGAAATGTCGCCGATCCAGAAGAAGGATACAGCGTCAAATGACTCACCCTGCAGCCAGTAGCCGCGGATGATGCGGTTGAGGCCGTACCAGTAAATGAATGCGGAGAAAGCGGCCATTTTGCGGTAGTAGGACCAGGTGCGTTCGAAGGCGTAGCTGACGCCCTCGGCGTCGTAGCGACGGATGACGCTGCGGGAGGCGACTTCGTCGTTGATCTTGGGTGTGCGGAAGCTGACCCATGCGATGGGGAGATAGGCGAGGCCGGCAAACTGGACAAGGAGAGCAGCGTGGTTCCAGAGCGCGCCTGCCGAGTCGGCAAAGACGGTGATGGCAGCAGTGGCGCCAATGCAGACGTGGAGGAGGTTGGCAATGTAGATATTGGAAGCGGGGGTGGGAACGGGAAGGACGGAGGCTTTGGAAACCTTCATGGAGCTGTAGGCGGCAGGGAGATAGACGAGCGAGAAAAAGACGCAAGACCAGGGCCCCAGACCGAGCGCAGCACCAACAATGTTGAGGGGCACGAGGAAGAAGCCCGAGTTGAGAGCAGACTTGCGGTTTGGCGATACAGCCTGGAAACAGAGACGGTAGGACAGCGGCAGAGTGAAGGCAATCATGATCGCAAAGAGGCCGACATTGAGTCGCTTCTGCATGGAGCGCTTGAAGAAGCCCATGGTGGTGCAGAGGGTGTTGTCGAGCAAGGGAAAGGCACCGTGCGTGAGGTCGGTACGCAGCTTTTGACGCGAAGGAAGGTTGCACGAAGCAGCCAGAGCGCGGATGGACTTGTCCTCGGAGAGAAGGAAGGCCGTGTACTGGGTAGCTGCGCCGGCAAGCAGACCGGCAAGCGCAAGGCCCAGGATGGGCAAGAAAGAGCCTTTAGCCATACTGATCGTTTCAGCGGCAGACACGCTGTGATGGTTTCGGGAGTGCTATTTGATGTGGCCAGGAAGCCCAGGTACTTGGTTTCTTGCTTGGCGAACTGACAGTCCGATCCGTCTCTTGCAATGTCGTGGTCAGGAAAGAAGGAAGGAAGAGATAGCGACTGAATGAAGCGGGGAAAAATTTGGGGGAAGATACAACCACGAGTCGCGATATCAGGAAGAACAGAGAGCACGAGGTCGTGACGTGGGGTATCACAAGCCACCCAACTGCTTTTGATGGGAAAAGTGGAGAGACACAGCGGACTCGGTGTTTCAGTCGCGACTTTCCTAAGTGTTTTGAGCGGTGTTTGCTGCTGCTGCTGCTGCTGCTGCTGCTGTATTGTAGGAACATGCAATAAGGGCCAAACGGGAATTACGAAAACTGGAACGTGCATCAAGCTCGAGCTTTGTTTCGTCCGCATTCTGATTTTTGGCAGTCAAAAATTCATCCAACTTTGAATTCCGCTCGTTTTTCGAGTCGAAGCCTTCGACCTAACAGATTGCTTCTTTTTCTAAAAAAGGCGCGGACGTAGCAGGGAAAGAGCGTGCGTGCGCTTTAGTGACTGTGGGTCTCGGCAACACTGAAGGACACTCGAGCCGCTTCCTCCACCCTAGCTTGACCCCCTAAGCTCAACATTATCTGGACTCGCAACCACCACATCTGCTCCGTCTTCTCGCCGTTTCAAGCAAGCAAGCAATCACCGAAGTTTGCATTGTCCTAGCAGCGCAGAGGCGCTATTGCAAGATGGTACTCGGTCTCGGAAAGAAAAAGAAGCAGGCCAGGGAGCAGCAGCAAGCCTTGGCGGCTTCTGCGGTGGGGACTTCCACGACCGACCAGCCCCACGGACAGAATCACGCTTCATCTCGGCCCGCTAACGGTGGAGATCAGGAAAATGCTCTGACTCCGTTGGGTCCTTTCAAGTATGGCGACAATGTCTCCAAGGCTATCGTCGATCTGGCCGGTCTACCGGTCAACGTCTTTGGCCTTTCCGAGCTCACGCCAGTACCATCTCGTGCAAGTTCACCGCCACCGCCTCCCGTCTGCGTCGTGATCCATATGCATGGTCGAGGTGGATCAGCTGTCAACGAGGAAAAGATTGCTCGTCAGCTCTACGACCGCATCTCTCGAGACAAGGAGGTCTATCGCGTTCAGCAAGGCGATAGCACGGTGGCGGCATTGCCAATACAGCGCGATCACCTGGTTGTCACCTTTGACGCGCGCAACCACGGCGACCGCACCACCAACCCGGAAGGGCAAAAGGCATGGAAGCAGGGCAACACTCGACACGCTATGGACCTCTACGGCATGATCGTCGGCGATGCACGCGATGCTTCGTTCATCGTTGACTTTCTCTCTCCCTATCTCTTCCCGCACGACGAACGCGCGATTGCCGAATGGGTCATCACCGGAAAATCCTTGGGTGGCCACTCGACATGGCATGTGCTCGCCAACGACCCACGCATCAAGATCGGCGTACCGTTTATCGGCATGCCCGACTTTTCGCGTCTGCTGGCGTCGCGCACCCGTACCTCATTTGTCGCCAATGCACCGCCCTACGTTCCCGCAAGTCTCAAAGCGCTCATGGAAAAGATCGACCCAGCTCGCACAGCGTACGACAGCTTCGATGCACAGAAGAACCCGTTCTGGGGTAAGAAGATTTGTGTGCTCAGTGGAGAGAACGACAAATTGGTCTTGTGGGACTGGAATGAGGACTTTTTGAATGCGCTCGTGGTAGGAGAGGCGACGGGACCGAGAGGTGAAATGCCAGGCTTGAAGATCCACCGCAGACCAGGTGTGGGACACGAAGTGACCGAAGAAATGGTGGAGGAGGCAGGAGAATGGATCTGGAGGTGGGGGATTGTTGCGCCTGCCTAAGCCTAGCTGCTCATGCATTTCTTCGGGCTGCGTTTTCGGCAAGTTGTCGAGTCTTTGTAATGTTTATAGATACCATATACTACCCAACTTACCCTCTCATATCCTCTTACTTTCTGTTGAGCGGGCTGTCTCATCACAGTTGCACAATACATTACCAGTCCCACCAAAGACGAGGTGTGGTGCAGAGTTCTGAGGATTGAGTTTGGTGGTGTCAAGCTAGGCGGGGTCCTGTCGGCCGAAAAGGTGTGTTGCTTCCATCTTATCTCGCTGCATCGCGCCGGTTGGGAATGAGCGTTTGGCGGACCAATTGCAGAGGGGTTGTTTAGAAATCCGAATTTGGGTTGATGCCGCTCGCCTAGTTAGGAGCACGCTTATCCTGGCTGAGTGACTTTTTCCACACAATTCCGCAAAGTCGAACCCCCCTCACATTACTCTCACACTCAACTCCGGCTAACGGTTGAGCGCACACTGCCGGTCAGCCGCCGCGATCCACTACTCCTCTCCCGCCGCAGCTTGAGTCTTGATCACCACCACCACCAGTGTCTCCATCATACCACTTCATCCGCTCCGTATCGCATTCGGACTAGTCCTTTTCTCCATCCTAATACTACACTACAACCCGCTCCGAGTAGAGAAAACTCTAGACACAATGGGAAAGCAGTACGACCTCAACGAGCTCAAGAACCACAAGTCTGGTATGTATACGGTCCAGTCATCTGAATTCAAGTTGCGCCACTTGAAGACGATATGCTGACAGCTTCGTTACATGCCTGTTCTCGGTGCAACTCAATGCGTATTCACGCCGTCTTAATAATGTGCATTGCACGCTTCAGAGGATTCGGCTTGGGTCGCTGTAGACGGCAAGGTCTACGACGTCACCAGCTTCCTTGACGACGTAAGTCCCCACACATCTCCCACCACACCCTCACATACAAAGCTGCTATAACATACCCAACTAACGCATTGTCTTACCTCTCTTACGCAATTTGACACGGACGCCTGTATATTTGGATGATAGCACCCGGGCGGAAAGAAGATCCTCCTCAAGAACTGCGGCAAGGACGCCACTGAGGCTTTCTGGACCTACCACGGTGAGAAGGTCCTCGAGAAAGTCGGTGCCGAGTTTCAGATCGGAGAGTTTAAGGACTCGGCCAAGCTCTAAGTATTTCCTGTATCAGTAAGAGGCTCGAGGGAAATCAATACAGAGCAGTTTGATCGTATCTTCAGAGTCTGTGGGACCAGCTGTTTGTTATGCGTGTTTGCATAGAGGTGTTCGGCAATGTGGTGACTGATGTGAACGGATGAGAAGAAGCAGTTAATCTTTCACAAGGAGTATGATAACCAAAACTCTGCTGGGAATCAAGACGCACGATTGTAAAGCAAGGTTCGCGTACATAGCAGCTTGGTATCGACCCTATTTACTTGAAAGAGCCACAAGCACAACTGGTTCCGAATGAAGCGAGTGATAGCAATGCGTGTGGCGAAGAATGCCACTTCATGGCGCATGGCAAGCTTTCGCTGTCGATTGCCCCGTGTCAAATACGGAAGCATGCTCAGGTTCGTGAAGAGAGCATGCAGCCAAGCGTCACCGCCATTAAATTTCTATATTCAGGGTCCTCGCCTTTTTTCGGCCAAAAGCATATCGTTACCTCGAATCTCATTCCCTTGCTGCTTCTTGCCGTGTTCCCATCTCCTTCCTATCCCGCTCCCACAACAAGCGATTCGGCATGTCGACATGACCACGTCCCAAAGCTGTGCCTCAGCGGCCTCATCCTCATCGACTCCCAAGTCCTCTTTCCGCGACGAATGGTCCCACAGCGACCACATCAAGCGCGAATCCCGGCACATCTTCAACAAGCTCCACTCTATCGCCCACGACTCCTCCTTCGTCCGTCACATTCACACCCTCTACCCCTCCCTCCTCCTCACCGCCAACCTTCGCTGCGGTGCATGGTACACCGACCCCCTGATCACCTCCGCTGTATCCTACTTCAAGTCGACAGACGGTCACACGCACCAATGGAGCTTCAGCTTGAAACGGTCCAATCTGCACCTTGTACCGGGGATCGTGCAAGCGGGAGGGGCCGTGGTGGTCGATTCGACGCGGAGGGGAAAGAGTATGCCTGATGCGTTGAGTAAGACGGTTCCGATATGGTGTGCGGTGTTGAATCAGGCGTCGGAGAGGAGGTATGGGTGTCCAGGGGTGGGAGGGAATGGGGCACGGTTGGAGACGCCAAGATGGATGATCCCGCCCACGGAACATGACCAGATGGAGGCTAGGATCGATGGGTTTGTCAACACGCTGCTAACTTCGGACCTGGAGGTGCCGAGGCTGGACAAGCCCTTACGGCCGGTGTTTGTCACTCCTCAAACGCATCTCACCTCCCTCACAACCTCGTTCGAAGACGCAGGCAAGAACGAGTCCATACCGATAGTGCTGGTCTCAGCGTCAAAATTTGTTGCCGACTCGGCAAAGCTCGGTACAGATGCAACAGAGGAGCTTGAAGGAGAGAAGAAAGAGAAGGACTTTGTGTACGTGCAAGGAGCGGGAGACGATCACGAGAATTGGGCACGCGGGTTGACACCTGATGTATTCTGGAAGCACCAAGCCACTCTCCTGGCGTGCGAGAAGGACAAGCTCGAAGCAATGGTGGACGAGCTAGTTGCTCGAGAAGCCTCGAGAGGCGCAGGTAGTGGGCATTGGTTTACACCGCTCGCGTCGAAATCGAACAGAGACGGTGCAGAAGAGGTTGGCACTGCTTCTGACGAAGGGCAAGGCGATATCGAAGTTGGCGAAACGAGTCTGTTCATTGGCTCCCGCTCCGCCGACCACATCTTCTCGGAAGCAGAGAAGCAACACTACGACCTTGTCATCCACTTCACTACCCTTCAGTCCCTACTTGGCCCATCTGAGGAGCCATCAAACGACCTTTCCTCCCTCACCCTCACAAATCTCGCTCACCAAGCCAAAATACACCCCCTCCACCTATCCCCCAACAAGAAAGGCCTCCTTTCCATCCGCACCGTCTTCCCTCCCGCCATTGACCTCACTCATCGCACCCTCATCGACCCCACAGCGTCAACGGGAACAAGAAGGAAGGTGCTGGTGTGCTGCCAGGACGGAAAGGATCTGTCAGGTAGCCTTGTGGTGGCGATTCTAGCATCGTGCTTCACCGACCAGCGCACGTTGATACGGGACAAGGAAAAGAGGGAAAAGCACGCGGAAGAGATCAGCAAAGATACGACAAAGAGGAGACTCCAGTGGCTTGTAAGCGCCAATCCTCGTGCAGCGCCGAGCAGGGCCTTTTTGCTCCGAGTCAACGAGCTACTGCTCAGTCATCGACATAGACCAGCCCCGCCCACAGCATAGTGTAGAATTAGCATTCGACGAAAAATGTACGATACAGATCGAGCAGTGATACAGTATACACCCAGCAATGCTGGGGTACGAAGATTAGAATCCGCCACTGAGATTGTTCCCAAAGTCATCTTTTACACTTTGACTGCTTCCGCTGGGTGAGCTTGGCGCTGAGGAGGACGATTCCGAGTCAGACTCAGCAGCCCTCGTCTCTCCCAACACCATCCTCGCGCGCTTGCGTTTGGCTTTAGCATTGACAATGTCCGGTTCAGCGTCAGCCTCGGCAAGGGCTGGCTGATCCAAGTCGCGCTCAGCATCCAGTCGACGCGCTCGGTTCTTGATCTCTCTCGCATTACCCCCAGCTGCAGTGGCGGTGGTAGAGACGTCGATCTGTGTGGCTTTGGAGAGCAACAGCTCATCCTCAACGCCATGGTGTTTGCGGATGGGTTGCGCAGATGTTGGCCGGGTGTTGTTGGACTGCTTTGAAAGGGAGCTGCGAGGGTGTAGGGAGTGGCCCGATTTGGCATAGATGTCTTCTTCGACGTAGAGCATGAGATTGATGACGCCCGAATCGAGGGTTTTGATAGGTCGGATCTTGGGTGCTGGATCGGGAGAAGGGTCGTTGCTGGGGGAACGGTCGCGGGATCTATGCGTACGCCCGAGGTTTTCTGCATCGGTCGGGATCCAATCGCCTGTGTTGGGCTGATGCCGATCTTTTCCGGCAGGTGAAGTGTCCTCGTCTACCATTTCGAGCACGACGGCAAAGGTGAGTTCTGCAGCTGTTGTACCATCACTGTCGTTGCTTTTCCCTCCTGCTCCTTGTGGCATGTCGTACAAGATCCCATCGACGACCATGAGCTTCTGCATGAAGCCTCGGAAGATGAGCTCAAGCTCGTTACTCGTAACATTGCTCGATATCGCGAGATCCCGGTCACGAGGGTCTATCAGTGAAGAGGGAAGGATATAGTCTAGGCTGAAGACGAAACGCTCATACGCATCTCCCGGGTTTGCGCCGCTGTTGGTCGAGCCCACTTCAGCAGAGGATCCGCTACCAGACGCTGCGGTATTCGGATCGACTACGATATTGGGCCGGATGACGAGAATGACCTTGCTGACTGTACTTTTTTCGATCTCATTTCGGAGAGCGGCGAGGACGCGCGAGATGTATTCATTTAAACCTGGGTGGCGAGATTGGTAGCAAGGGTGGCTGTATTTTTTGCGGCGTGCAAAGACGTCGTAAGGGTATACGGAGCGCATGCACAGGATGGTGTGAAAAGCGACCTCGAGAAAGTCGATGATGCCAGAGACGAGCTGGTTGTAGGTCAGAGGCGAGTCCTCAAGTCGGTCTCGTGGTGGCACGACGTTGTGGTCAACGTCGATCTGCCTCGCTTTGCCTTTGTCCATGATGATGCGCGAGGGAAAGCGGTCGATTGCCGCCGCTGTGGGTCTATTGCTCTACTATATTGTTATCTTTAGTGAAAAGAGGATTTGAAGAGGGTGTGTGATGTTGAAGTGATGAAAGTATGAATTGCATATCCTTGGGCTGAGCTATCAGGGTCCAACGTAGAACGTCGCGTGCTCTTTCCCGAAAGAATTGCGGGATTCGGCCGGCTTTTGTTTTTTTCTCGCAACATCAAACAGGAAGAAACGAAAAAGTGGGCCCTTTGTTCATCTGCAAGACGTGCATGCTACCCATCTGTCTTCTCTATCACATCCTTGTACATCAGGCTTACCTAGTCACAATCGTGTACAAACGCTCAGAGGCTGCAGGAGCCGCGCGACGATGTGGGCTGCATCGTCGTCCAGGGCAGTGAGGGCCCTGGCTACGAGTCGCGCCTCGTCGAGCAGCTCAGACATCATACCAGGAGGTCTGTCGAATGGGCATCAAATCCTACGCACCGCTTCGACAGCTTCGCAAACACACTCGGCAAGCAAAGACGCCCTTGGTAACGAGGCTCACATCAACGAAGGCTGCGGCAAAAGAACCTATTTTAATCAGCGCAGCAACGACTCAAAGTCTTCCGCGACTTCAACTAAGAAGCATAGGTCCTGGCAGGTTCGTGGCGTAACGTATGCTCACGAACACGAAAGCCAACGCATCACGTACAAGGGCAAAGAAATGAGCTCCTTCCATGTCAAGTCCAGCAACAGAGATGCAAAGGATACACGCAATGGAGCTTCAGATTCCAATGGTCAGACTTCGGCGAGCTGTTCAGTCAACGCCGGTGGACGACCTCGTCGGCTAGCTTTCAGTTGTAGAGAAGACCAGCCGCGCTCAACGTCTGATGCTGACGAAGCTACAACAATTGACACGCAGGAGGGCGTGAGATTGGAAAAGGAGAAGGAGGAAACGGAACCACCACCAGGAGACCTTGTTGCTTCAGCACAGGACCAGTTGCGAGCTTATTTTGCACAGTACAGATCAGCACGCAGTTCATTCTCTTCCCCCGAATATACGACGTCACAGCCAACGCCACCTCGAGCAGATACACCAGGGGCAGTTGACTCCGACTCCGACTACGAACTCGAGTCAGCCTCTGTCAACAGTAAAGACAGCAGTATCTCGCCCCTGGTGCGATCGGAAACAGAGAGCTCACAGCAAACGCCGCGCAGGTATTCACGGCCAACACTCTCAGACCTTGAGAATGTCGAGTCGGATCAGTTTGCAGGTGTCTACCGATCCACGACCGTCTGGGATCCTCAAAAGGACTATGCGCTCATGCAGGATGGTCCCGAAAGGAGGTCCTATCTCGAGACTGCACTCGAGGCGAGCCCTCGGCAATACATTGTGGTCATCATCGATGGCGACAATTTGCTCTTCGATCCGCGTCATATGAATCAAGGATACGAGGGAGGCAAGTTTGTGGTAGGAGAACTCCGCCGACGCATTGCCAGGAAGCACAAATTGATACCAGACAAGCTCGATCTGCGCATCCGTCTCTTTTGCGCGCAAAATCCGCTCGCCACGGTTCTCAGCGGCTCGCGTGTCATTCGCAAGGACCTCTTCTTCGATTTCTTTCAAGGCATTGTCGACAGCAGCCCACACAACTACTGTGTTAATGTGGGTCGGGGTGATCAGGCGGCTGATCTGCGAGTCAAGGCAGCTCTGGCCGATGCGCTGCGTGATTCGGGCTGCTTTCGTGCCTACTTGGGCGGCTTGGACGATTTCGGCTACAAGGAAGAGCTCCACACCATCCAGGCGATGGGCATGCTCGAACGCAAGGTTAACTTGATCCAGGTGCCGGGATACGCCGTCGCATCGAGAGCATATAGGGAGTTTGCACATCGGGCCATCGATCTTGATTACCTCTTCAAAAGATTTGAGACTGCGCTCAAGGAAATGCAGAGATATGTAGGTATCGTGCTCCGCTCTTGTGCAGTGTCCCTGACGGGGTTGCCAAGGATATCAGTACCAGATTGGTATCTTGCTCGGCTGTTGCTCGGATCCACTGACCACGAGACCTGTTTTGACCTTTTGCTCACGTTTTGTCGCTCTTCTTGGCACGCTTCTGTTTCGCCTCTGGTGCACCTGCGCTTTCCTCTATCCCCGAATCTGGCTCTGGCGCTGGTGCTCGGCGTTCATCCCACTCTTCTTCCCCGCTTCAACATGCACAGGACCGAGAGGCGTTCGACGCGAACAACACCGTGTCCAAGTCGACAGCGATTCAGCCCTGCGTGTTTCACCATCTCGCCAAAAGAGGTTGTACCCACGGCGACCTTTGCAATTACTCACATGAGCCTATCCCCATACAAGAGAAGCACCGGATGAGTCACCGTCTCAAGCAGCGAAAGTGCCCGACTATTTCGAGGGGCGGGGAGTGTCAGTTTGGCGACGATTGCCTTTTTGGGTAAGTTGTTTTAGCTCCCTGGTCTTGATGTTCGTCTGGCTATTCGCGTGACCCTGGTCACCGGGGGCCGGAGACGTGCAGTCTTACCGCCGGGTGTTATCAAGAGCAATGGGCCACATGGAGATAGGCACGCTCCGACGATAGGACGGTCTCGCAGTCGTTGAGCTCGATCTCGGAACTCGGCCCCTTCCCCGCATTGGCACGCTGTTTGGCTTGAGCAACTCGACTGCCGCTCTTGGACTGAAAGATTCCAGCTGTTTTTAATCCTACGGCCGAAGTGCTGGCACGCAACTGACTCTTCTGCTTTTCCATCTCTTCCGCTCAACAGACACTAACATACCCCCTTCCCATCATGGTTTTCTGCTGTCCAAAAGGTCTCAAAGCCTATCCGCTAGAATTCTACAGTATTTACCGACATGCTGATGCCCGAGTTTGCGGCTGTGCACACTTGAATCAAAGTGAGCGTCCAGGACGACGGCAAGCACAGTGCCTTTCGCTATTGTGTTTTTCGAAGTCAGCGGTCAGCGGTCTCGGTTACAAAGCTGGGTGGCGGAGAAGTCGCCGGGCAATATCGGAGCTAAGCTGCGACGATGGGAGTAAACGACATCCACAACGGTGCCTTCTGCGCCGCGTTTGGGTAATGGGCCGCTTACAACGCCAAGACTCGCTACCGGCACATACTAGAGATAACAAAAGCGGATTTCGGATAGCCGGTACCTGCCCTGCGCGCACACACCGGCCCTGGAGAACACTACGAGCTTGAGCTCGAGCTTGAGCAACAGCCTGGAGCGCTGTCAATTGGTTATCCGGTCGCTCGTATGATTGCGCAAGGTGCTGAGCCAATCTCGGACTGAGGATGGAGTTCGGCCAGGCCACGTGCGGACATGGCACGAGTCTTGGCAAAGTCTTTGGCCGTTATGGTTCTGCATCAAACGGCCGATGCGACGGTGCTCGTAGTCGGTGAGCTTCGGCGGTGCAGTTTGCGCCAAGATACAGTGGATGTGGTGGTAACGTTGCCGTTGTTCCGCCGATTTAGCACCAGACTGACGCAATTCTTTGGGACAGGATCGCGTACGCCTTATTACACACGATTCGGCACATGCGGTGCCGATAGAACAAACGGTGTCAACGGGTCTCGCGCACGGCACACAAGTTCGGTATCTCTCCGAAACATCGTCGCATTCCGAGTCCCGTTCTTTATCGTCTCGGCCGAATAGCGGCTAGACGCGAGCTAGCTAAATTACCGTTCGAACCGTCGATGCAACTTACTCCCGAACCATAACGTACCTTCCATATTTCGCCGCACTCGACTTCCGTTTAGCTTCGTCATTGTTTGCTCCGTCGTAAATCATCTCGTTTCTATCATACCGTCCAAACTTCACGCTTACAGCATTCGCATTCGCTTCGTGAGAGTGAGTTTCGTTACAACGGACGCACCAAAGAAAAGGCCAAATATATTCTCCGAAGGTCATTCTCAAATGCGGAGAATCGGGGCACTAGAGCAGTGACGAAGGTTAATCCAGTAATAGCAAACCACATGCCAAGACCAGCGTCTGCGTTGCGTCGACCTTCATGGAAGCAGTCAGGCACCAAAAGAGAGCAAGACTCGGTGGTCTTGGCACCACATCTTGGCACAATACACCGCACCATGCCACTGCATCCGGACTGTGTTAGGTCATAACCCGATTTGTAACGCTTAGATTTCAAACCACTCCTCAGTCTTGGCCTTCCTCAGCAGCTCACACCAAGCAACTGCCCCGCGACATCATCGCAACTTTGCTATGTCACTCGTGCAAAAACGCTTTGACTGCTCTACCGCCTCAGCTGGACATACCGAAAAGGCCGACAGCGACACTCGGCAAAGAGCAAAAGAGTCGGCGAGATAGCGATAACGCCAGAGACAATCACCCTCGTCCTGTATTCACGTTATCCCTCTGCCTGAATCCTCTCTGACAAGTCGCCGCGATTCGCTGTGTCGCTTTGTTACCGCTTTTCAATGTTTTTCTTGCCCTCAAGTCATTGTCGAACACCGCTCCGGCGCCAGCCTCTGTTATGAGCGCATTTTGCTCAACAAGTCGGCAGACTGTGATGGCTGCTGCAGCACCGTCGTCAAAGATGCCGCCAACCGCAGTCTTGGCATTCCGCAGCCATGTCTTCCGAACGTTGCGCATGTAGCCATTCTCACCTCACCTCGCTTGAGCCCTCCGCTCGACAGCACAATAGCAAGCGAATGGATCTCCATGGCAAACTCAAACTCGCATCAACTCCGTAGTTTCCCGGCAAGCCAAGAATGAACTCAAGAGATGCCTGATCGTCGTATCTGTCATTGTCCTGCCTTCGGTCTTGGCCAACGCTGCCGTCTCCGTCCAGGGTCCCGCGTCGAGATCACCGAGGTCATCGAGGTGGCCATCTTTGAGCGAAATGTATATAACCTCGAGTCTTCCGCGGCTTCTTCAACTTCTTCTTCCCCAGCCGTTCCAACTTTAAGCAACAAGAGCAAACATCCTCCACACTCTTCTCTTCCCCTCATCCCCTTGACGGTCTTCCCACCTAGTTCCATTCTTAACGAGGGATCGCTTTACCCCAGCTTCCTTTCTGCACAGCACAGAGGCACCTCAAGTCAGATTCGACGCTCTTCCTCTTTTATCGACCTTGCTGGCCGACCTATTTGTCTGCGATAGGCGACTCAGTTTCCTCTCTCAACCTTACAAGGCTCCTTCTGATCGCCCAAGATGGTCAATAAGAAGGACGAAAAGTTTCCTCGAAGTGACACCGTGCAGGGACCTGACATTTCCATCGACGAGGCGCTCGAAGCAGCTTGGCAGCACCACTACACCAGTGTGCTCCGTGCTCTCGGCGTGGAGGATCCTGAGCACGGTCTCAACAAGCGCGATGTTGAAGCGCGACGCCAGCAATATGGGCTAAACCAGCTCGAGGGCGGCGACGACATTAGCATCTGGAAGATCATGCTCCACCAGATTGCCAACGCCATGACTCTGGTAAGTTTCCATCACTCGTAGGGACCATTCGAGAGCCCAAGGACCGCTCAATCTGACCCAAGTTTGTTTCACTTGCATCTACTACAGGTTCTTATCCTTGCCATGGGCGTCTCGCTCGGCATTGGCTCCTGGATCGAAGGGGGTGTGTTGGCCGGTGTAGTCGCCATCAACATCATTGTCGGATTCTTCCAAGAACTGTCGGCAGAAAAGACCATGAACGCGCTCCGCAACCTCGCTTCGCCCACCGCTCGTGTTATTCGCAACGGTGATGGTGAGACCATCTCCGCCCACGAGGTCGTTCCAGGCGATGTGATCCAACTCAGCACTGGTGACACTGTTCCGGCCGACTGCCGACTCATCGACTCGATGAATTTTGAGACCGACGAGGCCCTCCTTACAGGTGAATCGCTTCCTGTCTCCAAGGACCACAATCAAGTCTACTCTGCTGCAGACGAGGTCGGTGTCGGTGACCGTCTCAACATGGCTTTTACCTCTTCTACCGTCTCTAAGGGTCGCGCTACGGGTGTTGTTATCGGCACTGGAATGAACACCGAGATCGGCAAGATCGCTGATGCTCTGCGTGGTGCCGCGAAGGCACAAAAGATCCGCGACGTCAAGCGCAACGCCTACGGCAAAGCCGGCCCTCACCGCTACGTTCAAGCGGGCGCGCTCACGGTCTGGGACAAGATTAACAACTTTCTCGGCACCAACAAGGGCACTCCGCTCCAGCGACGTCTTTCGCAGCTCGCTGTCGCCCTCTTCTTCGTCGCCGTCCTGTTCGCTATCATCGTGTTCCTCTCCAACAACTGGACCGCCAAGGAGGTCATCATTTACGCCGTCGCCACTGGTGTCTCAATGATTCCAGCCTCACTCACCGCCGTCCTCACCATCACCATGGCCATGGGCAGCAAAGCCATGGTCAAAAAGAACGTCATTGTCCGAAAGCTCGAGTCGCTCGAAGCGCTTGGATCGATCAACGACATTTGCTCGGACAAGACCGGCACTCTCACTCAGGGCAAGATGGTTGTCCGCAAGGCTTGGGTCCCCGCTTCAGGCACTTACAGCGTCTCGGAGACCAACGAGCCCTTCAACCCTACTCTCGGAGAGGTAAGCGTCAACGATATCGACCCCCGCGACGCCAAATCTGGATGCGACTCTGGCGATGGAGAAGGCCAAGTGGTCGCCCGCTCCGGCAAGTCGGACAAGGTCAAGGGCAGCGGCCGCTTCGAGGACTTCATGAACGTCGCTTCGCTCTGCAACCTCGCCACCGTTTTTAAGGACAAGGAGACTCACGCATGGACCGCACACGGTGACCCCACCGAGTGCGCCATCCAGACTTTTGTCACTCGCTTCGCCTGGGGCCGACTCAAGCTCACTAAGGGCACTGACGCAGACAAGGAAGTCAGCGAGAAGGACCGCAGCGCGGCTAAGTGGTCGCAGATTGCCGAATACCCCTTCGACAGCTCTGTCAAGCGTATGGCCGTCACTTACGTCAACAACGAGTCCGGCGAGAGCTTCGCCATGATGAAGGGTGCCGTCGAGCGTGTGCTCGAATCCTGCACTTCAGCACAGACCAGCGAAGGCAAGGTGGACTTTACCGAGGAGTTTGAGAAGCGCGTGCTCGAGAATATGGAAGCGCTGGCTAGCCAGGGTCTCCGTGTGCTCGCACTCGCCCACCGCAAGCTTTCAGATGACGAGAAGGCTCTTGCTGAGGAACTCGAGCGCGCTGAAGTAGAATCCAATATGACCTTCCTCGGCCTTGTTGGGTTGTACGATCCTCCTCGCCCCGAGACTGCCGGTGCCGTGCGCAAGTGCAAGGAAGCTGGTATCACCGTCCGCATGCTTACAGGTGATCACCCTGGCACTGCCAAGGCCATAGCGCTCGACGTCGGAATCGTCCCTCGCAACACCACCAAGTACTCCAAGGCCGAGCTCGACAGCATGGTCATGACCGCCGCTCAATTCGACAAGCTCTCTGAGGCCGAAATCGATGCGCTTCCTCAGCTGCCGCTCGTCATCGCCCGCTGTGCTCCTCAGACCAAGGTGAGGATGATCGAGGCTCTTCACCGCCGCGGCAAGTTCTGCGCGATGACGGGGGACGGTGTCAATGACTCGCCTTCGCTCAAGATGTCGAATGTTGGCATTGCGATGGGCATGAACGGGTCGGATGTCGCCAAGGATGCTTCCGATATCGTGCTCACGGATGACAACTTTGCTTCGATCGGCAATGCCATCGAGGAGGGACGACGCATGGCTGACAACATCACCAAATTCGTCTGCCACCTGTTGGCGCAGAATGTGGCGCAGGCTTCTGTGCTTCTGATCGGACTGGCATTTAAGGACCAGACTGGACTCTCGGTCTTCCCTCTCTCGCCTGTCGAAATTCTGTACATCATCATGGTCACCTCTGGTTTCCCCGCCATGGGGCTGGGCATGGAGAAGGCGTCGCAGGACGTGATGAGGAGGAAGCCTCGTTCCAACAAGTGGGGTATCTTTACTCCCGAGATGCTCATCGACCTCACCGTCTACGGCTTGTGGATGGCAGCGCTCTGCTTGGCCACCTTCACTCTGGTCGAGTTCGGCTGGGGCAACGGCGATCTGGGGGTGGACTGCAACTCGAGCTACAATGCCTCTTGCGATCTCGTCTTCCGTGCACGAGCCTCGACCTTTGCGGTGATGACGTGGTTCTCGCTGCTTCTGGCGTGGGAGGTGGTCGATATGCGTCGCAGCTTCTTCCGCATGCACAACGATGGACGGTGGTACAATCAGTGGTTCAAAGACACGTGGGGCAAGAACAGGTTTCTGTTCATCTGCGTGGTGGGCGGCTTCTTGAGCGTCTTCCCGATTCTCTACATTCCTGGACTCAACGATGTGGTTTTCCTGCACACAGGCATTAGCTGGGAGTGGGGCATCATTTTTGTGTGCACGCTTCTGTTTGTGGGCGGCATCGAGTGCTGGAAGTGGGGCAAGCGCGTCTACTTGCGCCGCGGGGGTCGTGAGCCGTCGAAGGCAATCGACGAGGAACAGGCTGTGGTGGATGGCGATGCCACGCACGCCGACCAATCTGACAACGAGAAGCAACCCTCTGACGTGCACAGTAAAAAGATGGTTCCTGCCCCCACATCGTCTTCAGAGCGCACCATGGCCTGATCCGGCATTCGAGCTCAAGATCTGTCTCGTTTCCACTCAGCATACACTGTAGCGCATTGCATTTAGCATTCATGCATCTCTCACATCTTATCATCCTCTAGACAGTCCGTGTTTTCGTTGTAGTAGTCGGGCTCTCAGTTACCGGAATTAAAAGGGCTTGCCAACAAAGTGATGTCGCTTCACGACTGATAAATGGGGAATTATTATATTCGTGCTTAGTGGACAAAGGAATAGGAAAAGGCGATGGAAAAAGATGGTCAGAAAATGGGCTTAATGGGCTAAGCAGTCACAAAGGAGCTGCTTTAGTTGGAAGGCGGAGAGTTCAAGTCGATGGGCGAGGAGCAGAATCGGAATGTGTCATAGGTCCAATCACTCTTGGAGTTTGGATTCCTTGGCCCGATTCCACCTTGCTGGTAAAAATATCAGTGACCGTATTGTTCAGGGTCTGGGATGCGCGGTTGGGGGCAAAGCCGAAGAGGGGTAAATAAGTTACAGTAGTGCGAAAAGTGAGACCTGTTGTGGTCGATCCTGCTGGTTAGCGTGGAAAGAAAGAGAGCGTGTGGAAGTGTGCGGGCGTGTTTTCGTGACGGGTAAAGTGCACGACGGGTGATGGGGCATGCAGAGAAGATTCTGTGTGATTTGCAAGCTCGTGATCGTGATCTACGCGGAGCTGCTCGCTTGCGTCTGTGTCGGCACGTGTTTATGTTCGATGGCCAAGTTTGCGCAGCAGTAAAAAAGTCCCTGCATTTCTTGACATTGCGCAGAATGAAAGGTCCGCTTGTGCAACCCTGCAGAACACTGCGTTGCAGAAGGGGCTCTCTCTTTCGCTCTCTTGCAGTGAGTGACATGCCGGACCGATGGCTCGCAGCCTCTTTGTTGTGGGAACAAATAGAACTACTACTGGCATTGCAGCAAAGTCGCTTTTACCGACCAAATCAATCACTCGACGCAGCGCAGGGTTGACCGGTAGCCATTCTTGCTCCTCTTGCATTCATCTCCAAACCCCGTGTGTGTGTGTGTGCGCGCGCTGTGAGCTGCGAGAGTGGATGAGTGATCATCGGTGGGGACGTCTTTTTCTTCTTGGCAGCCTCACTCAGCGCATCCCTCGCTCAAGCTGGAATGGAAAGAATACCCAGCAGACATAGTCGATCTGTGCTTAGAACCATCATCTCTCCACCCCATATTTGTTCACTACTTTACCTGATTGTCGCCTTTTCGACACCGTATAAGCCGTTGCCACGGAAACGCAATTGGGGCATCCAGAGGATTTGGTGGCGCGCCAGTGCAGACTGCAGACCGAAGCAACGCACGGACTCGGGCTCTTTTGACTTGCTGTAAGCCACACAAACACCGCCAAGAGTGCAACCGACAACAACTCCATTCAGCAACCTGGTCATTGGCGTACAAAAACCAACATCATCGAAAGGCAAGCGCGAAACAAGTACTGCTAAGCATGAAGGCAGCTTTCCGACTCCGACGCAAGGCGTCGTCGCCACAGATCCGCACTGAAGAAACCAAGCCGGAACTGCGTGTTCCCATCGCCGTGCCACGTCTCCCAGCGCTGTCCAGCAGCAGCGGCCACGGTATATTGGACGGTGATGTTGATGGTGCAGGACATTCGCTGGGATTGAGATTTTCGGGATTGGGTCTGGATCAGTTCCTGGCTCAAGAAAGCTACAATGATGTCGCGGAGGCGGGTAAGGGGACCGAACAACGACAATGCGAGGTCCATGGCATTGCAACCAATGGGTCGCCTCCCAGCGATAGCTTCACCGCAAGCCAAGAGGACGCACCAAAACAAAACAAAAACATTAAAATTAACGCAACTGTGGCTTTTAGGGAATCCGACTTGGCTCTTGCTCGTCGCATTTCCAACCCTCTTTTGCGCCGCCAAGACCAAAACACTGTCGATCCACCTCTTTCTCCGCACTTCACTTTCAACAATTCAAACAACTCGGATCAACGAGCCTCTCCCTCTTGCTCTCCTTCCACCACTCACTCCCCCTCGATCCGCAACATACCCCTGGAGGAGACCGCTTCCGCATACCCATCTTCCTCTCCGCTCCTATCATTGAATCAGCATACCCAATCTTCGCCCACGTTTGCAGCCCTAGCTTCGGTAGCTGGAGATCAACCCAGCTTTCGCTCTCTCAACCCATCCAGTCCGCTGTGGAGTACTGTTGGGCAAAAAGACGACAACGGCAACGAAAGCTTGCAGAGTGGAAATGAAGAGCGTCTGCAGCGCAACAGTCATGATAACAGCTCAATCACAGCTGTGAGGAACGATAATATCAACACGGACCGCCACGCTCCTTGCTCTCCCATTCAAACGGAAGGATCACCTCTTTTCCCTGATACCACTTCCCTCGCCGCATCCCCCCATTTGAAAAGCGAACAAGAAACCACAATGATGGATCGTCACTACACTTCACACCCCTCTATCCACAGGACTAAAGCCCCAGCAGCGTCCAAAGTGCCAGGCAAGGCTTCCGTTTCCACCATCCTCGAGTCTGCCAAGCGCGCTAACCCTGCCAAGCCCGCTTCTTCCCTCGGTACCAACAATGGTCCTTTGCTTGGCAACACGCTCAGCTCGAGTGGCTCCATCCACCCTGCGGCGTCTGCGCTCGTCTTTCCTTCCTCTCCAGGCGACGGCCCGCCTGTGCAACCGAGCTTGTTCGCCTACTCATCCTCGTCGGCTAGCAACAGGACTCCCAAGAAGGTCAAGGACAGTGGGGCGAGCGTGCATACAGCACAGACGAAGAGGAGCACACGCACAAAGAGCACCGAGCGTGCCATCATCCGCAACGCTCGTGGTGAGATTGAGTGGAAGGATGCCCCTCCCCCTCCCCCTGCACTGCCGTCTTCCTCGAGTCACCACCTAGGCACGCCGTCGGGCTCGCAGCCCCGCCGCACGCCTTCACCTTACGACACTGGTGAGCCACGACCACGCACGCGCTCTTCTGGTGCGCCACCCAGCCGCAACTCAGACGAACGTCGACACACCAGCAGACCACACCCCTTGCCTGTAGAGGTCCCATTCAAAGCGCTCGGTAGCAGTGCAGCACCGCAGCGACCACGCAATCGGCGCAGATCCACCGACGACGCAGACGGCTTCCACACCGCCGATGAGGACGACCTTGAAGCGCGCGAATGGGAGCGCAAACGCGAGCTGCAGATGGAGGCAGATCGGCTCGAAGTATACCGTCAGCAGCAAGCACGGGAAGAGGAAGAGCGACGCGCGAGGAAGCGTGCAGAACGCGATCGACTCGCTGCTGAACAGATCGAGCGCGAGCGCCAAGCAGAAGCACGGAGGCAGGCTGATCGGGAAGCACGCCGGCTTGCGCGCGAGCAAGCCGAGAAGGAGGAGGCAGAACGCAGACAGAAACAGCAGCAAGAAGCGCAGCGTCGACGCATCCAAGCTGAGCGCGAGGCGGAAGAGGAACGTGTAAAACGTGAGAAAGAAGCGGAAGAGAGGAGGGTGAGAAGGAAGCAACAGGAAGAGGAGCGCCGTAAACGCGAACAAGAAGAGGCGATTCGCAAGGCGGAGGAAGAAGCCAAGAGAAAGGAAGAGGAGCGTTTGGCTGCCATCGAGGCCGAACGGCTGGCCAAGCAAGCTGCGATCCAAGCTGAGCACGATGCCGTGCTGGAAAAGGAGCGACAATTGGCAGAAGCCAAGCGTCAGGTAGAGGAAGAGGACAGGGCAGCCAGACGTGCTGGTCGCCGCGAAGACCGACGTGCTCACCGCGCTTTGGCTGCTGGCTTCGCCCCTGGCGAGCTCGATCCTGACGCGCAGCAGTCCGAAGACGACGACGACGATGGGGACGATCAAGTTGTGTTCCACGACGACGCTGCTTCCGATGCTGCATCAGAGGTCTTTGTCGATGCTGGCACTCAAGATAATGGAGACCGAGAAGCCAAGAGCGGGACGAACGGCTCCATGGCACGATCCACATCGAACCTCGAAGCGCCTTCCAGCACAGACGGCAGCTCCGACATGCCCGTCACTCCGACCGACGAAAAAGTCGCATCCATGTTGTCGCCTCCTTCTTCCAGCTCCGATATGGCCAGGGGGACGTCGTCCAACGGCGGCCACGGCCAAGTCAAGTTTGCTGCTGGAACCAACGGCGAGGTGACGCCAACTGCTGCACCGCCAGTGGAGAAGTATATGCCGTATCGCTCAGATCGCTTCCGAAACGCTGTGCGCATGGGTGCAAGGCGCAGTCCTGCAACTGCGAAAGCAGGCGCCATCCCACCTTCGACGTCGTTACTCACAGCGACATTTGCTGCAACCGAAGAAGAAGAGGAGGGTAGAGAGGATGGTGATGAGGGCGATTACGAGATTGTCCAGCCCAACGGACCTTATCGGGAAGGCGGCATCACGTACGGCCGCGGCTGGTGTGCGCATGGGCTTGCCGATCCTTCCCTCACCATCGATCACAGACGATACGTTCGCGTCCCCAAACCCAAGTCCTCGGACCGAGGTGACAGCGAAGCAGCCACCGAAGCCCGTGACGCTGAGACGGTGCTGGAGCAGCAGGCGCAGGTAGAGTTCGACGAAGTCATGTACAGCGATCTCGGCGAGCTCATCTGGTCCGCCACCACGCCCGACGTCATCGCGCGGCTCATCAGCCACCTCGACTATGCCGACGTCAAAGCGCTCCGCCAAACCTCGCAATCCATCCGCTTCGCGCTCGGCCAGCTCGCAGGACGCGAAATCGTCCTTACCCGCTTCCTCGCACCCGTCGGCTACCAAGTCTGGAAGCCATCAGTGCTGGATGGTGCGGTGGTAGACAAGGACCCGCTCCCGCTGAGTTTCAGCGACTGCGAAGCGTTTCTGCTCAGCTTTGATCTGTTGCCAGAATATGCGCTGGTGGCGGCAGAGTACGCCAGGGCACCGCATAAGATGGATGCTCGCTATCCGCGGTTAGCGCGAGCGACGACGAGGGCGTACAATCGGGTGCTGGCAAGATTGAGGATGCAGGCAGAGTACCATGCCGGTTCGAGCAGTGGGGGTGGGCAGGATGGGGCGGCGAAGGTTGCGATTGCGAGCCCGTGGAAGCCGGGGCGGGCGGGATTTTTCCGTGTCTGGGTGCCCTCCACTGAAACAGGGGGTTGGTTGAGCGATACAGAGCTGGCGCGGTGCGAGCGCGAGCTGTTCATCGCCGGTGTTTGGCCGCATCTCAAGAAAGGCGATGTCGTCTGGGACTGCGCTGTCGGGGATGAGCGTAATCAGGGCAAGTACATCTTTGACGGCCGATACTTGCGCGATCTCTCGTTCATGTTCGACCGCGGTGGACACCTTCCCTCCTGGCTCAATGCGTTCTCGTTCGCGCCGAGCTACTATCACAACATCATCCGCTCTTCTGACGCCTCGCAGCCGGTGGTGTACCTCGATGTTCTCCCTTGGCGCGACCAGATTGTTTCTACCATGCGCCTTGTCCAGGACCAAGTCGAGACATTCTCGCCGCAAGGTGCGCGCTACCGCATCTCGAAATGGCTCTACCGCGCCGTGATCAACATCGTCCCCGGCGCGATCATCTCGGATGAGGGTTTGCAAGTCGTGGATCAAGGGTGGCATGGAAAGATAGTTATCGAGACAGAGGGGACCGCCGAGCATGCCAAGGAGTTGATCTCGCGCTGTGCGGGGCCGACGGAATCGGCACAGACTAAGGCGAGGCTCTTGGCCAGTGTCATGGATGCAGATGGTAGGCCGAAGGTGCCGAAAGCGCCTGCGCCGACCAGGGATGCGAGCGGGAATAGGGTCGAGACAACGACGCCGTGGGCGATTGTAAGGGCGAGGAGCCGGCCAGGGTTGATCTGGATCAGGCCGATGGATATGCGCGAGAGGGTCGTCTTTTGAGCAATCGCTGAAAGGCAATCACTCAAGAAAACAGATGTAACTTTAACTTGATGCTTCGGCTCAGTATACCTTTTGGAACTCTTCAAACATCAAGTGCTCGGATTTTGAGCTGCACACACAAACACGCAATGAAGTGATCCTTGGAACCAGATTGCGTATTCTTCCTTCTTTCCTTCCACATCGAGTCAAACCTACAAGACAAGCTGAAAGCGTGATGGGATAGCTTAGAGCTTAGCGAAGCGGGCAACGTCCTCGTTGGTCACCTTGACGACGCGCGCATAGCCCGCACCCAGGCTCTTCTTGCCCGTCGCCTTGACAAACTGCTCGAAGGCGATTTCTTGTTTGCCGTCTTTTTCGCCGAGTAGCCAGACCTTTGTCTCGAGCTCGTCGCCTGGTTTCACGGGCGAGGTGAATCGGACGGCAAATGCCTCTAGCTCGAACCGGCTCTTTGCACCCGTCAGGTTTGCGGGGACGCCATCGTTGGCGTCAACCGCCTTGAGGACTGCACGCGCAGCAAAGCCGAAAGAGCAAAGTCCGTGAAGGATGGTTCCACCCAGACCCACTTTTTCGCCCAGCCCACCGTCGATGTGGATGGGGTTGTAGTCGCCGGAGAGGCGGTAGAGCATGGCTTGTTGGGGCGTCGTCTTTTCAGAGAGGGTAAAGTCAGGGTTGCGAGTGGGCGCTTTGGGTGTGGGCGGCGTGGTGATGAGGGATTTGGAGAAGCCGGTGCCCTGGCCACCGCCGCGGTAGAAGCTGCTTCCGATCATCGTTGCGTGGTTGCGACCGACGGGGCTGATGAGGCGCACCTCGGTCTCCATGATCAGGCCGTTCGGTCGGTCGTGCACGGCTGAGATGCGCTTGTCCAACTTCCAGCCCTCCCCGCTGACGGTTGGGATGGGAGCGTGGATCTCGATGCTCTGCTCGCCATGCACCACCGTGTTCAGATCCAGCTTCGGGAACCCAGGCACAGCAGCGCGGGAGGACACCATCTCGGAGAAAACAGTCGTATCTTGAGATGTGCCTTTGAGGCCGAGCACGACGGGGTAGGTGGGGAAAGCACGGAATCCAGCCTCGCGCTCGTAGGCGTAGTCGAGCTCTTTGGGGCCCACACCGATGGACACGGCGTAGGTGAGCAGGTCGCGGCGGTTCCAAGCGACAGGTTGGGTGCCCGCATCATGCCCGACGGTCTTGTTGAAATCGACATTGGATGAAGACATGTTGAATTTGGTGTCACCAGGGATGTGGACGATTGGCTGAAGGATGGGAGGGGACGTAGAGAAGAAGCAAGTTGCAGGGAAAAGGGGAGAGGAGGTGGGTGGTATTATGTGTGTTGCTCGAGGAAGGAAGGAGGTGAGGTGGGCCGGAAAATGCGGGGGAGAATCTATTCTGGGCCGGAAGACAAAGGTTGGGATAGCAGCAGCGCAAAGCGACAACCGGCGAGCATTTGACCGGCACCCGGCTGAACTTGGCGCACTGGAAAACGCGCTCAAGCCACCACCACCCCGCACTCGCCGCGCAGCACTGCTTGCAAGCAGTGACAACATCTTGGCAAACTTGTCGCAGGTCGCAGACCAACAATGGATCCTGTCTTCAACCATACTTGAGCCTAACCAAGAAAGGCGCGGCAGACCAGAGTCGTGAGTTGGCAAGGAGACGTGCTGCCGTTGCCGGTTGTCTGAGCGTTCCTCCTGTCGCCTCTCTTCTAGTCTCTGGGGAATCGGTGCGGGGATCGTGTGTGTGGAAGGTCGGAAAGGGCTGAAGGAGGTGTGTTGGCCTGTCAGACACTACTCTGAGCACCTTTCGGGCTAACATAAGCCCACTGAAAATTCTCAGACCCTAGCTGAGGATTCACGTTGTCACCGTGTATGTTCAAGTCGTTCCCATCCTTGTCCGAGCTTAGCTTACTGCAGATCTACCATGCTGCTACCTTTGTGCTTTGTTTTGCGTGCTCCGGTATCATGTGAAGCGATGAGCAGGGGATGGATGGCACCTATGCGCAGGGCCTCCCAACGTCCCGTTTTAGGGGGGCAAGTCGGCCGACGATTTTGGGCGCAGTGACATATTATGTTAGAGCGACATCTAAACGGGTCACCACATTTGAGAAAAAGGAGCAGAATCAGGAGACGATGCGTACGAGAAACGGATCGTCGCATCGCATAAAGGAATTTGAACGCAGCGCCTGCAATGACGGAGAGTCGCAGGCCAAGCCAAACGATCATCTCGGCGTCCGTGCTTGAATCAGATTCGGCCCCCCTCTCGCCGGGGCACCAATATCGCCCGAGCACCTTCCCGTTGCAACTGCACAGCCGCCCTCGCCTTTCCTCTCGTCTTCACTGCCTCCTCCCCATCATCCCATTCTACCTCCCTGCACTCACCACCTTGTCCTACTTTTCTCCCTTCCCTGGCTTGTGGGCGCCTAGACCCGACTTCGCTTCTTGCCAACCATGAAGGGCCTCGCCAAAGCCATGAAGCGCACGCCGCACCTCATGACCTCGAAAATCGGTATGGCGGCCAAGTCCTCCGATCCCGCCTTCGACTCGCTCAACCAGCGCTTCACGTCGCTCGAAAAACTGTCCGAGAAATTGCTCAAAGACGCATCCACCTTCCGCGACGCCGTCAAGAACATGCTTCTCTCCGGTGCCAATTTCGGTCGCCACTTTGACACGCTCTTCCACCCCATCGGCAGCGAGTACGATCTCGAGCGTCGACATCCGAATGCGCAGCAGACCATGGTGAATCTGGCAGCGTACGGGCAGTTGATGGATGAGTTGAAGGAGACGTTGACTCCGGAGATCGAGTTGATCGAGAGCAGGGTGATTGCGCCGAATAAGGATTTGCAGGTGGTCATCAAGGCGATCAGGAAGAACATCACCAAGAGGGACCACAAGTTGGTCGATTACGACAGGCACAACAACTCGTACACCAAGCTCAGAGATAAAAAGGAGAAGAGCTTGAAGGATGAACAGAACCTCTTCAAGGTCGAGCAGGAGTACGAGACCGCCGCTGCGGACTACGAGTACTACAACAACGCGCTCAAGGAAGAGCTGCCGCGGTTTTTTGAGCTGGCCAGTGCGTTTATGACGCCGCTCTTCCACAGCTTCTACTACATGCAGCTCAACGTGTTTTACCTGACCATGGAGAGGCTGCAGAGCTTTGCGCAGGGCAAGTACGATCTGACCAACAACTCGATCGCTGTGGTGGAGGATACATACATGTCGCAGCTCACCGACGCCGCTGAGCGACTAGAAAACTTGAGTATCAGGAAGGGGGCTATGCCGAGTGCCAAGATCCTCGCGCAGAACAGAGGGTCTGGTGGTGGAGGCCTCAGTCCACCGGGTTCCCGACTGAGCGGCTTGGGAGCAGGCGCACCGACTCGGTCCGGGTCCATCCTCAGTTCGCACTCCACAAGCGCTGGCGCGGCCGCTGCACCACCAGCATACTCCCCACCCACCGCGTCCTCCAGCGCCACAACCGGCCTAGCAGGCAAACGCGCCCCCCCACCGCCGCCGACTAAACCCAAACCAGGTGTGGGGCCAGCAAAGAGCTACGTCATAGCACTGTACGACTACACCGCCACCGCCGACGGCGATCTCAGCTTCAAGGCGGGTGACAGGATCGAAGTGACGGAAAGAACAGCGTCGACCGATGATTGGTGGACCGGCATCTTGGGTGGACAGAAGGGTGTTTTCCCTGGAAACTATGTGCGGGAAGAATGAGGGCAGTGGAGCACGCGCCGAGGTGGTTGTGTGTTTCGGCTGCAAGCAATGGAAAGAACATAGGTCCCCAGGTTAATGGTTTGGGTTTGATGCGTGATGTGTGAGAGAGAGCATGTGTGTGGATTATTGAGCGCAATCGCGAAACCTGGAGAGTAATGACAGTTGCAAAGTATGATTGGGACCGAAGTCGTAGCGAGAGGGTATATAGTGGCTAATGCTGGATATGCGATCGATTAGAAAGGCGATGGCCGTGGTTGCACCTCTGACTTTCTCGCCTGCAGTGTCGACGTCGACCTCGGGATGCGGCTGTGAGGACTTGCACCTGCGCGTGGTGCTACAGCTCCACCAAATTCCGTCAATCTCCTCCCTGCCGCCCGCACCGACGGACTGCCTCCCACCCCCAATGCCGCACTGGAAGAATCAGTGCGGCCAAATACGAAAGGCGAAGTGCGATTCGAACTACTCTGCTGCTCTCGCTGAGCGTGGAAGTTAAAGTCGAATGCAGAGTGCGAATGTCGCAAGCTCTGGGGCTGGGTCGGGGTGGCAAAGGTGCGTTTGACGGGTTCGGGGAGGAACGATAGGCTATCTGAGGAGGAGAGTTGGTCAGGATGAGAGTTTGAGCGTGCAACTTCACAGGTAGAAAAGGAGGGCTGCAGCGATTCCTGCTGGTGAGGCGCGGAGAATGGAGATGGCGCGCCAAACGGGCTGTCGAAACGCTGCGATGCCTGCGATGACAAAGGTGGTGCCACAGAGCGAGAAGAGCTCAGCCCAATGCCCAGACTGGGTGATGGGGTGTCGATATCTCTCAGGTCCGACTCTTGAAGGACCGGGGTGGAGTTGAGCGCGGCCTGGCCTTCTGCGATGAGGGCGTTCATCTTTGCTTCGAAACGCGAGAGCATCTCGTCGTCTTCATCATCATCATCAACAACAACATCGTTGCGTTCTTTGTGGGCACCTCCGCCTTCTCTGAGATCAGTGGTGTCGGCAGGATTGAGTTCTTGACTGGAGCTGGAGACAAGGCCGGGCGAAGCAGCAGGTGCTGAACTGCGGAGCGCATCAGGCAGCCCCTTTCTTGGCGTGCTTTGACGTTGCGTCTTCGATCCCTGGAAAGTGGGTCGGCGCCGATTGCGTTGAGAAGAGACAAACACTTTGCGCGTGCGGACCGAGTTAGATTTGGGCGTAGAGGGCTGTTGCAACTGCTGGTGTTGCTTTGCTGGCGTAGCGTGATCTTCATAGTAAGGCGGCGGTGGTTCTTCGAGTCCACCTGGCGGCATTCTGAGCTCTTTAACACTGCCGCTCATCCCAGTCTGCTTGTTCTGTGAGATGACATGGCCCATATCCGCCTCTGGCCCTGCATCGGGATGATGTCGCTGCGTTTCTGTATCGCTCGATTGTCCCCACGACGACCACAATGAATAGGCAGTCAGCGCGGCTGCACCCGTATACAGTGCTGCATTGAGTGCAGTGTCTACGATTGTGCCAGCCAAGCCTCGACGTCGCTTCCGAGGCGGGTCTTCCGAAGGCGTGCTTGAGTCGTGCAGTGCTTGGGTCGTCTCTCGCAGAGCAGCTTGTGCGGATTGCTTGCCGCGCGAAAAGATAGTGTTGAGGGCCGAGTAGGATGACTCGTCCGCGTCAGCAGCAGTGCGGAAGCTGGACGGGCTGGAGGACATGGGCGTCTGCTGCTGCCGGAAGCTCGCGAATGAGTTTGCACTGCTTGAGGACGGCATCGAAGCCACGGACGCCATCGAGGTGGTAGATGTGCTGGTTGGAAAACCCATGCTCGATTGGAAGCTAAAGTCGGCTCGAGGCAGCTCATGTCTGGGTTCTGGAGGGCCCGACGAAGAGGGGCCCATCTGATCCCAGGGGAGCGAGCCGAGTCCGCCACGGCCGATTGTAGCGGTCCATTCACGCTTCTTCCCCGAAGGAATGATAGACGGTGGCGCCATGCTCGAGGAAGAGGCTTCTGGCTGGTCTTGCGAGGCGTTTTCGAATGATGCCGGTGGTGGGCGGTTGCGTGGATGAAGCGGACCCCGCAAGCGACGCCTCGAAGGCATTCCATAGCCGGTGTTCATTTCGCACGGTTAAGCAGCCGGTGGGTGCCCTTTAGCCTCTGACGATTTCACCCTGCTTTATTGTCGGATCATGTGTCCCGATCTTTCTTGCTCAGGTGGATGAAGCAAGCTCGTGCATACGTCTCTATGCGGTTGAGACCATTAGGTGATGGTGAAGGGAAGAGAGGGGAACATGGCGAGGAGACCCTTGTTGTTTATTGCTGAAGCTAAATGAAAAAAGACCCTGTGCATGACTTGTCCAGGTTCAGATACGGCCGACTCTTGAGAGACGAGCAACTCGTTTGTGATTTTTAGGCGTACTGTAGACAACGCTCAGTCACACGCGTGTCAAATTGCGGAGCGCGTAGATGTGTTGGTCTCCGAGTTTTCGTAGAAATATGTTAGGCTTCCCAAAGCAGACATGAGAAGCCTCGCTCTTCTGCTTTCCATGTTGCAATCCAAAGCCATCCGGATGCAAGCTGCGACGAAAGCATGCTTTCTGAGGCACTGCATTGTGCGGATCGTGAGCCAAGTGCATGAAGCGGAAGGGCAGACGAAGCGAATGAGCAGTTTTGGCGTGTCGACGGGCCATGTCAATTAAACCCTTGCCGAAGCGTGGAGTTGAAGCGTGTCTCGAACTCGACTCTGGACATGCAGCTTGGCATGCCGGGAATCCATACTTTGTGACAGCTAAGAGCGTCCGGATGGTGCTGCCGACCAAGACCCTTTCCGTGGTCTAACCTGCTGGACGGGCTTGTCAGGCACCGGAACCAGAAGTAGAGTGCATGTCCCGATCTCTGTCAGAAGGAGGCCCACGGCTGTGTACGGCTCCTAGCAGGGCTGAAGGATACTTTGATAAGGGCCTGTAGAGTCGCAAATCCTATATATGCTTGTATACCTTGGCCAAGATGTCGGAACAAGAAGTCCACCTCGACATCTCCTGAAGAACCTAACTTACAAGCTTTCGCCTCAGCCTGGGCAGAGTACAAAGGAGCTGCATTACCATGGTAGTGCTCGCTCGTCTCGCTTTTGTTTTAGGACTTACAGCTGTAGGAAACCAGGCGGCAGCACGACCCTTGAATCCCGAAACAATAGTCAAGGCGATGGGCAGCTCCGGAAGTCGGTCACCCTTCCGAGACGTCCCATTTGGTCAGTTTGGTCCTGCAGCCAAACAGGGTGGGTCAGGCGCACCTGGAAGCGACAACATCACCGAAGATGCATCAGGTCTGGCACCTGCTCTCGCTCCAGGAGTTCAAAACTCGCTCGGCGAAGGTTTTGATCCGCAATTTTTGACCGTCACTCGAAATGGAAAGCCGTTCTACCTCGTGACCGACGTCGACTTTGGAACGAAGGCCTTTCTTCGAGCGAGCGACAATCTCAACGACATCTACAGGGATGAGGCGAAAAAGCATACCATCTACGACTACCCGAACACAACATACCCCCAAGGCGTGGGGACAGAAGCTGCAGATGTCGTTCGATATGGTGACAAGTTCCTCTACACCGTCTCTGCCATCCAAGACAACACGATCCGAGCGCTCATCTCCGACTCTGACGATCCGTTGGGAACGTACACTGACCTTGGACGCATCCTGGGTGACGACGGTACTCCTCTGCAGGGCTACGACCCACACGTGATCGTCCATCCAAACGGCAACTCGTACCTTACTTGGTCCAACCACGAATTTGTCCAGATCGTCCAACTCCAAACCGGTGCTCCTGCCCGTACTGTAGGCCCTATCGTCAATCTCGTCTCGTACGGTGTCAACACGGAAGCGCCCAGCAGCTGGATCTACGAGAACAAGGTCAACGGCTCGCGCACGCTCAACCTGATGTACGCCGAAGGCAACTATTACCAATCCAACTACAACACCCGTCTGCTCTTCATCGATGTGGGGCGCGACCCGCTGGACTCAAGTCAGTGGTATCAGCGGGCACAACCGATCCTCTCTTCGGACAGTAGCCAAGGGGTGTATGGCCCGGGAAGTGGTAGCCTCTTTACTGGGCCTGATGGGCAGACGTGGTGCGCATATGGAGCATTTGCATCGCAGGATGGGGCGGATAATGGAAAGAATGAGCGATATGTAAGGGTTCAAGTGGCCCAGGCCGACGAGGGAGGCGTCTGGATGCCAACCCAGGTGATACCTGCGCAGTTGTTGGACTGATGGACAGCGTCACCCTGTCACGCCTTGGACCTGGAAACATCCGCATACAAGCCGTTCCTGATTGTTGTCTTGGATGAATGAAGGGGTTGGATGCAATCATTCTTAGATGTAGCTTTCAATGATAGAAGAGAGAGGTTATCACGTTTGCATGGATAGGTGTGGTCCAAGAGTGACGTGCAGTGCTGGATGTAATTTGTCATGAGGAATGAAGAGCTGCAGAGCAAGCACCAACTGCGTCATCTCGTTGAGCCCGAGTTCCATCTCCCGCCATCCTCTGAATGCACGCAGCTGGCGCGTGGTGCAGTTCATTCAGCTTAGCAAAGCTGTTGCCCTCTTCCAAGCTTCCAAGTCACACCTCTGAGTTCGATACAAGACTGATCTGGCCCATACGAATTCTGCTGGTCGTTAATGCATCTTGCTTGCTCAATCTTTGCGTTCCTGATGAACTTCCAAAAGGGCATATGAGGAAGAATCAGCTTGGGACGAGGTTTCGATGCGCATTGCTTCCCGCGGAGCAGTTTTTCTTGTTTGCTAAGGAACTTTCGAAACAGGTGACAAGGTTACTTCCACCTGCGCATGGCGGTGGCAGGCCAAACAAGACGTGTAACGTTGGACTCACACAAGCCCGAAGGGCACCTGCCAGAAAGTTGTTAGGTGAGCAACAAGACATCCACTCGCTGCTCAGGACGCCGCTGCTAATCGGATTGCAGTAACTCGATTAGCCAGGATGGCCTTGCTCAGCTAAGAGCTGAATCACCTCGTCCGACTTCCACAACTTGATATAGCTCGACTGTTCTTTGTTTCTTCCATGCCTTCGATCCATCCACTCCTCACCACAAGCTGCTGCATCTTTCATCGTTTTGGTGGCCTACCTGCTCTCGACACCGGACATCACAGAGTTGTGGGCAAGCTCTGACCGAGCACAGCGTCGCCCAAGATGGTCGTCCACGTCCTGGACAACTTTTACCTCGCCATTACCTTTCTCATCTCGCTTGGCTGGCAGCTTCTCGGCTTCGCCATCGCATACAGTCTTCAGATCGATACCATCACCGACTTCTGGTCTGCTGCCAACGCTATCTTCCTTGCTATCTTCACCCTCTGCTGTGGTGACCAGTACTATGCTCGCAATGATGTCGCTTCCGCCTTTGTCATTACTTGGGGAATCCGACTTGGTGCGTTCCAGCTCTTCCGCATGATCAAGATGGGCGGTGACTCGCGCTTTGACGAGATGCGTTCCAAGCCGCTCAAGTTCCTCGGCTTCTGGACGTTCCAGCTCATCTGGATATGGACCATCACCATGCCCGTCACCATCCTGAACTCTCCCAACTCGAGCGACCCTGCTGAAGGCGGTGGAAATGCCAGGTTCGGCAACGGCAGAGATATCGTCGGCATCATCTTCTTCGGTATTGGCTTCATCTGGGAGACGCTGGCGGACATCCAGAAGTACAGGTTCAAGTCGGTGACCAAGCCTCCGAAAGGAGCTATCACTGATGCGGGTGTATGGAAGTTCTCGCGACGGCCCAACTACTTTGGTGAGGTCATGATCTGGTGGGGCGTTTGGCTTCTCGCTATCGGCAATGCATCCGCAGCGGTCCCCGCAGCGCGTAAGGCTCTGTACGCCTCGGTTTTCTCGCCTCTCATCACCATGGCCCTCCTGCTTTTCCTGTCCGGCATCCCGCTGGCTGAGAAGCCCACCCAGCAGAAGTACTTTCTCATGTCCCACGGCCCCGACAAGCAGGCCGAGGGCTTGGAACCCTGGCATGACCAGAAGGAGACTGACCCCTGGCAGAGGATGAAGGCCTTTCGCGAACGCACTTCGCTCCTGTTCCCCTTGCCGAACGCGCTGTACAAGAGGCTGCCAAAGTGGCTCAAGTCAACTGTGCTGCTCGACTTGCCCTTTTACAACTTTGACGAGGCCAAGGATGGCAATAAGGCCATCAGGGAAGCCGAGGACAAGAAGAACCGCGACAACGCCTAGGTGCATACTTTTAGACTCGGAATTGTAGATACCCCTTTAGGCTTCTCCTGTGCTTTAATCTGCCGTTTCACGTAAAATGCATCTGTTCGTGCCCGAGTGTCGTGGTTCAAGGCTAGTCGGGATCAGCCCACCTAAGCGAGGCAACGACAACCCAACTACCACGGTCGGAGATATCACCCATCTCCTCGATTTCTGGCTCCGTGTCAGCAAGAGCTACGGACGTTGACTCAGCATCTTGGTCTGCCTTGCGCGGTACTGGTGCGCCTGACCAAAAGCGCACCGAGCCGTCAATGCTGCGTTCCCAAATCCCGCCAAACCTCTCCTCCTCCCAGTCTGGAACGATGCCGGCCGTTCTGTCTTTGTCGAGTGTTGCATCGTTGCTGTCTGCAGATCGAGCGAGCTGAACAAAGAAACGCCGAACAGCAGGTCGACCGGTGTGGAAGCCAGCGATGAGCACGCACCTTGCATCACGGTCGCGCTTGAGCAGCTTGCGTATTGAATGAATGAGCAGCGGGTGTGCGGAAGAGACCCAGAGCACGTCTGCGGCCAGAACCAGATCGTAGCCCAGCCCGACGCTTTCGTTGGAGGAGGGGGACGATGAAGCGGCTAGGACTCTGGCTTCTTGGTCGGCGTTGCCCCAGCCAAGGCCGATGACTTGCACCTTTTCACGCGCTTGCAAGTAATGCGGATTAGATTGTCGGCCGTTTTCGGCATCTTTGCAGCGTTTTCCTGGCAAGAGAGCGAGGTCAAGATTCTTTTCAAGATTGTCGATGACGTGCGGATCAGGATAGTCGGTAATCACCGTCCTGTTCGCACCCATCACGCAAGCAACGAGGCCCGGAAGACCCGTGCCTGCTCCAAGCTCTACCACCATCTTGTCTCGAACATCAACAAAGCTTGCTGGTTTCACCTTGGCTTGGGCTACAGCGGAGCTAGAGGCGGTGCTGCTCTGCTCAGCGATGAGATCGGCGAGGTAAAGACCAGCATCCCACTGGTGGTGCGCAAAGAGCTTGGTGTTTGTCCCGCTGTTTTGTGCGATCTTGTACCGGAGCGCTGTCCTTCGTGATGAGGAGAGGTAGCGTTTAGGAAGATTGCGATGTGTGTACTTGCAAGTGTCGCCAGGGTCACCGTGAGCTGGCTGATTGTGTGAAAAGAGGGTAAAGAGTGAGTCCTCGAATAAAGAGGTTGGCGATTCAGGGCGTCCATTGCCATGCCCTCCATCGGTCACAGACGAGCTTGCTGATGAGGTGGAAGCGCCATCTTCGAAGTCGGGGTGCTGTGGTAATCGCGGCTTCTCGGTAGAGTACGATGGCGGCTGTGGCGGTACGGTCGGAGGCGGTACCATATTGGAGAGGATCAGAGGCCGATAGCACGTCTACGCTTTGGGCTGCTGAGAAGGGCGATAACAGCGCAGGAGGTGAGGAAGCTGCAGAATCGAAAGAAAGCCTGTCTGGACACGGCGCGCTCCTGGTCGTCGGTCCTGGAGGAGCTGAAGATGCGTCGCAGGTTCGGTAGAGGCATCTCGAGTGCAACCAGAGCTGAAGTCTATAACCAAGTGAGAGCTTGGCGCTAAAAGTGCTGACGGTAGCGCAAGTAGATGTGGAAGTGATGTAGGGACGAAGCGGACTGGTCTGAGCGCTCCTTGCCAAGTTTGGAATTGTGAGAGTCGTCACTTTCGGGAAAAAGAATTTTCTCCGTGGAATTACGACACCTAAAATCTCTTTCTTCTCGTTCTTGACCAAGACGGTTTTCTCTCACCGTCAGAGGCGGAGAGCGGTTCAACATGGCGATCGCGGCAATGCACTGGGTTTTCTCGTTTCCGGCAGTCATTGCATCTGACTTACAGTATGCCTGAACTCAGAGATTGCTCAAAATGACGCGCACAGACCCGAGGTTGCACCGGTAACAAGTGGAGCTAGTAACTCCCTGCATCTTGTCCAACCATCGACGGGATGATGAAGCAAGCGCTGATGCAAGCCACACATTTCTGGCTGAATCACACGACAACTGAGCCTCACCTCTGCCTTTGCCGCCCCATGTGACGGAGAGACTATAAGAACCTCGGTCGTTCCGGGCTTCATGTCTCCCCTTTACTACAGTACTTCAACCACACCATCCGCTGAGAAGTTCATTTAAAAATGGCCGCTGACATTCCCTATTTCACCCTCAACACGGGCGCCAAGATTCCCTCCGTCGGCATGGGCTGCTGGCAAGGCCAGCCGGGCCCTGGACGCGATAACGAGCTCGTCTCGGCCCTCACCACCGCCATCAAAACCGTCGGCTACCGCCACCTCGACACCGCTGCCGGCTATGCCAACGAAGCTGAAGTTGGCCAGGCCGTCCGCGACTCCGGCATCCCCCGCTCCGAGCTCTTCGTCACCACAAAACTGCGCCCCGGAGGAGTCCACAATGTGGCCCAGGAATTCGAAGAGTCGCTCAACAAGCTCAACATCGACTACATCGACCTGTGGCTCCTGCACTGGCCTCAAGGCTTCACCTCCTCCGAAGGCGGGTTTGGGTCCGGCAAAACGTTTGGGCTTGAGTATCAGAAGGAGTTGGGTCCCACGTTCAACGAGACCTGGGCAAAGATGGAAGAGGTTTTCCTCGAGAGCCACAAGGGCAAGGTGAAAGCAATTGGAGTATCCAACTTCAGCATCAAAAATTTGGAGATCTTGCTCAAGACGGCCAAGGTGATGCCAGCAGTGAATCAGATCGAAGCTCACCCGTACTGCAATGAGCAGGAGCTGCTCGAGTACTGCAAGCAGAAGAGCATCCATGTTACGGCGTACAGCCCTCTCGGACAGTACAACTCACCCATCCACACCGACAAGGATCTGGTGGAGATCGCCAACAAGCACAACACGACTGCTGCAAACGTTGCGCTCAGCTGGGCTGTGCAGCGCGGTACCAGTGTGGCGCCCAAGTCTACAAACGAGAAGCGGATGAAGCAGAACATCACGCTGATCAAGCTCAGCCAAGAGGACATGGAAAAGATAAACGCGATCTCGAATGATCCCAAGAGGAGGACGAGGCTCAACGCCGGCATCGTAAACCAGGAGGAGGGAACAGTGCTCGGCTGGACGCTCAAGGATTTGGGATGGGATGTTGGGTTCAACATCGGTGATGTTCACCTTGACCCTTGATCCGGAGTTGTCCGTTAGACATCATTTACCAAAGGAAATCCCAACGCCCGTGATCGAATGGAAATTGCAACCAAACCTGAGTGAATGCCATCTCACCACTTAGTGCTTCGGGGAAGATTCTAAAGTTGGCTCTCCTGAGCTCACGATGTCAACGTGGGCAGCGTCACAGCTGCTCACTTCCTTACTTTCGAAACACAACGCCCCAACAGTTCCTTCCTCACACAATGCCAGCTACAGCGTCCTCCGCCGGATCGCACGAGGATGTAACTACATTGTTGGATCAGCGAGTCGAACGAGATTACAAATGTGACCAATAAGATGAGGCGAAGGGGAGCATTTTACCATGCGGTCAAAGTCTGCTCCGCAGTCCATGTTTCCCCCTTGCTCAAGCTCTGGAAGCCATGCACCGCACCAGGTTCGACACATACATACTTCTTCCACCCGCCCTCCTCCAGATCTCCAATGCCTCTGTTGCCCTCCTCAGCACAATTCCATACCACCGTATCGCTCAGCTCTGCACTCCTGGTCACCTCCACGCCCTTTCCCATCCTACCCAGTGGATCCTGCAGCAGACTTGCATTGTACAGGAGCTTGACTTTCCTTGGCTTGTCCACCGCTGCGCTCTTCTTGTGGTGGCCGACGTGGACGCGGTCGATGGGCTGGGCGTCAAGCGTAAAGTTGTCCGTGTTGAGCTGTGCTTCTTGTCCACCAGCGACCTTGTCGATGTAGTATAGCCCGTTGAGGCCTTGGATGGAAGCTTTGGTGGAGTCAGGAACAAGGAGGTAGTTGTGCAGGAGCGCGTGGAACGGCATTTCCCCCTCGCCTTCGCCATCCAGATAGTGCACTTTGAATTCGCACTTGAGCTCGTGCGGCAAGAGCGTCACCGTGTACTGCAGCACTGTGTTGAAAGGCCATACAGCCTTGATTTCGGGCTTGTCATTGGTGCGCAGCTCGAGCGTTACGCTGGCCTTATTCTCCTCATCGATGCGCGGGACGTGGGGGGAGATGGCCCAGTCGTGGTCTCTCGCAAACCCATGCTTGCCGAGCTTCTTGATGAGATCTGGCGCATCAGCGTGGTCTTTGGGTGAGCCAAAGACCGGAAAAACAATAGGGATACCGCCTCGAATAGCGGCGCTTCCGTCAAGCGCAGCTTTGGACGAAAGGAACAGCCGTTCGCTTCCTCCGGCTGCTTTCCACGAGGTAACGGTAGCGCCAAAGAGACGGACCTCGGCGGAGGCTTTGGATTTGGGCAGCTCGAGGTGCACCGTCGTGTTGTCGTTGATCAGATTGACGGGCATGATGAGCTTCGGTGGTGTGGGCGGAGGAAGTGATGGTGAATGTCTAGGAAAGATAGCTAAGAAGGCAGGTCCCCGCTTTCTAATGGTCCGAATACGCGGACTTGGCCTATGCGCATATCAGAAACCGAACAATGAACCCGATAGAGACGCCCGATGAAACACATCGCCGATGAACCGCAAACATCTTAGAAATTATTCCTGCACCAAAGGCGCGAGGTTGAGCCAAAATCTAATTTGAGGCACAAACACCAACAAGACTTCAGAAAGTCGCATACAATTTCAAATCAATTGTACTATATGCAAAGCCCCTGAGCGTTGGGTGTTTTGAATCACAGCCAAACTTGACAGCTCTGTTCCTCAGGCACATGCTAGCACCTCACAGCTACGCCTTGGCTTCCAGTTGCGGTTTAGTCGTTGTTCAGAGCTCAATAGCTTGCATGACGGTAGCCCCGCTTTGGTGCCTAGTGAGCTTGGGTTGAACAAAAGGAGTGCAAGAGCGGGAAAGGCGAGGGAGGATGCAGCGTAGATCGGCGAGAACAGCGCTTTCTGCAATTATGCATGCATACTGCACTCACGGCTCAGTCCCTGCTGCGCTTTCGAGGGTCTCCATGCGCAGTGAACTTGCCTATTTGGGCTAGCCATACGCAAGGGCCTTCTATCAGGCGCGAGAGGTGGGTGACGCTATCCCACCTTGAAATGTTGGTTCGGGGTTCATGCCTGCTCCTTGACCGGCCCACTCTAATTTCGCCCTCAGGCTGAGGAACGATGCAAGGCACTACATTGCAGATTGTGGAGCGATTGCGACTGACTTAGAGCTTGATTGATGACTTCGACCTGTGTCTTGTTGATGACCTGGTTGGCGAAACCCCTGAGCGTGATCCTCCGACTTCCTGCGCTCCACAAGCGAGTGTCCTTCTTCCCTCCCTGCCTAACCTTTCCTTCACATCACCATCTCTATTGCCTACCCTCGTATCTCACCTACACAAGTCTATTCTCTTGGACCAACATTCAAGCAGTGATGCCGTCCAAGCTTGCCTCGGCGTCAGCAAGCATGTCGACCCCTCCACCCAAGAAGAAGAAAGGCGGATTCTTTGGGTGTCGATCCAAACACGCGCTCGACTCGCTCCCAAGAAATGCCCGCGGTGACAATGCCGCCTTCCACCGTTTGCAAGCGCACAACGTCTTCCAGCACGCACCGCAGACGTCCGAATCCTCTGCATCCACTGCGGCCGTCACACCGCTCACCGAAGAGAAAGGATTGCTCAAGCTCGCAGAGCTCAATAGCACTGCGGGCACTGCTACCACGCTTCCGACACCGCCACAGGCGATCGCTAGCAAGCCGCTGTACGCGAAAGAAGTTGTTGAAAGTTCGGATGTGACAGAGTTCGGCGCGAGCCACAACGAAGCAGAGCATGAGGAGGAGAGCGAATATGAGGAAGCCCGCGATATCCTCCCTGACGACGTACCGCTTTCGCCACCTTCCCGCCCGAACACTCCTGGTGCGGTGAGGAGTCTCAGTGTCACCAGCAAGACGGGACGCATCAAGCGCTCGCTCAGTCTCAAGCGGAGTGGAAGTAACGCCAGTGCAAAGCTGATTGCTCGAGCGCCGCCAGTGAGCTCTGCTGACTTCGCTGACCTCCCAGCCTCGTCGAGTTCTTCCTCCGACTTGGCAGGCAACGGTGAGGCGGGTACACCGTTGGGAGACATGGCTTCAATCAGGAAAGCGAGAGGACGGCACCAAACCGCTGTCCTGCACCAGCATGTCATCCCGGATATTAGCGAGGACGAGTATCTTTCCAGAAACAACGAACCCGTTTTTCCCGGCTCAGCAGAAGTGAAAGAGAAGCAAGAAGGTGCAGCTACGGCAACGTCGTTCAAGAAGCACTCTGTGGCAGATTCGATGCCTGACTCAGACAGCATGCGGGTGGTAGCAGCGGCACTGGAAGACTCGACCGGTTCCATTCGCTTCCAGCCCGGTCCCGCTATTAGCACACCCCAACTCGAACCTCCGTCACCCACCAAAGATGCTTACATTGCTGAGATTCGCAGTCAGCGAGGTGAGGGCAGCGAGGACACCGTCTCTGACCTCCCCACCGCTAGAGGATTCTGGGACCCGGCTCCCGAGGGAGAAGAGTCTTTCGGTCCTGGTGCTAGCCGAAACATTCCCTTCCAGTACGTCACAAACCTCAGCCGACCCGTTTCGATCGCGTCCCTCCGCTCGCTGGCGTGTCCGAGCACCCCGCCAAGGACGTCTTCGCGGCCAACATCGCCAAATGGCAACACCTACAACGGCTTGAGGACGACCAAGAGCTTTTCGGTGTCGCCTTTGAAGAAGCAGGCGACGTTTAATGGGTTCTCAAAGACTTTCTTCCCAAGGGCAACGACGCTGAAGCACTCGCCGAGCACTGCGAGCAACCAGAGCCGCCGCAAGCACGTTCCTGAGGCGATCCCCGCCCTCGACTTTGAGGAGCTCCATAAACAGAGGCAGCAGCGTCGTGCTCAACGCGAATTGCACCACTCTCATGCAGAGGAAGAGGAGCAAAAGCAAGAGGAAAAAGAAGAGGAGGATGTGGACCGTCAACTTGCGGGCATGGGGCATGTAGCTACTCGGTCGCACACATGCTCAAACTGCGGCGTGGTGGAGGAGCAGCGAGATTTCGCCGCCTTTGTCGCCAAGGGTAAAGCCTCCCGCCGCACTTCAGTCAAGCAGACGATCAAGACTTCGTCCTCCAACTATGCAATGAGTGGGTCGTTAAGGAAGAGCAAGTCGATGAAGCAGGACACAATTGGCGAGGCGACGCTCAAGCGATGGGGTCTCGCTGAAGCGTTCCAAGCTGCTGAGAAAGAGGTGGGAGTAGAGAGGGAGAAGGTGGCGACGGTGAAGAAGGCGAAGAAGATGGTCCCGGGGCCGGGGGGTGGTTATATCACGGATACGGCGAATATGAGATGGTGCTCGGCTTTGGATGAGATCAAGAAGGCCTTGGCGGCGGATGTAGATGGCCAAGGAAAGGAGGAGGAATATGAGGAGGAGGAGAGGGTGCAGAAGGAGACGCAGACGGCCTTGGCACAGGCAGATGCTGTGCTGGCGCGGCTCGGCGTAGAAACGTAAACAGACGTTGAGAACTTGTATAATAGGCTACGCTAGAATGATAATGCCGCAAGCGATGATCAAAGGCACACACGGAGCTTTAGAGACAGAAAGATAGTGGTATGTTATCAAGAATGAGAGACCAAGCAGTGTTTTACGAAGATCAACTGCGTGTATACAAAAGCATTTCCCCAGGAAATTAGGGAAGCAAAAGACAGAGAAAAGCCCAAGGAGGAAGAGTAAAGAATACAAGTTGTCGAAGAAGCAGAAGGGGGGCCGAGCAAATTTTGGAGTGTGTATGTGTGGATGGAAAGGTGTCGTTAACGGGCAGTGCCGGAAACGTGCATCACGTCATCCTGAGGCGACTCGAGCGGGAGTCTGCTTGGCACCTCGACGGGGGAGAAGGCCGGGCTGCCAGTCGAGTGCTTTTCATCCGCAACCTCATGCGAGCTGATGGAAGCCCTTGCCTCGACATCATCGTCCCCGTACATGGCCTTCCTCTCGTGCTCCACCTGCTCCTGCCTCTCTTGCGCCAGCCTCTGCGTCTCCCTCCTACCCTCGAGATAGAACTCGATCTCGTCATCCGTCATCTGCCAGAACTTGAGGTTGCCGCTCATCAGCTTCCTCATCCACGGTGGCAAGATGGCCCAGATACCTGTGCTGTCGTCGTTGGCCGAAACCATGCGCGCACCCCAAGGCTCCTTCATCGTGTCCCAGCCGTCGGGAACGACGCGGCCGCGGGTAAGCTTGACAATGGCCCAGGGGATAGCGTTGAGGGCGATGTAGCAGCAGATACCTGCGATGAGGCCGTAGGCGATGTTGAAGAAGAGAGGGATACCGACAATGGTGACGAATGCGGGGATGGCGTCACCAACATAAGACCAGTTGACTTGGGCGGTGTTGGAGGCCATCATGGAACCGACGATGACCAAGGTCGAACCGGTGGCCCAGGAGGGGAAGGAGGCAAAGATGGGAGCGAAAAAGAGAGAGAGGAAGAACATGAACGAGATGACCAGGCCCGTGATACCGGTTCGGCCACCCTCGGCGATACCGGAAGCGGATTCGACGAAAGCAGTGTTGGGGGAGCAGCCGACGAGCGAGCCGATGGAAATGGCGGTGGCGTCCGAGAGATAGGCGGCAGAGGAACCCTCAAAGTCACCAGTGCGAGCGTCCATGAGACCAGCGTGGCTGGCCATGGCGTATAGCGTACCAGTAGTGTCGAGCAGATCGATGTAGAGGAACGAGATAAGGGCATACCACACCTTGCCGTGGCCGTAGCCGCTCCAGTCGATGTTCTTGGGGCCGAGCATGCCGAGACCGTTCCAGTTGGCGACTTGCTTAAAGTAATCGAACGCCTCATCGCCCGCAGGGGTGTGGGGGAAGAGGGTGACTGGGGTGTCACGCGGCCACGAGACAATGGAAACAAGCAAGATGCCGATAAGGAAAGCACCCTTGACACGGTAAAGAAGCATTAGAGCCGTGAAGATGCCACCTAGCATGACGCCGAGCCAAAGGGTGGGGGACTGGAGTTTATGACTGTCACAGAAACCGGTGGTAGGGTCCTGGTACTGGGCAGGGCAACCAGCGAGGCCGATGAGGTCGGCAGCGTTGCCACCGATAACACCGAGACCGCTGGGGCCGAGACCAATGAAGGCGAGGAAAATACCGATACCAGCACCAGTGCTCAGCTTGATGCTGTGGGGCAGCAGACGTGCGAGCCACTGTCGGATACCGAAGAGCGAAAGGAAGAAGAACACCCATCCCTCAAGCCACACGGCAGAAAGAGCCTGGCTGTAGGGGATGATACCAGTACCTGCAGTGCCGACGATAGTGTAGGCAAAGTAAGCGTTGACACCGAGACCAGGAGCGAGACCGAGAGGCATGTTGGCAAAGAGCGCCATGAGAAGGGTGCCGACGCACGCGGAGATGGCGGTGGCAAACACGTAGTCACGGTTGAGTACAGCGGTGCACTGCTGGTAAGCAGCGTCATTGGCGCAAAGAGGGTCCGCGGCGGTGTGAGGGCACTCGCATGGACCACCAGACGAGCTAAGAATGCTAGCGTTGACCGAGAGAATGTAGGCCATAGCAGCAAAGGTGACAAGGCCGGCACGGATCTCGGTGAGGAAACGCGAGCCAGGGCGCGAGAGAGGGTGGCCAGAGCCATCGAGTCGGAAGTAGTAGCCGACGGGTGAGGTGGCCACCCCCCTGTTGATGCTGTTAAGGATCTCTGGGACGCCCATTTTGGTGGATGGAGATGGTGCTCTTCTAGGTGTCCCTGATGTCTACAGAGGGTCCGGGTGTACGAAGGCTCGTATACGCGATACAAGCGGCACTAGGTATTACGTGGAAGTGGAGTCGAACTCGACGTCAATAAAGACTCGAGTGCCGGTCAGAAGGAGGCCGGAGGCGGGATGAGGTGATGCGGTGGTGGGAGAGCAAAGGGACGGAGGGACGGAGGGACGGAAGGATGGGAAAGAAGGAAGAAAGAAGGCTCTAGATAAGTGAAGAGGCCCAAGTGGCAAGGCGAGGGCATTGAGTAGGCATCTCATTCGTCCTTTTGTATCAAACCGACCGACCGCGCGGAGACTGCTGTTCAGAACCACCCTTAGGCTGTCCAACCACACACATACACACACACACACACACACACACACACACGCACACACACACGCCTGACAGGCACATACAAGCTCGATAGCACACAAGCAAAGGGGGAAACCAAAGTTCGGGAAGGAGGATGGTACCAGACCAGCACTGTGCATGAGACGAGAGATAGGAGAAGGATCCTGGTGCTCTCGTCTCACACGCGAAAGCAAGCGAAACAAGATGGAATCAAAGGAGCGTTTTGCCCACGCCACCTGCCAACGACAGTAACTAAGAGTATCGAACCAAGACCCATTCTGAGAGGCGGAGTGCGGGAGCAGCTGAAGCGGCGGCGAGAGAAACGAACAACCAACAACACCCAAGAGCTCTCGTGCTGCATTGACAGGTCCAAGCCCTGAAGCCCGAAAAAAAAAACAAAAACAAAAACAAAAACAAAGAAAAAAATTGTTCAGATACCGCCACTACCGCTGTCTGATTCCACTACGTTATTGAGCTGTGCATGATCGTCGTTCGAAATCTCTCGCACTATGCCAGCCACACGCTTGAACACAAATGGCCGACGAATGCTAATGCTGCAAGCAACATGGTTCATAGAGGGGACGAAATTCGCATACGAAGTGTTTTGCGTGCAGTGCAGTTCGGAAGCAAGCTCACCGGCAGCTAGTTGCCTCGACTCGACCGGACTTTCTCATGAAGGGTGAGCAAGAGTGGAAGGTTCGAGGTAGAGCAACCAGGCGAACAAACGCAGCGGTTCAACTGTCCATCCACTTCGGGAAATCAGGTGTTCAGCTCAGACAGGTTGCCTGACCAATTTGATTAGACTTTTTTTTTTTTTTTTTTTTTTGTTCTTCGTTGCAGCGCTTCTGGACAGTCAACGCTGTGTGCGAGGGTTCTCAATTCCGCTCCAACCCTCCCCTCCCTCCTGTACAACAAGCAAAAGCCTCTTCCGCTTGGTTAGTCTGTTCGAGCAGCGTCAAGCGTGAGGTAAACTCGATCGCAAAGCGAAAGGTGTGGAAAGGTGACAGCGGACAGCGACCGGTGAGAGAACTTTGGGCGATTCACCTTCTCTTCTCTTGCACCTCGGCTTAGGTCTAGCTTGCAGCCAAAGTGTTGCCCTCTCATCTCGGCTGCTGTCAAGCGAGGACATGAGAACCGGCATTTGTAATCACAACCAATACAGTGACCTCTCTTTTTTCATTTTGAAACGTATTGATACGCACGGCTGCCTGCCAGATTTGGCCAAATTAAAAACCAAAAAGCGACACAAAGCGCACTTTGAATCCAGGCGAATTTTTGCAACACAGGCCCGCATGGGTCGTGCGGCCGCGCGACGCTTACTGACAGTAGTTCCGAAACTAACGAGATAAGCGAGCCAGCCCTCTTGCATCCCCCTCGATGCTGTCACCCCCAATTCTCAGTGGGTTATGGTTTAGCACTGTGGTGCAAAGTGCAAGTTGCGAGGAGCATGCGTCAGTCCGACGGCGAGGGAAACACGAAAGACGGGGGTCTCGGCCTGATACGGTGGGAGCATTTAAGAAAACGGGTATCTGAAAGCAGGCGGGGTGAAAAGTGTAAGACAGGTGTACATGTGAGATAGCCAATGGAAGAAGGGCCAAGCAAACTATGCTATCTCTCGTCGATTCGTCGTTGCAGCGAATGGGAAAGGGAAAGCGGTCGAGACACAATAATTTGGAAGAAGAAGAAGAAAAAAATTCAGGTTGCCCTGTTCACATGCTCGCGGAAAAGCGGGGAGCTGGGAGAGGGAGGGAAAAGGGCGCAGCCTTATCGGCCGGAATACTTTACACCGAAGCCATCTTTCGGGACAGCAAGTAGACGATCTCTTGCAGTCATCGACATTGGCGACAGAACATCATGACCGAGTGTCATCAATGCAAACGTCTTGCTCTTATCATACATCAAACACCGACAACGCCACTGCGGAGGTATATGTGCGATAAGCAGACGGTTCGATGCGATCATGATCTCAGGACTGCAAAGTGTTGCAGTTCCATAAAGGCGGTACCCAATGACAAGCGCTGCAATGAATAGGTTCTCGGCCATCTCCGAAGTTTTATCTCGCCCTCATCCATTGCGCTTCTTCTTCCTTGCATCCCCGCTTCGTTCCCTCCAATCACCCCAACCGTGGCAATACAACACGGTGTATGATTGAAACCGGAACGCAAAGTCCGATCCCCGTGCCGAAGCGTCACTGCTGATAAGCAAGACGGAAAAGGTGAATGATAGGGCTTATCAGTTGGTTACCCCGCATTACAAACTCCCCCTTGCCCCTTCCCCATCCGCTGCCAGCCCATCGGTCCTCGCCGAGAGACGACAACCCACAAGGCGGCGCTTGATCCCCCTGTCGGCATCTGCACATTCATGCGATAGTGTAGGTCTCGAAGACTGCGAAGAGATGGGTGTTGGCCGTGTGACCACGGCTGACTCTTTTCGGATTTGACCGAAGTCATCACAAGACCACCAACTTGAGTTGGCTCCATATCGCCAGAACCACATATCTGCGCACTTGGCGTTCGACGCCAGTGACTTAGATTCCAATAGACCTGTGAGTAGGTCAAGAGGTACTTGCATGAGCCGAAACAAAGCATTTTGATGAGAAAAGAATCCGCAACAATCACACCCATTAGATGCACTTCTGCTCGGAAGCAAGCGCCCAGAACTCGCCCCTCTTCTCCAAAAGCTCCTTTGGGCTTCCCATCTCGATAGCGCGACCGGCTGACATGCAGATGATCTGGTCAAAGTCGATGATGGTCGCGATCCTGTGCGCAACCGCGACCACGGTGCAGTCGGGGAATTACCTCGACAGCACATTCTGCACCGCTGCATCCGTCTCGACATCCATCGCACTCGTTGCCTCGTCCAGCACCAAAACCTTGCGCTTTTGCAGCAATGCACGAGCCAGAGCCAGCAACTGCTTTTGACTAGTGCTGATGAACGAGTCGCCCGTCAGCAGAAGCTCGTCCAGCTTGTTTTCCTGCTTCTTGGCAAACTCGGCCAAGTGGCACTTTCGCAGCGCATCCCACAGCTTGTCGTCGGTGCACACACCTTCCGGGTCAAGGTTCTCGCGGATCGTGGCAGCAAGCACCAGCGGGTCCTGTGGCGCGATGGTCATCTGCGAGCGCAGCTTGCGAGCCGGAATCTCAGTGATGCTTTGACCGTCGAGGCGAATTGTGCCCGATCGCATCTCGATCATGAGGAAGAGCGCCAGCAGCGTAGTACTTTTGCCACTTCCACTGCGACCCACCAGACCGAATCGCTTGCCTGCAGCAAGATCAAAGCTGAGCTCTTTGACCGCAGGTTCAAGTTAGGGCCCGTATGACACGGTCACCTTGTCGAACACAATGTCACCTCGCAGTGCGGGCTCATCCTCGCTCTTGCCGTCCACCTGCTTAGCGGCAACTGGGTCTTCCACCGGCTCGATTTTGCCGAACTCCCGGACACGCTCGCGCGCCACGCCTGCAATTTCGAGCTCGGTGAAGCTGATGATGGTATTGTTGAGCAGCTTGCCTAAGTCGGTCGCCTGCACTTTCATAAAGCTCAGTCACTTTGGAACGATGTCCTCCGCACTTTTCATGCCCTTGCGATACCCTCTACGATGACTCCCCCTTCGCTTCATTTACTGCTTGCAACGCTTTTGTGTCCCTAACCACTCAAGCGAAGGTATTTCACAGCTTCCACACTGCCTATCTTACAGTATAACACCGCCACGTGCCGAGCTTCAGCACCAAATAATCCGGCGACATGACCGATCCTCGATTGGCTGTCCTTCTCAATCGTCGATCACGAACCAGCAGCACACGCAGCAATCGCGTTCTTGCATATGGCTACGAGCATTCCCCGAAGCAAAGAGGTCAAGTAGGGGTCCAAGTTAAGGGAAGCGAAAGTCGATACATGGTAAGCAGGTAGAATACAGCGGAGAACAAAGGTTCGATACCTGCGCGGCAGGTGGGCAAAGGTGAATGGAAAAGAATAGCTGAGACACATCAATAGTAGCCGTAGCTCAGGGTCGGCAGTTGGGGTGGGCGCTCACCACCGCGTCCTGAGCCAAGCTGGTGGTCGATCGCGCTGTACGGGTCCGCCGCATAGCCACCAGGAACACTTCCAGAGCCATAAGCGTTGTAGTCATACGATGGACGGCCATAGGCCGGCGTTGCTGCATGTCCATCAGCAAATGGGTCTGCGTTGTATGCTGGGCTCATTCCATACTTGGCCTCGATGTCGGCTAATGGGTTGCTGCCTCGGCGATCGTACGAAGCCATGTTGGGTTTCCCACCGCCATTGCCTGCTGGAGCGATACCATACCGTCCATCACCACCGTCGCCGTACCTAGCCGTCTTTGCATTATCGTCAAATGCGTCATCGTCGTCAAAGTTGTTGATGGGCTCGAATGCCGAATTTTCGTGAGGGTGAACGAAGGGGGGGATGCGTGGACCGTTCTTGCGCTCGAGTCTCCACTGGCGCAGGAAGAGCAGCAGCGAAAGGAACCAAGCCACCCAGAGAAACCAGCAGAAGGCAGCTTCAGCGCGCTTGGTGCGGCACCATCCACCGAGTTGGCTGACAAAGTCGGCACGGTCCTTGCCACCAGCATGTGGGTCTTTCTTGGGGTCCTTGCATCCAGGCGAAGTGTACGCCGAGATCGTTTGCGTCATGGCAAGGATGAGTAGCAGGAAGCTAAAGATGCCGTTCGAGACCAGACCCACCCGCGCTTCGGAAAGAGCGCGCGAAAATCCCTTCATCGTTTTGTATCCGGATCGCTCGTAAATGATGGGCACCACCAGGAACGTGGTCGATGCCAGCAGACTTGCGATTGCGAGGAAGAGCAGCAGACCCGTAAGACCCGATGGGCTGCCCACCCACTTGGACTGGAACGTTGCCATATACACTGCTATGAAGAGCGTGACCAGGCCGAAGAAGACCTGAAGCGCACGCAGGATCATATTGACCCTCGCAACACGCTCATCTGGGGCGTGCATCACTGATGGTCCTCCTACTGCAATGTTGCCGATGCCCTGGCCGTAGGGTCCTGCTGGGATTTTTTGCTCGGTGCCTCCCGAATCTAGCTTGCCCCACACTTTTTTGAGCGACATAAAGTCTGGCATGATGGCAATGCGAGATGCTTTTCCCGCTTTTTTGATGTCTTTTTCAGGTTCACTGCTTGAAGATGCAGAAGGTGGTACTGAAGTCGCGAGACTAACGCTAGCAATGCACGGCGGATGATAGGTAGGCTTTGCTTAGTTTGACCTATCGCCTAAAGAACGGAGACGTCGAAGTAACGTAGCCAAAGGCAGCAAGGACTAGATGGTGGTGGTAGGTATCGTAACGAGGATAAAGAACAAGGAGATGTGAGCTCGATTTGGGCGGGATAAGGAGTTGGTGGGTTGATGGTGGTGGGAAGCTGCCAAAAGTAAGGTTGACTTGGTGTTCATGTGGAAAAGTGGGCTCACACTGACCTTCTTGTTGCATGCAGCTTTCTGCAGGACCTCCGCTGCACTGCCCGTCCGGAAAGCGGAAAGCGGTAAGCGTTGAGAGGGTGTGGCGCTGCATTCAACACTCTCAGCTTAGACCATACGAGGACAACACAGCCTGATCAACCCACACTCTGGGAAAAGGGGTGTGTGGACCCCTAGATGTTGATTAACGCGGCTCCAAAATCCGGGCAGCTCTCCTCTCGCACCTGAATCATTTCGCTAGCGAGGCGCGCCGAGACCAACACTTTCGTTTTGAAATTTCACCAGTTGTTAGGTATCGTCGCTCAACAGTTGAACCCCAAAAAACGACATCCGGGTTCCGGCCAAACTTTGTCTGACCTCGTATATTCCAAGCTTCCCTCAGGGTCTTCTCAAGCAGCATCCCCTCCATACTTACGAGCCATCTGCTGCATCGTGCAGAAAGTATATCAGCCATGCATCCAGTGAGTGCATCTTATTACTGATCAATCCAGCGAGCTGGTAGCGGCGCGCCACAGCGACGATCCAAGGCAGCCTGCTGAATTCATCTGGCCCTTCTTCTGTCTCCTTCTTGGCATCAATAGCATCTGGTCGGCGAGAGCAAGCTGCAGCGTAAGTACACCTGATAAACCCTTCGAACCGCTTTTCAGACTTTGAGCTGACCGAAGCATCTCCCATCTCACTGTTCCATCGAGCGTTCCGACCTTGCAGACTGCGCACACCTGATCCAGGCACTCAACGAATGCCACGCCAAAGGCGTCTGGCACAAGATCACTGGTGGCTGTAACGGGGTCAAGCACGATCTCAACATGTGTCTCCGCCAAGAAGTAAGTTCTCCCTTTTCCAACACAGCTTTTTTCTTTCCGGGACGTTAGGAGCTGATCCGTCCAACCTTTGGACCTATGCTTCCGCTGAGTCATTGCAGCGTGTGGAGCGAACAGCAAACCACGTAAGAGAGTCTAGGGAAAACCGCAAGAAGACGGAGCAAATATGGAAGCAGATCGACCAGGAGTCTTGACTCTCTCTGAAGCAGCAACTTAGGATAATGCACGCTCGAAGGCCGCAATACAATCCTCTCACGGACCGTCGCACATGACGACATGTACAACATTAGACCCCATCTTGTAATACCACCACCCATCCTAGTCACAAACTAAACTGCATTACTCGTGACCATCGGCATCAGAAGGCGGTGGCACAGGGCCGAGCAGGATACACAGCAGAGCGATATGGTGGACACAGATTATAGACTTCACTCTACGTGTATGGAGCGAGGGGTCTACGATAGAAGGCGAGACATGTAGGGGGAATAATTCGGGGACAAAGAGGACAGACTATATCGAGACATCGAGAAGATAACCGAAAGGACGAGACACACTGCCGGACCAAATCCGTGAACCTTCACAACAACCCTCTTGGCGTGCTGCGTTCAGCGGATAGGTCCACCTCTAGCAGGATCTTGAGCATTCGCACCCGCGCCTTCAAGCGCGAACTCTTTCAGATCGTCAATCGAGACCACGTCCAACGCCTTCTGATGCGTTGCTTCCAGCTTCACCTTCGGCACGCCCTCCTTGGGCAGCTCTCCGCGCCTAAACGCGTCCAGGCTCTGCTTCCACCTTGAAACGCAGAGACACCACGAGCAGCCTTCTGAGAGGATAGGGCGAAGATCGTTGCCTTTGGACGCCGAGAATTCGAGCCATTTCTGGGAGACGACTGCGGCGACGGTGTGCGAGCCGCCGTCTGCTGCGCCTGTGTTGCAGTACTGTTTCGAACCAACGCAAGTAAGGAAGCAATGTGGGAAAATGGATGAGCTCTAGGTTAGTTGTGGAGTTTTAGAGGGGAAAGGCAGGAGAAAGTGTGGGGAGGGGGAGGTGAACGTACGCCGTCGCGGTAGAACCCGGTCATGGGGTTGGTGCCACACTGCGCGAGTGGACGGCCAAAGACGTTGACGGGACGGTCCATCTTGAACGGGTTGTCGACGGTAGAGTCCCAGTTAGCGCCGCCTCCTGGTGCAGGGCGGCGGTCGGAAGCGTAGCTTGCGTTTCGGGACGACGTCGTGGTGCTGTTGATCTCGCCGCGGCGGTGGGGCGATGAAGCTGCTTTGTGATACGTAAAGCGATGCGCTGCAACAGCGGGGATGAAGGTGTGTGTGGTGGTGTTAGCGGCCAGGAGCAATACTGCTGTTGTTGTCGCTGCTCTGGTCGATCGAACGGGTGGCAACATGAGTTCAACAGTGATGGTGGGAGTAGTCAGGGAAAGTGACTTTTAACCGGTGCTGTACTCGGCTAGTCGTGTACGATGGCCGAGAAGGTCATTGTTACGTGTTTCCGCTGCTGCTGCAAGCCTCACTTAGTGACGCAGCCTGCGGCCTTCCAACGTCTAGAAGCCGAAGCGCTGTCCGTGTCTCACGCTGCAGCAATCTACCAACACATCCCGCCAACTATTTCTTGGCCCTCGTCATGCTCATCCCAAGCAGCCATCAGCCCCGGGTTTTGCGGCCATGTGGAGGAACACTCAGCTCCCCGCCGCCCCTTGAAACTAGTAAAGCCATTATCTATGCAAAACAAATATATTTATGACATCTTCTAGGCAAGATGGCCGAGTGGTTAAGGCGCAACGTTCAGGAAATCTCTGAAATTTCTTCCGTTGTCTTCGGGCGTGGGTTCGAATCCCACTCTTGTCACCAAGTTTGAACTTTTGCTATTTTTGGCGAACTCGAGACCATGTTTTCTTCAAAGTCGTCTATCTTCCTACAGCATTTTAGGCTCAGCATCGTTCAATCCACGATAGCCTCTCGGCGACACCGCTCGATACTACGTATGGCGATGTGCTTGTTTGACGTCAGATTCTCAGATACGTAGGCTTTCGCGAGCTGGTCAGAAAGCGTTTTGATGATGATGATGATAGTGGTGAAGGACACGTAAATTGAATGCGTACAGCAAACTCGAGGGGACATTCTTGACACGTGTAGGTAGCCATCGTGATCAGGCCCAGGCCCCAGCAGCACCCCAAGCATCCGCTCCAGCACCGAACGAATCCACACTCTTTGCCCCCTCCCCTACAGTCTCCTTCTGTGGCACAAACGGCAGAGTCGCCCTTGCCTTCTTGTTCGCACCTATATCGCCTTTACCTTCAACTGCCATTCTCTTCTTCCCATTCGCCTGCTTGCGCAAATCCACGATCGCAGCGACACTGGTGTTGACCACCGCCTTCTCCGCCTTCTCCTCGTCCTGCTTCTTCTTGCTGCTCTGCGCTCTGGCCGATCTGTCGGCAGGAGAATCGTCGTCAAACGTATCCAGCTCCGTTCGGCCCTTGCTCTCCTTCTGCCTCGCTTTGGACAGGGTTGATGTGGCGTCCTCGAGCACGCCTTCGGCGACTTCGGTTCGGCCAGTGGCGATCTTGGCGCGCTTTTTGGAGAGTTCGTAGATGGGTGCAAGGCGCGCTTTCTCCGCTGCTGCATCGACTTGTTCGAAGAAGCCGCTGGTCTTATCGCTGCTGCTGCTGATGGACTTTTTATCTTTGGGCTTGGTCGGCTCGGCGCGAGTGTCAGTGGAGGAGGCTGGTTTGTTGACCTTCTTGCCCGCACGTGTACCTCGTTTATGTTTTGGTTTGGCACGTTCGTGTTCGTCTTCGGTGCGGGGCGCGTTCTGGGACTTGGATGGCGCAGATTTGCGGCCGGGCTTGGTCTTCTCCGCGGCCGCTGGAGGGTCGGACTTGTTGTTGGTTTTGGGGGCAACCTTCTTGGTGTTGGATCGAGAAGCAGGAGCTGCTTGGCCTCGGCGAAGAGCGCGCATCTCGGCAGCCATTTGAGCTGCTTCATCGTCATCTTCATCTTCCGAGCCCTCTTCCCGAACGTCCTTGTTGCTAGCTGCGCGGCGTGCGGGTTCGGGCTTGCCTCGACGCAAAGCACGCATATCGGCTGCCATCTGTGCGGCTGCATCATCGTCCTCCTCCTCGCTCTCTTCATTCCTTGCATGGCGCGGGGCTTTCTGAGCACGCTCCTGCGCTCTCTCGTTCTTTCCTCTACCCTTTCCTCCCTTTCGCGACTTCTCCCCAGCTTCTTCCGCTTCATCATCGTTGGCAGCAGGTTGAACTCGCGGCTGCAACCTCTCGTTATCCAATACCCTCAGGGTGGGGTGCACCTGCAGAATCTTCTCCTTGTATCCTTCCTCTTGTGCCACGTTATTCCCTTTCAGTAACAGCTGGGTCAATCCTTTTCTTCTCAACCTTGGCTGCGATTCCCTCTCGTCCTCGGCCTCCACAAGCGTCGACAGCGACTCCCACGTGTCCAACCCGCAATCCTTCAGCTCGAGCAATTCCAATCCAGGCGCGGTTTTCCCATCCGCACCCTTGCCCCAGTTCTTCACATGCACTGGCAGTTCTTTCAGTTCTGGATTGTCGTTCAAGCGCACCTCTCGCAGTGCGAGACACAGCGAAAAGTCAGGAAGACTCCCACTGCCCTTCAGCTTGTTGTGTCCCAGAGAGAGCTTCTTGAGTGCTGGAAGCGAAGCTGGGAGGGAAGCGGGGAGAGAGCTGATCTCGTTATGCGAAAGGATGAGCGAGTTGAGTTCGGGCAGGTGCGGGAAGGCTTTAGGAAGGCTGGTGATCGCATTGTTGTTGAGGACCAATGCCCTGAGGTTGCGCAGGGGAGTGATGGAGGGAGGTACAGATGTGAGGGCGCAGTGCGAAAGTGTGAGCACGCAGAGCTCTTTGAGCGCTTCAAGACCGATACAGCCATCCGAGGTAAGTTTCGCGTTAGAGGACAAATTGAGCCAAGTGAGACTGTCGCCGAAAGCACGAGATTTGCCCTTGGTAGAGGCTTTGCTGCGGAAGACGGCCTTTGCGAGCCATGTTAGGGTCGACAAGCCCTCGGGTGCAGCGTCTGAAGGTTGGATGGAAGACAAATCGAGACGCTGCAGGTAGAGAAACTGGGAGAGAGTGTCGACGAGTGCAGCGAGGGGTGGAAGCTGATGCCCCGAAAGCGAAAGAGCGGTCTTTGAGCGGACGTCCGCATCTTCTTCCTCCCTTTCGCTTTCTGAGCCGCCCTCAGGCTGGTCCGCGACTTTCTGACCTTCGATGTCTTTGGCAGCTACTTGCTGTTGAGGCTGCGCCTGACGCGATGCTACAGCGCGAAGCGTCGCTTCCTTCGTTTGATCATTGTCATATCTTTGAGCTGGATGAGTGCCTTCTTCAGGCCGGCGGCCCCGACTGCTTCCCGACGCATTGCCATTGTTGCCACGGCTGGCCTGACCCTGTGCTCGCTTTTTGTGGAACGCCGAGCTAGTCGAGGACGCTGGACCGACAGAGTTTGACCCACTCGCTGCAGCAGCTCGATTGCGCTCAGATTTGATCGGGCCTCTTGGCCTCGAGGACGGTGGTGGCGCCATCTTTGTCGCCGTCCTCCTGATGTATTAGAGTGTAACGGATGAGAAGAAGTGAGGAGGAAAAGAGGGTTTGAGGTGGTGTGGAGTTTTCATGGAAACTTTTTAGTGACCCCAAAAAAAAGCCAATTTTGGTAAGAAATCCGGAAATCGGTCTTGAGCTGTCGATTACAGTACTGTAAAACAACAGAAATAGCACACGAGCCAGCCAGCCAGCCAGCCAGCCAGCTAGCTAGCTAGCCGAAGGAAGCGTGGGCGTGTACGACACTTTGTACTCCGCCAGACGGCGCGACGTCTGACAGATCAACACAACCGGTGTTGCATGGCAAACGCATACTCTTTCCCGTGCTTGGACGAATCCTTACCTTCTGACCCACACTGTCTCCTATACCCTTGAACATAGCCCCTTGACTTCTACGGACATTGCGTTTCGGGACCGCTCCTCCCGGTTCCAGCACGCCGTTCCGCTTCTCGTCCAAGAGAGCAGCCTCGCAGCGGGTCATGTCGTCCGACCCGGTGGGCGCCGCCATTGCGCTCGCTGGGGTTCCCGACGAACCCTCCTTCCTCCATTCCGCCCCACTACGCCCCTCCATAGATCTCGGGACCGAAAACACATCACAAGCCAAAGCAAGCTCGGACAGCATACCCCTGCCGGAAGAGGACGAGGATGAGGACGACTTTGTCGTTTTCGAGGACAGGAACACTCTCCCAGCACCCAAGCTCGGCGAGGGCCAACTGGACGACTTGGAAGGATCGACGAGCCGCAGAGACTCGACAAGGTCGACCCTGGGGGCGATTGCAAGAGCAAGCGTCGAGAGTTTGTCTTTTGGCTACCGCGATCATCTGCTGCCTCTCAGTCTGAGCGGCGATGGCGACGAAACGTTTGCTGGGGATTATGGCGAGAGGGAAGGGTCGGTCTCGGCAGCAAGAGCTTCTGGATCAATATCAAGGGGCGGGTCGACTTCGCGGTACAGGCGTCACACTAGGGGCTATTCGCGCCACCGTTTGGCAGAGAGAAGAGTGACGCTCATCGACGGTATCGCGCTGACCATCGGCGTGCAGATTGGCTCCGGCATCTTTTCCTCTCCAGGTGTAGTCACGCTGAATACGGGCAGTATTGGCGCATCGATCGTTATTTGGCTCCTCTCTGGCCTGCTTGCCTGGACTGGCGCATCCTCGTTCGCCGAGCTAGGTGCATCGATCCCCCTCAATGGCGGCTCGCAAGCGTACCTCAATTACTCGTTCGGTCCGCTGTCCGCATTCCTCTACACGTGGTCCGCGCTGACAGCGCTCAAACCCGGTGCGGGAGCCATCATCGCCACCATCTTTGGCGAGTACGTCGCAAGGATCATCTTTCACGCCACCGGCAAAGCGGCAGATCACCCGCATGAAACCGGGCTCGACGGCATCCCTGGGTGGTCCATAAAGCTGCTAGCCGTAGCAATCGCTGCGCTGATCACAGTCGCACATGCGTTCTCGAACAAGCTCGGGACACGGACGCAGATCGCGACGACCGTCGTCAAGCTATTGGCTCTCATGGCGGTGCCCATCTTGGCTATTGTGCAGGCGGCGAGGGGAAAGACGAGCCCTAGCTCGCAACAGGCCTTTTCGAGTGTGGCCAACTTATTTGCGGGGAGCTCGACATCGCCGTCTGCCTACGCGCTCGCGTTGTATAGCGGGCTGTGGGCGTTTGACGGCTGGGACCAGTCGTGCTTTGTTGCGGGAGAGATGAAGAGGGTCGAGAAGGATCTGCCGCGGGTGATCCATATCAGTCTGGCGACGGTGATTCTGATCTTCCTCTCGGCAGTGGTGTCGTACTTTGTCGTGCTCCCTGCAGAGCTGGTCAAGAGGACGAATACGGTTGCGTTGGATTTTGGCAGTGCCATCTTTGGCACGGTGGGTGGGATTGTGTTTGCGTTCCTGGTGGCATTCTCGTGCTTTGGCGCGCTGAATGGGCAGATCTACACCACGGCGAGACTCATCCTTGCCGCCTCGAGAGAGGGATACCTTCCAGAGCGACTCGGCGATGTCAACCGCCACACCGGCACACCAGTAGCCGCACTGATGCTGCAACTGGTGCTCATCTCAGCCTTCATTTTGCTCGGATCCGGCTTTGCATCCCTGGTCAACTTCTACGGCGTCTGCAGCTGGACATTCTACCTCGCCTCGGTCCTCGGCTTGCTAGTGCTGAGGATCAAAGAGCCCAATCTGACGAGACCGTACAAGACGTGGCTGCCAACGCCGATCCTTTTTGCTGCAGTTGCGCTGTTCTTGCTGCTCATGCCGATTGGGAGTGCGCCGTTGGAGGGGTTGGCCGCGTTGCTGTTCATTGCGGCTGGTGTGCCAGTGTACTATGTGACGCAGAGGGATGTTTCGGGCTTGGCGTCTGTAAAGGCGTTGTTCGCGAGGGGGGGCGCAAGAGGAGGAGGCGTGGGAGACGGAAGGGGTCAGCATGTGCCTTTGTCAACTTCAGACGCCACAGAGGGTGGGGAGAGAGAAGAGGATGAGGAAGAGATCGAGATGCTCCCGAACGGGTCTGAGTCTAACGGGAAGGCGAAAGTGTAGAACAACGCACACTACGCATACGCACACACTGTATCTTTATCTTTTCTATCAAACAAGGATTGTCTGCTAGAATTGCATGTCCGCTTCATAGTGGCTGTGCTGAAGAAGCTGACAGAATACAATGAAGGAGTGAATGGTGAAGGAATCGTGTGCGACAGCACGTCCAGCAAAAAAGAGCTGTGTACTTCAATTCTTGCTCTTCCTTCCACCCTTCGCCTTAGCCGGGCTACCCGCCGCCGCACCCGCCTTGTTCTTCTTGTTCGCCTTCTGCACAGCAGCATACCTGTCAAGTGTCTCCCACTTGACGTCCTCCCACTTCTCCTGTTGTTTGCCACCCTCCAAGTCCAGTCCCAGCTTTTTCCACTCCTTCGCGACCTGTGCACGCAGCTGTTCTGCGATCTGCTTGCACTCGGCAGCCGGCTTGTTGCCAAACTCCTTTTCGGTGCCCAGTCCCTCGGCAAGATAGGCTTGGAATTCGTCCTCGAAGACTGAAGGGGAGTACTTGCGCATGCTAAGATCTGTCTCGATCACCTTCTTGTTGGCAGCAGAGAGGGAGGCGTACTGACGAGAGACGAATGCACGGTACGGGCTGGAGAGGAAGTAGAGCGCGTGTAGGAGCTCGTGCGGGAGGGTAGAATGAGCTTGGGATGCGACGCACGAGATCACGTAGCTCACGTTTCCACCTTGGCCGTCTGCGTTGCGAGAAGTAGCGCCTTCGTAAGGCGAGATGGCGCTGAGGTAGACGAGCAGATCCAGCAGCTGGTTTTCTTCCGCCGAGCAGTGCGGGGCCCACCACTTGGGCGTGACTTCATCAGAGTCCGAGGTGGTCGCTTCGTACATGGCATCGAGCCAGTCCTGCACACCTTGGCGGACGGGAAAGTTGAAGCCCTGGTAGTTGCGACAGATGCGTTCGTCGGCAGCTTGTTGGAGGGTGAGGTAGCGCTTAGCGCTCGAATCGGATTCGTAAAAAGCTTCCATGCGCGAGAGCGCCGCGTGTTGGAGGGCGGCGGTGGGGAAGAGGAGCGTTAGGACGGGCGGGTCCACGATGTGCCCGAATAGAGGTTCTTCTTTTTCTGCCTGAACCTCTTTGGATTCAGCAGCGAGCGGCGCTGAGGTCGAAGAAGGAGTGGCAGGGGCCGGGGTTGAGCTCGCCGAGTTGTCGTGCGTGGAAAGAGCAAAGCCTGCTGCTGCAAGGGCATTCGAGAGTGCTGCCGGGGTGGATGAGCGAGGTTCTTGAGCTGTGGCTTCTGTGGAGTTAGTGTTGGTGGAAACTGGCTCCAGCGATAAGGCGGAGAGGTCCTTGGCTGTGGCCGTCATAGTGGTATCCGTAGTCGACTTGTCGGTGTTGTGTTGAGGCAGTGAGGATGCAGCGGGGGCCGTATTGTAGTTGGAGCTCGTATCAGCACGAGCCGAGACGCCAAGACCGAGGCCAGCCAGCTCCTCCAACAGAGTATTACGCCTCCTTGCTAGAGCCAGTTCAGCTTCAAGCTTGCGGACCCTCTCTTCGAGCTGCTCGTAGGTAGGCTTGTTGGGCGTAGGTGTCGATGCATCCTTTTGTTGAACTATCGCTGCGACTTGTGCCGCCTGCTGAGCCTTGGCAGCAGGAGGCAGCGTAGGTGTAGGAGAGGGAGCGCGCTCGGGCGAAGGACTGCACACCATCTCATTTGGCTTCAGCTTCTGCTGTCCGTCCTTGACACTGGTCCTGCCCCGATCCGGTGTCGAGACGCAGTTGGCTGGACCCACTCCGTTCGGCCCACGGACGAGCCCTACTGTACCATTGGTGATGCGGTTGTGCGAAACGAGCAAGGAAGCGGGATCAGTGTGGTCGGAGGCGCGAATATCGTCCCAGATCTTCTTCTTGTCGAAGGCCTTGAGGCCTGCGCTAAAGTCAAAGTCGTCCGAGAGCGATGCGTTGGGGATTGCAGGGCTGCTGCCGCGAGAGACGGGGGCATGTGCTTGCTTCTTCTTGGCCAATCTGGGTGTTTGAGCGGCAGCAGGTTTAGGACGAGGCGAGCGAGAGGGTGTCGAAGAGCGGGATCCAGCAGGGTCAGAGTCTTGCAGCGGTGCCAACAGGTGGTTTGCATGGTGTTGCTCCGTCGAGGAGGCGGAAGAATCGTGCGAGCGACTGTAAGACATGATAGCGGGGTCTACAAAAGCTGGAGTTGCTGCTGGCTTGCCGGATAGTTCAGCACGCTCGGCCTCTTGCTGCTCCTTTGCTTTCGCTTGCGACTTTACAGGTGTCGAGGTGTCGGATCGAGAGGGGTTGCTTGGAGCAGGAGACGAAGCAGCAGTTTTTGCAGTCGAGTTGGCAGGCTTGGTCGCAGCAAGGCTGGCAATATCTGTGCGCTGCAGAACAACTTGCGAGCCATCTTGCTTCTGCACGGTGAGTGTGTTGGCAGCTTGATCGATGGACAGGATCTTGGCTTGGAGGGATAAGCCTAGCTGTGAATGCAACGTGAGTTTGACATTGAGCCCAATGAATGGCGACGACATGGTGAGATCTTTCTCTACGTTGTGTAGGCCAGAGAATGCGTTTCGGCGTGGATAGGCTGATAGAATATAGAGAAAGAGAAATGGAGAGATGCATTCGACAACGATGATGGTGCCGTTTAAGAACTCAGTCGAGCCCCAAAGAGATGAAGCTGCAGTTTGAGTTTGGCCAAATTTCGCACCGTTCCAAATGTTAGTTGAATCCGATCTCTCGTTGAGAAATGCGGAGACAGAAACGCACGGACAAACACAAGAGACAGACGTCACTGACGCCAAAACCTGAGGTCATCAGCCCCTCTCCCTCACCCTTGATTGCCAACTAGACCTCTCTACAGCTTTCTTCTCATCACCTTTTTGCACCGATCTTCAAGCGGCTGGGATAGACAAAACACATGTCTACACGCTGCACATTGCTCCTTGCTAGAGTGTCATCACTTGGGACCACTTCTCTCCGCCGCCTTGCGCCACACGTCTTAGCTACTACTCCTTCTTGCTTCATCAGCACCCGCACTTTTACCACCGCTTCCGTCTTACGAGAGATCCAAGTCTTTTCTGCAACTTCCTCTGCCACGATGTCATCTCAAAATGCCAAAATCCTAAAAACTGCCCCGCTGGAGGACTCGGATGCAAAATGGGTGGGCCTGCGCTCGATCGAGTGGCTCGATCCCACGGGCAAACAACGCAAGTGGGAATCGGCCGACCGCAAAACCCGCAAAGGCGATGTTGACGCTGTTGCCATCATGACCATCATCCACCGCCCATCGTCGGAACCTCACATCCTGCTTATCTCGCAGTACAGACCACCAGTGGGGAAGAGCTGCATCGAGATGCCCGCCGGCCTTATCGATGCTGGTGAGGAGGGAGACGAGGGGACCAACAGGGCGGCGTTGAGAGAGCTGGAAGAAGAAACGGGCTACGGAACCGACAAGGAAGGTGGAACGGTGCAGATCGAGGAAACAACGCCAACAATGTTCAACGATCCAGGACTGACGGGGGCGAACATGAAGATGGTGGTAGTCAACATTCAGTTGAACGATGATGCGCCTGAGCCGGTGGCAAAGCCGGAGGAGGGAGAGTTTATCGAAAAGTACTTGGTCCCCGTCAAGGGGTTATACCAGAGTCTCAAGGGTAAGTTGCCGTTCGAAGCCTCGCCAATTGCGCCATTACAAACGGAAGACTGACTGTCGACCTTGCTTGTTGCAACTTCAAACAGATTTTCAAGCTAAAGGTTTCGCCGTGGACGCACGTCTAGCGCACCTTGCCATTGGTCTCGAAGTGGGCTTTGGCAAGATGGGCCATCTGTAAAGCTCATCTTCACGCAGCAAGCATTGGAAAAAGTCTCATCACATGCTCTGAGTTGCTTCGATGTTATGATCTAGATCGTGATCGTGAATTCTGTGTCGTAGTGTTACAAGAAAGAGTGATGGTGTGAGATCCCTCGAGTCAAGCTGCGCATTGCTCTCGTAGCAACTATTGTGGCGCGCACTGCATTCCGGGACCCTGTCCATCCATATCATCGTAGTCCTCCCAACCTTCGTCGTCCATATGTCCCTGGCCGGGTATGCGTGCACGGTTACTGCCGAACTGTTCCAACTTGGCTGCCGAAGGCTCGACTTGGTCCTCAATTGTCTCTGCTGTCGTCTCCAGATCGGGTCTTGCGGGTGGAAGTGCAGACTGAAGTGCTTCCCGAATGGCAGGGTCCGAAGCGAGCTGTGCATCGGTGGGGAAGTCGACCTCCCATCGGATGTACAAGTCCCCCATGGTTTGGTTACGATCCCGGTACTGCGGCATACCCTCTCCTTTCACCACATCGATATCCCCTGGTCGTGTGATCTTGTTGCGCGTCACTTTGATATGTCTTCCGTCCAAATGCGTGAGCACTGTCCGCGAGAATCCCAATAACGCTTCGACCAGCGTCAACCTTACTGTCGTCATGAGGTCGAGACCCTTAACTTCGAAAGCGTCGTCTTTCTGCATCTTGAGTTCGATCAGGATGTCACCAGCTTTGACGCCAGGTTCTTGATCGGCAGCCTCCTTGAAAACGATGCGCTGGCCATCTATCATGCCCCTTTCGATCTCGACATCGAGCTTGGCTTTGGTTTTGGTGGTCTTTCCGCCCTTGCACTTCTTGCAGCGGTCCTTGTCGCGTACCTTTTTGCCTTCGCCGTGGCAGGTCGCGCACTCGACGTAAGATTGTGCGATCATGCCGTTGGCCATACTGCGTTGCTGTAGGACATAACCTTTGCCAGAGCAGGTGACGCATTCCTTCTCGGAAAGACCGGGCTTGGCGCCGGTCCCTGAGCATTGGGTGCAGATGACTTGCTTTGTAAGGTTGAAATGCGCAGTCTTGCCCTTGTACAGATCGGCGAGGGTGACAGCGTACTCTATGATAGCATCTTCGCCTTTTGTGCGACGAGGACGTCGGCCACGGGGCATTCCGCCCATGCCACCCATGCCACCCATGCCACCCATGCCACCCATGCCACCCATGCCACCCATGCCACCCATGCCGCCCATACCTCCGCCGAACATGCTCGCAAGGAAGTCGTCCATATCTGGCGGCATACCGCCCGCTCCACCTGGCCCGCCGGGACCGTCATCGCCGTAGCGGTCATACGCGGCACGAGCGTCAGGATCGGAGAGGGTCTCGTATGCATGATTGATCTCGGCAAACTTTTCCGACGCTACTGCGTGGTCAATGTCGGGATTCTTGTCTGGGTGATTGGCAAGAGACTGCTTGCGGTATGCCTTTTTGATGTCCGCCGGGGAGGCGTCCGGCGCCACGCCCAGCAGGTCGTACAGATGTGTGGACTCGACCATGCCCTGCGGTTGCACTCTTCTCAAGCTCGTAGGGGCGTGATGAGACTAAACTTTGAGGATGGAGAGAGGAAGCCGAAGGTGCGAAGGAGCAATTACGACGCACAAGCTGGTTGGTGAGAAGAAAGGGAAGTCACTGCAAAGTGCTCCCAGAAAGAAGAACGTGACGGCTCAACTTCATCACCGCGCAGAAGGGGCACGGCGCAGCGCAGCACAAAAAATCTTCTTTTTCGACGGACGCTTTGACAACTGAGCTCAAAATTTCGCCGTTGCGGCGCCTGACAAAGACGGCGAAACAAACTCAGACTTGGCGCACACGACAGGCAGACCGGCCAAAATCGCTTCAGATGTGGAGGAACAAAGCATCTTTATTTCCTTCTTTCAACATCCGCAACCGCTCCTTCAGTTCAACCAAGTCTAACTTATCTGTTTCTCGGTCTCTCAACAGCAACTTCATTTCGTTCCAGACCTTGTAGCAGTGGTCTGGAGGAAAGGCTCACTGTATTTCACCGACGCTGATAGTCTAGGAGATTTGCGCTGGGTACAGCACCGACCAGAGCTTGCTGTTGGTGCCGAGCGAGTAACCGAGTGTGCGCTGCTTCATGTCGACGCCAAGCTTGAGCAGGTCCACTACATCGTCTAGTAGATGCGCTTGTCCAACCACTGCGCCGGGGTGTGATGTGAAGCTTGCTGCCAGGATGTGCACGTGCAAATGACTACAGAGGGCGGACATACCGAAAGGAGAAAGATAAGATCAGCTTCATTGCTCTCCGTGAGAGTCTGTTGCAAGCTCCAGAGTAGAACTTACTAGTAGCTCGGATGGTAATGCAAGAAACATCGCACGTTGCCCTCTGCATCACCGTCACCCCTGCCAGTCAGTCCAAACTTTTCGAATGCCACCCTGCTTGCCTGTTGTTTGATGTTCTCCAGCATCTCTACATGTTCCTTTGTCAAGTCTCGCAAACTCCTCAACTCCCTATTGTGCACGATTGCTTGGATGTATAAGCTGGACCGTGTCTTTTGATCCCACTTGAGATCCGGCACGATGATGAACCCTTTTGTCGGATTCGGATCCTCGAACAAGATGCTCTCTGCCTCCTTCTTGTGCTCTAGGATGTTGTACACCCACTGGATGCGCGAGGGTGGGAACGACTCGATCCACGGCAGCACCTTTTCGATGTACATCTCTGGCGTCTCGTACACCATGACTTTGCGCTGCGCCGAGTACTTGTCGATGTGCGTTTGCGTTGCTGGCCGAATGAGCGTCATCTTGACATCTGCGTCACTTTCTGTAATAGGCGCGAACTGCGGTCGACAGAGCCAACCAAGCAGCCATGTGTAGATGTCGTTCTGACCGAGATCGCTCAGAGCTACAAAGATGACGCTCCCATCCATGCGCGTTGGGGTCGCAATATCTTTGTTGGTCACTTTGGCTTGCTTTGTTTTTCGCTCGCCGTCGTCTACATCTCGTATTGGGTTCTTTGCTACATCGCTGAGACGCTCGTAGAATGTATCTGAGAAGTGTGTCTTTTCGACAATCAGAACAGCTTGCTCGACGGCCTCGGTGCCATCCGCGGCGGTGGTGGTAAAGTGACCGAGAAGGTTGGCCGACTTGAGCTTGGGGTCTTGGTCCAACACCTTGGTCAGCTTGAAGCCGTCGAGTATGCTGCTATCCGAAGCGCCTGTCATTGTGACAGGATCGACCGAATGTTGATGGCGAAAAAGGCAAGGATTGAAGCGGTTAAAGAAGTATGTGCCTGTTTGACGCAGGGTCCACCCGCAAAGAACAAAGTGCCCACACAAAGCCGATGTTCCTCTTGAATTTTCTCAGCTCCGACTTCCGACATCTTCTCTTTTCTTCCTCCACTTTGGTGAGCTCGCGATCCTGTTCGCACCATCGCCCTTCTGTCCTTCAACCCTGCCTTCACCCGTCTACGATCCGCAAGCGTTCACCACGATGGGCTCCTCATCCTCCAAGCCGGCGCGCAAACTCGGGTCGGAAGTCGCATCTTCCGTCTCTCGTGCAGTACCATCGGCTGCTAAACCTTCGTCGAATCCCACTCCTCCTCCTGGAGCGGGCCGTGTTCCACCCACAGAGTACGCCGCCGAAACAACCAAGCAAGGTTCGCAGTATGCACCACCAGCAGCAACCAGGAGAGAACAAGAAACACAGAGACAGCAGCAGCAGGCAAGCGAGACCAAGTCTGCCGACATCATGCGCGATGCTTACGATCCTCAGTTCCTCCAGAATCTCGCCAGGTTAGGGCAGGTCAAGGTGCCCAAGAACGCGACCAACTACCAGCCAGTAAGTTTCGCCTATTCCTCTACACATTCTGATCTCGTATTAGCTACTGACATGATCCATTTTACTGATAATGTGTTCTACATCGGGATCTAGACCGACCAAATGCTGCGCATCCTGGAAGCACGCGAACGCGCCAACCTCGACAACATCCAATCTGCCGACGCCTTTTCTTCGCCTTCCTCTTCCACGAACGCACCAGCAAGGGCCACTGGCCCACCCAGGATCTCGGCGAACACAATCACCCTGCTGCTTGATGATCGTAAGCATTGCGAGACGAGGAAGGACCTCGAACGACTCGCACTGGAATACGACCTCCCGCTCGAGACCATTGAGACGCTGGCCAAGTACTACAATTCGCCAACTATGGGCGAGGAGGTGCGCGAAGAAGGGGAGGAGCTCCAGCAGGAGGATCAGGCCAATAGGCAGGACGAGAGAGCCCCGCCGAAGATCAAGGGCGTGTGGGTCGAGCCCAAGCTGCAGAACCAGATCCCTGCATGAGTGTGGGGTTGCGATGCAATGAAAGTGGATTGGAACGCGCACTAGACAGTATCGGGCTGTTGCTGAGCAAGGGTGTCTACAAGAGAGTGGCTGGGCCTTTCGCCACCTCAACGGGTGAGGGAATGTCTAGGGATGTAACGATGAATTCTAGCTCCCTTCCGACTGACAGAGCAAGGTGTGGCGGGAGGCCGAGGTGCGTAGGGATGCAAAACTCGAACGGTGTTGCTTCGCGAGTCGAGGTGCCCAGCCAAATCCTCGATTCCGGCTGATCCACTCTCTGTACCCATACATTGTAGTACATCGTGGCTGAAGAGTCTTTTGGCGCGCTCCAAGTGAGCACTGATGCCTGCAACCGTCTTACTCGTGCATCCGTGGGTGCAGGGTCAAAGATGTCTGTGGCCGGGCGAATGTTCAAGGTTGAAGCAGTTGATGGTGACGTCGCAGCGACTGGGGATAGTTGTAGCGCTCCAATTCGAACTTGAAGCTGCTTCTCCTTGTCTGGTTGGGCTGACAAGCCTAGGATCAAAGCAATAGATCTGTGGTCCCTCCCGGCACCCGCAGAACAATAGAGCGGCACTCGTATGGTAGCTGCTTTCCAACCGTTACCTAGTTCTTTGTACCTGGTGTTGTCTTGCGCGTACTTGTATACCGTCCCGTCTTCATTGAGGTGCGATGACGCAACCCAGGGCTGGACCGGCGTGGCACTCGCCTCTTGGGCGTCGTAGACGATCGTGTACTGCCATTCAGTGACTTCTCCTTCATCGCCAGCCGGCAGCGGTACTATCGCCGAGCACAGCGGTACCTTCACTTCTTGCGATCCTGACGTATTTTGGTCGATACTGGCAGTCAAGGACACGACGAACGAGGTGGTACCAGCCCAAACACGCCCCTGGTCAAACCACCAAGTCGCCATCTCGACATTTTCCATCGACGACCCTTTCTCGCGCCTCTCGTCATGCCAGGCAGCAAAGAAGGCGTCCGGCTTGGGCATCGATGCGCCCATGTCCGTAAAGCCTGCCTTGTCTGTATCTTCGCTCGACCAGTCGTGAACAAGCTCGCCATAGTCGAACCACTTGGCGCCTGACCCGAAGCTGAAGTTAGTGTAGAAGCTGTTCAGTTTTGCACGCCGACGGCGGCGGCTGGGTTCGAGATTAGAGTGACTGAAGTAGGTCTGCACTGGTTTGACCTCGGTTTCGGCAAGGTTGATTCTACGCGTTGCAGTGGTTAGGGAGGGAGGAACACCGATCCAGAATGCTAGGTCGATATGCCACCAATCAGCCCATCTCCTCTTTTGTGATGCCTGAGCAGGTGCAAGAGACAAGCCTGCATTCTCCTCTTCCCAAGTCCAACCTGGCGCGAACAGGGCCACGCTCAGCCCGAGCGCCTCTTCCTCTCCCTTTCTTTCTACCTGATGAGGCACAATCATATCGAGTGACTTCCAAGCCTTCAGTCCGCCCCAGCAGTTGCGCCCAAACACATCGATGCCCACGTAGACGTCATTTCGAGGATGGTCGATGCTGTCCGCCATCGCAGCAGACAGTAGCAGCTGCGGATGATACCCGCCGTCATTGGCTCCAGTCAGGCCAAATCCTCTGAGCTGCAATGTTTGAGGACTGTCGTCGTCGGGATCGATGAGCTGCCCTGGTGGGAGGGGCTGGGGCGGTCTCGCCCATGTGTAGTTGGTGAAGAAGGTGTGTGAGGATTGGAAGAAGGGGATGTTGTGCTCGTTGAGCGCATCTTGCCAGGCGAGCTGGCCGTGCGGGTAGACGACCGAGTCGTACCACATGACTTCCCATTCGTCCGCTTCTCTCCTTGCCTCGATGAACTTTCGAGTACCTTCCTCGCGCAAAAATTGGACCCAGCCACGTAGTCGTTCTGAGTTCCTGTGCATCTCGCCGATGCGAGCGTGCTCTCCGACCCATGCAGGCCATGCCTCTCCAGAACAGCTGAACCCAAGATCGAGAGCGGTTTCAATGTTGACCAAGTAGCCCGAGAATCCGCGGTCCAGGGCGAGCTCGATTAGCTCGATTGCGTATTGGGGTGAGAAAGAGGGTTCGCCGCGCAAGGGCATGGCTTTGCGTTCGGGCCCGCGGAGGAGGCGTGCTAGGTCGGCGATGCTTTCTGCCCACTCAAAGATGAGCGTACCAAGCACCTTGGTGCCAGTTCGGGAGGCTGAAGAAATCCAGCCGACAGGCGGGACACTGACACGTTTGTGGGAAAAGTAGATGAACGTGTCGACGAGGTGCATATGCTCCAAGGTATAGCCTCGCTGGTGCGGAGACTCGTTGTATCCACCTTGGAAGTCGTGACACACCACCAGCTTCGGACTTTGCTTCGCCTTCCCTTGCGACCTGGAGCGTGGTTGAAAAGATGGGCCAGTGTGTTTGCTACATGGTTCCAGGTGGTCCTGAAGAGTGTCGCCATTGCACATCTGATACCAGAGGTGTAGCTCGTCAAGCGTCTCAAAGTAGTCCGGTCTTGGAAAGGCTTCGGGATCGAGGTGTTGGCGCTGGGTCGCAGAAGGTGTCTGAAGGTCGAGCTGCGGTTCAGCTTGAGTGGACGGTATTGGTGGCAGTGTGGGTTTCGGTTCACCGCCTCGACGTTGGAGGTGAGAGGCCGACGGCATCGTTCCAGGCTAACCGATAAGTTAATGAAGGAAGCTCATCGTTGTCTTGTGCCATGGTCTGCCACGAACTGCTCAGTCAACATCAGAAGACTGGACCCTGAAAACGCAGCTCGGCGAATTCAAGAAGCTGTGGAGAACGTCCGTTGCGCCGAAAAAAGTGTGACTGTTAAATCGTAATTTGCTTTTACTTGCCATGGTGTGGAGCCTTTTGAGCGGGAATCCGGCTCAAGTTAGCCGTGAAAGCGCAACGCAACCGCTCTGTGCTTACATCCATGCTTGCGAGCTGCAGCCAAGACATCCCCCGCACTCAGCTTTTCTCTCTCGCTTCAGTACAACGTCGGCACAGGCAAGGTCTCCACTCACTTTTGAAGAGGTGGTCACCTGTCCTTGCTCAGCTTTCTTGCTGAGCCTTCTTCTTGTTAGGGCTTTCCAGACCTTTCTATGCTTTGTTTCCTCCTTCCATCCAGGCTTCTCACTCTGAGCTACCATCATCGCACCTGTCGCAACTATGGCCGCCGCAGCTACAGCTTCAGACGATGTCGCCGCCAAGGCTGAAGGCATCATCTCCCACATGAACAACGATCACAAGGTAAGCTCAAGGCGTCTGGAACACCAATTAGCCCGTACCAACAAGGGGGCTGACGCTCTTCTTTGCTTTCTACTCGAATGTCGCTTTGCATTGCGTTGCAGGACTCGTTGGCCTACCTTGCAACCCACTATGGAGACCTGATGCATCCACTTAAGCCGAGCCAGGTGCTCATGACCAAGATTGACAAGAAGCACCTCGAGATCGTCTACACTACCCAGAAAGGCGCTACTCCTGGTCCTGGCAAGCCTGGCTCGTGCACCGTCCATGTACCATTCTATCCACACCTCGCTGGCTACTCCGAAGTTCGACAGCGTCTCGTAGACATCTCGTCCCTCTCCGAAAAGGTTGTCACGACTCGAAAGGTACGTTCTCCTTATCTCCCAACTTCCAAAATTTCCTCCTCATGATATGTACGTGCTGACACTGATAGTTCCACTCTTCCCGTTGTTACATGCAACAGCCAGACATTATTTACCGGGCACCAAAGCTTGCACTCCGTGCACTTGTGCTTTGCACGGTAGCGTGGCTTGCATTGCGCTCAGACACACTTGCTTCTCACGGCCTCGTTCAGACGATCGTCCCCGAGGGAAGGCTGGCACAGTGGAACAACCTGCGCAACAACATACTTGGCGGTCCGGCAAAGATCGATGCGTTCGTCAAGAGCATTGTGCGCACCCACCTGCTCGAGGGAGCGCTCATGGCGCTCGTGTGTTACTGGAAGGGTGCGAGCCGTCTTGTTGCCATCAAGTGGATTCTCACTACGGTAGCTTTGGGTATCCCCTCGTGGATTGCGTTCTTCACCCTCAACTCGCACAAGAGGGCGCTTCAGAGGGCTGTCTATTTCGACGCTGATAAGAAGAAGAAGTAGTCTCACTGAGCTACTGACTCTATGTCGTAGTAACGCAGTCGGAACGAGGGACTCGGACGCTTTAATTGTTTCATTCAACATGTGCATCTACGTGTGGTTTGTGCAATAGACCATATTTTCAGGGCTTGAACTCGTAGCCACCGATACGGTTCGCCACGTTGATCTTGAGCTGCTCGAGCAAGTTTCCAGACTGATCCTCCAGCCCGCAGTACATGACATCGCCATCCTTGACCTCGCCCACACCCGACGGCGTGCCCGTCAGCAGCAAATCGCCCTCTTCCAGCGTCATAATGCTCGACACGTGCTCGATCAACTCCGGAATGCCAAAGATCATATCCGAGGTGGGTCCGTTCTGCTTGATCTGATCGTTCACTTTGAGCCACAGCCTGAGCTTGGAGGGATCGCGAACACGCGATTTGTCAATAAAGCCAGAGGTGGGGGTGAAAGTGTCGAATCCTTTGGCAGAGGACCAGGGGAGGCCCTTGGACTTGACCTTGTCCTGCAGGTTGCGTGCGGTCATGTCGATAGAGAGCGTGTAGCCGGCGACGTGCTGCATGGCGTCAGCAGCAGAGACATCGCGGACTCGCGCGGAGCCGATGACGACACCGAGCTCGACTTCGTAGTGCGCGACGATGCCTTTTGGGATCTCGACGGTACCGTTGTTGGCGAGGTAGGAGGTGGTGGGTTTGAGGAAGAAGAACGGTTCGGTGGGGACCGCGTTATTGAGCTCCTTGGCGTGGGCGGCGTAGTTGCGACCGATGCTGTGGTAATAACAGCGATAATACAGATTGAGCGACAGCATGCGTGTAGTGCGAGAGGGAATAAGTAGCTTGTTGTCAGAACTGGAAACTCTCCAAACAACCTGAAGATGCGGATGAGGGCTACTTACGCCACAATCTTTTTGCCTCGATTCAGGAAAGAAGCCATCTTGGAATCGTTCTACCACGCGGTGAGATTGAAGATGATGTCTACGAAGAACGTCAGACGTTGACAGCTTTGTTCTGATCGTCAGGGTGGGGTCAAGGTGCACCTCGTGACTAAAGCTGCGAATGCAAAGCCGGCAAATCCCTCACCGTCCCCGCATAACTCAATTTCATCCGGTCGTCCGTGCGTGGTTCTACTCCATCCATCGGGGGCCCCGATACTTTAGATTGGGTTAGGCACGCAGGTTACCGCTCTCATGGTGTCATCTGAGATGGATTGCCGACCCCACACTTTACAGTACTTCGACCATGCTTGTTCACATTTGGTTCACATCATCATCACGAACTCCAACACGTCTTCACTACACGGAGATACAGCAAAGATGGCCAACGCCCACATCAGCACCGCACTAAACCGCTTTTTTGATGCTAGCAAGTTCGCCGTCGTTGGCGCCAGCAAAGACCGTTCGAAATTCGGTAACAAGGTTCGTGCCACCCTTCATCATGTCCAAACTCTGTGATAATCACACCAAGCTTGCTGACGATGTACATCTCACACTATGCTTGACTGTAGGTGCTAAAGTGGTACCAATCCAACAAACTCGACGTGACGCCTATCCACCCCAAGGAACCAGAGATCGAAAATGTGGCCACACAGCCTGATGTCGCGCACTTCCTCGACAGCGCAGGCACCAACGCGGAGAATGTAGCCATTTCGATTGTCACCCCACCCAAGATCAGTCTCGCGGTCGTTCAGAAGGCGATCCAAGAACAGGGTGTGTCCACGTTCTGGCTCCAGGTAAGCTCCTCGACCAAACTTGCTACCGCCGGCGCTGCTCGATGTGAAAAGTTACAAGTCAAGCTAACTCGAGCTTGCGCTCATCTCTGATCTTTGTGCCAACATAGCCCGGGGCTGAAGACGCTGACTTGATCAGCTGGGTCAAGTCGCAGCCAAGCTCAGTGCAGGACAGGGTGATCTACGGTGGCCCCTGCATCCTCGTTTCTGGCCGTCAACTTGCTGCGGACAAGGGCAAGCTCTGACTCGTGCATCCAGCAACTCGATTACGAACTCAAAATTGGATGTCTCATAAGATCTATAGGCTGTCTGACAGTTTGATTAAGCTCTGGGAAGCACACGCCGGAAGCACAACAAAAAGCAAGGTCATATTGAACTACTGATGGAAATCGTGGGTATCACAGAGGCTTGCCATTCTCGTCCACGTTCGAAAACGTGTACGTCGACTTCCAGTGGTAGGGCCTCTCAGGACCATAGATCTGGTTCCTGCCCCACTCGGGCTGGTTGATCGCGTCGATGTAGTCCTCCAGCTCGAGCGCGACGCACTCGTAGTTGTCATAGACAACATCTCCGATATCGTTTCCCACCTTGCCACCGTGCACCTGCTTCCTTGGAATGCTGCCCTTGGCTGGCTTGTTCACGCCCGGGCATGTGTACACCTGCACGGCTGCCTGGTTGGTCACCACAGACAGCTTGATGCCCGACTTGGGGCTGTACATCTCCACGGCGGGCTTGGCAGTGTCGTAGCCTGGAGGGTTGGACATGACAAAGCACGAGTCCCAGCCCTTGCACTCGTAGCCGCAGACGCCGAGCGTGTCATTGAAGTTCTTGGAGAACGGTGTGGGTGTCTGGAAGTCGTACGGCGTGTTGTCGACCGAGGGAAGCGGGCCAGTGGGGACCAGGATCGTGTCTGTCTTGACGTATTTGTCCACATACGGCATGTGGAGGACGTGGTCCAGGATCGATGCGGATTCGTTGAACGCGGCGAGGTTCCAGTAAACATGGGACGAGAGCATGATAGGCGTCTCCTTGGTTGCGGTCGCGTTGAGCTCAACGTGCCATGTGGCGTTCTCGGCGAGCGTAAAGCGCGTGAAGGTGTTGACCTGGCCAGGGAAACCTTGAAAGCCATCAGGGTCGATGTGCTCGAGCACTAGCTCGTTGGCGCTCAGGCTGGAAATTGTGTAGTTGCTGCGATCGTAGCCGATCTTGCCGCCGTGAAGGGAGTCGAGGTTGTTCTCGTTCTTGGGGATGTGGTACGTCTCACCATTGAGCTCGAAGGTACCGTTCTTGATGCGATTGGCGTACCGACCTACAATAGTTCCGAAGTTGGGGTGGATCGGGTCAGTAGCCCAATTGGTGGTGTTGTCGTAGCCGAGCACGACGTCTCGCCATCCACCCCAGCGGTCTTTGACCCAGAGTTCAGTGATGCCAGACCCGTAGGGCTGGAAAGTGGCCCGAATGGAGTCGTCGGGCGCACGAAGCTCGATGCGGTTGTTCGGGTAAACAGCGGGCAAAGCTTGTGGGCACTGCGAGCCAGGGACGGTGGAGCCGAAGCCTAGAATGAGCTGTGAGTCCTCGGTCTGTGTGTTGTAGAGGCAAGGGTAGCTGCCGATGGTGCCGCTGTTGACGAATCCAGGTGTCTCTTGTGCCGCAGCTGCAGATGCACTCGAGGTTGTCGGTGTAGTAGAGGCTTCGGTACCGTTAGTGCAGTCGACGACTGCGGCTTCCCACAGCTCTGTGTTGGCACTCGGAGTCGGACTCGCTAACGATGCAGATGATGCAAGTAGCTGAAGAGCCAGCGGTAAGAGCGCCGCTTTGAACGCCATGTTGATGTACGAGGGGTTCGTATGGAGTCGAGCTGCACCAAATAGCTTTGCCTCGTGTTGATGGCGACGAACCTCTTCGAGAGGTTGATGGAGGATTGACAAGGTTCGGAGATGAAACGATCGTCAGGTGGAGGGAAGCTACTGAAGCTGCAGATCAGACGAGGTTCAAGCTCTGCTGCAGGAATGTGCGGGGTGAGCGGAGTGGGAAAGGGACAGGACGTCGAACTGGCATCGGAGTTTTATAGGAAATTTTGGGAGTAGATAGCTTCGAGCAAGAGACCATATGGGGGCTGCCACACTTGTAAGCCAGACCATGCGACAAGACGAGCCCGGACGCACCCTCAGCCGCTATGCTCGTGCTCAGACCCACAGAGGAAGGCTCAAACACCCACGAGCAGCGTCCCACGAACTGCGTCCACGAGCAGCGTCCCACGAGCAGCGTCCCACGAGCAACGTCCCACGAGCAACGTCTCACGAGCAACGTCCCACGAGCAGCGTGAGTTTGGGGGTAGGGATTGCCGGTGCGGAAATGCAAAATCAAGGTCTGGTCAGCTGAGCCCATTTCATGCTCGTCACACAGCCGACGAAGAGCGGAAAAAAGTCGACCTCGTTTTGAGGCAATAGCCCGAGTGCCCTTCGAGAAGGCGTCGCTGAGGCTTCAACCAAGAAGAGAAGGATCTGCGAATGGCGACCGCCGCGAGATTGCCGAAAACAGAGTTCGAACTGACTTTGCCAACTAAGCCGTGTTTGGCACACAGGACAATTTGTTGCCCCTGAATCAGTGTGGGGGCACGCATGCCGTGGGTTGACAGCGTTGGAAAGGAAGCGGAGGATAGGCGAGTCGAAGCGGGAGGCGAGCTCGGCTAGCACAAGCAAGAAAACGAGAATGGAAGCAGCAAAGCCGGGGAGGCTGCACGACAACAATTTTGGCGCGTTCACAAGAGAGTGTGCGGAAGTTGCGCTATGATGTTGATGTCCGTCTTTGTCACTGATGCAGACCTGGGAAGTGTGGCACCTGCACCGTATCGGTGTTAGCCGGTCGAGCGAGCCAAGATGTTGCTGCGTCGAAACGAGAAGGGGTGCACCTCGGTTGTGAGCGGCTCAGATGCGGAGTACCGCCAGGACAAAAGAGTTGCGGGGTTGAGAGTTTGGCACCATGTTCAGCGCCGCCATGCCACCTCTCGCAATGTTGCTTGGTGAACCTGCCACCGCAGTATTCTGCCATCGGCAATCTTTTCCTCATACTGCGAGTGTCTGCAAAACAGTCTGACCTTCACAAGCCGACGCTATAGCGAGTGTCGTGAGGTTGCGGATCAAAGGCAACTTGAAGCATGGCCGCGATCCGCCGGCATTCTCGTCTTGACGTGATTTATGGTACCTCGCAGAACCTTGCTCTCTGCATTCATTCTTCTGCGCTCGTCCGAGAAGTTTGCACACAGCGCACCACGCCCACACAACAAGTCCGTGGAGATTATACAGCAGCTGTTTATTCTAGCCTGCATGGCACCCCTCGTAGAATGAGCAAATATGTTGTGATCTAGGTAGAAGACATGTATAACTCTCGGTCGTGATTGCCCCCATCAGATTGCTGCGAGGTTCTCGAATCGTCCTGATGCTGATAATGCTTCCAGTTCGACCTGATGCCGCAGACCAACCACGACAAGCCCAACAGGAACTCCAGCCCGAGAAGCAAGATGAAGGCATGCTGAATTGCGAGGTGTTTGTCTCGGTTATCCGCCTTGGTGGCCACCTTGAGGAGGACCTGCGACAAGGCTGCACCGGCAAAAAGCCCAAGGATGCTGAGTAGCTTGAGCTGGTTCGGTTTGCTTAGTCGAAGCATGGGGAGATGTATGTCTGACGCCACTGATGTCAATGTTGCGGTGAACACCACCGTGTTGGAAAAAGGCGTGGAGAGGCTTGTCGAATAGGACGACTGACAACCCAACCCGGCTGCGAGCATGGCGACGACAAGCCAGCCAAGAGAGTTTTCCAGCCGAAACGCGACGACCCTGGCGCCGACGGCAACGATCACGACCGTCGAGAGGCATCGGATGAGCGCGAAAAGCGCGATAGCGATTCGTATTGTGCGATCGTTGGTCAGACGCTGGACCACATGGGCTGTGAGTTGGCAACCGATGATGAAGCCGATGAGGGCGCTCGCGTTCAATTCGAGCCTAGTGCGGTCCTCGGAGTGGCTCATACCGAGGTTGACCAAGGGGGAGAGCCCGAGATTGAACGCATTGATGACAAACTGTACCAAGTTGCCCGTCATGAAACCGACCCATGTCTCGATGAGCGAAAACGTCACTGCGTCTGCGAAGCCAGTGATGACACACTGGAGCAACAATGGCGGCAGGTATGCTGCTGGCATGGGTTCGCCCGATTTGGCTCGGGGCAAAGGCGACATTACGTGCCATCGAAGAAAGCTCATGACGTGTGCCAGTGTCGAGCGCGAACGGTTTGCGTCTCTTCGGCGCCGAGCATCGTGAAGCGGGAGCGATGACCGGTCGTCTTCTCCTGCATTTGTGTGGTGTCGATTGCTAGTCGTTTCAGATCCATTCAAGGACGACATGGCCGCACGTGTCTGGTCTACCAGCCACTATGTACCATCGGCACAACCGCAAGATCTGCTCCCGATTTAGTATGTCGATGGTTGTCGAGCCTGGCCTTGATGATGGTGGTAGCGAGCCAAAGGTGCTGAAGAGTGCGCGGCCCAAAGCAAGGATCTGTTTCCGAGAAGAAAGCGCAGCGCAAGGCAAGGCAAAGGTCTGTTGTCGAGATGAAACCTTCCGGAAACATCCGCCAAATTAAATCACAGACCCTCGCTGACTGTTCAGTATATTTCGGCAGCAGTCGGCAAGTGGAGGAGTGGCAACAAGATCTGGACCCTGAATACATGCAGCCACCATCATCACCTGCCGTCTCGGACGTGGGTCCTTTACGATCTTGCTTGAGTCGGAGTGATAAGCTCAAGTTGGACGCGGTCATGCAGCGGCCATCAGGCCATGTGCCATCACTGCTATCCGTCTTCCTGCTACTCGTGGCGCTCTTTCACGCCACCAGAGCCCGGCAAGCGCCTTTTCCCACGGTTTCGACGTCAAGCTTTGCGAAAGGTGAACATTTCCCACTGTCGCCTTGCTACCCCTTCTGCTTAAATCCCGACAACGAAACAGGCTCAGCCTCGGTTTCCGCGGTAGAGGCGGCACGCTATCGAGATCGTCTGGGTACCCTGCATTGGGTCGACCCACGAATTGGCACAAATGGTCCGGATCCATCAGAGTATGGCGGCATGGTGCCGTCGGTCGCCCGTCCCTTCGCTGGCGTTCGCACTGTCCCCATGACGCGCGAGAACCTCGTCTCTGGGTGCGCATACCACGACAACGACACGGTCAACATTGGTTTTCTTGCAAGCCGTCAGCCTGCCATTTGGATGGGCGACTATGGTTTTGCGACAGTCTTCGGTGGACATGGTGAGGTCAAGCTGGGCCGAACCGAGAGGGGTCACAAGTATGATCGCGCACAAGAGTTTGTCTCCCCCTTCAAGTACGCTGTGCGCATGGGCAACTCCTCTCGAACCAGTGATGAGATCTTCGCCGAGCTAGCTGGAAAGAGCCGCGCTGCTATGGTCCAGTACACTTACGCATCGTTTGCCAATAGAAGCTCCAATGGACACGAAACCAGCTCGCAATCACTATACGAGTCTATGACATCCCTCTCCGAAACCAATGGGTCGTACTGGGGCCCGTACATCGGTGTTCAGGCATCAAGAGAGCAATGGCGCGGTGCTGTCCGTATAGATGTGAACAAGGGCGAGATCTCAGGCTACAACACCGAAAGAATGGACTATCGGCTTGGTCCGCACGAAGCTCCAGGCTTCCGTGGCTACTTTGTCTACCGCTTCGAGCATCAGCGCCTTCATTGCTCGTCTGACGAGTGGATAGCCGGCTTTCCAAGCGACGGTGTCGGCACAGCCCACACAAATGCTACTGGCATTGCGATGCATCCTGGCGAGCGTGCACGCTGGAACGAGCTTGGCGTCTACGCTTTCATTCGCTTCCCGGCTGACACCACCAAAGTGCGGGTCCGCGTGGGCCTAAGCCTCATTTCGGAAGAGCAAGCTCGATACAATCTCAATGTCGAGATGCCCGACGGAACAACCATGGAAGAAGTTGTGGATGAGCTAATTGAGGCATGGAGGAGCAAAACGGACCGCATCCAGGTGCAAGGAGGTACTGAAGAGCAAAGGCGCATTCTGTACACAGCCATCTTCCACGCTTCGCAATATCCGGCCGAGCATGCCGAGCCCATCCCGCACAGTAACCGCAGTCACAAGGGCGAGACCGAGTCTACTACTTTCAGCCACTGCCACGAGGATAAGCACGGGTACCACTACTATTCAGGCTACACGGATTCTGTCCACAAGGTGAAGGAAGGGGTGCAGCGCTATCAGTCCTGGTCCATCTGGGACATCTACCGCGCACAGTGGAACTTCCTCATCCTCTTCGAGCCGCAGCGCGTGGTGGATATGGTGCGATCGCTACTCGACATCTATAACGAATCCGGCTTCTTGCCCATGTGGTCGACATTGGCAGAAACCAACATCATGATTTCGACGCATGCCGATTCGCTGATTGCCGAAGCTGCTGTAAAGGGCGTCGAAGGTTTTGACCTCCAGCAAGCGTGGGAGGCTGTACGTAAAGATGGAACAGTTCCTCCGCAGAGAGAGGACGTGCTGCGGTACGAAGATCGCGAAGAATACACTCCGCTCGAGGTCCGAGCTGGGTTGACCTTTTACAACCACTCCGGCTATGTGCCGTTGGATGGCTGGTCCGAGTCCACGAGTCGCACCCTTGACTATGCGTACGACGATCACGCGATTGCCGTCCTCGCTAACCTTCTCGGAAAAGAGTCAGACGCTAACTTTTTCCACAATCGCAGCAAGAATTACCGCCATGTCTTTGACCACGACCAAGGTCTAATGGCAGCCCGGCTGAAAAATGGCAGCTTCCTCGTGCAGCGTCTCCCCAATCCACGTGGTCGTCAGGAAGGCTTTACCGAAGGCAATAGCTTCGACTACAGCTTTGATGTAGTCCAAGATGTGCCTGGGCTAGCAGACCTCGTCGGAGGCTGGGACAAGCTCGCCGCACTGCTGGATCGACACTTTGGCGAGGGACACAACGACCAGTCGAACGAGCCGTCGCACCACATTCCCTATCTGTACTCGCTTCTGGGCGAGGCGAGCAAGACGCAGCGGCTAGTGCGGCAAATATCGCACGAAGCGTTTAGCGATCAGCCGGATGGGTATGCTGGGAATGAGGACTGCGGCCAGCAGAGCGCGTGGTACATTTTCAGTTCGATGGGCATCTACCCTGTCAACCCGGTGTCAGGCGAGTACGTGGTGTCGTCGCCGTTCTTTGAGAGCATCGAGATTGACATTCCAGCCAGAGTCAAAGACGGCCCCAATGGAAAAGACAGCGAGCAGCAGAACACAAGGCTCCGGATCGAAGCGCCTGGCGCTGACGACCAACACATCTATGTTGCCAATCTGACGGTGAATGGGCGTGTCATCGATCGTCCAAAACTCAAGTGGTCCGACTTGTTAGCTGGTGGAACTTGGAAGTTTGGACTTGCTGCCACTGCGCAAGCTTGGGGCAACGACAAGTCTCTCAAGCCTCTTCATGCCTAGTCCGTTGTCTGGTTTGCCAATATGAGGATGATATTTGCTGCCTCACCCCTTCAGCGTTCCCACATCGTCCTATATCACAACTTGCTGAGGCTTGCGACGAAGCGGCAGGCTCATGTTTGAGCTCCAGCTCGGTCCAAATATCTGCGGCCATAGAACCTTGAAAGCACTGTATCCCGTCCGATCTGCGAAGTTAAGCAAGGTATCGCCTAGTCAGTACTGCGGTGGGGGACCACGCGGGAATCCTAGGTGCTGCAGTTCTCTTTTTTTTTTTTTTTTGCTTGTCTTTTCATATGTTACAGTACTTTTCTCGACTTTTGTTTAAAAAGATGTGCCTGGTAGACGTCAGCCCCGGCGGGTTGACGAATGGACTGCCGCAACGGTCTTCTCGGCATGCTGTGCCGAATGGTGTACAGTAAATGCAATCGATTTCGCAGACACGGCAAGAAGACCGGAAATGTGAGTCAAGGACGTTTAGTCTTTTTTCCAGGACCACCGATCCGCTGCCTGAACTGACTGGAGTGGAAAGTTGGATGGTCGGTGCGTTTGGCGCAGCAAGCTTGGCACTCTCACTTCACACATTCAGCCATTTACAGTACATATTCAGTTCCTTCTCACCCCTCGCCGCTCCATCATCTCCCTTGTTATTCCCACACAACTCACCGCCCTCGACCCACTCATCTCCCAACAATGTCTTCTCCGATCCCTGTCTGCGTGGTTGGCTTTGGTAACTCGGCCCGCACCTTCCATCTGCCGTTCGTGCTCGCCTTGCCGCAGCTGTTCACTCTTCATTCGATCCAGCAGCGCCCGCGCAACGCAGCCAACGCTTCTTCATCGCCTGACGCTTCCAAGCTGTTCCCCAACGTCACTGTCCTGCCCGACTTTGACGCTGTTCTGACCAGCCTTCCTAAGAATGGTCTGATCATCATTACTACCACCAACGACACCCACTTCCCCTTTGCCAGACGCGCGCTCGAAGCCGGTTTCAACGTGCTCGTCGAAAAGCCCGTCGCCACCAACGAGACCGATGTGCAGACTCTCATCGACCTTCAGGAAAAGACAGGCAAGCTTTGCGCCGTCTACCAAAATCGTCGCTTCGACGGAGACTTTCTCACCATTCAGAGCTTGCTTGCTGACAAGGGTGCTGAACCGTCGGCGCTCGGTGTTCCCACGTACTTTGAGTCGAGGTTCGACCGCTTTCGCCCCTATGCCAAGGGCGGTTGGAGGGAGGAAGTCGACCCCGACAGTCAAGGAGGTGGCATGCTCTGGGACCTGGGTAGCCACCTGATCGACCAAGCGCTTTTCCTGTTCGGCCCTCCTGAAAGCGTGACCGGGTTCGTTCGAAACCAGCGAAACCAAGGCCCTGGCGCAGTCGATGACGACTGGCTTGCCATCCTCAGCTACCCCACCTCTGCACCCTTGCCTCCTTCCTCGCCCGCATCCGGGTCCAAAATCGGCGGGTTGAGGGTGAGTCTAGGGGCCACATGCCTTTCGTCTCACGTCGATGCCGAACAGCCGAGGTTCAGGGTCGAAGGCACTCGGGGAAGCTACGAGAAGAGGGGGACAGATCCACAAGAAAACCAGCTTAAGCTCGGGTGGACGCCTTCCAGCCATCCCGAAGAGTTCGGCGTTTACAGCGAGACCGCAGACCCCGACAGCATCAGGCTGGGGAGGCTGACCACCATGGTGCGATCGGACGAGGATCTGTCCCTCCCCGCGCCGGGTACGGCCGGTGCGGCACCAAAGCAGCCCCAGCTGTCCGTAGCCAACATCCCCACCCTGCCAGGAAGGTACATTGACCTGTTCGCCAACGTCGCTGCATCGATCAATGCAGTCAAGCAGGCCGAGGCGGACGGCAAGAATGCGGCGGAGGCGCTCAGGGCAGTCTCGTTGGTGGGCGTGGAGAGGACGCTCAATGCCGTCAAGCTGATCAAGCTGATCCGCGAAAGTAGTGTTCAGGGCAAGACCCTGCAGTGGGCTTAGCAAGCTGGGCTAAAAGCACGAACAATCTGGTGTCCAGAATCGATGGTCGTAATGCATTCATCAAAGTCGTGACTGATATCGGTCTAGATGGGTATATCGAGGGTGTAGCGGATGTGAGGTCGAGGTGAGGCCCGCTTGAAAACGTGAGTTGTGTGCTGCATGGGGCTGGTCAGTGCTCGCCCTTAGTTCGGCGCTTGTAGTCTTCGGGACTCTCGAATCTCTTCCCAAGGCTCCACATGCCGATCTTCTGTCGTCTGTTGCCGCACACACCCAGAAATGTCAGCTCGTCTGTCTCTGAGCATTACATATCAATAGACTGTTTCGTCAGGTTCGGTAGTACATACCTTGCTTTACTCTCTGCACGTTCCAACGCACGCAAACCTGTCTTTGACTTTCTCCAAAACTTAGCCCACCATGTCGCTCTCCCATAATCCGCACCCGCTGCCCTGTACACTGTGGCCAAACCCTTCTTGACCATAGCCAGCGAGACGTTTGTCTTGCCAAGGATGTACGGCGATTCCCAGACGTACGGTGTTGCAACCAGCCGCTTGTACTGATCGATGTGCGAGGGATACAGCCAAACGAGCTTTCCTGAAATCTCGCTTCCCACTGCTGTCGAGTTGCTGTTCGGGCTGCTGGATGTTGAGGCGGAGCTGAAGAAGGATTTTTTCGGCGGTGTGAGGTTGTCAGGAGAGGAGGGGGATTGGACCATGGAGGTGAGGAAGGCTTTGGCTTCTTTGGAGAAGGGTTGGGCAGGTTTGCCAAAGTGAGCGCTTTCGGGGGCGTCGACGCCGGCGATGCGGACTGAGATGGTTTCGCGGACGAGTCTGGAGCGACCGTCGGCGGGTTTGGGCTTCTTGGTGCGGGGTGGCCAAGGGTAGAGCCAATTGCGAAGGAGGGGTGGACCGGGCGTGTGGTGGAAGCGGAACCCATCAGCGTCGCCGACGGTGACGACGCGGCCGACGAGCACTTTGCGATAGCGGAGCACAGCAGGTGTAACGTAGTCGGCGTTCGGGATGCGTCGGAAGTATCGCCACCAGAGGACAGCGCCGAGAGAGGTTGTTGCGATGCCGGCAACTGCTGCGCCAATAGGATTGGAGAGGGCAGTGCCGATAACTCCAGAGGATTGCTCGACGACCGACCAGACTGTGAGCCTGGCCTCATTGCTCGATGTCACAACTGATGAATCGATATGTGTTTCCGTTATGCCGCGACTCAACAAAGGCTTGGGCAAAGCGGATGTTGTCAGGGACAAAGACGAAGACGAAGCCAAGCTGTATGTCGGTGCACTCGATGCTGAGGAGGACGGTGGTGCTGCGCTGGCTGTTGATGGGCCAGAAAACGGCCAGAGAGACATCATATCTATGTGAAGCTCCGTTCCAGGGCTGGTACCTTGGCAAGACGTCGCGAGCTGGTTGTCGATGAATACCAACGGAGAGATGACGGACAGCTGATAGGGTTCAGCTTGAACCTCGGCAAGGGTCGAACCGGATGTGGAGTTTGCTGATGGCCCAAAATACACACCTAAATTTGGTGAGATTACATCTAACACACGCAGCCTCGAGACCAACACCTGCAGGAATACGCGTGCCTCCAGTGGTTGCTTCGCATTCACCTATCCGTTACGACCGCTTTCATCGCCATTCAGTCACGACCACCCGTTCTTTGAGCTCACACTGTCCACAATGTGTGGTTGATGGATCGAATGCATCTTAATTTAGTTTTCAGCGTAGCGCACTGTCGATAGCGCACTGTCGATGTCTAACAGAGGTCTGCGCGAGGGCAGTCGCCCGGAGAGGGTTTGAATCTAGTCGAGCTTCCTGCCGCGATTCTTGGACGGGCCGTGAGTGCTGACGGTGAACGGCTCGAATGAAGGCGCACCACCCGTCGAAGACGTCTGCAGCCCGATCTTTTCGCCATCTCTCTTCTTCTGCTCGGCCAACACCTTGTCCCCGTTCCAGTAGTACACCACCTGCGCTGCGATCGCTGCATTAAACAGCGTGGCGAGACCAAATCCGTATAGCAGCAGCTTGTCGTCCGTCTCGGTCATTGTGGTAAACACGCGTGCGATGGTACCCAGCAGTTGGGCAAAGACGACGATGCTGCTGAGCTGTCCACGGCTCTTGTCCTTGTACAGCTCGGCCATCTGTGGCACCTTGGACGCGAGCGAGATCGGGATCGTGAGTGCCTGCAGGAATGTCAGTGTCGAGGCTGGGATTACTGCAGGTGTAGCCAATGCGAGCGAGCCAATCGCCATGAGCGCTGCTGCGACGGTGATCTTGGTCGAGTGTGTCGACGGGTCGACACGGCCAGTGCGCGTGTCGGGAGTGTAAGCGATGACGAGGAGTGTGATAATCATGTTCTGCAGCGTCAAACTGAGGTTTTCGCCGTACGTTGAGAAGGGCAGTCGCGATCGAACGGCGTAGGCAAGCGAGATGGTGTAGGCCATGACTTCGAGCGTATACATCGAGAGCGAGATGCCACGCGCGCTGCGTCCGTTGACAATGTTGAGGATCTGCGGCACCTTCATGATGCTGCCAAAGACAACAATGCCGAGGCCGAGCGCCTTGGAGATGGCATACTTGACACAGTGCGTCGAGCTGAGATCAACATTGTAGATGAGCGTCGTGTAGCACTCTTGTCCGATGAGCGCAATGGCGGGCTTCTGAATGAAGAGCGGCAAGTTGTGCGTGACTGACTGGATTGCCGACTGCATGACGGCCAATGCACTAAATGGAAGAGCGCGCCCAAGTGGCTAGCTGCGGAAGCGATTACTTAAAGGTGACGGACGAAGATAGCACAAGGTGTTGACAATGAGACGTTGAGCTTGGCGAGCACTCGACGCTCTCTGTGTGGTTCCGATGACTTGATGGAGTGGCTGTGCGTGGACGAGAAGAGAGCCGCTTCAAAGCGAGAGAGAGAGAGAGAGAGAGAGAGAGAGAGAGAGTTTTGGATGGAAGATGGCCAAAGCGTGCTCGCAGCTAGCCTCTTTGCAAGCTTTCCCGCACCTCGCTGTGACCTGTGACTGTGATTTTTTGGCCAGTGCCTTTACAGTACATTCTTCATCCTCCACACTACAAAACGGTCCGCTCTTCCACGTTGCCAAAGCAATTACGCTTTCGCCAAACAAAAAGAAAGTTGGAAAAAAGTAGCTTCTGTCGGTTTCGATCCGACGACCTTTGGGTATCACCACTCGAAAGCGGAAAGGTATCATAGGGGTTGTATGAGCCCAACGCGCTACCACCTGCGCTAAGAAGCTGCTGATGCACTTTTGGTCTTCTTTTGCATTCAGCAACCTTTGGGACAATATAGTCAATGATATTCGCTCTTCGTTCCGTCTCCAAAGCATCGCCAAAAGTCACTGAACAGTATTTCATATGATCACATGTTTGACTCAGCTTCGAGATTGCGTTCACTCAGCACAGTGAAGCGACTCTGTCGGCCTTTCTTATCACATTCGCATGCAGCTTCGAGAGCCCCGGACTCAGCCACCGCCATGGCTGAAGCTTCTGGATCCCGTCGCCACCGTTGGCATGTGACACTTGGCGTCTCGTCGAAGAAATGACGAAGCTGGCCCGCCTTCGTAGTATGGCCCTGTTCGGCCGGAGCGAAAGGTCTTGGATAATCACCCTACGACCAGGAGTCTGGAAACCGTTCGCTTGCATCGAACTCGTGGCTTCATCACAAGGGGACAAGAAGCGTCCAGGTTCGGCACTTTGGCACGGCCCTCGATTAGCCATGATGTTTCTGTTTCAAGACACGCGGATCGGATCAATCATCTTCCGCTTACGCTAGTCACACAAACCTCGGGGCCACATTCTTCGGTTACGATTGACTTTGCAACAGAGCCGGACTCCGAACGTCGCGACACTACGCTACTCCGAGGACCTCTTCAGTCAGTGCTTCAACGCTGAGTTGGGTCCTGTGACTTCCTCTATTCGATCGGCCTGTTTCATCGAAAACAGGCCACTTTGGACCCCGGCGTCTGTAGGCTCGTTTAAACAGGCTAAGTCAGCTGCTGCGGTAAGGTCTTGTCCCGGTTGGCGAGATTTCAAGCGTTGCAGCTGCTGCGGCGGACGGATATTTGAGTCAGCAGGCGGCCAACAGTTGAAGCACGTTCCTCCTCCCATCCCGCGAAGCTTTCACCTGGGACGAACGGCAGTACGGTTCTTCAGCAGGGACCAAGGCGTGTCACTTTGCAAGGTCGCCTCATTCAAGACGCGCGCTTACACGAGCTGGTCTTCCCTCGGACGGCGGCAGGATCAAGGTTGCGAGCGGAATCAGCTGCAAGACAAAGCTGATGGACTGGGATCTGCACTAGTGAAGCGCTCAGACGGAAAAGAAAAAAACAGCAGATGAGCGAAGGTCGTGCTGGACTGAGGAGAACCACGAGGCCAGGTCAAGGCAAAATGCCGAAGCAAACGCTGCGAGGAGAGACCAACTGTCGCAGAAGCGCCCAGCATGGCGTTGCCAGGCAAGGTGCACCGAGAGCGTCAGCAGGCCGCTCACAACGAGTGGGGAACATAAAAGCATTCCGGTTCTCCTCGCAGTCGCTCCCCATTCTGTTCCGCCAACCCTTCATCCATTACTCCATCACTCTCAAGCTCTTTTCGATATCTCACTTTGCGTACTTCAACCGACACACACACACACATACACACACACACACTTTCTACCGCAAACATGACTCGCATCTCTTGCGCTCTTCTGTTGGCCGTTACCTTGGCCCTCATGAGCGTTGCTGCTCCCGGCGTTTCTGCTGCCGCTCTTCCTGCTCGCGACGTGGCCGACACCTCGAACAATGTGAAAGCCATCGACGCGGACCAGTATGGCTGGTGCCCCTGGGGATACCGATGGGACTGGTGGCAGCGACATTGCGTTCCCAACTGGCAGCCCGGCCCTTGGCAGTCTGGTAACCCCTGGTGGTCTCGAGGTGACAACCTGCAGAACGTCAAGCGCGACCAACCCGAGGTCCGAGATGGAGGAGGCTGGAACGGTGGCAGCGGCGGAGGTGGAGGCGGCTGGAACGGTGGTCGTGGCGGAGGTGGAAGCGACCGTGATGGCGGATGGGGAGGCGGAAGCGGTGGAGGATGGGGAGGAGGTGGCGGCGGCCGCGGCCGCGGATGGAAACGCGATATCAATGACGAGATCCAGTCTCGCGATGGACCTGACACCGATTACTACGGCGGTGACGGTGGTGGCGGAAATGGTGGCGGCGGTCGGGGTGGCGGCGATCGGGGTGGCGGCGGTCGGGGTGGCGGTGGTGGCGGAAACGGTGGTGGTGGAAACGGCGGTGGTGGCGGCGGCGGTAGGGATGGCGGCGGTAGGGATGGCGGCGGCCGTGGTGGAGGCGGAGGCGGTGGTCGCGACTTCACCGACAACAACTAAGCGCCTCACTGCGATCTCTGCAAACCTCGGTCCTCAACACTTTGGTGCGACTTGGACCAGGCGAATCTCTTCTGACACCGTCTTCAGTCTTCGATCTCTCAGGCTTCCCGCTCTCGTCGTAACTCGTCCAGGCCGGTTCAACACCTCTGCACGGTTTTTCCTCGTCTCCCTCTTGTTTCTTTCCCAACTCTGGGTCGCAAGACGATGCAGCAGCTTCGTCGTTTGTATCACTGTGCTGCAAGTCTTGCATGGCCGCCTCAAATTTTTGTCACTCTTCACTTCAATGGTCACCTTTTCCACTCTCGAACGTTGCTGTGTGCTTGCGATTGCTCTTGTGTTGTTGAGAACTCGATCGTCCAAACTCATGCTTGGACGATCGAGTCTGGCGAATGGGCTTGAACACTCGCGAGGAAGCCCACGCAGGGAAAGCGTCAGACGGCCAGCATTTCTAGCACCGGCGCGGTGGGTGATGAGATTCGGAAGGTCAGAGCGAGTGGCTCATCTCCGAAACACTGTCGACGAACACCATCTCGAGCGGAATCCTGTCAACACGCGTCGCAGTGACGGCGTGAAAGGAACGCGCTTTTCTTCGCCTCGCACGATCTTGCCTACCCTTCATTACAACTCGCGCCCTGGCCCCAACCCGCAAAAGCCGGTTTAAGCGTTGATGAGCATCCGCACGGCCCCCCTTTCGTTCGTATCATCCGGAAGCTGTGTTGGCGATGAAGTGAAAAGGTGCCCGTGCGTGCGCCTGTCGTTCGGTCTTGATCACCTCAACCGTAGCGCTTTCATTTGCCGAGCTGAGATCGGGGAATTTTTCATCACACTGCCGAGAAGTCTGACCGTCTTTTCATCCATGCTAGCGGTAAGGTAGGGGATGGCACGGTTCGCTGTTTCATCATTTCAAAGTACCAACGTTGCGGTGTACGTGCAGGGATCGTGCTTTGGGAAGTGCAAGAGGGAGTTGGCTCGGTGCACGACACCGTATGAGGTCGCGACTTGGCTTTGTGAAAGGTACAGGATGGTTGGTGTGGGACTTGCGGCAGGGCGAGAAAGACGAGGATGTCGAACGAAGAGCAGTCTCGAAAACAGCTCCCAAGCATCCTCACTCGACTTTGACCGTAAGGAGAGAGACTCACAACGACCCGCAAAAGTTTACCCTACCTGACCTCGAACTGTATAAGTATCAACGAGCTCAAAGCGACAAGAGAGGAGACATATCCCTCGCTTTCACATCACTCCTACTCTCCTCTCCACTCCTCTCCCCTTAGCCAGCGAAAAGCATAAAGCACTCCTTGGTTCTCATCCTTCCCTCCTTCACCTACTCAAGCGGCTTTTTCGTCAAGATGGCGCGCCTCTCTTCCGCCCTCGTGATGGGTGTGATGCTCACCCTCACTGGTTTCCTCATCATCAAACCTGCCGCCGCCTCGCCCGTCCAAGGCTCGCAGGCACCCGCCAAGCCGGAAGGCAAACAGGACAAGCCCGAACTCGAGCGTCGCACTTTGGGCCTGCTCAACGGCGGCGCTGGTGCTGACGCTGATGCTGCGGTTGGCCTTGGCGGGCTCGGTCTGCCGGGCGTGGGCGCTGGTGCGGGTGCCCACGTCGGTGTTGGGCTCGCAGATGGGTATCCTTACGGACCCTATGCTTACGACGGATACCGGTACGGAGGGTACGGCTACCCCGTGCCTGGTCCTTACGGCGCTTACCCCCCTCCCAGGCACCCGTACTGGGCTCACTATGGTCCTGGCTTCGGCGGCCCCGGCGGCCCGGGTGGACCTGGTGGACCTGGCGGACCAGGCGGACCAGGCGGATACGGCGGTGCGTCTTACACCGACTCTGACCATGGCGACGATCATGGTTCTAGCGGCTACGGTGCCGATGGCAGCCCGCGTGGCGGTAGTGGTGGTCCTGGTGGTTCTGGCGGGCCCGGTGGCCCTGGCGGTGCTGGCGGTGCTGGCGGTGTTGGCGGCTCGGACGGCACCAACGGTGGGAATGGGGGCAAGGGTGGTAATGGCGGAGATGGTGGTCGCGGAGGCGGCCCAAGCGCTGCTTGCGACGTCTGTGGAGGCAATTGATCCGTTCAGCAGACTCTGACGCCTCGTCTACCATCTAGTTGAACCATCCGACCTATGTTCCATGTCCAACCGGTAATCATATTTCCGTAACGCACCCATTCCTGAACCGAAAGTAGCTTGCGATCTGCACTGCAATGAATTGCCGGTTCGCTCTTGTCTCTTTCTGAACGTCCGCTCTGAGCTCAAGATGGTTTGTGGTTATATTCGTGCTCGAGTCGAAGCGTGGGCGGTGAAGTGCTACTAGAGAGGTTTTGGTCGAGAAACGTCTATCTCACGCAGTTCGTTTGCCGAACTACGCGAGACGGTGGTGGCGGTGGTGGTTTGGAAGAGAGTCAGACGGTCGCGAGCTCAGTCTTACTCAGTTCGGGATGCGGGTGCAGAATTTGAAAATTTTTTCCATTCACATGACGCGTCTTAGTCAGCAAATATGCACGATTTGTGAATATCGGGCTCATAGGTCACCGATGAGCTCCGTACAGTTGGTGGTAGTGGTCGTCGTCGCGAGCAGGCACAGACTGTAGATACGACGCGCTGGAGTCTTCGACTTGCATGATCGCGTGGACAGTGTCCGGTGCCTGGCGGATGCACTGGTTAAACAGAGATAAGGTTACAGAAAGCGCGGGGTAAGGATACGGATGATGGTAGTACTACCGCCATCCGTGGTTTCGACGGTTTCGGCGGTTCTCTCTCAATGTAGACTTTAGTTTCACATACCACACATGCTTTGTAATCAAGAACGTTGCCCAACATGTTACATTCTAGCTAAAACCACACGATCATGGTGAGATGCGTCTAACGCTTCTCATTCTACTTACATACACAGTTCACCTAACAGAAAGTAGTTGTAAGACGAATCCAAATGGGTCATACGGACCTCGCTTATGCACGCATGCATCCGAAGTGAGCAAGACGGCTTTGCCGAGCTCGAAATGCGCGAGTAAGAGGCGTACCAAAACCTCACTACTGTCGGTGTTGGACAGTGGAATTTTTGAGCCGTTCAGGGTCCAACTTTGATTTGTTTGTGTTGGCCTGGCACGGCTAAACGGGAAACCCAACACACGCAGCACAAGCAAATCCGCTCCACTTTTTGAGCTTTGTTCTCGAACCGTATCAACCAACACTCCTTCCATCACCACACCTTGAATCACCTCATCAAACCAACTCAATCACGGCAATATGGCTCGCCTTACAGAAATTCATGACGGCTCCGATAGCGACGATGATCGCGCCTCTACCTCCGCTTCGAACCCGTATCGGGCTGGATTGACGCAAGACGAGCGGGAACAAATCCTGTACAAGTCTGGCATTATCGAAAAGCTCGGCTTGCCGAAAGACTTTGTTACCATGGACGAGGCGCAGGCTCAGCTTGATGCGCTGAACCGCGCGTCCAAATCCAAGTCGCAAAAAACCGAAACAGCAGCTGCAGAAGAGGAAGAGGACGACGACGACGACTCGAAAGACGACTACGGCGTGGCCTCGGACCACGAGCTGGACGGAGACGATACCGCGAATAGGCTGATGCAGGAGCAGGAGGCGACAGAGATGAGTCCACGTGTGGAGAGTATCTTGGATTTGGTCATTTGGACCATGCCGTTCGGTTTCATGTACACGCTGCTGGATGTTTTGGTGCGGCAGCAGTATGGTGAGACCGTTGGCTTCTCAGATGAGGCAAGACGGTTGGTCAAGGCTCTTCCTGGTAGGTATCTGTACATCGGCCTGAAGGTCAAGGCAAAGCGAAAATACACGCGAAGTTTGTCTGATCTGTCCACTCTGTCTCGCTCGATGCCTGCAGTTCTAGCATTCTTCATCCACTACAGTAAGTCCACCTCTACCGTATCGATCAGATTCGCGTGACAGGCTTACAACAACTCACATCACCTTCACCTTTGTATCTGCTCTCACGCAGACCTCACCTCGCAGCGCCCAGTCTTGATGCAAGCCCTGCTATTCGCCATCTGCTCCGCGTGCGGCTGCTCCCTCATCTATATTGTTAACAAGGTAAGCCTCCACCCAATCTTGCGCAAACCTTTGGCCCCCTCGCTTTACTTCGAACGACATCTCACGCGCTACGACGTTGTTTTGCGTTGCGATGGACACAGTCATCCTACGACGTTGTCGTGCAGCGAGTAGCACCACTAGGAACGCTATGGATCTTTTCCGTGGTACGACTCGACCTTTTGCCTGCATGCATCAGTCTAGCGATCGTAGCCATGTTTGTGCAGCAACTGCAGCTAAAGGTTGTCTTTGAGTAGTCTTTCGCCCGCATCAGCACCCAGGTAATGGATGCGCTTTGCCGTGATAGCCGCCCTTGTTTTGGCTGTGATTGTGGTTGCAAGGAGCTCCAACGTTGTGTTTGTAGGAGAAGAATGGCCAAGGCATCTGGTCACGATTAAAAGCCTTGAGTGTGTTGAAGGTGCGAGCGAGTACTTTAGAGCTCGGCCAAGTCCGAAGAAGCGCGTTGAATTTCGACTCCAGGGTGTCGGAAATCTCCCCCCGCCTGGTCTGTGCTTGTAACGCCTCCCCTGTTCCCTCTTCTTCATCTCTCCTCACCACCACCATCGCCATCGCCGTTCCCAAACCCTTTCGGGAGTACAAACGATGTCGAAATCGCCCATCACATGCCACATCCTCGACTCGACCCTCGGCAAACCCGCCGCCAACGTCCGCGTTCAACTCGAAGCGCTCTCGCACCTCAACTCACAATTCCACATCCTAGCCACCGGAGCGACTAACGGCGATGGTAGATGCCCAGACTTGCTAGCAGGGCAAAAGCCGGAAGAGGTGCTGATTCCAAAGGGGGTGTATAAGATGACGTTTTTCACGGGAGAGTATTTTGCCCAGGCGAACAGACAGACGTTCTACCCGCAGGTTGAGGTGAGTTGCTCCTATTCGAGCGGTACAAGGGGTGTCTTTCTGGCGAGCTAGGCTTCTTTGATGGGGAGAGAATTGTGCTGACATGCGCTACTGTGGGGATGCAGATCTTGTTTCAATTGACGGAAACTCCGGATGCGCACTACCATATTCCGCTGTTGCTCTCGCCGTTTTCGTATACGACGTACCGTGGGTCTTAGCTCAGCGACTTGTAATGGAATGCATACCTGCTTCAGTCAAACGATGGCGCAAACGTCTCGGTCCGATTTAGTGTGTTGGAACACGGGGTAGATTCTGAGCACGGACAACTTCTTTTTCCGTATTCAACCAGAGACGAGTGGGCCGAGTCTGGGGATGTAGGCAGATAGAAGCGGCTGGGAAACGGTATCGGGTAATAGATGTTGGTCAAGGAAGAGGAAGGAAGCGGGGGGAAGAGGTAGGGTGAGTTGTCTAGTGTTTGACGGGGGCAGCGGCGGCGACCGGTGCGATGAGCTATAGTTGACCGCAGTCGTGCGTGTGAGGAGTGAAAGGGATGTCAGTACCGATCTGCACCTGACCCATAATCCGTTCCTAACTCAGTCAGAAGGAGAGTAAACTTACAGCCTTTGTAATGTTAAACACCCTCTCCTTGCTCGCGAACAGGATCGCTGCCGTGAGCACGGATTGCAACAGCTTGCTGGTGATACCCCTGTACAGCCCTGCAATGCCCTCCCTCTGCACGATCTCGGTCATGGCGGTCCAGATGTTGGTGCTGGCGCCCTTACTGCTCCCCGCATGCTGCCTGCTCTTGATCACGATCTGCGGATACGTCAACCCCGTCGCAAAGAGCTTCGACAGTGCGCCCAACCAGAAGAAGTCCCAGTCGGACAGCGAGACTTTGCCGCCTTTTGCGCGCGCGAGGCGCGACTTGACCACCCAGTTCTTCAGCTGCTCAAACGCGGTATACTGCAGCACAGGGTTGATGACCAGCACGAGGGCGGGGCCGAGACCCTTCCACAGTGCGAGGGGTCCTTCCTCGCGGATGATCTTCTGCATCGTCTGCAGGAAGCCGAGTCGCTTGACTGCACCAGCAGAGGCGGCTTTCGGGTCGGCGTTGGGGTCGGTGACGCCAACGCGGACGGTCTGGCGTGTGTTGACGATCCAGATGGGGTTGGTAGAGACAGTGGTAGCGGTACCGGCGATGAGGCCTGCGAGGATGGATTCAAAGGTGGTGAGGGCGCCGCCGTTGGCGATGGTAGCGGTGGCTGTGGTTGCGGCCGCAGCAGCGACTTTGGCTTTAGATTTGAGGATGGTCTCGCGGCACTTTTCGAAGAAGAAATAGTAGACACTAGGATATGGTGCAGCCACATCGGAAGCAACATCAAGCCGGCAGCAAAAGTCAGAAAGGCGAAACAAGACCAGAGCAAGGATAAAAGAAGTGACGCTGATGATGTTGGAGCATTGGACTTACAAGTTGGTAACACCAATGCCAATCAGGCTGGAGCTCAAACCGGCATAGAGACCAGCAACGCCCTCCTGCTGAATGATCTTGAGCGCAGCCTTCACCATGGGCTCTTCTGGATTCTTGGACGACTCGACCGCAGCACGGGTCGAAATACCCACGAGCGGATAGGTAGCCGTCATGGCGACCATACCACCGACACCGCCCGCGCAAGCATGAATGAAAGAGTCGTCGGACATGGTTACTATACCGTTTTCACAGAAGTTAGATCGTTGATACCGAGTAAGGACCGAAGGAAGGACGCGATGCTGTCGAGAGTCGGGAGAGATAGGTTGGAAGATGAGGTTGTGTGAAGGTGGGAAGGATGATGGGAGAGGGTTCGGAGAGTTTAGGAGTTGCTGTGAGACCCTACAGTGCGAGTGCGGGGTGAGGGATGCTACGCTCGCTCGAGCCAGAGGTGCATAACTTACTGACTGGCTTGGCGTGGAGCAGACTGCTAAAGAGGCACGCGAACTTTGAATTTGGGACCAAGGCCGCGCCGCCAACCTTTCAACCGACAGCCGACGCGCCCCGCAAATTCCAAAGCCGGTGGTGTAACGTTGGAGCATCTCATCAGGCTCCTTGCCCTCCTCTGCCGGCGACAGTCGTCTCCATCAGACAAAAGAATACTAACAAGCAAACCGAAGCTGCCACTGCGGGCTCCAAAAGTGGGGCCTGTATTGCACGCCGAACAGCATCGAGTATCTGAGTTGGCACGTTTACACTAGTATTGCTCTGATATGTGTGCGAACCAAAAAGCTATCCGATGGGCCGGAGCTGTTCCCGGTCAGACATTGGCCTAATGTTGCTGCTGGGACGAACTTGACTCTGCTCTTCTTTGCTTCCTAGTAGAGACTGCGGGCATGCAAGGAGAGCATCGACAGCGGGCTCGTAGGATCATCCCTTTCAATACTCTATCATAGAGCTAGAACTAGGAAACAAGGACCGGCTTTTACAGGCTCTCTCTCGAGCCGGAAGTGCATTTCACTTGTTTTGCAAAGTGACGCGTTATGACCGCATTGGCAAACCGAAAAGGTGAGGGCGTGAAAAAGGACCGACCGCGTTTGCTATTATCGGACGAACCGGACCAACAGATCGGTGGTCCTCATGACCTAGCCCGATTCCACAATGAACCCATTCAATGATCGAGTCTCAATCTTGCTCTTTGCTCTTTGCTCGACACAGATCTTCTGGCGTAGAGTGGGATGAAGGCGAATGAAAAGTATCCGTGTGACTACATTACAGACCAATGCGCTCTAGGAACATGTGCGCGAACCAATCCGCACCTGGAGTACCTGTGACCTCGTCTACCAGCCCCACCTGTGGCTCGTTCGTATCCTGAGCCTTAGCGTCCGCCGGCGCCGCTGTTCGGTGCACCGGAATGTCGGGATTCTCAATCGTGTGCAGCACCTTTTCTGCATCCTCTACGCGATTCCTACCCGCCTTCCTGCTGCTTTGAATTCCAGTGTACCTACGATCCACCACACAGAACCCCCTGGTCAGATGGCCCGATGTTTCGATCTGGAACCGACGCTCTGAATGCCTCCACCCATTCCCATCTCTCGACCCTGCACTCGCCACGAGTGCAAAGATGGCATGGGCCACAGCGAGCGGGTCGTGTGCTTGGAACAGATCGTGCTTGTCTGGATGAAACTCTTCCGGTGCGACCATGTTGTTGGTGAACGCCCTGGGATGTGTAAGGAATGTGCCGACAAACTTTTCAAGGTGGCTTGCGCCTTCGGGAGCGTCCTTGGGCGTCTCATAGGTCGCCTTGACCAATCGCGAGTAGGGCACGGTGTTGTCGGATGTGATGTCGAGCGGCAGTACCTGGATCGGCAGCCGTCTGCCTTGGAGTGCTGGATGGCGTGGTGCTTCGTCAATCAGCACATGGACCGAGTACGGATCTGCATACCAGTTGAACTCGGCCACGGGCGACGTGTTGCCCGGAACATCAAACGCTCCACCCATGACAGAGATGGCGCCGACCCTGGCGAACGTCTCAGGGTCTTTGCGGAATGCCGCGGCGAGGTTGGTCAGAGGACCGAGGGCTGCAATGCGCACCGTGTGGGGAGGATGCTGTCGGATCACGTCGAGGATAACGTCTGCTGCGTGCTTTTCTGTGGGTGCAAGCGGTGGTGTGGGCGTGGCGGGAACGGGAAAGGGATCGTTGGGTAGCCAGTGTATGCCAGAGAGCCCGTCTCGACCATGAAAGTAGGAAGCGGTAAACATTTTCCCCTCGAGCGGCTGGGTGGATCCAAGAGCTACCACAATGGGGTCAGCTCCGGGAGCGAAATTGCGATAGCGTTGTTTAACCGCATCGGGCGTAGCAGGGTCGGCGAGATGGCGTTGCAAGACAGCACCTGTTCGCAATATGTTGGCATAGGCATGGTCGAGGGTGGTGTTGCCAAAGGTGAGAGTGAGGGCCTTGACGGTGACTTGATCGGGTGAAGCGAGTGCTAGCAGGATGGCAAGCACGTCGTCGACGCCCGGATCCGTGTCGATAATGAGTGGTATCGGTGCTGCCATGATGCACCGTCCTCCTGGCTGCGATCCTTGATGCAAGTGATACCCTGAAGAGGTACAGAACGTAGCAAAGGAAAAGCTGGGGTCGTTGAGCTGGCTTGTTGCTTTGCCAAAGCCGCTGAACGAGTGAGCCTCGCAATGGGGAATTCAACCTAACTGTAGTGACTAGTCTCGGCCTCATCCGTTGCTTCCGAGCAGCCGCTGGCAACAAGTGCCTGTTAATTGCCAAGAGAGACAGACAGACAGACAGACAGACAGACAGACAGACAGACAGACAGACAGACAGACAGACAGACAGACAGACAGACAGACAGACAGACAGCTGCACCTTCTGTCTGCACAGTCCCCACCAAAATAGCCGGGTCGACTGTCGGTTATTTGTTCGGACTTGCTCCGTGTAGACCACCTGTTTTTGGCTGATGCAATCTCCCGATTACTTTCCATGGAATCAGTCTCCCGATGTAACTTGTGTCAGATTGTTGAACTTTTTTTTGGCTAGGCATGGGCGTGCTTGGTTTGCCGCGGTTTTCGGAATGGGATCACCGGAATCCAAGTAAAGTTAGTGTTGCGTTTGTTGCATTCGACGCAGTCACGCTAAGCTTTGATTCTGCGCATGGCCAGTCACTTAGAGCAAAACAAGGACCAATGCTCCACATCGGCTAGCCAATTGTGAATCGCCGGCGCATCACCAAAAGAAATCAGCTGAGTTGCGTTCGTACTGTTAACGTTATGTCTGTCGATCCCCAGCTGATCCAATGCAGTGCAGTTTATCTTTTACAATGGCGCACACAAGCCATGGTCTAGTTGCAGCTTGCGCATCTCTTCTGGTCTGTGTCAGTAGATTGGCGGTGTGTCACACGCAACTCCAGCAGCGGCCTAACGTTTTTCGAGCGGCTTCCATCTGCATTGTGCACATCACACCGCCACCACAGTCAATCCCTTCATTGTTGCCGGCAATTCACCTGTTCGCGTAAGCCTCATCGAACCCTTACTGCAACATCGGCTCAGTTCAAACGTCTGAGCCGAATCATCTTTGTCTTGTGCTCAGCGATCTTTCCTTCCCTATCACTTCGATCATCACACTCCCTTCTCTCTCTATATCGCACGCACACACACACACACACACACACACACACACACACATCACAGCATCATCTTTTTCCGACCCGCAAAAATGGTTTCGTTCTACGACCTCAAGGCCAAGAAGCCCAACCAGGAGGACTACACCTTTGACCAGCTCAAGGGCAAAGTTGTCCTTGTCGTCAACACCGCCTCCAAGTGCGGATACACTCCCCAGTTTGCAGAGCTCGAGGAGCTCAACAAAAAGTACGCTGACCAAGGCCTCCAGATCATCGGTTTCCCTTGCAACCAGTTTGCAGGTCAGGACCCAGAGAACGACGATAAGATCGGCGAATTTTGCCAGCGCGTAAGTCCTTCTTTCTTCCTCCCGGTTTTGTTTTGCTCTGTACAGCTGTTGAACCTGCTTTTCCTTTGGTTTTGGTGGTGTCGTGCAGAACTATGGCGTCACCTTCCCTATGATGGCCAAGTCGGATGTCAACGGCAGCAACACCAACGAGGTCTTCCAGTTCCTCAAGAAGGAAAAGACTGGCATCCTTGGCACCGAGATGATCAGCACGTATCCATTTCATCATCCCCTACCTCGCACTCTTCGTGCTATATAACTGACACTTTTTCCCCCTTCTCGTTGATCACATCCGTTACATCTCCCGCTTTGCACCGCAGAGTGGAACTTTACCAAATTCCTCGTCGACAAGAACGGCAAGGTCGTCGAGCGATACGGGTCCAACACTAAACCTTCCGCCATCGCACCCACCATCGAGAAGCTGCTTGCCCAGTAAAACCTGCGCCGCCAACACAACTCGCCCACATGCATACGCTAGTCCATCCCGTCATACCCGTGTGACGGTCCATCGATATACCTGACACATCGTTCCCACCAGGCTTTGCTAATTCGATTGTCCCTTCCAAATTCAGTCGGTGCTATGTGCTATAGTGATAGTGCTTGGGATTTGCAGGACAGACTTGTTCGTGCGACTAACAGGTACATGAAAGGAAAACAAGTTGACCGGGACGGGTATTACAGAAAGGAGACCTCATCTAGAGACAAAAGAATGTTGATAGCATGGAAACGTTGAAAATGGAGCTGCAAGCTACTGCTTGCCAGAATAGACGCTCTCGGTGTGCATGACGGCGACGATCTCGCGCATGCTCTCCTGGCTCGCCATCTGTACTGTCTGAATCGTGCTCTTGTTGGCGAACGCCGTCGTGGCATGCATTTCCAATGCAAACATCCACAGGCCGCAGATGCCCCACAACGTCCCCGCTTGGCTCATGTCGAGCTCGAGCAGCGGGGTTCCGTTCTTGTTGACCGCTGTCTGGCTCGTGACGATCGACGAGCCGGCCATGTAGGACGCAATCGCAGAGCAAATCGCCTCGATGAACGCGACGGTCTGGAAGAACTGATCGCTGCCAAAGATCAAATTGAACGCTTGGCCGCCAGTTAGGCCCATTGCTGCAGCGGTGAGTGCAGCCGAGGGCGGTTTAGAGCAGCCGGAGGAGACGGAGCGGACAGAGGCGAGCGAGGAGACGGCGACGGTCATCGAGAGTTTGTGTGCGGATGCGGTGGCAGCGAGACCGGTGAGCATGTTGAGTACGCCACGGACGTAGGTTGCGTTGTTGACCGAGATGCGGGCGAAGCGGACCAGGATAAGCAGGATGATGACGCCGAGCAGAGCAATGATGCCTTGTACGTGCGACGTGAACAGTGCTGCACTGCTCGATGTCATTGTTGCTCCATTCGCGCTCTCGGGTGCACTAGGCGAGGACGAGGGAGGCGCGGCATCATCCATGATCATTGCAACGCTCCTTCGACCAGCGGTAGCAGCCACCTCGTCCAGCGTCAACCCTTTTCTCCCCTTTTCTTTTCGCCTGCGAGAGCAAGAGTCGGCTACAATGCTCGCAGCATGCACATCGTCGTCTTCACCCGAGCTTCCGTTGGCATGCTGATAAGCTTGTGACGCCGCGGCGGCTGCAACGGCAAGACAGTACTTACCCCTACGGGAAGCGCCGAGAGAGCGACCGCGAGAGGGAATCTTGCCGCTCTCGATACGTGTATATTTGCCGTTGGCACCGCTGTACTTGGCTGGGTTCGAAGGAGAGAGGCTGAAGCTCGGCATGATTCGTACTAGTCAGTATGATGTGGAAGGTGGTGGAGAAGTGGCGAGGACGACGAGACAAGGCGAGGAACGCAGACTAGCTGCGGCTGAGACAAGGAAAGTGTGTGTGAAAAGAAGGTGGTTTTCAAAAGAGTGTGTATGAGAGAACGACGAGTGCTAAGTTGGGTAGACCGGTGGTGGGGGTGGGGATGGGGGTGGTGACGAGAAGAGAGCAAGAAGGGGTCGTCGAAAGGTTCAAGGCGTCATAAGAACGAGGGGAGAAGTTCTGCGAGCGAGGAGCTGCAACCTGACTTGCTCACCAGCGGAGGTCAGCAGAACTACTTCCGGCAGCGTATATTGAACTCCCATTGTGCATTACAGGGGGGGGGGGGGGGGACCTGGATGCTTCACTCGAGCTTGACAGGATCAACCTTGGACATGCTTCTCTTTCGTTGCAAAGGCAACGGCAAAACATGGCGTCGAGATGCTCAACCTCTGCATCGTGCATCAACCGATTGCATCGACGTCGCTTGATTCACCCTCCAAAGCCCGCTCCCACCTCTTCAACCACTGAGAGCAACCGAGAGCTGTCGACGAGTGCAAGCGAGATGCGGGAGCAAGTAATCGACCGCTACACCTGCCTGAACGGGAAGGCTTCGCACTGCATTAGAGACTGTCTCAACAAGTTCTTGTGCAACAACACTCAAGTCACCGAAATCAGTAAAGTTAGAGGCGGGCATCCCTTGTTTCGTTCCTGAGAGCCATGCTTCGCGGAGGTTGAAAATTGACCGACGACACGCTCTTAGCGTGGTTCAGAAAGATCTTCACACAACATTTCCCCCAGCCAAGCACTGCAGAGCGCGACATTTTCGTCTGCACTGCTCGTCAATTTCTGGGACCAATTTTGCGGCTGCTTTTTCTGCAATGGCTTTCTCTATTTCACCAAATCTTCGAGATTTATCCGATAAACAACGAAGCAGATGCGATACCTGTACAAGAATCGAAGAGCTCATGCCTCGACCCAGTCTGCTGGGAGAGCACACTTTGCAATACCCCGTTCTTCGTACGCCCCAGTGACATACAAGACCTTCTTCTGCGTGTCGATAGCCAACCCTGTCGGCACGGTCGGCAAGAATCCTCGCTGCTTGAGCTCTTGCTCGCTCCTGCCCTCGATCTCGGCCTTGGTCTCGGCGGGGCTCTTGAACACGTTGAACGAGTGCAGCTCCTTCCTCAGCCACACACCCTTGTTTTTTTTGATCTTGAGCTTGTCCGCCTCCCAAGGATGCGCGACTACGCTTCCAAAGTGGCGGAAGACGTAGGTGGTCTGGTCGATCTTTCCTGCCGGTCTCGGCGGGCGTTCGGAGCTCGACAACGAGGTGGAAGAGCGAGAGAGGCCCAGGCGACGTCGTCGTTCGTCTCGTTGCGAAGCGATCCACTTCTCCACCGACCGTGTGTTGGGATTGCTCGCGGTCCAGCTCCGTCCGTATTCATCCACGACCAGGGCGCGAACAGGCGTCTCGTACTCGGTGGCAAAAAAGTTGACATAGGAAGGAGTGTAGGTTTTGTAGATTCGCAGGATGTTGTTGGGTTTGCCGTCGGGAGTGGTCTCGATGACGTGGACGCGGTGGTCGCGAATCCCGCCACCGATGCCGCGCACCCAATGCTGCTCCCACTCTTCAACTTTCGCCTGATCCGCACTAAGGGAAGTAAGGTAGAGTGCGGTAGCGGAAGAGTTGGAGCCGGCCTTCCTTCCTCCACCGTCCCAAGCCTGGATGAGGGGCGGGAAGCCCTCCCATTGATCAGGATCGTTGCCGTCCAGGCGAACGGTGAGCGTCTTGTTGACCGAAGAGTGATGGAGGAACACTTTGCGTGCGGTCGGTTCGCTGCTGAGAGAGTAGGCTGACGATAGCATCGATGCTACTGGTTGCCAAACGGCAGAGAAGACCGAGGATCGTTCAGAGGCCGGTTTGCTGCTGCGGTCCGGCAGAGATGTGACGAAGAAGCTTGGAATGCGGATCGACTTGCTCGCAACCGAAGCTGGGTCCTCGTCCTGGAACCCTTCAAGGTGATCTGGGTTCTCTTTGACGTGCTTGGGCTCAGGATAATCGCGGTCAAAGCTCTCCGAGTACTGCTCTTCAAAGATGGCGATGCGGAAGGGGTCGACATTGTAGTAGTTGTCCATGTCGGCATGCTGTCCGCGCAGATCCGCTCCTTCCACGCGCTTGATCCATCGCAGTGTCGTGTGGTCCTTGCCGCCAACCTTGTCCAGATCGTGCACAAAGACGTCGACCACACCGGGACGGTCAGCATACGGCTTGTTGGCGACAAGTACAAGGTTTGCAGGCGGTTCCGGCTTGGGCTCCTGACCTTCCTTTTCAACAAAGTAAGGGTGAGAAGCAGTGACGGCAATGCCGAGCGGGTGGAACGTCGAATGAAGATCGGCAGGTGCTTGAAGTGGGTACTCTGGAGGAGGCGACGAAATATAGAGCCTGCGAGGAAGCCTGTTCTTGTTCGTATCCCAGGCCCAGATACCGGGCGTGCCGTGCTCGGAAGCGAGCTTGTCGCTGCCGTCTTCGTAGATGCCGACGCGAGCATCCCATGTGAGTCTTGTGGGGTCGCAGCTGAGGTAGGCGACTCCAGTGCGTCGATCCAGCACGACATCCTCGCAGAAAGATGGCTCAACCGGTCCTGCTGCCTGGTTAGGCAAGCGTGGGGCTACGGGCTGGCAGTGCTCGAGGTTGAGCAAGTGATCCGTGCTGAGAGTGGTCACATCGAGCGTCTCACCGTGCAACTTGAGGTGCCTTTTGTAGGGAAGGTATGAGGTGACGGAGAGCAAGCCCACCGCCACCGACGATATGACGACCGGTACCAACATGCTGCCAACGTCGTTGCCACTGCGGAAGAGCTGCGCTGGCTGATGTCTCTTCACAAACGATTGAGGCAAGGTGGAAGAAGGGAGGCAACTTGGAGCCGATGCAGTGTTGCTACTTGAGGGGGGCTGCTCTTCAATGCTTCTGACCCTTCTGATTGGAGTAAGAGAGCCCTAATCTCCTGTTACCCCAACTGGTGGTTCAGAGAAGGCTGATACGTGCACTGGACCCCAATGCATGCAGTGTAGTAAGAGTTGCCGACGGCACGGCGCCAGTCGACTGCTATCGAGGCAGTTGAGCTTTTAAACTTTTCGGAAGACTCTCGACCGTTGCGTGTGTGCCCTTTTCCGGCCATTCCAATTGTAAGATCTTGCTTTTTCTTGCTTGATGGCGTTTTCTGAACTGGCGGAGCGATAAGATAGCGATTTGCTTTCGAGCATTTTGTCGGACAAATGACCGGTAGATTTGAGACTGTGGCCGAGCAGGAAACGGAAATTATTTTCGCAGGCAATCTGCTTCTTGTTCTTCTCAATACCACCTCTGCTCAATCGTCCAACCACACTTTGACACCTTCGAAATTGGATCTCGTCGTCGCACAATGACCGCAGCAGTCGATCAAAGCGGGCTCGAATCGCTGCTCGACTCTTCTCGCGTTGGTAGTTTGGACGGTGGACTGGCGACGTACCTCGAGGATGGACTCCACTTTGACCTCTCTAAGGGTCCGCTCTGGAGTGCACGTCTGCTCGACGAGAAGGAGGACGATGTGAGCGGCGGCAAGGGACCAAAGGGCATCTTTGATGCGCACTTGCATTACCTGCAAGCAGGCGCTGGCGTCATCGGTACCGCCACCTACCAAGCCTCGCTCGAATCGTTTGCACGCGCCAATTACGATCAGGCTTCAGCGTCGCACCTCATGTCCAGGGCCGTCGATCTGGCATGCGAAGCCCTACACTCCTACAACAACACGAATGAAGCAACAGCATCGTCTTCGTCGGCAAGGCCAGTGATTAGCCTGAGCTTGGGCCCCTATGGCGGCATGCTCAGCAACGGTGCGGAATATACGGGCGACTACCGACGTACGTTCCTTCCTGAGTCGGACCCGCAGCGCGAGCAGCAGCCTTCGCTCGAGGAAATGGCCGCTTTCTACCAGAGACGTATCGAGGCATTCCTGGCTCGGCCGAGCTGGAAGAAAGTTGGCGTGCTTGCTGTGGAGACGGTGCCTCGAGCAGACGAGGCGCTTGCCTTCCGCATGGCGCTGGAGAATGTGGTCAGGAGCCACCAACAGCAAGGAACGCCTCTTGAAAAGAAACCAGTCTACATTAGCATGGCGTTCCCCGATGACCGACGCCTTCCGTGGCCACCACTCAGCACACATCCAGTCTCGAACGCTGATGGGGATGTTGACATGGACGACGACGACGACGAAGACGATGTCGCCGAACCGGAGGGAGCCATCCAGGAAGAGATGAATTGGCTCGTTCAGATCGTCACCGACACGCAAGTCCAGGGCCACGACTCTTTGTGGCCAATCAGTGGAATTGGCATCAACTGCACCAAGCCTTACCTGCTGCCCAAGCTGGTCGAGCGCATGTCGACGTCACTCGCAACGCTCAACAGACCTGCAACCGAGGGTGGTATCGATCTCGAGCGCAGGAGGAGCCAAGTAGGATTGCAAAAGCCTCTGCTCTTCCTTTACCCGGACGGGGGGCTGGTGTACGATGCGGTTAGGAAGGTCTGGCTCACACCATCGGAAGCTGGTGCGCCGGGAGGCCACAAGTCGGCAGCATCGTGGGCGTCGAACCTGATGAACTTGGCCAAGAGGATCACGGCGGCAAGCGACCTGCCCGATGTGTGGAGAGGTGTCTTTGTCGGAGGATGCTGCAAGAGCGGAACAGACGAAATTCGGGCGCTCTGCCGCTGCAGATCATCTTGAAGGGTCCTTGACTCTCAATACAATAATGGAATGTTTCAGGCTTGTGATGTGGCTTGAGCATTGGGCTAGTTAGCTTGACGTAGTGCGAGGATGTGGCCTTTGACAGGTGAGAAACATCGTATAAGGCCATGTTCCGAACCTGTTTCCGCACGAGAGGCGGAAGCACTCCGAAGGGAGAACTGGGCAAATGCCTTGACTAAGGCGCCTTCTGTCACTGTCCGCGCGTTTCGCCTTCGACCTGCTACTCGCTGACACTCAGATATAATCTCAGTACAGTCACCTTCCCCTATCTCTTCATTCCTCATTATGAGTTCATTCTTGCGCACTACGAGAACCCAGATATCATAGCGGCTCCATCCGGCGTCGGTCGTATGACTGAACAGGAAGAGACTTGATCTCTCCACCGAGGCGAGGCGATCGCTGGAACAGACAGAGCACCCACACTAATCTAGGCTTGACGGGACCGTAGATGTCGTGTCCGCCGCGGTCCACTTCAGAGTTGGGGCCTCCATCGAGCATCGACCGGACAACCCACCGAAATCTGAGATGGACTATAGGAAGTTTTCGAGGAAAGTCGCCTAGAAATGCGACATGTCTCTGTGGACAGTTCGCTGGCTCTCGATTTCAGTTGGCTAGCCCCGGAAGCGGAGGTTGAGATGTGTTCTTCCGTCCTGACGATCGCGTGCGGGGGAGGGAAGGGGGAAGAGACCCTTGCGTGTCGACTGTCGACTGTAGCTCGCTTAGGCACGTTGCAGATCCAGCAAAGCAAAAACAAGCATCGACGCGCAGGAATACAGCATCTCGACTCCATCGCCGTGTTGCAGGGAATGTGTTTAAAAAGAAGCTGCAAGTCTGGAACGCTCTTGGCATGCTTCTGAGAGTCACCGTCGTGGACTTCTCACCGTTGGTGGTTGAACCCAGATATCTGATCTGGCCCCGGGAGATAGGCCGATCTCGTGAGCGATCCATATGCACCTTGCAGCTTTCCACTCTGCCAGCACAGTCCTGATAGCTTCCGACTATGGTCTACAAATCCAACGTGACAACAGAACGAGCGGACACACCCACCACAAAGCACACGCTGCATGAAACTGTGGGCCTCATACCCGTCCCTACTTTTTCGTGCTAACTTACCATTCTCCGCCCAAAGACTCCTTCTCAAAGGCACACTGGGCGGGTGCAGCTGCGAAACAGCGTGGGGCTTGCAGGGCGTTCCGCTCGGAACCAATCCTCCGCATGCACGAGAGGTCCCGACGCGTTCTCATCTTCTGCTTCCCCACCTGCAAATCACTTGCATGCACCGGTCACACCGACTCTCTTCTTCCTACTCCACCGCTGTGGTTACTTGCCTTGCTTGCATGCGTTGGATCCGCCTTCATACGTCTAGTTACGACTCAAGCTTTTGTACTCGAAAGGAACAGGATTCCGATTAGTACACACACAAAAAACACAACCCTCGCAGACCCGCTCGTTTGCTCGCGATGGGGCTTCTGCAACGGAAACGCGCAAAGTGGATTTCTGCGGAGTTCGCCACTCGCAGCGGCCACCCGTCACTTTCCGAATCGCAGTGGTTTCAACATCGTTGGCCCGTGGTGCCTCTTCAATCCCTCATTTCGAGGCCGGACCTCGCCTTTTGATATAGTCAAACCCACCTCGATGCCGCCACAACCAAGCTGTCGTCCAGAGTGTGGCCCTGTGCGTGCAAAGAGGCACCCCAGGAGCGTCGTTACTGCGCTGAACATTGTTCAGATCACGTTCTCACCTTGATACCCACCTTGTGGAAGAAATTTCTTTCTTCTTTGCCCACAATACTCCCACAATATTCCCACACTCTGCCTCAACTAGCACAAAGGTCGCAGCGTAGCCAAGTCGACTTGACGACGTTGACTGTAGGAGTTGCCTCCCTCATGTTCTTCCCGACAAGGTCCAAAACTTTCCCTGAACCGGGCGGTGATCTCGCCTAGATCCTCAAGCGAGGTCCTCGCTGCGTTGTGCTCAATTGTGCAGGAATTCAAGGACCCTGGGCAATAAGCTCGCCTGGGCACGGCCGCTTGGCGTGTTCTCCCATTCGCTTTTGTTCTCCCGCAATCGCACTTGGCCTCCATCATCTCGCACTTTTCGAGGTTTTCGGCAGTTCTGGGCGATCTTCATCGCTGAGAGCGGCCCTCCTGCCTCTATCCGTACTTGCATTTGACGCAATTAAATCGAATGGTTCATGTCGATTGCACAGAGCATGCCAATCTGGCTTGACGTGCTGTTTCCTCTCGCAATATTCAGAATCTGCGTCGCAAGTAGCTTCCAATGTGCTAGATGGGTACAGTAACCAAAGCTACCGCCCAATCCCGATACGCCTCATTGCTTTCACATCCAGGTACGCCAAGTCCCGTGCCCAAGGCCATAGAGACCTTCGGGATCCCGAACAATGGTTGTACTCCCAATCGAGCCTACAGGTTAGACCCACCAGTTCTTGTTGTGATCCACCGGGACCCTCCCCACTGGTGGCACTGCTCGTTGCCATGTTCGGGGGCCGGCCTTACGAGCGATGCAACAACATTTCATCTCCTGCAATGTAGCTGACTCCTGTGTCATACGAAAGCAAATGAGTCCCAACACATTCACCCCTGTTTATTTGCAGACAAACGTTGGCCTTGGCCGTCTCGCCTGTCACTGGCAGTGACGAGGTTGGAAAGGCTTTGGCTCAGACAAGCTCCCAGTGGGTACTGCCTGCTGCAGGAATCGGCCTTCGCGACCCGTCAGAGCAAGTTACACCTTCCCTTGGTCCTTTCGAAGGCTTCGGATGTGGATATAATATCAGCCGATTGCTGCCTCCTCCAAACCCCTTCCTCCATCCCATCCTACCTTGTTCCCTCTTCCCATCCTACCTCCATCCCAGCCATAGACTACTCCACCAATCGCCTTTAAACCCCCATACTTTCGCGTCCCCGGAACCTCCCTCACCTTCCCTCTTACACAGTCCTCATTCGTCAAGACCAGACTGCAGCCATGCGAATCACCTCGCTAGTCGCAGTGGTAGCTGCTCTGGGCGCAACCCTGCTCAACACTGTCGCGGCCTCTCCAACCGTGATGAACACCATCCCCAATCACATTGCGGAAAATGTCCGTCGTGAGCTTGCCATGCTTCCTAGAAAGGATTACACGCTCTTTGAGCGCAACGCCGGCGGTTCGGGCCGAGGGCTCGGCAAGCGAGATGCGCCGATCAATGGCCTCCAAACGAATTGCAGGAAGCGCAATTGCCTGTCCATAACCTTCGACGATGGACCGTACGTCAAGCAGCGCAAGATCATCAAAACGCTCCACAAAGCCGGTGGACAGAATGGCACCTTCTTCGTCAACGGCAACAACTGGAGCTGCATCTACGACAAAAAAAACGTCGCCAGGCTGCGATATGCCTACAAGCATGGTCACCAGATCTGCTCGCACACCTGGAGCCACCCAGACATCAGCCAGCTCAACAACCAGCAACTCGACCGCCAGGTTGAGCTGGTGGAAGAGGCGCTTTGGAACATCCTCGGTGTTGTGCCGGCCTGCATCCGCGCCCCTTACGGTAACATACGCGATGACCAGATCAAATACCTGAATGACAGATGGGGCTTGGTCGTGGTTGGCTGGAGTCACGACACCGGCGATGCCAATGGAGATGGTACTGAAGCCGGTCTGAACACGTACAGGAACATTAAGCCCCCCACTCGGGCCATTATCCTCAACCACGAGACCGTCAATGGCACTGTGGATGTTGTCATTCCTCAGGCTGTCAACATCGTGCGACAGAACGGATACAAGGGCAGCGATACGGTCGCGTCCACCCTCGGATTCAATCCTTACAAGGCCGTCGGCAGACCGAAAAAACGTGACGACTCCTGGACGTGTGATGGCAAACCCGGTGCCGGCCAGGCCTGATAACTCCTCTCGTCTCAAGGCTTTCTGAGAGGGTGCTTTTGTCGCGCTCTCATTCCAGCGTTGCTTCCTTCCGTTGATAGATCTCACGTCTCGATGCATGACCCCTCCGCCAGGCCTCTGGCGATCCGGTCATGATGGCCTACGATTCTTTTAATGCTTTCGTCGTGTTTCGCATGATCGTTTCGTTTCTCCGCAGTTGTTCACGTCTCTGACCCACATGTGTAGTCCCCAGCATCGCATTTATCTCTGATTCCTTTTCGCATTCGTCCGCTTCCCTCGCCTCCCCCGCCTCTGTCCTTGGACTTGGGGCACCGCCCTTTCAAGCGCTCTGTTTGCTCTTGAGAACATTTATCAATCAAAGCTTTCCTCACGAATTCAGGATGTGTTTCGGTCGTGAAGCCTCTTGTATTTCTGTAGCTGGGCCCCTTCCCTTGCTTTCAGTAAATCTTGTAGTCGAAGCTAGTTTAGATGTGAATCGAGTGGTCTCGAACGTAGACGTAGTTGCCGTACTGCAAGTACATCGCGATGAGACTCGAAGCTGTACAAGAGGCATCGCACAGAGTGTAAGAGGAAGACAAAGGCATTGATCAGCGAATCCTGAGGAGCATACCTATAGAAATTGGGTTGTGAAGACGTACAAGCAACGATCAAAGGGCTGATGATTCCGGGACCGAGCTTGGCTGTCTTGTAGATGAAAGTCTCGGAGATGAAGTGGACCAGAGCGATGGCGAAGGTCCACATGCAAAGTTCGTAGGCGCTGTGCATCAAAATGATTGAAGGGAGACGAAAGGGTCAGCATCGGTTGGTCAAGCGAAGTAGCACATGGGTGCTTCAAGCAGAGCGACGAGGACTTACACCTTTTCGTGGATGTTGTACGCAGCATAGCCTCGAATGATTGCAGAGGTGATGTTCCAGACACCGAAGAGACGGGCAGAGAGAGGGGTGACTGTGTCGCGCGCGTTTCAGGTTTCCGCAGCGGAAAAGGGGGCGGAAAGGAACATAGGCTGAGTTTAGCCTTGCATCCGAGCAACGGCGGAACGGTCGCTCAGACGGATGTGGTAGCTACTCACTCTGTGTGCCTGCTGAAGAGTAGACCTTAGCGCTGGACTTGTGGTTAAAGAGGTTGCTGGCACCATTGAGGTGTGCCATGGCGGCAACCACAAGCAGCCATCGTGGAAGCAGGCCTTCCGGGATCCCTGCACAACAAAAGAATCAGGGATACAGAAGGAGCGAGTCAGATGATGCCTTAGAACTACTTGCTTGAACATGCTGAGGTATGTTACTCACAGTCACCGATTGACATGTTGTATTCTTGCCTTCAGGAAGGAGTGTGTGTGAGTGTGTATGTGCTAAAAGGAAAGAATTCCTCGTCGTGCTAAGAGGAAGATGGTAACCCCTACGTCAAGCAAGACCTTTCCTCACATGGGCGGGCTCGTCGCAACGTCGGAACGCGGGATTTCTTTTTGACAGCAGCCAAAAGTGGAAAAGGAAGAAAGGACACAGCGATTCGGGGTCCGGCGCAATCAACCACGCCACCGACTTTGACTGAAGCTTCTCCATTCAATCACCGTCTCTTACTGCATCCACTTCTCGATCACCTCATCGCGATCGAGGAGAATCGGGTTGAATGTTCGTCTCAGTTGGCAACGCGCTTGCGCGATGTACAAGTGAGTGACGGCTTCCCATCCGACAATCAGCATCCCGCATCGACTGCATGTGCTCGAGCAGCCGTCCGCCTTTCACCACGACCACCGTTACTGCCGCCGCTATCACCGTCACAGTCATCATAACCATCTACTGCTGGAGCAATGTCCACGATGCTGACAAGCATCTCGATGGCGGACGTCATCGACCGGGACACCGCCGTCCTGCATATACCCAAGATGATCCGTCAAGATGAATATGGCTACCGCACCAGCGTCGACGGAAAAGAGGTCCCTCCACTCACTGTCGTTCCTCTGAATGAAGCCTTCCCCATCTCCAGGACCGGTGGGCCTGCCTCCTCGTCTGTCGTGCTGAAACGGTTCGCTGATGGCTACTATGTATGTTCATGCCCCGCGTGGAAGTTCAGCTTGGAGCGAGACAAGATGCGAAAGACCTGCTCGCACCTCAAAGACGTGCTTGGAGAGAGCTACGAAGCCGAACGCATCTCGCTTGCGAAGGAGGCCAAAAGCGCCGTCTGGGAGCAGACCAAGTTCCGCAGAACCACGTCGGATGGCCACCATGCCAGACATAATCACGCCAAAAGCGTCCTGGACGGCCATTTACAACAGCTATCACAGAGCCAATCCGAGGCTTCCTCATCCAACCTTGACAGAGCTCCCTCTACCTCTGCTGCTCCAACTACTTCACGCAGAGATGCTCTGAGCGAGGCAAAACGCATTAATAGCTCGGTCTCGAAGCCTCAGTCCACCCATGCAAAAGCAGCGCAGGGCGACAGCGACACAGAGACGGAGGAGGAAGATATGTCTCTTTCCCAGCAGCCGGGTCTCCCTCGTCCGGCTCTGCCTCCAATCTCGACTTCGGCTCATCCAGACTCCGCGGCACCCAGCAGCCGAACTCGTCCCGCGTACGATGACAGTGACGATGACAATTACGGTCTCGATCCTGGCGATGTGCAGATTTCGCCTTCAAAGCGAACCCGACGCGGTGGGAGATCAGCCCGCGATGACGACGACAAGGCGAGTATCTACCGTCGTGCTCTTTCTCGTTCACGTGAGCTTCTGCTGACTCGTATGCTCTCGCTCCTGACGGTCAACTCCCCCTACAGGTCTCTCTGCTGCTAGCCAAGCCCTGGTTGCTCGATGCAGACCCTTCCAAGCCCAGGTCGAAAGCGATGGATCCCACTGGATGGTGGATCAGCGAGAAGCTCGACGGAGTGCGAGCCTTCTGGGATGGTCAGAGACTGTATTCTCGTCAGAAGATCGAATGGAATGCGCCAACGTGGTGGAAGGATCGTAAGTTATGGCCCCGTTCACACGGCGTGTGTGCTCTTTGACGTTACTAGCGACATCAATACTGACCGGACATTATACTGATCTATGTGCAAAACTTTCTTGCAGGACTACCGAAAGATATTACCCTGGATGGCGAGTTATGGATGTCGCGAGGAACCTTCGACCAGACCTCTCAGATCTGCCGTACAACTGTAAGATTGGGCCACTTGCGAACGTTTTCCCATTACCTCGAACGCGACTCGATGGAGCGTCAATGGCTGCGTGAGCAGGTTGGCGGACGCATAGCCAGCCAAGATCGTCTGCTCGCTGAGCGCTCAGCTCGCTCCAGCTTGCGCAATGCAGCGAAAGGGAGAGGCGCTGCAGAACATGTCGCACTAGCAAGCTTGTCAGCAGCGCCAATAGGATGGAAAGCCCTGAAGCGCTCCGCTCTGTGCTCGACCGGCCCTAAGAGCAAGGCAGTGCGACGGTCAAAGTCTAAGGCTGCACCGACTTCACCCTTTGCCGTCACCGGTTCGTTCCTACGAGCTCTGTTCGGACGCACCTTTGTCAGCACCAGCAATCTCTTGCCCGCAGAACGGGAAAGGTCTCGTCGCCACTTGGTGAGGCGTTGCCCACGGTGCGGAAGAATCATCAAGCCGAGGACGGCCGCAAATGTGGCTGCTGGCGTCCGCGTGCACACAAACCCTGAGCGTTCCACAGACTTGGCGCACGAAGAGGAGAGGGCGAATGCTGATCAGCTTCCTTCTGAACCTGCATTGCCTACCGCCCCTGCATTTTCCGCTTCAACGCATGACGCTGGCACTAACTCTACATCATCACGACGACCCCACATATACTCGATGCTGAACACCTCACGATTGGGTCCATCTTATGGAACGATACCCGTCACATATACCCATGTCTGTCGACGCAAATCGAAGAGCTCAAATGAGTGGAATCGCATCAAGTTCATGGTATGTATCCTGACTTAGGCCCCAACTTTCAATCGATCGCGAAGCTGACAGGACTGATGATTGAACTTGATAATGTGCTACTAGATCTTCGACTCGCCATCGATGGGCTCGAGACCCGTGGAAGAGCGGTGGGAAGAAGTCGAGAAACGCTTCGGGTCCACCGACGGTCTTGATATTGATGCTCTCGAAGGTCCGCAAATCAAGCTTGTCACACACATCAAGTGCGAAGGTCGCGAACATTTGGCCGAAGTCATGAAGTCGGTCGAGCTGAAGGGCGGTGAAGGGTAAGTCGCTCGCGACCGGCCATTCTCGGGCCAAGCCTGAAACACTTTCAACTCACACTTTCTTCTCTCAATACTTTGTTCGACATTTACAGTTTGATGCTCCGTCGACCCGGGTCCAAATACGAAGGCCGACGCGGCAACACGCTCTTCAAGCTCAAGTCGTGGTACGATGCCGAAGCCGAAGTGATTGGCTATGCGGACGGCACTGGCCGACACGAAGGTCGCACTGGCTCGCTCGTTGCACGGATGGAGTGCGGTACCGTCTTCCGCGTAGGAACGGGCATGTCGGATGCTCAGCGCGAGAATCCTCCGCCGATCGGGAGCATCATCAACTACCGCTTCTTTGACCTCAGCGAGGACGGCAATCCACGTTTCCCGGCGTTCCGTGGGATTGCAAGGGACAAGTCAAAGCCCAAGGATGCAGTGGTTCGGCCTCGAGCTAGCGCTCCCAGAGCAGCTGAAGAATGAAGGGCGAGCGGCATCAACACTTTTCTCTCGTTTCTATAAATGCCATTCATCTTAACAGGGTCTCGGACAGAATCGTGTGCTTTGATTGCGTACTGACGGTCATGCGAGAAAAGGTCTCGGCAATGCTGAGCTTGACGGAGGACAGGGTCCTGAATGTCGTGTACTCAGTGGCCCAAAAGGAAACCACGAGATGGTAGCGAGTTAGGAGGATCGCCTAGCCGCTCCGCTGCGCTGTGACTTCATTGGTGCATTTTTGCTGCAAGTGGCCCCCTGATCTGCCACGAGCTAGTATCAATAAATTCTCGAGAGAAAGTGCGGTCACTCGCCGGCGAATCGCCTCACACCGTCAACGCAATCACAGCCTGTGGAACCTCGCTCCTTTGAGATCTGAACCCTCGACGCAGTGCATCCACAACGTACCAATCACCTACACTAGACACGATAGAATCTGGATCACGAACAGCCTTTTCCCCCCTCTGTCATCTCAGCCATATAGATCACCACCTCCACCACCACACCATTACCTCACATCATTGACGCGAGCAGGCCTTTTTTGCATGCTAGCAAAAGACTGAGGTGCCGCCATGACGATCACCACAGCGGGCACCGCCGTCCACCTGGCACCTACGGTCACCAAAACATTCTTCAAGCACTACTACAAGAAAGCAAAGCGCTCGCTTAAGAATCGCTCACGATCACGCAACGATACTTCCAACCCACACGACCGCCTGTACGCAACCGACGAGTTCATGTTCGATGAAGCCTTTCACATTGTCAAGGAGTTCATTAATCTTGGTACCAGCGATACCGTGGAGGCCATCCAGAACTTTACAGATGCACCCGCCCCGCCCATCCCCTGGGCGACGACGCTGCCAGTGATGGTGCCGATGGAAAGCTGCGACCAGGCAGCGAAGCTCATCATTGATCATTTGGGGCCGCAGGATTTGGAGAAGCTGGTGGGAGGAGAAAAGTGGTGGCAGCTTCGACCGCTGCCTGGGCTGCAGGGAGAGTGGGTTGCTATGTCTGACGACTGGAAGAAGATGAAGACGATGGAGAAGCAGGCGCAGCAGAAACAAGACGGCAACGCTGCAAGCACTGGAGCGTTGTCCAGCAAGCCTGCGAAGAGCTCAGTGAGGTACAAGAGACGGAGGAACAAACGACACGAGCGAGCACTGTCGGAGGTTCGAGCGATGAGACAGAAGACCGAAGCAGCTCTCAAGCGGCGCTCGCAGTCGTTCAAGAGGACTTCGCCAGAGGCGAATCGCCAAGACAATGGCGCTGCCTCGACTAGTGCTGCGCCTACCGAAGCGACTGACGACGCAGCCTCCAGTACCTTGAGCGAAGACGGTGCTCCCCATCCAAATATCGACTCAGCCGATCTCCTAACTGACAACGAAGCCGACTACGGTGCTGCCCAGACCGAAGAGCTGGACCGCCTCCAGCGCGTCATGCTGTACTTTCACGGCGGCGGTTACTACTTCGGCTCGCTCGCGACTCATCGCTACCAGATCGTCCGCTACGCCCGCAAGTTTGGAGGCAAGTGTTTTGCTCCCATCTACCGCAAAGCGCCGCAGTACCCGTGGCCATGCGCGTTGCAAGACGCCGCCGCTTCGTACCTCTATTTGATTGATCCGCCGAAGGGCGCGAAGCACAGGGCGGTCGATCCTAAGAAGCTCGTTGTTGCAGGCGACAGTGCCGGAGGCGGCCTCACGCTCGCTCTATTGACGGTGATTCGTGATATGGGCCTGCCGGCTCCGGCTGGGGCGGTGCTCATCTCGCCTTGGTGTGATCTGACGCACTCGTTCCCTTCGATTCTGCAGAACACTGCCACAGACATCATCCCGCCGTACGGATTCATCCATAAGCCATCGACGCTGTGGCCGGTCAGCGCTACCAAGCCGGTCAGTGAGGAGGGAGGAAAGCAGAATAAGCCAGAGTGTGGCGAGAACGGCGGTGAAGAGCCGAGAAGGAAGGTTCCCGTTGGTGTGGAAGGTGAATCCAACCCAGGCGGCAATGAAGACACCACAGAGCCTGCAGCTCGGAAGAGCCACGAAGGAGACAACCTGCAATCGCCGGAAGAGACGGCTAAGGACAAAAATGCCCCCAAGACCCCTAATCGAAACGGCATTCCCCCTGCTCCAGACCTATTGTGGTCCGACCCTATCACGATCCACCGTTCCGACCCTGCCAAACAAAACATCGAACTACGTGAACAGATTCAACTGTATGCTACAAACGACCAGCTTACCCACCCTCTCTGCTCCGCCGTCCTCAGTGGCTCGCTTGGTGGTCTTCCTCCGCTCTACATCCTCGCCGGAGACGCCGAAGTGCTCCGCGATGAAATCATCTACCTCGCCCACCGTGCCGCCCACCCGCACCGCTACCCTTTGCGAAAAGATCTTCTCGACCACTCGGCACGCAGCCGAGAAAACGCCGAAAAGTACGACTCTCAACCAACTAAGGTCCACCTGCAGATCTACGATCAGATGTGCCACGTGCTCACCGCTTTCGCGTTCACCTCGCAGTCGAGATTTGCATACCGTGCTGTGGCGTCGTTCGTGAAACACGTGACGGGCGCGCCGACGAACATCAAGAATCCGTTCCCGGAGGTGGCGGAGGGCGAGCACGGGCCTGAGATGGATGACAAGTGGGGAAGACACGCGGGTGGGGAGAGTGTTGAGGAGGATGGAGTGAGCGACAATCTGGGCGGAGAGGTGGTGTCGCCTCCGCTGGCTTCGTCGTTGAAGAGCTCGCAGCAATCGATGTCGGTGCGGGGGGAAGGACATACTTCGTCTGGAGAGGTGGCGAGTGCGATTGGGTGGACGCCATCGTCTTCGGAGCAAGGCAATGGGAGTAGCGGGTTGACTGCTCTCACGAGCCTAGGCGATGTGGCTGAGACCGACAAGGTGAAGCCCGTTGCGGTAGATGCAAACGTCAAGAGCGGTACTACAATAAGCAGCAGTGTCGGTTACGGCGATGCGTTCTCTTCGACTCCACTGCGCGCCGAGCCAGAATCAATCTCGACGGTCGAGCAATCCCACAGCGGCAGTGCAAGCGGAACCTCCGCTGCTGCTTCAGCAACAGTCAGCGCTGGAGTCGAAACCACAGCTGGAAACGGCAAATCTCGCCACCGCTCCATGTCGAAAGTCATCAGCGACACTCTCCACGGCCACCCTTCCGGCAGCCACTCTTCCTCTCGCCATACCACCGGCGCTGCCCCTCCACTCGAAACGCGACCGCGACGCGGCACCGCCGACGTAGCCAACGAGTACGCCGGCCAGGTCCCCCTCGTGCGCCCCTCGTTCCAATCCTTCATGATCCGTGAACGCGTCGACGTCCGCGGCTATCTCCGCCCTCTGGAACCCGAAACCGAGCTCCAAGCTCTCCAGATCGACCCCAACTTGATCGGGTGCATCAAAGAAGGCCCTGTGGAACGCTACCTCGATGGCCAACGCCAGTGGGCCAAACGCTTCGCGAAGACCGCGCGCAAGGTGGAAAAGCATCGCGCCAAGAACGAACAGCTCGCTGTCAAGATTCTCGAAGAAGCTGCCTCGCAAGGGCTGCTAGATCGGGAAGGGCTAGAGAAGAAGAGGAGAGGGTTGATGCGGAAAGCAGAGGCCGGGCAAGGGGCAGAGGGGATGTTGGCGGCAGGGTCAAGCTCGAGAGGGTTGGGATTGAGTGCGGTGGATGTTGCAAGCGAGGCAGAGAAGTGTAGGGAGAAATGGAGCTGGCTAGTCAGTTTTGGCCCTATGGATCTAGTGGGAGAGACGCCGCCACCGGCTGCAATCGCGGGTAGGCGAGACACGCACGATGCCCTAGTCCTCTTGCGGAGATCACTCCAGATCAGAGCACGCGCATACGGTCTGCAGCGAAAATCAAGGTTCTGGGGAGCTGAAGACCGACCAGTCAAAGCGCACCTTCACGCTTCCACCGAAACCGCGTTGGACACTGAGACGAGCACCGACCCAACCGGTCAGACTGCCGACCCAGACGGCGAGGGCAAAAAGGGCAAAGGTGCACATCACCACCACCATAGAGGCCTGAGGATGTGGAACTTATTGATGGTGGGAAAGCCGCCTTCCTTGTCCCCACCCTCCAAAGAAAAGGCCAAGGCTAAGGGGAGAGACAGCAAACCAGCTACGCCTAGAACGGAGCATAGAACCATGTCCACCATCGAACAGTCTCAGTCGTAACAAACCATGCTTAGCCTTCAATCAAAACTTGACCGTAAGGGACTCAATCATGCATATAGAGGGAGGCGGAGGAAGAACCTGGCGGTCGAGCGTGTTCCATGGTCTGCGAGTTTGGGTGAGACGTATAGACATGGGTAGAAAGGCGATCGACAGGTTGCAGGCGTTCCGCACGTATTTCAAGCACGAAGGCTTTGCACGACTGCCTGCATAGTATCTGCTTCCAAAGTTACTCAAAAAGTCCTGCGGACGAATCCTTACTTCTTCTTGGTGGGGCTACTGTTACTGCTACGGCTGCCGAGCTTCCTGGTCACCTTGGTCGGCGTCACGCCCTGCGCAGCACCACTCGACTCCGCTGCAGCCTCCTCGTCAGCGACATCATTCATCAGCTTGGTGGGACCCTGCTTGGGCGTACCACTAGCTGTAGCGGGCGCAGCCTCGCTCGAAGGGTGAGCAGCAGCGGCAGTACGAGCATTGCGCTCCACCTCGGCACGGTACACGGCTGCCTCTTCCTCAGGCGTAAGCGGAAGAGCGATCCTTCCTTCCTGACGAGCCTTGATCCTCTTCCACGCAACGCCTGCCAGCAGTGCCACCAGCTGGAGCGAGATACTGAGGATGATAGCCGCGGTGAGGGGTGCGGGGCGAGGCTCGCCATCATCACGCCCGCCGATCAGGCTGAAGTGCTTGTGCCAGAGCAAACCGATGTTGAGGTAGACGCCGGCAACGGTCCAGGTCAAGTCGGCGGTGGCGAAGATCCACAGGGCCGAGAGGGTGCCTAGACCGGTGACGATGCCAAAGGCAGGCCAAAGACCTTGGACGAGAGTCTTATGGCCGCCAGTGCCAAAGTCCCATCCACGGGCCATGAAGAGCTGCTGCCAAAGGTCATACTGGAGAGTGATGACGAGGAAGAGCTTGACAGGAACGTGGATGAAGAGCCAGTCCAGAGGGTGCTTTGCCGATGGAGGGTATCGTACAGCGAGGACAAGAGCATTGAAGAGAAGAATGAGCGCGATGACTCCAAGAACAACGGTGCCAAGCATAAAGGTAAGAGGGCGGTCGAGGATCCAAAAGATGACCCAGAGCACCATCATATAGTTGGCTAGAGCGAGACGTGTGCCAACGCCGTGCACGAGTGTTTTTTTCGTCTCGGGAGTGCGACTCAGCAAGAGGAAGACGGAGAAGCCAATGAGCAGCACATAGAGGATTGCCCAGTAGAAGAGCACGAACGAGTCCTGCACCGAAAGATAGGTGGGGTGACGACGTGATACCTGCTGTAAGTTGGGCTTGATCAGCTTGGAGCCACAGAGGATCATGACGCCCATCTGTAGGAGCACAGAGAGGGGCGTGAGGATCTGCATCCTCGTGAGCGACTTGATCTCGTTGGCCTCCATGGTGGACGAGAGTTGGTGATAACGCTGCGAGAGGCCCGAGGCGGCGAGGTTGGGGTTGGACGGCAGCTCGCTATGGGCGCGAAATTGGTCAGAATGCTCCGGGTCCTCGGGACGGTAGATGAAGTCAGGTTGGGATTGGCGGTTGGGAGCGGTATCACTGCTGGGCATGTTCTTGCCTGGTCACACCGGATGGATGATACAGCAAGCGATGTGGCGCTTTTGTGCTGTTTGGTATGGCAAAGTGGTTGGAGCGTTGAATGCTCTCCCGAAGTCAACAATCTTGAGGAAGATGGGGAATGGCAAGCGTAGAGAAAGGATGCTGTTAGTGGATCTGGCCGGAACTGAGAGGAGGATGGGGGGGCTGCAGCTCTGCAGCTCTGCATCTCAACCAAATTACGTGCTTTGGCTCGGCGCTCCATGATGCTGACCCAATCACTGCTCAATTCATGGCATGAACGAGCGTTTGCTCATCGACCGATCCAGTTGACTTTTGACAAAACATCAGCGATGCATCCCATGGAAGGGTTTTCACAAACCATGGAGGTGGAGGTGGAGATCCCAGCAACAGGTTGCCACGATCCAAGGCCTTCAACACACAGACAGCTTCAGGACAGCACAACAGCTTCAAAGACAGCCAGCCAGCCTTCACCCTCCATTCACCTGACCTTGTGCTTCTTCTGCAGCCTGCTATCTTGTCCTGATTTCCAGTCCCTTGTTGAGGGATCTTTTCCCACACCAGTGTTTAGCTGCTTCTCATTGTCATGCAAAGCTGCTATGGTCACTGCTGCTCCACATCAGAAGCAATGTTGACATCCATGATCACCACAAACCTTGAGAACCTCAGCACAATATCCACTTGATGCTTGCCTGATGGCACCAGAGCAAGTAAGCTCTTCCACTTGCTGCCTGGCTTGCAGGCTTGACTGCTAGTAGTGAGGTCAGCTATGTTTGGCCCCAGCTGCTCATTTTGTGTGCTGAATTATCTTGGTCAGCCAGATTGAGAGCCACATTCCCATTGTGATGTGGAGCCATCAGAAGGATGCTCAGCTCACTCCTCTTCTGCTAAAGGTATATCTACTCTCCTGGCCCCTCCCACCCTCTAACCTTGCCCCACTCCTCATCCTCATCATTGCAGTACAAGCCACTCCTCTCCCAATTCACACCTTGTCATATCTTTTGCTCTCCTAAATCTACCATCATGGGTATCTTTGACCCTGAAAAGCCCATCTCCAAGCTTGACTGACACCATGTCCTTGCACCCAAGGCTGGTGTCCATGTCTCCCCACTCTGCTTTGGTGCCATGTCAATCAGCAACAAGTGGAAGGACATGATGTTGGGTGGCCTTGACAAGCATGGCACCTTCGAACTCCTCGATGCCTTCTACAAGCTTGGCAGCAACTTTATCGACACTGCCAACCTCTACACCAATGGCCAGAGCGAAGAGTTCCTTGGCAAATGGATGGAAGCCCATAAGATCTGAGATGAGATCATCCTTGCCACCAAAGCCACCTTGCCCTACAAATCTTGTGAGCTTGGCACTCACATTGTGACCAACTTTGTTGGCAACTCAGCCAAGTCCATCTGGGTCTCAACAAATGATTTGCTCAAGAAGCTTTGCACCGACTACATTGACATCCTCTACATCCACTGGTGGGATTGGTCAACAAGCATTGAGGAGATGTTGCAGGTGCTCAACAAGCTCATGCAGTCAGGTAAAGTGTTGTACCTCAGTGCTAGCAATATGCCTGCTTGGGTGGTGGCTGCAGCAAACACATATGCATGCATGCACAACTTGGTGCAGTTTGTGGTGTATCAGGGCAAGTGGAATGTGGTGGAGAGGGACTTTGAGAGAGAGATCATCCCTATGGCACATGAGTTTGGGATGGTGCTGGCTCCATGGGGTGCCTTGGGTCAGGGCAGGTTCAAGATGCTGGAGCAGGTGGCTGAGCATGAAAAGACCCAGGGTCCCCTCTGAGGTGGTGGTGGTGCACTGACTGAGAAGGAGAAGAACATCTCTGCAGTCCTCCACCAGATTGGACAGCAAGAGCTCAGCAGGCTTAGCATCACTGGTGTTGCTTTGGCTTACTGCATCTCCAAGTACCCATATGTCTTCCCCATCATCGGTGGAACCAAGATCTCACACCTCAAAGACAATGTCAAGGCCATCAGTGTCATGCTCACCAATGAGCAGATCAAGAAGATCAAGGATGTTGTTCCTTTTGACCTCAGCTTCCCTCTTAATATGATCTGCAAAGACCCCCATTTGACTGGCGAGACCCAGATGGGACTTCATGCTCATGGTGGCCACCTTGACTGGGTCAAGTATCCCAAGGTGCCTGCTTTCCAGTAAGCACATTATCACCTACTCGGTAGTGGATCCAGACTGCCCCGCCTCAGACGCTTATCGAGAATCCACAAGTCGCCTCACAGTCATCAGAGTGGACATTATGAGGCTGACAGCATGTGCTTGCTGTCTGTTATTCTGCCATTCTTTGAGCTGAGCAATTTCGAAGACTGTGTTGTTCAGCTGCGTTTATTCGGCTAAAGCCGAGCTTCCGCTTTTGACATTTCCAAAAACCCAGGCTTTTGGTGTTCCGCACGCGACAGTGGCCCGCTCAGCTTTTGCAACACTCCTTCCCTTCCCTTCCCCTTCACCATCTTTATCCCCCATCAACTGCACAAGATGACTACGCCACTCGACACAGAGACCTACACACAGAAAGTTGAGGCGCTCAAAGCCCAAGAAGCTGCGATCCGATATGACCATGCCGCGCTCACCAACATGACCGCGGACGAAGCCCGCGCCAACGCCATCTTTGACCGTCTCCGCCACGCCGAGGTGCGATCAAAATGGGAGAAGGAAGGCGATCTGTATAACTTTGCGGGGATGGACTTTTATGGCGCAAGGCAGAACGGGCTGGGACACCACGAGCCAACGGATGTGTGGAATGTAGTGCACCGCATGCCTAAAGGTGCGCTTTTGCACTGCCACTTTGATGGCACTGTCGACACACGGTTCTTGCTGGAGCATGCGAGAAGAACGCTGAATATGGCGATGAAGGCAGATATGGCGCTGTCGAGTCAGGAGGCGCTGTGGAAGGCGACGGTAGAGTTTCTAGTGCTGCCAGAGGGTGAGGAGCGTTCGAAGGCGAGCATCTATTCGGACGAGTACGTGCCAGGGTCGTGGGTCAGTTTCAAGGTTGCTCGCGAGACTTTCCCCTACCCGCATCCTTACTTGTCAGAAAAGAACGAGTCGGAGCTTCAGCTTCCCAACTATCTGTTCCCGCCGAAGAAGAAGAGCTGCCCAGCCACCTCCGCGAACGAAGCTGTCGCAGCCGACGAGGCTAATTTTGACAGGGGCCTTGCATTCGACGCATATGCACACGCACTGATGACCCTGACACCCCACTCAGCAGCACCGGCCCTCACGAACAGCAAGCAGGCATGGGTCAAGTTCCAGTCGACCTTTGGCGTGATCGCTGGTCTGCTTGGCTACGAGCCGACCCTGAAAGCCTACACCAAAGAGCTCCTCCGCTCGCACGCACGCGATGGCATCTCGTACACCGAAACGCGCATCAACTTCCTCACCGAATTCATGGTCCGCCAGAACGGTCGCAACGATCTAACTCACGAAGATTGGGTGCGCATCTTTATCGAGGCCGTCAACGAGGTCAAAAGCGAGATCACCGATGGCAGCTTTGTCGATGCCAAGATCATTTACACCACAGTGCGATTCGTCGATAACGAGAAGCTCAGATGGTATCTCGAGGACTGTATTGCGCTCAAGAAAAAATACCCGGAGTGGATTGTTGGGTTCGACCTGGTTGGACACGAAGACCCGCTCCTCCCGCTCAAGGTGTACATTCCTGAATTGCTCCGTTTCAAGCAACGCTGTGCGGAAGAAGGCATCGAGATCCCCTTTGTCTTCCACGCTGGCGAGACGCTGGAAGACGGTGGCGATGCGGACATGAACCTGTACGATGCGCTTGTGCTGGACACGAAACGCATCGGCCACGGCATCTCGCTGGCCCGCCATCCTACGCTCACCGATCTGGTGAAAGAACGTGATATCTGCGTCGAAATCTGCCCCATTTCGAATCAGATTCTTGGCTACACTGCATCGATCTGCTCGCATCCCAGCCTTCTCGCTTTGCTCCACCGCAACGTGCCGGTCGCTCTATCGTCGGACGATCCAAGCATCTTTGAGAACTTCGGTTTGTCGTACGACTTCTACCAGCTCGTCATTAGCGCCAAATCAACCACGCTCGTTTCGCTCGCGGCGTTGGCAAGGCGCTCGCTCAAGTACGCGCTGGTGGGCGACGAGACGAAGCAGGTGATGTTGGCCGACTTTGACAAGAGGTGGAAGGAGTACATTGCGTGGTTCCTCACAAATTACGGGCACTGGGCTGATCAATAGCCAACACTGTTTCATCTCTGTTCAGGTATAGACACGTGAAACTTAACACATTTGTGATGCACCAAGGCAGAGTTATATTCGATCAAATTGAGCAGTTGTAGTGGTACAGGTGACTTGGCTCGAAGCTGTCTTTCTCTCTTTCGAATGCGATCAGGGGTTCGTAATGGTGGCCTTGGAGAGGAGATACTGGTATGGCGGTGTGCAGGCGTCGACAGCACTCTGCAAGTGTTCAGCGATCTTGGGCTTGGGCTTGTCGCCCTCAGCTGGCGTAGGAGGCGCCTCCTTCTTGAACCCGGTCGAGTTCTCGGCAGCGTTGTGGTAGCCACCCCACTTTGCCCATTCGTCGACCGGGCCCGAGTCCCAGCTGAGCATTTCGGGCGAGAAGGGAATGCCCATGGCCTCGCAGTAGCTCTTGATCGCGTGGTCTGGGTGGGCGAGGAGTGTGGAAGCGTCGAGGAGGGGAGGAGGCTGGGGCTGCTGCACGGCGTGCTCGTCGCCGGACTCGGTATTGAAGGTCGAGTTCGGATTCGAGATCCAGTCGTAGAGAATCTTGAGCTCAATGTAACCGGCATCGGCTTCGTCCCAGAACTCCCAGCCGGAAGCGCCCTCCTGGACGCACTTCCAGTAACTTGGGATCGACTTTTCAGGGGTGCGGATGAGGAACGAGTGCCTGAATCGCTTCAAGATCGCCGTGGGCACCGTGGTTGGGTTCTCGATAATAGGTGCGTTGGGGTCGAAAGGCTTGGACGAAGCGACGCTGCCGTTGGTGGGGGCGGGGAAGACCTTGGAGTTGGGATGAAGCTGGTGAAGGATGTCGGCGGGGAAGAGACACTGACCCATGTCTTTGAGGAAGATGTACTTGGGCGGCCACGGCTTGTTCTTGGCCATGTCATCCTTGGTAGGGTTGAGGACCTTTTGGAGGACCTCAGTGACGGTAAGGTCGTAGTTGCCCGATGCTTTGGCGTGCTCATCCGAGAATCGGCGGCAGGGGCGGTCCTTGCCAAGGTAGAAGGGGTCACCGATGGGCTCGTGGAAGACGACGGTGTCTTGCCTCTGCATGAGCGAGCGCTCAAAGGCGGTGGAGCACGAGCGTGGGTGCACCCAGATGACGATGGGAAGAGGGTGCTCCGATGACGACGACATGTTGACAATGGTGGTGAAGGGAAAAGAAGAAGAAATGCAATGTGGTGGTGGAAAGGAAGAAGTTGCTTGACGAGGTTGCAGGTGCAGTTTCCCACTTTGGGATAAGTTAACAGCTGGATTGGTCAGTCAGTGTGTCTCAGTGCTGCGATGGTCTCTTTGGTCGAACAAGGTCATCGAGCATGCTCACTCTCTGCCTGCTCTGGTTGTGCTACGGGACTGGATCCTGCGTGGCATGCTGTTGAACACAATATCCATGTCTCAGTAGGGAAACAGCACAATTGCGCCAAGTCGCTGCCTGTCAAGATCAGAATTGGCATCCGAGGCAAGCGAGGTGCAGCGAGAGGCAGATGGTCCGTGTGTTGTTTCTCGCTCAAAGCAGCTGCAGTTTCGCCGCCTTGGAAAATCTCAACAGTTCATCCGTCCCGTCGGTTTCCTCTGACACTGTCTTACGGATTCTGTTTTGGCCTGTAGTATCTCCTCTTCATAAACGACTTGATCAACCACACATCTCATGGCTTTCAGAGTACTGGTTCTCGACAGCTCGACAGAAGCAAAGAATTGCGCAAGACGATCGCTCAAAGAGCCACTTGGGATGGAAATCGACGCTGCAGCATGGTTTGGCGGCGGCGGCGGCCAATTGGGCGGCTCATCTCGTCATTTGGTTGATAAATTGTATAGTTTTCCGATGCCGCTTTTCATGCTGTTGAGGCTCTTGGCCTCTTTGTGCGGACCTTGCCGATGTGTGTTGGTCGAGAAACCGATTCGTCGCCTGAGACAGCGACCATTCCTAGCCATGAATCCTCTGTGCCTGTAAGTGATCGGCAACAAGTGAGGTGGCCTGGCCGTGGAGAAGGGCGGTTGTTGCGCAACAAGGGAGCGCCAAGCCGCAATCACGTTGCCCCTCGCGGGATGTTGGAAATGGTATGCACAGTGATTCACGAGTGCTTCCCTTTGCTGCAGTTGAGTCGTTGTCCCGCCATCTCCCGATGACACTAATCTCTCAAGATTTATTACTTTATGTAATTTCGACAGACGTAATCTGCATCGGCGAAAATCGTCTTTTGAGATCGGGAAAGTGAGCTGCGGTGAAGGGAATGGCCGAGCCTCCTGTAGGCCTGCTGCCGGTCTGACGGTGAACAAGCCACTGTCAAGTCGGCTGACTGAAATGGCTGAAACTGGCGCTGCTTGCTCGGTGTCGCCTGCTTTCTTGCTCGGACGCCTGCTTTCGAGCGCTTTTTTCTACTACTGTCACTGTACAGTACTGTATTGTTTGGTGAGATTAGAGATTGAGCTGCAGCGAGGCGGTGAAAGTGCATGCTCTCACTTGTCTTTTGCACGCACGGCCCGGCCTTTGTCCGCTCTTTGCTGCCGTAGAGACACGCGGGGGGGTGCGCATGGAAAAGTTACCTTAGACTGCACTGCACTGCACTGCCGTATTTAAATTCGAATACTGTATCGCTCTCTGTGCTCTCCTGCCTGTTCTCGCCTAATCGAGGCGAGTGTTGGTTAGGGTCGAGTTGCTGCCAAACTGCATGTTGGCATTAAACTTGACCTACCCTCCCCCTTTCTTCGCCATCCTCGAGAGACATCCCGCAGGTTTCAGCCGTGCCATCATACCCATACCCATATCCCCAATCATTTCTAGGAAGCACTAGCCTAGCCGTCCCGTCGTCGTCGTCGTCGTCGTCGTCGTCGTCGTCGTCGCTTCCTTGTGAACAGAAGCGGCGGCGCTAAGCCTACTTTCGTTCACGATCTTTCGTCACGTCTACCACCGAGTCGGATTCAACCCCATCTTTTGCGACATTTCATTTTACCTGCTGTCTGGAAGCTTCGATCCGCATCCGCATCCCTGCTGAGGAACCAACGTCATTGGCGTATCTACACATCAACCGTCGACTTGCCATTCTCGGCATCTACATTCCGGCATCTTGACGATAGCTCGGTACATTCACCACGCTCAACTTGACCCTGACCACGCCAACTCAACTCGCCGGCTGAGCTCTGCATTGCTATCAGCATTCCACGCACTTGTATCGCTGCACCACCCTCATTCGACCTTGCCGAGATCCTCATACACTGGAATCAGATCGACTTCCATCAACCATTGCAAAGAGCCTTGGCGCTCTAGCTTCCCACCATGTCTTCGACAATCACCACAATAACGCAGACCGCTACCGCAGCGCCCACTTCCTCGATTGATGCCGCAGACGCTGCCAAAGCATCCGCTTCATCGGCGGTGAAATCCCTGTCCAAAGCCATCGCCTCAGCCTCAGCTGCACTCACATCCGAAAGCGCCATCGCAACAGGCAATCAGGCTAATCCGCCAGCGTTCAAGTATGTTGGTCTCGCACTTGCAGTCGGTTCTGGTGTGCTTATCGGCTCCTCATTCGTCTTCAAGAAAAAGGGTCTGCTGGCAGCCCAAAAAAAGTACGAGACTTCTGCCGGTGAAGGCCACGCCTACCTCAAGTCCCCAATGTGGTGGACGGGAATGATCATCATGGTCTTCGGCGAGATCTTCAACTTTGTCGCATACGCATTCGCAGACGCGGTGCTGGTGACGCCATTAGGCGCACTCTCGGTCGTCATTTGCGCCGTGCTCTCATCCATCTTCCTCAAGGAAAGGTTGACGCTCTTTGGCAAGGTGGGATGCTTCCTCTGCATCATAGGCTCGCTCATCATCGCGCTCAACGCACCCACGTCGCACGTTGGCGGCAAGATCACCGAATTCCAGAAACTCTTTCTCGCTCCAGGCTTCCTGACATGGGCCGGGGTTTGCATCGTCGCTTCGTTGGTGCTCATCTTTGTCTTTGCCCCCAAGTTCGGCAAAAAGCACATGTTGATCTACATCACCGTCTGCAGTCTCATTGGCGGTCTTAGCGTCAGTGTCACCTCCGGACTTGGATCGGCCATCTTGCTCTCAATTCGCGGTCAGAACCAGTTCAAGCATTGGTTCATCTACTTCCTCCTTGGCTTCGTCGTGGTCACCTTGTTGGTCGAAATCAACTACCTCAACAAGGCGCTCGAGCTGTTCAACACGGCCACAGTCACACCGACCTACTATGTCATCTTCACAGGAGCCACGCTCATCACATCCATCATCTTGCAGCAGGGTCTCAACGCCTCCGTGGTCGATATTATCACACTAGTCATGGGTTTCCTGGTCATCTGCGCCGGCATTGTCCTGCTGCAATTGAGCAAGATCGACCCAGAGGAGCTGCAGGATCAGCCAGGTTTGGACAACAATACCAACCTGCTCATCCGTGCCAGCCACTCGGTCATCTCGCATGGAGGCGAGAAGGCAGATTCCTCGGCGTACGAAGATCCCGGCCTGGACACGGTGCGAGGCGGCATGGGTATCGTCGGCTCGATGATCCGCGCACGTAGCTCGCGCAGACTCAGTTCTGCTAGCTCGTGGAGTCGCAGGCATCACAGCGCTGCCGATGAATACACTCTCCGCAGCCGCAACAATCTTCCCTTGACCACGCACGGTGCAGGCAATATCGAGAGATACCAGCTTCACGATACGCCTTTGTCACCACGAGGCATGCACCGCGACAGCTCTGGACCCACAGTTTCAGGCACGCCGAGTCGAAGGGCGACAGCCATCTCGTTCGAGCCAGGCGCCGACTCGCCTCACGGCCACCACGCTGGCGAAGCGGCCAACATGACACAATTTGGCGCTTTGAACAACAATGCGACGCTCCACTCGATCAAAGAGAGTTCCAACGGCAGCGGTCATAGCGCCGAACTTTCCGGCTCGACCAACACTGCACCTCAGCGCTCGCCCATGTATGTGGACCCCTATGCACCTCGAGCACACTCTCCCTTGTCACCCACCATGCCCCGGTCCGAAGGTGCACCCGACATCCACAACATGTGGGAGCAGCCGAACCTCAGCTATACGTCGTCACCTGATGCTTCACCTGAAACGGAGGAGGACGAGTATTCAATTCGTGCCGTGGCTTCGTCTATAGCAGACGACGACCGAGGCAGTGGTCGCAGCAGGGCGAAAGGCTATCCCAAGATCAAGCCGCGGTCAGCGTCCAAGTCGGTGGGCAAGGGGAGCAGCGACGACGATGAAGCGGAAGAATTGCTCAGTCCAAGCTTGGGATATCGATGATTGGGGTTGCTGGCTCTATTATACGAGCCCTTTATGCTTTTGTATAGATTCTTTTTTCACACGGACAATTTCACGCCTTAGTCGTGCAGCATGCTGTTTGCAAGTAGCGCCACGGGAGCCAGCTTGTGATCCTCCCCCAAAGCAATCGTCGATGCGAGAGGTCACGGATAATCGAGAAGCGTGAGCCACTTTGGAATGCGGATTGGCAACCCCCCAAAAAAATAAAGTCGAAAGCTGGAAATGAGGGCAGAAATGATTTCATGATACAGCTGCGCAGCTGAGCTCGCTTTTTCGCATGGCAGCCTGCAACTGACGATCTCCAGTTATGTCGAGAGGACCCTGAAACGGGAATCCTCTCAGTCTGCTGCCGTCGGGCGTCGCATATCTGACGCTTCCGGGACCACTAAGTCTCTACCACGCGGCAAGAAGTCTCGTCTTCACTTACTTTCTCTTCCTTCTCTTTTGTCATCGACCTACTTGCATCCTCACTTTTCTCTCGGAAGTCTTTGGCGTTGCTGGCCATCATGCTCTTTCGATAGGGTCCGACGGATATCTTGCACTGAATTGCTTTGGGCCACGCGGCGACCTCGGTCGACTTGAAGCAACTCGGAAATGGCGACGTTGGCTGCCGTGCCCGAGGCCCGAGCGGCGCCCCTTGCTCCGGGTAGCAACGACCAGGTCTCGACAAAGCCGGCTTCGATCCCACCATATGCGACACTGTCGTTTGGAGCGCTGTCCGGCTTCGCCTCGTGCGTTTTACTCCAGCCCTTCGATCTGCTCAAGACTCGGTTGCAGCAGCTCGACCACCACACTGCGCACCAGAGCTCACCACCACCACTGGCACCATTACAGCGAAGAGCGCCGCTTAAGTACCAATCTCGGACACAAAAGCTGATCGGCATCACCAAAGACATCATACGAACCCAAGGCTACCAGGGCTTGTGGCGCGGCACCACACCCACGGTGGTACGCAACGTTCCCGGTGTCGCGCTCTACTTTTACTCGGTCTCGCACCTACGTCATGTTGCTAGCCAGCGCCAGATCCCGTTCATCTCGGTGGTGGTCAATTCGAACGATTCCTCTTCCGGCTCGTCCACGCTGGCCAAACTCTCGACGACGGGGAACTTGTTGACGGGGGCAGTGGCGAGGGTGACGGTAGGGTTCATCCTTTCACCGGTCACAGTGGTGAAAGCGCGATTTGAGAGCAGCAACTTTTCCGCCACCACCGAGCGAACGCTGCTCTCGTCGATGCGGGAGATTCATGCGCGGTCAGGGTTTGCAGGGTTTTTCCAAGGGTTCACGGCAACCGCACTGCGCGATGCGCCTTACGCCGGATTGTATCTGGCGCTGTACGAGGCGAGCAAGACGAATCTCTCCGCTTTGTCCAAAAGAATGGATGGCGCGTTGGAAACTGGCAACTGGATCATCGTCAGCGGCAGCGGCTTACTCGCAGGAACCCTCGCCACATTCCTCACCCACCCATTCGACATTATCAAGACGAGGATGCAGACCACCCCGCCCGAGATCCTCCACCAAATTGCCCTCGCACACAAATCCACCGCCGTAACAGAAACAATAGCGAAGTCGACAGCGCTGCACAAGCCGTCGGTATGGGGTATGACCAGGCATTTGTGGGCGACGTCAGGGCCGAGAGCATTGCTGGACGGGTTGGGACTGAGGTGCGCGAGAAAGGCAGCGAGCTCGGCGATTGGGTGGAGCATCTTTGAGGGCGGGAGGAGCTGGTATACCGAAAGAGAGGCTAGAAGGGCCACTGCAGCGGCGGGAAGAGCAACAATGACGAGAGAATTGGACCATAAGCAAGTGTAGACCAAACACAATACAGTACAACAGACAAGTCAAACATTATGTACACTAAAAGGAGCCTTGAATGACCACTCCACTCAACACTCACTCTGCGCAAGATAAGTCTGCTGGAAGGAGCGAGTAAGCGTATTTGAAAGCCAGAGCGAGCTTCTAGACTACAGACCGAAGGGCCATGTGGTGTGTAATCTTCTAGAATGTTAAGGAGTAAAGACCAGGGAGAAGCCCTTGCCCTTGGCAGCCTCTGAAACGTGCACCGTCACCAGCCCGGCCTCCTGGTCCACGGTCGCAGTCACATCCGCAGCAGCGTCACCCTCGACCTTGACATTCAGGGTTGGGTACAACCTGTGGTTGTCGAACTTCAACTTGATCGTATCCTCACCCGTGGCGTGGTACCAAACGGTCCACCTCTTCTCGCCCGAGGTGGCTTCTGTGCCATCGCCGTCCTCGTATTCGGAGTAGACGAGGATGCTCTTGTCCGACTTTTCGCCTGTCTCCTGTGCGGCGTCGTAGGGCAAGTGGCCTACGGAGTAGTAGACATCGCGCACACGACCGACGCACATGGGGGTTTCGGTGGCGACCATGGAGACGACCGAGGTGGGGAGCGAGCCGTTGAGGTGGATTTTGACGACGTATTCGAGCTTGGTGTCGTTGCCTTGCTTGGTAAGGTCCCAGGCGGACACTTCGAGAGTGGCGCGGGTGCGCGATTTGGAGTAAGAGCCGGCTTCGTCGACGTACTGGTCGGCATCGACCGAGGTCTGGATCACAGTGATGCGGTCAGCGTTGTCGCTCACCGTGTTCTCCTGCACACCGACGATATCTCTGGCCCACACAAAGTAGGAGGGCGACTTGAGGTAGGTATAGAACAAGAACTTCTGCGGACCATAGCGCTCGAGCTGGGAAGCATTGTCGAAGCGAGGGTCCCACTTTTTGCGCATGCCAGGCTGCTGGATTACAGCGAGCACCTGGGAGGGAGTGGCATTCTCGACCATGGTGACGCCCTTGACGATGGGGACGTCGTAGGCGTTTTCGGGGTTGGTCTTTTTAAAGAGCTTGACGTCTTCGCGTTCGCCCGCATCTTCCCACTCGGACTCTTTGGCTGGGTCGTTCTGCTCTTCGAATTGCGCTTTAGCTTTCTTGAGCGCTTCTTCGTATTCGGCGGGGATGGGGAGATAGCTGTCTTGGCGTTGCGGGCTGGGAAGGTCGAGCGTCATCTTTGTCTACTTTCGAGCCGTGTATGTTGCTGATGAACTGAGAGAGGAGGTCCTAATGGATGTCGAGGGTGTGGTAGGAAGGAAAGACACCGCCACGGATTCTTGAACCGATCAAATACAGGCAGTTGGGCTTGTACGAAAGGCTCGCTCGCAGACGAGGACACTTGATGGGATAGTCCAGGGATGATCACAAGTGGCAACCCAGTGGCGTCTTTCTTGTTGCAGGGAAACCACAGCTGCAGGAGAGATCCAAGCGTTGATCTTTTGTCTGCGGGGAATGCTGCACAAGAGCACTCGACACGGGCTGGGGCTGAGACCACAGCCTTAAGCGCTGCTCCTCCACTGCTCGTCCACACAGACCACCGCGTGCACGAAAGCGGGGAATAAGTTATACGCCCAACAGCAAGCGCAAAGAAAAGAAAGAAAGAAAGAAAGAAAGAAAGAAAATGTCTGTGAAAGCTCGAAATGTCCAACCGAAGCCTCTACTGCTTCAACATTCCCACCCGGAATCGAGCAGCAGTGTTCTCCATCGGGAGATAGGCATCGAAGCCTTTCGCAACATACAGTAGCTGCAACATCAAAGCTCGACCCTTCGTCTGGAGTATGAGCATCGTACAGTACATGGTTACACTGGGTCGGAAGCGCTGCCGAAGACACTTTGTGTTCTCTTTCCCACGATGAGAGTGAGGGCTCGCTTTTGCGCGTGGCTGGAACAGTTAATATTCGATCAGGTTAAGACCGCAAGGCGGTAACCTAACTCCTGTGGCTTTGTCTTCGCTGCTTGTCTATTGTTGCACGTCCTTCTCGGCTTCAATGTATCCGATCTGTGTGAGCCGGCTTCCGAAGCGGCCAGCAGACGCCCACCCGCATATCCTTGTCTTCAAAGAAAAAAGACCGCGCTGGAAATGAAGGCGACGACAATGATCCCTCAAATCATCGACTTTGCGGCTTGAAAAGGCGAGATTCGCTCGCAAGGTCTTCATGAACAAAGGCTATGGGAATCTATGCGAGTTCGAGAACGCCGACCTTGAGCTCCTTAGCTGAAGCCTGAAACTGACCGTCCGGCATAAGAACGCTGCTCGACCCATCGCTTGACTTTGAACGTTCGAATTATGGAGGAACAAGCGACGATGGTTGACCTCACCAACTTGATTACGCTCGCACTTGCTAGTCTCTTATACGGTTCGCCTCGCGCTCTCTAACAGTCACACACTGCACAGCACAGTCGATGTGAGCGTGGTATGGCGTGGGATGGCTTTCCTTCCGTCTCGTCATGCTGTCGGAAAGTTTGTCTTCCAGCTCCAGTTGTGTTGCGCTTCCTTTTTCCCTTCCACCAAGCCCTTGCCTTGCCCTTCATTCAGCTGCTTTGGATTGATCTCCGCGCCTTGCCCATCCAACGCCGTGACCGTCTCCCCCGACGTATAGAACTCGCGCTTCCACACGGCCACATTCTTCTTGGTCTCCTCTAACAGCCATTCTGCCACGACAAACGCTTCCTTCCTATGCGGTGAGCTGACAGCGATCACGATGCTGCACTCCCCCACGCTCACTTTGCCCAGTCGGTGCGCAACATAGCATCGCGTGATCCTATCTGAATCTTCTGTAGACGAGTCGCCGATCGGTGCTGCGTTGGCTGACCGTGGGATGGGATTTCCGGCAAAGGGAGCGGATGTGTGTGCGTTCTCAAGGAGCGAGTGGAGGGTTTTGAGAGCGAGAGAGGTGTAGGCTTCATATTCGAGCTTGGTCACTTGCTTGCCTGGCATCAGAATGCGTTGAGGGGAGCATCGTCAGCGCATGGAGGCGGTGAGAAGGAGATCGTGTTTGCTTTGGCTGAGGACTTACCCTTGAACGAGTCCCTAGTCGTCCCGCTGAACAGCACCGTCGCACCTGCGCCGTTATCGGCAACGGCCCGGATCGCCTCCTTCTCCTGCAGCTCATCGTACGTCAGAATCGCCCTATCTCCATAGCGGCTCTTTACGCTTCCCGACACCGAGGATGGCGGATAGGACGGTGCGGTACGTGACGATGACGGCTCTGCCATTGTTGTGTGAGGCGATGGCCCAGAGCGGTCCTTGGTCAAGGCGCGATGCGTCCTCTTCCAACCCTGTCAGTCTGTACTGTAAATTGCCATGTTCCGCAACGCGATATCCGGCAAAAACACGGCCATTTTCTCCATTCTTCCAAGTCAGGGTCCATCTCTCATTACCGTCGTTCCCCTCCTAGCAACTCAAGCTTGTACTGTATAACACCTTCGTCCATTCACGGGCAGCTTGTTGAGCACAGCGAATCCTAGCAGGGATTTCGGAACCTTCTGTGTCTATGCTCAACCTACTCTCAACGATCACAGGCCGAAACGACCTGTATCTCTTCATACACCGCCAACAATTCGCGAAGACTGGTAACCAACAACATTCCGAGCCAAAATGTGACAACATGCGACGGTCGAAGCTTTTAATATGGTGCGTTCGCTTTTGACCGGATCATTCAAAGCGTCCCCATAGCCTGACCTTAGTAGTCGCACTGGACAAAGTTGTTGCCTGAGGCGCCGGTGTGAGTGATCTGTTGTCAGTTACCACAAATTGGCAAGGTTCGGGTCAGCGAGGGCAGCAAAGGACCAGGTATGCTTTGTCGAGGTCAAGGTCAAACTCACAGCGCCGCAGAAGGTGCCCTCGTTGCTGTCGTAGACCACACGATCGGCGCCGGGCGAGCCGCCGGTGTAGCCGGACGAAGAGGTCTTCAAGGGGTACCTGTTGTGTGCGAAATAGCCCACACAGAAGGAAACAAGCGTCAGTGACCAAGGCTCCCAAACCATGCCACGTTTGCGTTCTGTTAGTGATTTACTCACTCCTGGTAGGGACCGTTGCAGTAGTCCGAGAAGTCGAAACCTGTCGTTTCGATCGGATTCAGGATGGAACAGTGAGTACAGAAGCAGCTCTCAAAAACGTAAGAAGTTAACTCTGCAACTGACCTTCGTAGTCGCTGTTGATGGGATAGAGAATGGTTGAGCAGAAGACGATCAAGTTTCGTCAGAGATCGAGAATTCGGTGATAAGGTAGTCGGCATAAAGGCAGCAGAGACTCGGAAACAACGACAGTGACGACTCACTTGTAAGTGTGCGGATAGCCAGAGCTCGAGTATTTGCCGCTAAGACCGTTGTTAATAGCGCGGTTGACCTGGGAAGAAGTGTAGTAGGTGCCTCCACAGTTGACCGCGACACCACCCTGTCGGGGCTCAAGAGGAGCAGCTAGGGCCACAGCCGGGACAAGAGCAAGCAAAGCGAGCGAGAATCTCATTTTGATGGATCAAACGGGGGAAGTGCAAAGGAGTAGGGGAGATGGGGGCCGAGGGGAGTGGAGAGCGGAGGCTGGATGATGGGGCCTATTCTGGCGAAGAGCACAACTTAGTCGGATTCTTTTGTACTTTTAGCTTGCATAGGAACGAGGACAGTTTGTGCCTCAATTCAGTCTGTAGCAAAGAGTGAGTGACAACCAAGAGCATGCTCAGGGCAAGAGCCGCTAACGCGAAACCGCACGAATTCGTGGCTACAGGCACGATGGATCAAGGCCATGCATAGAGGCGAGCGTCAAGCTTCTTCTGATGCCTGAGTAGGCTACGGCAACCGTGATAGGGCCAAGGCTGTCAGCAGGATGGTGCGAAGGAAGAAGAAGCGACAACAGGTCCACAATTGCAAGTACTTCCCCACGTCTTCCTTCTTAGCGTCCTCGGCTGTCAACCGTTATCGCACGTTCGCTTCGCCTGCAGACAACCTTGGCGTTCCTTTGTTCCGAATAGTCAACGAGTCTCAACCAATTTTGCTCGCTCTTCAACCTCATCAACTCCTTCTCCCATCAATGCCACTTATTGTGACAAGCCAGCAGCAGAATCAGTTCTGAGGAGCACCTGATGAGCAGCACGCAGATTTGTGCATGCAGGGCCAGTCCCCATTCCGTAGAGTGGAACGTTTGCGGCAAAAACAGCACGTTGCCTGGTTGAAGGGATTATCTTTACTGTTAGCGCTAAGGGAGCGAGCCAGGGTGTTGTTGCACACATTCGCTCGGGGGCGCTAACGCACATGTTCCAGGTCCGCGATGCAGGTGTGCAACCTGCTTGGCAGTCGACGGTATCATGGCGCTGTCAACGGAGATGGCCGACCAATCAAAAGCCTACCTTGGCGTTGGTACCCCCTTCTGCTTCAACGACGACAATATCAGTGAATCCGCTGCGCTCTTAGCAAAGGAAGCATGAACGTCGAGGAAAAAGTCGGGAGGCGCCGCTGCCTTGGGCGGCGTAATATTCCAACAATCCGAGAACGGAATGGGTAGTTCCGAGCAGTAACCGAGGCGCACTAGCTTACTTTGTGTCAAGGGCTCCGGCAACAATGCTAGAAGACACACGTGTGGGTCGAGCGCGTTGCCAAGACGACACGATCATGATTCCTGCGACTTGAACAACATCCCTAAACCGTCCGTCGAGCATTGTTGATCTCCCATTCCGCTGGATTCCGATCCGCAAACGTTCCTGCTCGAACGGTTCGTCAAGAGAAGGTGGTCCCAGAGGCGTCTTTGCGGGACTGAGAGCGAGACAGCGGCTGTCATACCGCCGGGTCCTAGCGCCAAGTCACTGGGGTCACTCATGCAATGACTTCTAATCCTTCTGAGAATTCATGGTGTCGGAGGCAGCCACGTCCGCCCTGCTACGCACCAATCCGGATAGGACCCTGATAACCGAGGACCGCTTGAGCAAAGCGCACAGCTTCGAGTGCAGTTCCAACCAAAGCAGAGTCCTTTCGTGGTGTACTGATCTCTTCGCATGGGTCAATGGAGGTAACATGCAATGAGCAGCGGCAGAGGCATGGCTTTGTTTTTCAATTCCAAATTGTTAGACCGCGTTCTCAAACATATATAGATCGTTGGAAAAAAGTGATGCTGTGCCACGTCAGATCGGTGACTGAGCCTGAGCCTCTATCATCCGATCGGAAGAATGACAGAGACCGCGCTCGGTTGCGACACTCCAGCTTCTGAGGGTCCCCAACGGTGGCGGTGCCGGTTTCCGGCCCCTGCCTTCCATCGTCCATCATCCCGTGTGCGACTTTATTGGCGACACGAAACCACTTTACCATACAGGAAGCATCCACCTCAACATGAGGCTCCTCTCCTTCACTTTGGCTTTGCTGGTACTGGCCGCCACCGCGCTCGCTAGCAATGTCCTTGATCTGACCAAGACTAAGGACTTCGAGAAGCACATTGGCAAGTCGCAGGGCGTGCTTGTCAAGTACTACGCTCCATGGTGCGGACACTGCAAGAGCCTCGCTCCCATCTACGAAAAGGTCGCTGACGCCTTTGCTCAGCAGAAGGACACTGTTTTGATTGCCAAGGTCGATGCTGACAAGAACAAGGAACTCGGTCAGAAGGCTGGCATCCGAGGTTTTCCTACCCTCAAGTGGTACCCTGCTGGATCGACCGAGGCCGAAGAATTCAACTCGGGTCGTGACCTTGACAGCATTGCCAAGCTCGTCACCGAGAAAAGCGGCAAGAAGAGCACCATCAAGCCCCCTCCCCCGCCTGCTGCCGAGCAGCTCACCAGCCGCAACTTTGATCAGATCGTGCTCAACGAGGACAAGGATGTCCTCGTCGAGTTTTACGCTCCCTGGTGTGGTCACTGCAAGAACCTTAACCCCATCTACCAGCAGGTGGCTAAGGACTTTTCCGGTGACGACGACTGTGTTGTAGCACAGATGGACGCCGACAACGATGCCAACAAGCCTATTGCTCAGCGATACGGCGTCTCGTCGTACCCCACGCTTATGTTCTTCCCCAAAGGCGACAAGAGCAACCCGCAGCCCTACAACGGTGGCCGAGGCGAGGAGGACTTTATCAAGTTCCTCAACGAAAAATGCCAGACTTGGCGAACCCAGGGCGGTGTTCTCTCGGAGCTTGCCGGCAGGATGCCCACCCTCGACGGCTTCGCAGCTCGCTGGTACACTTCGCCCGCTGACAGGAGAAACACCATCTACGGTGAATTTGTCGAGTACGTCAAGACCATGAAGGCCAGCCCCAAGAGCGATAAGAAGAAGAACGAGGTGGCCGACTACTACATGCGCGTGCTCGAGAAGGCCAACCAGAGCGCCGACTACATTGAGAAAGAGACCAAGCGTCTCAGCAGCATCCTCAAGAAGCACGCTGAGGGTACAAGCCAGCTGGCTGCCAAAAAGGTCGACGAGCTCACCAAGAAGAAGAACGTGCTGCTTGCCTTTGTCAATGAGCGCATTGCTGCTCAGGCTGAGAAGCAGAAGAAGGATGCCGAGTCGCGCAAGGACGAGCTCTAAGCTGAAGTCCCAAAGTACGAAAATTTGGACGTCCTCCAACCATCCTTCTTACCCGGCACCTTCCTTCGGGCAGAGTGGTTGACGTAGTAATGATGCCCCAGGTCCGATAACCTTTTGCAAGAGAATGTAGTTGCGATGCATTGCCGTTAAGGACTCATCCTAGTTGCATACCAAAATGGAAGGGCAATTCTCTTTCGCTTCATACGTGCACAGAAACGAACCAACTCTGATGACTTTAGCAATGCGAAGCTCTGCCGTGGTCGTGCTCAAGTTGGCTATGGACCAGTGATGAAGGTCTGATCCTGAGGCGATGAAGACGATGAGTGAATTGTGCTGTGCTCTCCACTTGGATAAAACCTCAGCATTCACATTTCTTGGCTGCTATTTTTAACGTGCTGCATGGCCCGTCCGCTTCCGCATCTGCGAAAGAGGAGAGAGGGTGCAACGAGGGCCGTTGATGCTTAATGCTCAATCTGTAGCAAACAGAGGTCGACGCTCTTCACTACTTCCCCCATCTCCACCATCTCCTTCCTCAACATCTGAGTCCAACAGTGCACCATGTCATACGCATCCGATGTCTACGCTCGACTCGGCTCAGAGCTCGAGCTGTACGACTCGCTCCTATCCACTGCCAGCACCCCTGTCGACAAAGAAGCCGAGTTTTTGGAAAGCCAAGCAACCACAGCAGAAGCCAGCACGACCAAAAATGAAACAGCGCAAGACCACAAGAAGCCTATTCGAGAAATCCTAGCTTCCATCCGTCCTTCGGATGGATCTCTCACCCTGCCATCTCGCAAAACTCTCCTAGGTCTTTTGGACAAGCTGGACGCTACAGCGCAAGAGACGGATGGGTCCATTGTACCTCACCTCGAGGAGCTCAAGATTGTCGCTCTCTCTCGACTTGTTGTCGCTACATATGCAGTCGCTCTAGACACACTACTGCAAGATGCGAGCAAGCTGGAAGACGAGACGTGGTACTGGACCGACATCGAAGAGTCCACAAAGAGGACGCTCTTGTATTTAGTACAGACTCTGCCCGTGCGACTGTTCAAGGTAACCACAGAGGTCCTAGAGCTCGCTGCAGGAACAGCCACCAACACACTTAGGAGCACGCTAGAAACAACCGCAGAAAAGGGGCACAAGGACGACGTCAGCACATCTTCCAAGGCCAAAAGTCTGGAACGTGATACTGTCCGTGCTGCCTTGCACAGCATCCTCGACACGCCCAACCTGATCACGTCAATTCTCTTCCCATACGCATTCCGCCTGGAGAGAGGCATCAACCTCGATACGGTGCGAGCCGAGCGCGAAACCCAGCAGCAGAAGGTGGCTACTCTCAGAACCCAACTCGACGCTAATAGTTCTGCGGGTGATCAGCTCGCTACTAGCTCCACAAAGACCAGGAAGCAGCGCGTCAAAGCTCTCCGCTCAACCTTGCTGACCATGACGCCTACATACCTCGTGCGGCATGAGGCGAGGTGCAAGCATCGCGGACTTGTCAACGAGCGTGACCGTCTGGCGGAGAAATTGGGTCGACTGGCCCTTCAGCATCAGGCGCTGGTAGACAAGACCCAGGAATTGAGAGTGTCTACCTCCGATTTGGCCTCTTCGAACCACGTGGTCCTCAGCCATCTCAATGCTAAGCTCAAGGTCCTTGTTGAGAGCTTCGCTGACAGCTCTGACGGAGCTGAAGCAAAAACGAGCGCTAACGCTGGCGATGTCAAGATCGATATGGAAGCAAGTCTCACACCCGAAACTACGCTCAGCACGCTTCGACTGCTGTTGAAGGAAGGCTTTGAAAAGCAGCAGGAGCGAACCAGGTTGGTACTATCGCCCGAGGTATTCGGCCAGCCTTCTGCGTTTGCCCAGCGCTGGCCAAAGCTCGTATTCTATCCCGTCGGCCTCCTCTTGCTGGGACGCTACTTGTCAAACAACTGGAACGGTATCGAAGCGAAGCTGAGAGATGCACAAGAGACTGTGCGGAGCTTCCTGATCGGCTGGGTCTGGGAGCCATGCGTGGAGCTGCTCGACACGATCCGACACGGCAACGAAGGAAGCGTCATCATGTCCCGCGAATCGCTCGCCTCGGACCTGCAGTCGCTCGAGAGGATGGTGGCCGACTTCACTGCGGACAAGTACGGCACGTCGGGCGCCGAACTGCAAGCCGTGGCAGCGCGGGTGCGGGAGGGAGACCTGACGCAGGTGCTCAAAGTGTATGAAGCCGAGATGAAGAGCCCGGTCAAATCGATGGTGAGCGGCTCGCTGATTCGATCTCTGTTGATACAGATTCAGAAAGCCAAGGTGGATCTCGAGGTGGCCATGTCTGGAATCGACAAGCTGCTCAAGAGCCAGCAGCTCCTGTTTGGCGCTGTTGGCATCGCACCCGCCTTGGGTCTGCTCTACGTCTCGCAGAACTATGTGCGGACCAAACTGATGCGCCTAGGAGCTTACAGAAGCGAGGCGTCGGGACGCGGATACCAGATGAGGGCGTGGGAAGCGATGCGCCGCGTCGATCGACTGCTCTCGTCCCCTCCCACTGGATCGCCCGCAGCCAGCAGAGCCGCACAGGACGAACGAGGTCACGCTGCAGCGGTCAAGGCGGACCGGAGCCGCGACGATCTGACGCAGGGACTGTTGCTCTTGGATCTGTCGACGTTGAGATCGGCATCGGGACCACTGCTCATGTCGTTGTCGCACGGCAAGAAGGCAACGGCGCGACGGCTGCAACGTCAATTCTTGCAAGATATCCGCGATCTCGAGTCGGGCCAGCACAGTGCGGTGGAGCGAATGTGGAGGAGTTGGGGGTCATCGGTGCTGCGGTTGCCTTCGTCTTAAACATCACGTTCCTTTCACTTTGTGACCCACAATAGAAGAGTACACGCTTTGATGCAACGGTCCCCCACACGCCTAGCCGATGCACGCTCGTCCCACGGCCACAATACACTCTTACGAAAATGTGGCACTGCTATTGTAGTACTTTACACGCACAAGCACAAAAACAGCGGTACCAGCCCCGAAAGCGTGACAACAGATGGGCGTGGAACGGCAGTCGTTGCATAGCGCGACGCTTCATATTGAAGTGAGTCCATGTGGGTCCTTACCATGGTCACCGCATGGCGTTGATGTTACCGTCACACGCGGCAATTGGAGCAGGAGTCCGGCGCCTTCTTCTGGGTGGTTGCAGTGTCTTGTGAGTGGGCTTCTGATAGTGGTGGGTATGTAGCGGGGGAAGCCACTGGCTTGCCCGCCAACTCTCGTGCCACTCTCTTTTGTTTCTCTACAGTGAATCGGATATTGGCGGGACTAAGAGCAGTCGAACGGTGCAGCAACGAGAAAAACTGTGACATGCTGGCTCTTCTCGTGACAGCTGCTGGAACCGCACTAATCGCTCAGGATTTAAGCGCGATTAGTCGGCGCAACATGATTTGGTCGTGCAATTGTTGTGAACTTGTGTCAAACAGCAACCGCCGCTGTCGTATAACACATGACGTTGCATACAATAAGGGGCCGAATTTCTACCGTAGAACCTCCCTGAAGGCACACACTGCAATGGGGGAGGGGGGGGGGAATACGATGACCTTGGCGATTGGTCGGGTTTGAAGGACAGCTAGCAGGGTTCGGGGAATTTCACGGTGCTTTTGCTGGGATAACATGGATAGGAAATGCCATGCGCTCGGCAAGGAACACAGCGCATTGTGGCCGAAATTGACTTACTCCCACGAACTTGACTGCAGTACTGCAGATTTGCAAGGCGTTCACACGTACTTTGGTGAAAAGGCAAAGAAATTTTTTTTCTGTGTTTGCCCACATTTTCTCACGATCTCCGGGCACCTTTCGCAGTTATACAACATGCAGGGTCGCTCTTCCATTCACTATCGCTTATGTTGCTCAGCTGACCGTTACGAGTCATTGGACATCGCTGCTTCGGTGTGTGCTGTGTGTGTGTGTGTGTGTGTGTGTGTGTGTGTGTGTGAAGGGCGGTACACGCTTGCAAGTTCATCAAGCTAGTCAAGTGGCTTGCCTTGCTGGACAGGTTGCCATGAAGATGTTCGGCGCGGTGATTGAAGCATTGACCCTTTTTCGCCTGCGAGGGACCATCGTCCTTCTTCCTTGACAACCTCTCTTTTGTGAATTCACGCCCCCCCTCCATATCTATCCATTGTCCCCCCTTCCGCTTTGTGTTACGCTAGACTGTTGACAACATTGTTTCAGCTCCTTCGCTCCCTACCAGCCTTCGGTACGCACTCACCCTTCTGTTCATATCTAGCCTGTACGCCCTACACGTTACAGGAGGCACAGAACAGCTCTCTGTCATCACTACTTCATCTGACCCTGGAATCGCAAGGTGGTTCGGCCCAGCGGCAACAATCGCTATTGATCGCTTCACCTGCCGTCCTTGCAGCGCAACCGTACCCACACGCAACTTGCCACGTTCTCATCTCCATTGCAAGTGCACGGAAAGATAGGCCCCCTTCATCTTTATAGACGCCACGTGAAATCTCTACTCTGAGATAACAGGCACTACCAAGAAAGTATATAAGCACACCCAAAAGGACCAAAAGGAGCCTCTAGAGGAGCAGATTATTCAGCCTGTGCTCAACGCAACACAATCTTTGACAGCCACTCCTTGCCCAATTCCGACCCTCGCAACTACAAACATGTCGCCCACAGCTCAGGTTGTAAACGCCAACCCCAGCCCCTACCTTGGCGACAAGGTCGGCGACCTCGCCCCCTCCTCTGATACCGTTCCCACGGCGAGCCGCGTTGATCCGGCGCGCTTCCTCAGCCAAATGTCGCACGACCGACCCGCTTCTGCTATTCGTGCTCTCTTCCCCGCCGAAGCCATCCCGGGCATGCTCTCGCTGCTCGCTGGTAAGCCCAACCCGGACACCTTCCCTTTCGAGAGCATGAGCCTCACCCTCAAGCCCGAGGCCGAAGCTGGCCCCACACAGCTCAACATCCAGGGCGAAGACCTCGTCACCGCGCTTCAGTACGGTTCCACCTCTGGTATCCCCAAGCTTGTCCAGTGGATCACGCAGCTCCAAGTGCACATGCACAAGAGAGAAGCTGTTACGCCTGGATCCAAGCTCGACGGTGTGGCTGGTCGGACGCCGTGGCGAGTGACGACGGGTAACGGATCGCAGGATTTGCTCAACAAGACGTTTGATGCGCTGCTTAACCCTGGCGATGTGATTCTGGTCGAGAATCCTGCCTACACGGGTATCTTGCCTTCGCTCGTTATGCTCAAAGCGAGGATCGTGCCTGTTGCAAGCGATGACCAGGGGATGATGTCGACGAGGCTCGCCGAGATCCTAGAGAATTGGGATACGGATGCGGCCACCGCTGGGCTTCCGCCTCCCAAGTGTCTGTACACCACCCCCACCGGCGCCAACCCTGCCGGCACGACCGCGCCCGACGATAGGAAGCGAGCGATCCTCGCGCTGGCTCGACAGTATGACTTCCTCGTGCTCGAAGACGATCCCTACTACTACCTCCACTTTGAAGGTCTCGACCAGGACGCCGTGACGCGCCAGCGATGCAGGAGCTACTGGTCGCTGGAGGAAGAGCACCGCGAGCGATGGGGCACCGGTCGTGTAGTCCGCTTCGAGAGCTTCTCCAAGATCCTCGCCGCCGGTCTGCGACTGGGCTTCGCCACCGGCCCCAACGAGATTCTCGACGCCGTCGACGCCAACACAGCCATGTCGAACCTCCAGCCCTCGGGTTTGGCGGGTGCGGTGGCCTACACGCTGCTCAACTACTGGGGCATCCCTGGATTCCTGCGTCACGTTGACAACGTCGCGAGGTACTACGCCAAACGCCGCGACAACTTTGAAGCGAAAGCAGCAAAGGTGCTCGGCGAAGCGCGGGTGGCCAAGTGGGTGACGCCGGTAGCCGGCATGTTTTTGTGGTTGAAGCTCAACCTTCCGCCATCCGGACCGAACGATGTGGAGGGCGACAGTTTCGCGTTGATCTCGGACAAGGCGCAGAGGGCGGGTGTGCTGGCAGTGCCGGGCGTCGCGTTCATTCCAGACGGCAGCAAGACATGCTATGTGCGCACAAGTTTCAGTATTATTGCAGAGGAGGATGTAGAGGAGGCTTTCAGGAGATTGCGCGACGTGGTGCTCGACGCTTGGAACGAGGTTGGCAAGGAGATGCCCGCCCTTGCCTAGATGCTGGTCAAGATAGGTCTATGATCTTGTTCGCATCCGTTCAATCCCTGTCTCGGTTTTATACAGCTTTGTCTTGCATACTCTTATAGCAATCTCACTGTCGCATAGCATGACTCTCGCGGTGTCTTTTCTCGATCAAAATAGAGTCGTAAGTACAGTAACCATGCTCACCTGCCGCCGCAGAAAGCTTGCGGGTGTACATTCCGAGCATCGTTAGGCGCTAGAGGCAATTATGGCGTGCCTTGAGACAGACGAGACTCTACCTGGAGTTAGCCCCTTTGCTGTCGAGCTGTCATTGTAAAGTTCGCGGATGCAGAGTCCAAGCCAAGCCGCGAGGGCTCGTTGTACTGTACGCGCTTGAGCTCCGACAAGTTTCCAGATCTCCAGCATACAATCCTGCTTGTATTTTATAGCACAATCCAAGACAGAAACGTCGTCCGTCTTTGCATTTGCATCTATTCATCTCTGTCATCTAGATCCCTTCCCCCCCTGGCTCTGTCTGCTCTTGTGCGATCCCGTCTGTGCACCTTGTCCGACCGAACCAAGCGACCAACCTTGGATTTCCACGTAAGCCTTGCACGCACAAGTCGGGATTCTGAATCTGGCAATCTGAGGCCTAGAAATCGGCCGACATTGACTGCTTTCCCGAGATCTGAGGGTAATGGTTAACCTAACTGAAAAAAAAGGCGTAGCGCTTTCCAACTTTCGCGGGCAAAATATTACGTCGCTTTCGGCACGCGGCATTTGACGTCACAGCTCGCATAGAGCTCAAATCCAATGTCACTGCCCAGCTTTGTCGTCACCATTCTGCCGCCAAAGATGATTCAAGGGTCATCGATCCCTTGACCTCGAGCTAGACACGCTTGGCGCTCTTCGTTGGACGCGCGCTTGTGCAAAGACCCCAACCTGCTGCCCTACGGTCCAGCTGCCGTCCCCGTTTGTCTCTTCGCACAGTGACCCCTTTTTTCCGAGCATGATGCACATGCGGTGTCTTTTGTCGATGCTTCTTCTCCGCTCCCACCCTTGGCTCGCTAGAAGGCTTACAACATGCCAAATTTGGGACAGCCCGCCATGAGTTGACCGTTACCATGGTTGACAGCAGTCGTGCATGCCACCGGAGGATTTTCACACTGAAGGGAGAAGGACAGTGCAGTCTCGGTGGACGTGACTGAAGGTTCGCAACGAGGAAAGAATTCCCCCCTTCGTCATTGAGCATGTGTCCGGCTTCCCTGCCTGCGTCCCTTCTCAGATGACGGCCGACCTTGACTCCGTTCCCCCTACGTTTACCCTTTCGCTCATTCCTCTTCTGGTCAAATGTCGCTGCTGTTCTTCTTTTGAGATTCGGTTGTCTTATAAGACCAATCCAGTCTGCCAAGACAAGACGTCTGTCTCCCACCTTACTTCACCCCCTCCGCCCCCACCCTCTGCCCCTTCCGTGTCGGTTCGTCCGGCTCTGCTTCTCTCGCAAGCGCTCAAGCACATCACAGCGCGACTGCTTCCTTTCTCACGTGCACCTAAGAGGCCCACAACGAGCACACTTTCGAGGTCGACTGTAGTTGATTCGTCAAGATGATCGGCATTCACGGCTTCTACTATCTCCTCCCTATCTTCACATTTGCCGCCTGGACAACGGCCATCGTCGGCCTGCTCGGCCTCTGGGTCCACGACCACTACAAGCAGTATGAGTACGGAGAAGCCACGATCGTTTTCATCTCCGATGCCGGCGCGGCCCACCGCACTTTCTTCATCATCTTTTGTGCTCTCACCGCCTTCTTCTACATTTCGACCACCTTCGCCGAACGTCACTTGCGCCACCAACGCCGAATCCCCGGCTCCATCCGCAAAAAGCAGACCATCCTCGATATCTGTTCTGTCATCTGTGCCATCATTGGCTCGCTCGCACTGCTGTTCCTCAGTATCTTTGACGCGTTCGACTACAGCAGGGTGCACTGGAGTATGACCGTGGTCTTTATTGTGTTCGTGGCGCTGTCCGTGTTGTTCCAGACGCTGCAGATCTTCTCGCTCTCGCACGACCATGGTAGGCTTCTCACGCTCAAGCTGATGGCGATCCTCAAGTCGATCATTCTCGGTATCGCGATTGCAATTGCGATTGCTTTTGCCGCGACGTACGGAACGTGCCGCGGCAATGCGTATCCGGGTAACCATCGTTGCAACCGCATCGTCTCGGCCGCTGCTGTGTGCGAGTGGACGGTCGCGTTCGTCCTCGACATCTACTTCCTCACCTACGTGGTGGATCTGTGGCCTGCACACAAGCGCGCGCAGAAGGGCCTCAGCGAGGACGGCACTATGATCGAGAACAAGCAGCTTGCTCAAGAACAGGGTGTGGCCCAGAACAGGCCGGTTGCACCCTATGCGATTGATGGTGTGAGGAACAACGACACGTACTACCCGAGCGAGGCGGCTCAGCAGTACCACAACTTCCAGCACGGCGTCCTGCCCGCCCCTACCGGTATGGTCGCAACCATCCCCGCCGGTGCCGGTGGTGCGGCCGAGAGCAGCCCCAATCATGCCCCCTCCACGCTCCCCAACTCAGAACGCGGCAGTCTCTACCAGACGCCTATGACCGAGGCTCGTCAGCATCCCACCACTCAGGGCAACGCGTACAATCCCTCCTACAACACCACCTACAACCCCAACTACGACACCTACCAGGCTTGATCAAGCTGCTACGCTTGTACCGAATACCACTCAAAAGGAATCAACACATCTCTCGACTCTAGATACAGCCTCAACTTTCACGTTCTGTTTTCATGCGCAGCCGTTGACATGCTTGCTAACAGCAGCAACAGACATCTTCTTAGCACCTCATGTGAACTCTGTATACCTTACTCTAATCTTGATGATCACAGCTACAAAGCCTTCCATATGGCAATGATAAAGGATATCTACAGCTGGGTATCAGACGCGCAGATATTTGCGCAGCGCTTGAGGCGGTTCGATGCCCAGCTGTTCACGCTGCTTCACAACCAAAGCATCCAACGTAAGAATGGGACACAGCTCGGCCGCGTACCTATCACCCTTTCTGCTGTAGTCCGCAACCACAGGTGGCGGCTTGACCCCCTCCTCCGCCTCATCCTCGTCCGCGAGCCCAGCTACAGAGCCAGGTCGCGAACGCATCCGGTCCTCATCATCCTCTTCGGGCTGGTACAGCGAGCTGCCAAACGACGAGGGTGGGGTTTGAACAGGTATCAGCTCCTCCGGATCGCCTTCTTGGTCCCAGTTGACCTTGTTCGGACCAGGTCCGGCGAGGATTGGGATGGCGCCGGGATGCGGGCTTGAAGTCTCGCCTTGGTCTTCGTCCTGCACGGGTGGTAAGGGTTCCTGCAGAGTCTCGCGCGCCCATCCCATCCCCCAAGTAGCGAACAACGTCGAGAAGGTCCAATTTCGAATATCGCGTGCGTGGGTGGACTGGATGGACTTCTGATCCGGGTCCTCCGGTGCCATCCGGTTTGTGCAGATGCGTTGTGTGAGCGACTCTACCAAGACGCGGTCAAAATGGCCCTTGGCGTAGGCATCGCGGTAGCGCTGCAGGCTTTTACGATGTGCTGGTCTCGAAGCCTCTGGCTTGGAATCGGCAAAGAAGTCTGAGCTTGGTGATGAGCGATGTACGGCAGATGGATCGCTAAGCAGCGAGTAGGTGCAGACCGAGTCGATTATCGCATCGACAAGCTCTTCCTGCTCACCAGAGGTGACGTATGCTTCGCGTGTGCGCTGAGCCACGCCAGCGAGAATTCGCTCTACGACGCTCTGCACCATGAACCGCACAGGATCGTTGAGAGCAAGCGCGGCAAGCGCCTCGTCGAGCTTCGGGTACATGGCGTCCCCGACCGGCGTCGCTGTCGCAGAGGTCACAGCCGAATTACCTCCTCTCGCACCCAAGGCTCCCCAGCCTGAGCCCGTGCGTCCGAGCCCAGTACGGGAGGCGGAAGGGGTGGCGGTGCCCGATCGACTTCCCGGGGTGCGGTTGCCGGTTGCGGCCATGCGCAACGTTTCTGTCTTGATAGTATTCGCGATGAAAGTGATGCGTTGAGGACCGTACGGCAGCGCAGGATCAAGGATGCGCTTCTGAATGCTCGCGGTGTAGTCGTTGCCCACAAGAGCGGCCAGAAGCGGAAGCATGGTGGTGCTAATGCCGAGCGCAGCGGCCAGCTTTGCAGACGAGTAGGAGGTGAAGCGGATGTAAGTGAGCGAGCCCTCCTCCGCACGTTGAGGTGGGCGATCAAGCACCTGCAGCTCCGCCCCTAGACTCCTTGCATCCTGGCCACCTTTGCGACCTTTAGCCTTGCCACCCTTGCCTACAGGTGCGAAGCCGTCATCTTTGAAAGCTGCTGCAGCGGTGTTTATTGAGCGCTCTGGCTGCTCTTTGGGAGCGGGCTTGACGAGGTAGTTGAGCGAATCGATGGGGACGTAGCCGCGGCACTGCGTTCCTCGCGCGCAGAGGATGAAGAAGTCGGAGTCGTTGCTGACTGCCCAGCCACTCATCTTGTCTGCTAGCTCTGCGACCGCACTGTCTGCTTCGATCTCCTCGATGACGATCTGCACGTTGGACTGGCGAAGCGCTTCCAGAGTGCAATCGTACAGGAGCGGTGGGAAGACGCCCATTGACACTTGGTAACCAGGCTTGGATCGTGAAGACGAGCGCATAAATGCGGAGTTTCCAGCAGCGCTTTCGCCGAGACGCGAGAGAACGGTGGGGATCTTGAGCGGCAGGTACGGTCCATCAAAGACAAAGATCGGTTCGAGACCGGCCTGTCGAAGCGAGTTGGTAAAATGGCGGACATGCAAGGTGTAGCCGATGTAGTTGCCGCCGCGAACGGACTCGGCAAAGTGGTCGATATAGGCGCGATAGATCCATGCCCAGCCATCAATGACGAAAGGGCCAGTGTTCGAGGAAGAAGAGGATGCAGCGCTGGTCGCTGCTTTGGCGCCATCAACGGGAATGGTCACTTCTTCTGAGACGGCATGTTGGATCTGCCTAACGAAAGAGGTCAGACCCTTGACACCCATCTTATCGTCTGCGTCCACGTCAGGTCGGTCTTGCGATGGAAGCAGGAATGCAAAAGGAGCTTGATGGATGGAAATGTCGAAACGAGCTGCAGCAAGATCCTACAGCGAACCGCAAAACCTCCACACCAAGACATGGTGAAGAAAGCTTTTCAAATCTCACACCTGCGGAAACCAAACCTAACGTGTTAGAGCCTGACAAGCTGAGCTTTTCGAGATGTACGCAGTCAATCTCTCAATCTAACAGTTTACTTTATTGCGATCGCGTTTAGGCCGGCACGTTCGAGTCGCACCTGCCAATGCAAGAGACGCTCAATTCCATTTTGACATCTTGACTTGTTTGCTGTGCCACGCATCCGGAAAGATCGGCTCGCAAGATGGGGAAGAAGCGGGATCAACGTCGGCAGAGTCGAGTTTCTCCATAGAAGAAAAGAAACCAACAGCACATGGTTGCATGGCAAGGCAGAGACAAGCGAACGACGGAACGGAAGGGCCGTTCGGCAGCGTCATGGCAACGTCGGTTGACGTGCGCGGTTCATGGCCGCTGTCCCAGCGCTTGCGAGCTCTCTTGCCGACGTCCCGGCACTCGAGGAAGCTGCTGTCAAAGGCAAAACCGACAGCGGAAAGAACGAAGACCGAAGCAGGTACTTTGTCTGACGTGGACCGGAAGCTAGCGAGAAAATTGAGGAGAAGGAGGAGCCGTCTGAGTTGACAAGCTGAGATGGGAGCACATATTCCAAACCCGACCGCAGACCTCGAGGTCGCCGTCGTCGTCGCTCGCATCTGCTCCTAAACGAAATCTGAGATTTCGAGACGCAAAGAGGTACAAAATAGGAAATCGCTGTGAAAAGGAGGAGCTCCTCATCTTTCTCTTGCCGGTGTGGGCTAACGAAAAGCGTTCATCTGCAAGCATGAGTGAGAAAGCTTGGAGTTCGTGTAGGGGCCTCCGGGAGGAAAGAGACTCTAGCTGACGCGACATCAATTCCAATATCACCTAGATACAGTACAGTACAAAAATACGAGGCAAAAGTGAACTTGAAGCTTTTCGGAATGGACAACATGAGGGACTTGACTGAATTTTTTTGCACAGGGCTGAGCATGGGTTGGACTTGGATTTGGACTTTGTCGCGTTTCAAGGCAATTTCAAGCTAAACACCGTCTCCAGTCTGTCGAATAACTTTCATCCGCCGCGTCCGCCGTTGGTAAAGTGTCAAAATCGAACAACAGTGCGTCGCCTTGGCTGCCTTGGACTACAACCAAAAGTAGAAATCGAATTCCGCGGCTCGCTCCTTAGCCCCGCCTCGCTTTGATAGTTCACCACATCTGTCTGCGTTGGTTGCGTCCCGTCCATCACCGTCGCTCTTGATACGACAGACCATCACCGTCATCTGTCTTCCTGTCGCCACCAGTGCTCTGCATCACCATCCACCGTCACTCCACGCCGTAGCTCTCTTTTGCACCAGTGCGATCCGCGCGCTCACATTGGTTTCGTGTGCGTAATCTGCATCCGCGACCCCGCACGCAACTTTCCGCACGTACCCCACAGCCGATTGCATCGGCCCAAAGCATCCATCTGACCCACGCAACAACATCCATGGCAGAAGCAAGAAAAGCCGTGGAAGACCTCGTTAGGCTTTCGAGTCGTGTGATCCGCATCCTGGGCCAGAACCCTGGTCCATATACTCTGACCGGCACCAATACCTACCTCATCTCAACCCCACCCGTCGCCTCGTCCAAGCTCGCATCGCGTCCCTCGATCCTTGTCGACACGGGAGAAGGCGCCGAGGCGTACATCCCGCATCTTGAGCGCGCTCTCAAGGGTGTAGTCGACGGCAACTTGCCAAAGAACAATGCACGTGCATCATCGAGCCAGGATGTCATGGAGGAGGATGAGGAAGATGAAGATGACCTCACATCGTGGATCTCGGATATTGTCTTGACACACAAGCATCATGATCACGTCGGTGGCTTGCCCTCGATCCTTCTCCTGCTCTCCAAGCTGCGAGCCGAGGCGACCGTGACGCTGCCAGCGCCGAGGATACACAAATTTCCCGACGCCGAATCGGATTCAGGCCTGATCAAGATGCTGCAGAGCTTGCCCAAGGGCTCCTACACCCCTTACGGCGACGAACAAGGCGCAAGTTTGCCTCTATGGCCCCTCCAAGACGGCTCGCTGGTCAACGTGACGACCGACGGTGCCTCTTCTTCGCTGCGCGTGCTGCACACTCCAGGACACACCGCTGATCACATCTGTCTTTTGCTCAACGAAGAAAAGACACTGTTCACGGGCGACCACGTGCTGGGTCAGGGCACTACAGTCTTCGAAGATCTGACGGCATACATGTCCAGTTTACGAAAGTGCACCCGCGTGCTGGAAGAGCTTGGACCTTCTCACGACGCAACTGCTACAGAGGAAAACCGCCTTTATCCTGCCCACGGACCGGTGGTGGTAGAGGGCCGAAAGATGTTGAAACAATACCTTGACCACCGGCTCGAGCGAGAGGCCCAAGTGGTCGAGCTGCTCAAGACCTCCCCCAACGACGACGAACCAGCTCAAGCATCGTCTACGGTCACCGTGGGGGGCACCGAGTACCGTCTGGGCGCACCGTGGAAGATCAGGCAGATGGTACTCAAGCTCTACTCGAACTACCCAGAGACCCTGTTCCCAGCGGCGGCGCGCGGGTTGTATCTGCACTTGCGCACGCTGTCGTCGCCCGATGTTGAGCGGGGACAGCCTTCGCGCGTAAGGTGTCTTCAGACGACGTCATTCGCCCGCAGAGCGTCAGCAGAGACGGCCAAGGACGTGGGCAATTGTCCGCCATTGCCGCAAAGCGACCACGAATGGGTCGAAGCAATGGAACTCGACTGGGCCCTCGTCCAGCCTTGCTCCCAAACCAACGACACGTCAAATCATCAACATCTGTGATCTCCGCTCACTTTCATACTTTTGCAAACTTATACCACTCTCACACTTCCACTTTTCGACGCAGATTGATCGCTCGTGCCTCGTGAGCTGGCTGTCGATCATCTTGCTGGCATCGAAAACATGTGCGCGCGCGAGAGTTCTTGGCATCGACATGGTTTTCCCGGTGAGTTTGTCCGGTGGTGTTGGGTCAGCTTCGCTCTGCTGCGTAGCGAGCGAACATTCTTGCTTCGCTCGGAAGCACAACTGTGGCTTGCTCGTCAGAGAACCGAAAAAGCAAAGGACGAAGGGAGTGACGGAGAGGTGGAAAGTGGGACGTGGAATTCTGGATTCATGCATCACGGCACGCTCGAGGGCTTGGCGTGCACCTGATTCGGCATTGTTGCGTAGTCTGAGTTCAAATTGGCATTAGCGTGGTTAAAGCCGCCTGTTGTCCCGCTGCGTAAAAGGGGCGAATGTGAGAGAAACCTGCGGTAACAAGTGTCTAATTTAGGCCGGCCGAGGACGCTCGAAATCAATTTTCGTGGAAAAGGTGCAAATTTGTTAGAGTGTTGGAAGGGTGGTGTCTTCTGTTAGAGTTGTTGTTTGCAAGTGTCAAAAAGAGCGGAATGAAAGCCTCATGCAAGGGTCTGCCATCTGAGAGTTTCGGGAAACGGGTTGCGTGGCTACTCGCCAATACTGACAACCACCACGTCTTGCCCTCCCTTTGTTCGTATCTGAACACATTCGCCTTTGCCCGCCCAACACCGCTGGGACTAATTGCGGAAGAGTGGTCAGTGCTGCTCGGTCGCTCGCACAAGATGGTGTCAAGATTCTTCCAGCTCGTGTTGCTGGCTGGCATGATCCTCCTCATTCCCTCTTTCCTCTACCTTTCCCACCCAGCAACGCCAACATTGATTGATCCGCAGACAGGACTCGTATACTCTTCCGACTCAATCCTCAAAGGTCAGTCTGGGAACGATCTTGCCCAAGTCTCGCAGGGCAAAGGCGCAGAACAGGCGCACCTCTGGAACGGGTGGAACTGGCAAGATGCATCCGCCAACGTTAACAAGGGCGTTCACAAGGTCGAAGATCAGGTCAAAGGGTTCATCGACCACTGGCGACCCACTCCTCCCACCTCCTCCACCACATCAGATCCAAAAGCCAAACTGCCATCTTCCAAACCACCAAGCTCGACCACATCACCGAATTCCGGCAAGGACATCGAGCGGGTGGAGGGCGTCATCATGCCCAAAATGGGCAACGCCACCGCCAAAGCTGCACTCGGCCGCTCTACCTGGCACTTTCTCCACACCATGACCCTCCGCTTTCCCGACAACCCCACGAAACTCGAATCGGAAACGCTCCGCAGCTTCTTCCTCACCTTTGCACAGCTTTACCCTTGCGGTGAGTGCGCGAGACACTTCCAACAGTTGCTGGGAGAGCTGCCGCCGCAGGTGGGATCGAGAAAGGCGGCGAGTTTGTGGCTGTGCGCCGTGCATAACGAGGTGAATAAGAGTTTGGGGAAGGACGAGTTTCCGTGTGACAAACTGGACGAGAGTTATGATTGCGGATGTGGAGAGGATCCAAGTGCAGCCGCGAAGAATGGGACGAGTACGGCGGTGTCGACATCGGCAGCAGCGACGACACCTAAGGATGTTACGCCGTTCGCATGATCCTCGTCTTCCCTCGCAAGCTGCAAGCAACGTTGGATCCAGCAGCTTGGTGCAATCGCCCATAGTTGGGCGAGACGGGCTCGATCCCCGGTTCTCAGCATTCACGTACTTCGCACAGCATATAAAATAAGCGCTGCAGCATCGCTGTACGCTCACTCACATTCCATTTTACGGTCTCATCCAGGATGTGCCCCTGTCGCCAACATCCCAATGTCACCGTTTGCAATAGTCTCTCAAACATCAGGCCCCTTCCGTGCAGAAACATACACAGACGCTATGACCTTTCGACGCATCTATTGCTGAGCCAAAGCTCGACGTGCGGATACCAGATCCTACAGGTTCAAAAAGCAAATAGGTGCGCGCGGCACCCGACAGCGGGTGACAGTGTCTAACTGAACCATCCCACCGAAGGTGCTCGAATGTAGGACGGAAGTGCTTCCAACAAGGTGCCGAAAGTTCTGTCCGATGTCTCCAAAACAAAAAGAAAAAAGTGAAGAGAAAGTAGAGCAAACCAGGAACGAGAGGCCCCAAGCTCGTCAAGAGAAGCGAGCGGAGACCTTGCCTTGTAGACTGGCGGGATGGAACCCGCCATCCCTGATGATGCGGGCGGAAAGCGAAGGCGCAAGCGAAAGCGTAAAAGCAAAAGTTCACTTGCGCACGGGGACGAGGCTTCGTCGACGACGCTTGTCAGCCTGCTGCACAGACGCCAGGTACGACTTGCCCGTAGCGCTCAAACTCTGCCCGGACTGGTTGGGGGTCAAATCACCATACGGCCCGTTGTTGGCATCGGAAACCGAGTAGGCCGCGACCCTGCTATCGCTCTGGAACAGCTGCACCATCTGGTTGAGCATCGAGTCGGTCTTAGCCTGGTCACAGTAGACGGGGGAGGGGCCCTGGTAGTTGATGCAGGCGAACTCGGTGACCCACATGGGCTTTCCGTATTTAGCAAAGTGATCGAGGACGCCCTTGACGCCGTCCATGTTGTCCTGGAAGATGTGGACTGCAATGATGTCGGGTTGGGTCTTGATGGCTTTCAGGAAAGGTTCGAGCCAGGTTTCGTCACTCTGCATGGCCATGCTGGGGGAGATGAGCTTGGCACCGGCGCGGGCGTGTGGGGCGAGCCACTGCTCCCAACCAGCGGCAGCGTCGGCGACCGAGATAACGCCAGAGGAGCCGGAGCCGGAGAAGTCGGGCTCGTTGAAGCCCAACACAAAGGGAGCGGATCCAGGCTTGAGCTTCTTAAAGGCTTGGAAGCGCGCGTAGTCGTCATCGTGGTCAACACGGCCGAGACCCCAGAGCATGGGAACAGCGAGGACATCGCCACGGTTCGGGTTGTTTGGGTTGGGAGTCCAGTCGTAGTACCATCCGAGCGCATCGTGGGTCCACTTGAGCGAGTTGCCGCCAGCGACACCTGCCTTGCCCAGAGGGGGCGTGGAACCAGAGATGGAGATGCTCGACGAAGACGAAGATGAAGAGGATGACGAAGAGGATGAAGAGCCGGAAGAAGAGTTGGAAGAAGACGAAGAGCCAGAGTTGGAGTTGGAGTTGGAGCTGGAACTCGAAGAGCCGGAGCCAGAGCCCGAGCTCGAGCCGGAACCAGAGTTAGACGAAGAGTTGGACCCAGATGCAGCATGGGAAGACGAGCTCGATGGGGAGGTCGCGTCAGACTGAGAGGTGGACTGGGCGCTGGCTTCAGCGGCAGAGGAGGACTGCTGCTTGTGGTGGTGCTTGGGGTGCTTTGCACGGCACTGCTTCTTGGCGTCGACCGAGTCAGCGTTGCTCAAGAAGAGCGCGAGGACCAAGACGGCCAGAAGGATGAGCTTGTGGTTAAAAACGAGCATGGTGATGGAGCAAAGACGAAGCAGTTGGTAGACGATGGTGGGGTAAAGGTGATGCTACAGTAGTGGGATGATGCGAGAGCTGAACGATGGTGATGTCTGTCAAAGACGTGTAACTACCGTGGAGCGAGGGCTGTCGAGAAAGCTGGGGAACAAAGGGAGAGGCAGAAGCGGTTGGTGAAGGGAACGATCGATGCTATCAAAGCTATCGAGACCGGAAAGTGGAGAGTGATGGAGGGGAAGGGTGTTGAGGGGAGGGATGAGGAGAGGTCGGAGGGATGAGAGAGGAGGGAAGGAAAGGGAAGAAGGTGTTGAAGGAGCGAAGGGAGGCAAGTAATAAGGTGGCTCGGTGTAGTGGCCAACAAGCTCGGTGAGGGCGCAGATCACACCGACACCACACTTTTCTGACTTTGTGCTATGGATTCCTGTCACCGAAGGCTGCCGGCGCCGCTGCTTGCTTTTTTGCTTCAGAGCTTACTTGCGGGTGCCGCCGAAGCGCCGCAAGCTGTTCAGATCGACACCTCTGTTGCTCGACGACAGGCTTGAGCGCCTCCCGTTCAGCGTTTGATTTCTGCTTGGTCACTGCTTCGTTGACAGCTACCACAGCCAGCAAGCAACTGCTTGAGCCATTTCAGGTGCCTGAGCTCAACGTACAGTACAATATCTCTCTGTGTCAGAGGATTGTGCTGGCAGCACTTGCAGACAGAGGGCGCAGTGCACGGCAGCAGCACAGCAGCACGGCAGGATCATGAAAGGCTGTTCCTCAATTTCGGTTGTAGGATGGCGGCCAAAGGTGCCGAGCATATGCAGATGGCTGCAGTGTTTTTCAGACAAGTGGCAACGGCGCTGCAGTGAGCCAAAGCTTTTGCAGCAAGCGTGGGAGACTGTACAGTAGAGTCAGAACTGGGAGTTGCTTCCACTGCTTTTCCTAACCTGAACAAACGCACAAAGGCTTACAATCGGCGTAATTCAGCCCAAGTTGCCACGCTTGGGTCACTTTCGTGTAGCATATCATTCGGACACTGCGACAAAGGGACGGTGGAGCTCTGTCTAGATGATTCGCTTTGAATGTCAGCACTGCTCTTAGCTGCAAGTGGCAAATTAGTCAAGAGGCGATAAAGGCACGAACTGTTAGCTGTGCATGTGCTGCTCTGCACCTGGCTGAATCGGAAGGTGTGCGTTGTCAACGGATCGGTCCGACATCTCTAGCATTCCCGGCGATCTCGACAGTATCGGCGATCTCATAATTAGTCATCGTTCGGCCGATAAGCCCAGACAGTTGAGCACGAGCAATCAAAGCTCACTCAGCTCGATCCGCACTTCTTGTTTCTGAAATACCATCATCAATTACCCCTGCATTTTCGCCTAGCATCTATCTTTGTGTCAGCGTGTGTGTGTTGCTGGCAGCTGCAGCTGTTCAGGGACAAAGCACTTTTTTTTTTTTTTTTTTTTTCCCTTCTCTCTTTTCTTCTCGAGTGACACTTCTGCCAAGCTGCTCCTGCGCCCCCGTTCTGTTTTCGAGCTCCGACGGCGACGGTTGCTTTCAACACGCTTCGGCCCTGTTCAAATAGTTGATTTGAAAAGAGAAAGCAAAAACGCGTGTAAAGCAACCGAACGCACCATCTTGGGCAGGGGACACAGTCCTTCCTGCACTGCCAGCCATAGCCATGCCGAATCTTGGCTCGAGTCCAGCAAGTGCCTGAACGGTGAACAGGCTTGTGGCATCGTCAAGTAAGAGCAGGTTATGACAGAATGATACCCGATCTGCGCTGTCTCGCAACAATGTCGATCCATGTCTCACCAATGATTGATTGGCTGTTTGCATCCATTGCCCTCCTGCGTGCGCTTCTTTGCACCATGTTCGGAGCGTCGTCATTCACCAACATTGCCGTTCCACCTTGCCCTCATCTTGCACAGCTATCCTTTCTCACTGCAGGAGCTCACACCCACATTCACAGCATCAATGAAAATAAAATGTAATGTCGCAACGTCAAGCTGTGCGAATCAAGCACCTGTTCCATCAGGCACACCCCATGCAGACGCGCCAAGAACGTCGCCAGCAGGTGGGGTCCGAACAACCCTCGAAATTTCCAACCGCGCGGTGCAACTGCCAAACTTGGACCAAGAAAAATTCGTTGTTGGTGCATCACACATGTGTTCCTGCGGCTGCCATCGCTGGCGTTCACCTCTTTGATGTCACATTGCCGACGATAGCCCCTTCAGGAGTACTTACAGCCGAGCCAGGGATCCTTGGAATCGGTGGAATTCGCCCAGATCGAGGAGCGGCTCAGTCTACACGATCGTGCAACTGATCCGCGATCGATCCGGCATGCTCACTTCCGCCAAGCTTCGCACACGACCCAGTTGTCATATACCTGCCCCTTCTCGAGCACCTCTTCCCTTCCACCCACCTCTGCGAGTCCTTGCTGAAGGAAACCGCAATGAGGTCCGCCGAACTCGATCGCCGCATAGCTCCGCTTGAAATTGCCGCTGTCCGGTAAACCCCCCTTGCGGTGGGCCTTCTTCATCAGACCGCCCGACTTGGCTGGATCGGCTGGATGCTCGGGCTGGCCCTCAGCGGTGTACAGCTGAGTGCCGGCTTGGTTGGTGTAGAACGTCAGCGAGCGGCCGGCTGACTCGGAGGTGAGGCGCATGCGTTTTGTGGCCTCTGTAGCGATCTTGTCCACGTCGTCCGATCGGGGGATGGCCGTGTCGAGCCCCCACACGTAGAAATCATCGTATCCGGCCGAGGGGATGCCTTCACGGATAGGCTTTCCGCCTTGCTTGTCCCAGTGGTGCGAGCCGCAGTTGGAGAACGAGTCTGCAGCGCCTGTGGACCGGTTGAGCTTGCCAGTGGCGATCATGGCCGAGTCGAGGTCGAGCTGGTAGAGCGACTTGCCAGGGGGAGGGTACATCTGCACAACATGTTCGCAGACTGTGCCGTTTTCGGCTTTGCCAGCGGTCTCGTTGGAGACCGAGAGGTTGAAGCCCCAGTGGTGGGTAAGGTTCAGCGGCGTCGCTTCCACCGCTCCATCAGAGGCGAGGGCTGCGCGGTAGCGGACGAGGAATCTGCCTGCTGACTTTCCAAGCTCGGCGTCAGAGCCAGAGCCAGGCACCACAGCCAACAGCGTCTCGACGCGGAGCTGCCCAGGGTAGCCAGAGTCGCCGTCTGGCGACTCGATGGCAAAGATCAAACTGCTGTGCTCTCCACTTGGGCTGCTTGTAGAGGAGAAGCCGGAATCGGCAAAGAATTTGCTGTCCTTGGTATTGAGTGGTTGCCAGTAGCATTTGTCAAACGGACCGTGTTGAATAAGGCTATCCACTTTATTCTCCTTTTCGCTCTGTGGGCCGCCGTGCAGCACAACGCCTGCACCGCGGAACTCGGGCAGCTCAATCTGGATTGTTTTACCGTTCGCAGACTTGTACTCGACCTTGCCGGCAGGGAGGCGGTTTGCAAAACGTCCAATGATCGGGTTCAGGAACGCCCTGCCGCGCACCTTGTGATCTTGAGGGTCTTCAGGACCGCCGATAAAGTCTTCGCCGTCCTCGGTTGCGATGCTGTGGATGGTCAGTCCGTATGGAAGCACAGCAGCGGTGAGGGAAGCGCCCTCGGCGGCGAGAACGATGGGCTTGAAAGGATCGACGGTCATCTTGCTCTGTGACGACGGTCCCGAAACGTGGCAACGATGGGTTGTGATCGTGGTCGCGAAGGTTCTGGCGGGTGGGTTTATATCGGTCGCCCGCTGTGCAGTGTGGCCGGTGATGCTGGGGTCGCAAAGTCGTTGGAGGTCTGACGAGAGGGTTGCGCACGGCCTCGAGGGAATATGCGCCGGCGCCTTGGCAGTGTTGTTCCTCCATAAATTAGCGGCAGCGGTCACTATACTTTGCCGTGGCATCGCTTCTTCCCCGGCTTTCTTCTAATCGACCGGTAATCTCGTGTGAGATCCCCGGTCCGGTGCCTTTTTCGTTCCGATTGAAGAGAACACCGTCCACAAGCTCACTGCTCTACCGGTGAACACCGACCACCCTTGGCCAGTCTTCCGCAAAGACAGCCAAGCACCTGGCGCGGGCCTGCAAACTCCGCAGACTCAATAAAAGCAGTTGCCATCGGCAAAGAGGCCCACCATGGAGCCTCGACGAGCTCTGACCGAAACCTCGCAGGCTTCGTTGCATCTCAACATCTTCTCGTTCTACCAAGTATCCTCATCACGTCACGCGGCGAGCCTGAGCACCTTACCACCATAACACATTGACTTTTCATTCGGTATTACAGAGGCTTGCTAAAAAACCCTATCGACCGAAGGCTTCACTGCTGAAACAGGCCGTCAAGCTCCTCCAGCTCGCCAATGGCGTACACTTTCTCGAGACCAAGATCGAAATTGAACGTGGCACCCCTCTTGCTCCCTCGCACTGGGCCATCCTCGCGGCCATCTGCACGGAGGTCGCCGTCCACTGCCCAGTCGTCCTCTTCGTGGTTCGTTCTGCGCGAGCTGCGGGACAGCGCGGAGGGAGGAGCGTCCTTGCTCGGGGGCTTGGATGCTGAGGGTGGGACGGGCACGTCGAGGATTGCCGAGATACCAATCGTGCGAATCTTTTCGCGCATCATCGAGACTTGAGAGTTGGAGACTTGGCCGGTGTTGGTCAGAACAAAGTCGTCGAATGGGATCTGTACAAACGAAAGGATGGTCAGCGTCAGCACTTCTTCCACCAGGTTGACTGAGAGAAGAGGTGAGGGGAGCAAGGTGGATGGAGCTTACAACCACAGTCTGCCAGTCGGATCCTTTGCTTTCATCCAGATAGAGGCGGTGTTGAAACAGATCACTCGTCACCGGACCATCGGTCTGCACGTTGACAAAGAATTTGGGGCCGGGCAACTCTTTCCTTCCCAGTCCGAGTGCATGAATCGCCCGGCTTGCAGCTGGTCCTGACGGGTCGTTGGCATGAAGAGCCGCACGAAGGCCACTTCCTCCACTAGCATCTGACTTCTCGGTCTTGTCTGCGCTGGCAACAGGTTTTTTTGCGAGTCGGTTTCTCACTCGAAGAGCGAGATAAGGGTGCACGGTCGTGTCCCAGCACTGGTTGCCGAAGAGTGTGGGTCGGTTGCGGTTGCGGAAGCCGGCATATCCGCTCTTCTCGATCTTTCCTCCCCTCGGTACCTGCGACGACAACGTTCCGTAAAAGCGGCCACGTGAAGACTCATCCAAGCCAAGCCTGCACTGCGACAGACCGCCAAGATCCGAGTCGGAGCCGGTTGCAAAGTTGGCAGGGTGTGCCGGTTGGGTCAACGCATAGATGAGCAGCGGGCCCTGGTTCTTTGAGGTAGGAGAGATTTCCATTCGCATCACTGTAAGAGGATTTAAACGCAGCGTAACATGGATCAACCACGGCCCTTTCCGTATGCCAAGCGAGAGCTGCAGTTGACTTGCGGTATCGCAGTAGTGTTGCTACTTACTTTTGGCGGTCTCATCTCGAGCGACCTCTACCGAGCGCTGGAGCGCTTGTCTGAATGAACTGAATAGCGACATTGTCTAATTTGCAAGCTTGCGGATCACGCCGTGGCTAGCAGGAAAGGTGAAGATGCGAAAAGCAAGGTGTGGTCAGGAACAGCCTTGGTCTTCGGAAAAGGAGATGATAGGTTTGTGGAGGAATGAACGTCTTGACTCAGCTACGCCCTCTCAATTTACAGTTCCGACTTCCGGATTCCTCATTTTCGCGGCAGCCTTCTTCTGTTCAGGATCCACACTCTGACTTCTACTGTGCAGGACTTCTAACCATCATGAAACGAGTTCCAATTTACGCCTTTACCATGTCCCTATAAACAAATCCAATGCGTTCGCGAGAACCGACGTTGCTATGCTAGCTGAGAGTCTTTGCGATCGAGATTGGAACGAAGCTCCACACTGTTATCTTGGCGGTGGACGGTGCTTGTCGAGCCCGGCGCGAGCAGATGCTGGCGACGAACATAGTTCGCCTTGCCACGCTTAACTACGGTCAGACCCGCGAGATACGAAACGATTCCGACCAGGATAAGAGCGACCGCAAGACTGACAAGCGCACCGATGGCACCGGCAACCACGGGCGACACCTGGTGCTTGCCCGTGGTCGATGTGACATCCGAATACTTGCCACCGCTTCCGGTGCCGTTGAGGGCGTTCAAAGCTGCGCAGCCTCGAGCAGTGGTTTCTCCGCACATGTTGCACCAGTCCGCCAGTGTGTTAATCTTGACCGAATTGTAATGGTTCAGGAACGAGTCGACGGGAAGAGTGGTCTGGTTGAGGATCGGGTATGGTTGCAAGCCGCCGTACGAGCCGTTGCGGAAGTAGGCCTGCATCGAGTTGTCCTCTTTGATCTCAAAGACCATAGCTGAGGCATAGTCGACGAGGTTTCCTTGCAATTGGGGCATCTGGAAGAGGCTGAAGAGCGAAAAGAAGGGCTTGTACGATGCAGCCAGTACGGAAACCTTGAGCGGGTCAGATGCATTAGCGACCCTGCTGATGGCATCGGTGAGCGGGTTGAGCATGCCTCGTCCAGCAATGCTGCCGAGCGACGTTGGACTAGGGTTACCGAAGAGCTCAGCCTCGTGATACTGAGCCCAGTACAGAGCATTCTGAAGAGTTTCGTCTGTGATCTGGGGAGCAAGCGTGGCATTGTGGATCTTCTGGACATTGAGAAAGTCGAAGATATTCCAGGCGTTGACAAGATTCTTGGGACGTTTGCCCACGATGGAATCGGGGATCGAGTCGTAGAAGGGCTGTGCCAGAGCGGCTTGGCTCTTGAAGTCGGTGCTGTTGTAGACAGAGTTAGTGTACTGGTCAAACTTATCGCAGGAGGCCCAAGGCTCCATTACGAACGACTGGTCCGGCTCGATTGTCTGGACAGAGATTAGCTGTGCGCGATTGTCCCAAGCTACGGTGGTTCCATTGGCCAATGTGATGGTGTCATTAAAGGGTGGGAAGAGACCCTGCATGAAAGCGTTGGCGCTCTCGACAATGACACTGCCCTCGCCTCCTGCATCCGCTTGCACATCCACCTGGACAGCCTCTGCCATAGTGGTGTTGACACCTTGGACCAAGAACGGCGAGCTTGGATCGAGGTAGCGTGTTCTCAGCTGAGCTCCGCTGTTGAGCTCCTCGAGGTATCCGAGCACCGTGAGATTGGTCTGCGCAGCAGTGTAGGTGGACGGAGACTGGTAGAAGCCTTGCCTGTCACCATGGCGGATGAGCACGACGATGCCGGTCACTGGAGAGGTCATTGTGGCGAGTCTTGGGTTCTGATGATTCGGCTGGTGCGAGTGGTGCGAGTGGTGCGGAGGCAGGGATTTTCAGATAAGGTAGAGGGGCAACGGGTCGATCTATTTAGCCTCACCGTAAAGTGCACAGACAAAGCGATCTGGTCGCTGATGGGCGCACTCCTTTTTTTCGGCCAAGTGCAGTGATCCGGAGATGAGCGAAGTTCTGACTCGCCGTGCGGGGCAGCTTGCACGGAGCGGCGGAAAAGAGACGTGAAGCATGCAAAACAAGTTGAGCTGTGTCTCTCCTCCTCTCACATTGTCACTCCGCTATCTCAACGGCAAAGATCAATGATTGGTTGGATCAACTCGCTCGTCGAACGTGTCGTGTCAAAGCCCGTCTGTGCCGTAGCGGCTTCTGTGTGGGAGCAGGTCATGTGGCTCCAATATCGCCGCGGAATGGCCGAGCTGAGAAGACCGCTCTTTCCAAAAATTCGGGCGCTGCTGCTGCTTCTTATCGCGCTCAAGCCACAGAAGTTCTTCTTAATCAGAACCGTGAGAAGATGAAAAAGGAAATGAGATTCCAATTATTAAGTCTCTCCAAAAAATGCATCTTTGTGCAAACTCACTAGTCTAACAAAGCCAGCGAATAAAAGCAGAGTCGCACATCTGTTGCTTTGGAAGAAAAAGGAGAAAAATGGCATTCGTCGACGTGGAACGCGGGATTACAGTACTGTATTTCCATGGAAACGCGTGATGCTCGTGCCTCATGTGTCATGTGTGTACAGTAATGCCGAGACTCAGTCGGCCCCTGTTGCTTTGCACCAACTCCCACCTCTTCGTCCTTCTCTCGACTCTACCATCCATCCACTGCAGCTGGACTGCTCTTTTTCTCACTCTCCCCCTCAAGGTTCTCGACATGGCAGCTGCAAAGGGAGCAAGGGGCTCTTCTTCAACCCAAGGCAGCCGCGATGCCAACCTACGCCAAAGGCCGACGGCTGCCATGCTCAACGGCACTCCCAGCTCGGAAGCAGTAGAAACAACGGACTTGCTCAAAACACGGCAGACATCGGGCAAAGAGTCGGAAACAGCGGGCGAAAATGCTTTGCTAGATCCAGCGCCGACAACGACCAACGGCAAGAGCGACCTGTCGACATCAGAAAAGCAGGCCAACGAGGAAGCGTCAGGATTCATGGATCTCTCACCACGCGATCAAAAAGCCATGATCCTTCTCGTGGTGCTGTACCTGCTGCAAGGCGTTCCCGTAGGCCTCGCTTTCGGGACGATGCCGTTCTTGCTCAAGTCCAAGCTGAGCTACGGCGATATTGGCTTCTTTATGCTCTGCACGTACCCCTACTCGCTCAAGCTCTTCTGGAGCCCCATTGTCGACTCGACATTTGTCAACGAGCTGCAGCTCCCTCTCGTCGGCAAGGTCTCGCTTGGCCGTCGCAAAAGCTGGATTGTACCCATCCAAGCCATCGTCGGCATCATGTTCTGGTACCTCTCCAACAATGTCGACCAGCTGCTTCTCGCCGACCTGCCCAACGTCAAGCTCATCACGTTGATCTTTTTCGTGCTCATTCTCTTTGCCGCCACCCAGGATATCGCTGTCGATGGGTGGGCGCTGACGTTGCTTTCCCAAGAGAACCTCTCGTATGCAAGTACAGCGCAGACTGTGGGTCTCAACTCGGGCTACTTTCTCAGCTTCACCGTCTTTCTGGCATTTAACTCGGTCGAGTTTAGCAACAAGTACTTTCGTTCCACACCGCTCGATTATCCACTCCTCTCGCTCTCGGCATACATGCGTTTCTGGGCCCTCGGCTTCTTGCTCGTCACCGCGTGGCTGGTGGTGTTCAAGAAGGAGGATGCAGAGTCGGACAACGCACCGGATATGGACGTCAAGCAGGTCTACTCGATCATGTGGAGGATCTGCCAGCTCAAACACGTGCAGACCTTTATCTTGATCCACTTTGTCGCCAAGATCGGATTCCAGGCCAACGAAGCAGTCACCGGTCTCAAGCTCGTCGAAAAGGGCTTCGGCAAGGAAGACCTCGCGCTGGCGGTGCTCATCGACTTTCCCTTCCAGCTCATCTTTGGCTACCTCGCCGCAAGGTGGAGCAAAGGCGATCGAGCGCTGCAGCCCTGGATAGTGGCCTTCTTCTTCCGCCTCGGATTTGCACTCCTTTCCATGGCCATCGTGCACGGTATGCCCAAAGCGCCCATCGGAGCCGGCTACTTTTTCGTCGTCATCGCCAGCACCGTCGCCGGCAGCTTCGCGTCCACCGTCCAATTTGTCGGCATCTCTGCATTCCACACCCAAATCGCAGACCCTTTGATCGGCGGAACGTACATGACCCTTCTCAACACCGTCTCGAACCTCGGCGGCACCTGGCCACGCTACTTTGTGCTCAAAGCCGTCGACTTTTTCACCATCTCCACCTGCCAGCCGCCCTCCAGCTCGTCGCTGCTCAAAGACCCCGAGATCGCCAAGCTCTGGGCGACGGCGTCCAAGGGAATTGGCGGCAACGAGTGCACGTCGGATTTGGGCAAGGCGGCGTGCTCGGCTGCAGGCGGGGAATGCTTTATCGAGCGCGATGGGTATTATTGGACATCAACACTTTGTGTCGTCATCGGGGCCGTATTGTTGGTGACGTTTATCATTCCGGCTTGCAGGAAGCTGCAGGCTCTGCCGGCGAGCGCATGGCGTATCAACTTGCACTTGCATCCCAAGTCTCAATGAGGCCAATAGTGCCATCAGTGCCAATATGCTTTTGCAACAAGCCTTTACTCGCATAGACATCTAGCACTCTCATTTACCATCTGAACCGCATTCCAATTCGTTATCGAAAGCTCAGAATGAGAGTAGTGATTGTGATCATTTAACTTGACACCGTCAGAACGGCGAGAATGCCTGTCTCGCGGACGCTGCAGCACTCCTAAACCCTGAAACCTGTTGCGGCGCTGGGCAATCCGACGCATTTCTGGTCTCCAACGCCTCTGGCAGCCACTTTTCCATATTCTTTATCCTCTGACTTGACACGGGATGCGTCGAAAGAATCGCCTGTGCACTTCCCAGAATTCCACCACCTCCACCACCTTCACTCTCGCTCATGCGCGTCCACAACTTGCTCGCCTCCCTCGGATCAAAGCACGCCCTGCTCATGATGCGCAAACCGAGATAGTCCGCCTCGAGCTCCGTCTTGCGCGAGTTGGGCAGCGAGAGCAGCAGCGTCAAGGCTGCCCTGCTCAGCCCAACGTCGAGACCGAATGCATCGAGAAGGAAGGTGCCGAATAGGAGCACTTTGTAGCCAGACACCTTTTCCGCTGAGTGACGCGCGACTTGGTGTGCGACTTCGTGGCCTAGGACGGTGGCGAGGCCGTCTGGGTTCTTGCATATAGGAAGGATGCCGGTGAAGACAAAGATCTTACCGCCGGGAAGGACAAATGCGTTTTTCTGCTTGGGGTCGTCGATGACAAACACTTCCCACTTGGTGGCTTGCTTCTGCGGTGCAGCGTTGGATTGGCTGCCGAACCACGAAGCTGAACTGCGAGCGTTCTGACCGTCGCCGCTGAGGGAAGCATTCGAGCCGTAGGAGATGCCGCCTTCCTCTCCGTGAGAGTGGTGAGTGAGGTAAGGGTCGCCCTTGGTGTGGTGGGGCTGGTTTCGATCGTCAACGGCCTTGTCGAGAGCAGCTACAATGCGGCTAGCAACGGATCGAACCTGTCTAGAGTACGGATGGGAAGCGGGAAGGATACGATCGCGGTACTCGGCCAGGGTTTGGCGGAAGGTCTCTTCTCCCATCTGGTACTCTTGAGTCGCGCTGACATCGATGAACCTCCAACGACGCGTCTCGGGTACCTGCTCGAGATGCACTACATAGTAAATGCCCGCACCTCCTAGAGCTACGAGAATGAGCGTGGGCGGGCGGGAAGAGAACCACGATCCGCGTCCTCCACCACCTTGGCCATTTGGACCGCCTCCAAATCGCTGATACTGCACAGGCTGTTGTGAGCGTTGCTGTGTCTGTGCCACTTGTCCAACACGGCGGAAGAGCTGTTCCTCGAGCTGTCGACGCAGCACATCAGGCGACAGCTGCTGTCGACTTGACGATTGTGGTTGTCTCCATGACGAGGAAGATAGTTGGCCTTCGTCGTTGAAGCGTTTATAGGACGCAGCACTGGCAGCAGTGCGGTGCAGGTATCGCGTGTGGGTTACGGCATTCTCAGCTGTGGACGAGGGTGGCCGGATAAAAGACACCGAGCCCTGTCGGAATGGTGCCAACGACTCCGCGGCTACTCTTACGATCGCTCGAAATGGCGAAGTCATGGCTGTGATAGTATTGTGGAAGGAAAAGTCTCACGATAGCCATTCAGTGATTTTTTTGGGGTTGAGGAAGCGGTCAGGTCGAGCCTGCCCTTTGAGGCCGCGGACATGGCCTCACTCAGCGGACTTCAATCTCGGCCTTCAAGTTATAAAAGAAGCGCTTCAGAACAGCCGAAAGAAAACCTCCACACTGGCACTGTGGCTGTTACCAAGAACCTCGCCCGCCTCGGCTCTCGTCCTTTGTTGTACGACAGCAATCAGTCAGCCTGCGGCTGAACATGCAACAAGATCGGACATATATAGCCCACGCTCGTGTCGCTCATACCACCAACGACACCGCAGAAGGCCAAGCTTGACCAGACACTACCCGTCTAACTTCACATCTGCACCATCTCTATCATGGTCACCGCTCTTGTATCCGGAGGCAACCGCGGGCTGGGCTACGGCATCGTTCGTCGTCTTGCCAACGAATTCCCCACCTCACCCCTCTACGGCTCTTCATCCGAGAAGCTCACCATCTACCTCGGCTCCCGCGACGTCAGCAAAGGCGAAGATGCCAAAAAGTCGATCCAGTCCGAGCTGACCCAATACGCGCTCGACCGCGTCTCGATCGAAGTGCGCCAACTCGACACTTCTTCGCACGAATCCATCGTCAAGCTTGCCTCGGATCTCAAATCCGGCGTCGACATCCTTATCAATAACGCCGGCATTGCTTTGGACGGCTTTGATGCGGACGTGGCCAAGAAAACGGTTGCCACCAACTACTATGCCGTGCAGGACATGATCAACAATATGCCGGTCAAGGATGGTGGAAGGATCATCAACATTGCCTCCTTGACTGGTGTGCTGAGAAACTTTGGCGAAAATGTGAGGGATCGATTCAGAGACGCAAAGACGATCCAAGATGTGGATGCGCTCATGCGCGAGTTCCAGGAGGTTGTTGCGGACGGGACCTGGAAGGAAAAGGGTTGGAAAGGCTCAGCCTACGCAACGAGCAAGAGCGGTGTCATCGCCTACACCAGAGCGCTGGCGCAGCAGTACCAACAGCAAGGCAAGAAGGTCCAAGTCTTCTCATGCTGTCCAGGTTGTAAGCACAAAGCGGGAGACGATCCATAATTTGCACTCGGATATATGAGGGAACAAGCTGACTCGTCTTCCTTCTCTTTCTTTCTTGCTCTGGCTTTTCTTCCCACAATGCAGACGTCAACACGGACATGACAAAGGGCAAGGGTCACAAGACGCTCGACCAAGGCGCAGAGACGCCTGTGCTGCTTGCTCTGCACAAAACCGATGCTAAGCCCGGCGAATTTTGGTCCGAAAAGAAGCCACTCGACTGGGAGCTCAGGTCCGGCAGCTAAGTTTTAGACATCTTCCTCACTCTGGATGCATGTAAAGAAATCGTGCGACTCTCCCGCGATCTCAATAGTGTTGCTCAAGAGGCAGACGTGATGTGTGTGTGTGTGTGTGGATCTTAATCCGAGAAGCTCCATTACACGGTATTCGAGATGCTACTGGTCAAACCCGCTCAAATCTCCGTGTGCTACGAAGGGGAGTGTTGCCGAAAGCTGCTTATGTGACTGTACTGCGTCGTGGGGAAGGTCGGGACGTTGAAGCTGCGATCTGAGCTTTTGTGCGTATCGGACGAGATCCTCCCTTGCCTCCTCCTCCTCCTTCTCTGCCTTTGCAGCAGCAGCATCTGTCTCTGCTGTCACCTCTGCTAGACTCCCAACAATGCCAGCTGGCAGGTTCTGGGGCGGCCGGAAGCCAAGACAGACAAGAAAATGCTCCACGCTGCCCAACCGTGAACTTCGCGGCTTGGCAATATCGACGCGGTGAAAGAAGGTGCGAAGCTGAGCGGCGAGCAAAGCACCCGAGGTGGCAGGTCTTGCACCCTTCAGGTCCATGTTGCCCAGTGATGCGCCGAGACCCGCCTGTGGATGTTGGGTGAAGATCTTGGCGACAAATGTTCCTCCGACTTCGAGGAGGCGGAAGGTGATTTGGGTTGCGGCGAGGAGCAGCTGCGATTGGAGGTATTCGTCCAGGTCATGCAGGCCGGTCACATCTGGAGCGCCGTCGCAGACGATGAGCTGCGCCCTTGCTTTGCCTTTACCCTTTGCATCGGCTGTAGGGAAAGAGGCAGGGCCATCAGAAAGAGCCAAGCTGACGGCATCGGCTGTTGCGGGAGTTGTGATATCGCCAATGATCTGTGTAACTCCTGGAAGCGGCGCCATGGCTTGCAAGTCGACGGCAACGAGGTGCGATCCGGGAACAGACGCCAAGCGCCCAGAAAGGACTTGCGACCATGACCCAGGAGCAGCACAAAGGTCCACTACCCTCGTCGGCGTTGGGAAGCGTCGGGCCGTAGAGGCGGATTGTGAGGATGATTGTGCTATTGTCGTAGCGTCTAAAGATGCTGACGAGGAGGAGGAGGAGGTAGCTGCATCGAGGGCGTAATCTTCCGACCCGCCTAGGAAGCCGTACTGTTCATTGAGATGGAGGAGCTTGTAAGCCGAACGGGCGCGATAGCCTTCGGACTTGCCCTGACGATAGTAGATGTCGCGCTTGTCTTTAGTCGACTTTCCCATGTTGTGTGATTTCGCAATGCGATGATGAGGAAGGGTGAATGGTCGAAAAGTAGGAAGCTGCTTGCTTGCATGCAGAAAGGGTTTGACTGAAAAGTTGCAGCTGAGACCCCAAAACTTCTTTTCGCACGAAGGAACCTACTGTAGTGTAATTTGGCCTCCACTCTTTGACCGAGCTGCAATCTTCATCCTTTTTTTTTGTATTTTCGTTCCGGAATTTTGCTAACTCGGTTTTACAGAAGCTCACTTTGACCTTGACTGTACCTCACCACCACTACCACCTTCATATCCTTCCTCGCTGATCTCAGGCCCGACTTCAAAGCGAGGCCGACAAGATGGCGCCACCAAAGTTTACAAAAAAGCAGCTTGTAAAGCACCGTACCTCGGCGACACCTTCCAACCGCAAGAAGACGGGAGGATTTCAAGTCGGGCCGAAGCATCTCCCGGATGGAGCATATCTAGGCAAGCACAAAAAGATTAAAGCCGAGCTCATCCACAAGGCCAAGGTCAAGAAGGAGTACTACAAGCAGCTCAAGCAGGACAAATCTGCAGGAGGCGGTACTAGCTCCAACGCGGCATCGCTAGGCAAGCGTGGCAGCGCGGCAGCAAGTAGTAATGGATCAGCAGATGACGCCACGGCACTACCATTCACACTGCCCCAGGACCAGGGAAGGTTTGCGCCAGAGAACGGCGAGGATGACGCGGATGCGAATCTGGAATTGGCTCTATCTGGTACAAAGCAAGATCTGCGACCGAGAAACACAGGCAAAGGAAAAGGCAAGAAGCCATTGCCACATCCATTGCCGAGAGCGACTCCACGCGAAACCCCGGTTGAAAAGGTCAGGGATACACGGAGCAAGGAGGAAAAGGAGCAGGAGAGGTTGAAGAAGAAAAAATTGTGGAACAAGCCCAGCGGCAGTCGTACAGGCCAGGCGAGAGGACAGCCGAATCTGGGAGCAAGGATGGAGGTCATGCTCGACAAGATCCGCAGATCCGCCAGCTAGGCCATTTGTTTGCTCATATCGAGTTGGTCCCGAGCATGGGCTGTTTCCAATCATATACCCATAGATCTTCTTCCCACGCGAAGACGTTCTATCTCACTCATCTGAATGCATCACTCCTGCGTCGTTCACACTTCTTTCTCATTGTATTCGTGTTTGTCCTTCTATCATTGCGATTGTATGAGTCCATGAGACGACGCATGTCTAGACTACCGCAAAGCCCACCTGTTTCGCATTACGATGGCATGTAAAATAGAGATACTGTAGGTCAGTTCTTGAGCTACGCGTTTACCGTCTACAGTTCAATTGCTCAAGCTGCACGAATCATACTCACATCTTGACAACAAAAAGCTCTGCTGGCATGCCATACTGAATCTCGCACTTGACGATCTCGAGACCAGCCTGTTTAAAGACGCGCTCGTATGCTTTTGTGGAACGGGTGATGCTGTGGTCCTCGTCATCGTACCAGACGCGCTCGGCGCCGTCTGCTTCTTCGCTGCACACGTTTTCCTTGATGCCAATGATTCCGCCCGACTTGAGGGCAGCCTTGGAACGCTGAAGGAAAGCTATCAAGTCCTTGTCCGAGAGATGCTGCAAACACCACTGTGCCCAGACAAGGTCATAGCTAACGGGTTCGGCTCGCGATCCTGCTACACCTTCTTGTTCCGCTAATTCCGCTGGTTGTCCTCCCACCGTCGTGGTGGTGGTGGTGGTGGTGGAGTTAGCGGATGCAGAAGGCTGCTCGTCGTCCACCGAGACGGTAGGTTGGATACTGCCACCGTCTACGTGCTGAGCAGTAGAGTAGGGTCGGCTTGGCTCGATATCCTGCAGCGTGGAACAGTGAAAGTGAACTGCCTTGCGTGCCTGGAAAGGAGACTCGCTGGGTGGGGTGCGGATCTGTGGCCACGAGATGGACTGTTTCTTGGCTTCGACGAGGAATTTTGCGACGGGCTCGACCATGTGCACCTCGTCAAAGATGGGGAGGAGGCTGTGCTGTGTGACTCTGCCGACACCAGCGCCGCAGTCGAGAGCACGAGTGCGTGCTTTGCGCTTGCCGCCTCTCTCTGCGATCCTGTCCTTTTTCCATTGAAAAGCCGATACATTGGATGATGCAGGAGCACAGAAGGAGAGATGCGGGAGGATGCTCAAGAGGAAAGAGCGCGTGCCCAACGACTCGACACGCGAAACGTGGCCAAAGCCGCCTAGGACTCCATCGACACTTGCTTCCACACCTTGCCAGTACTGCACGCCACGTTTGACGTCGGGTGTAGGGTGGATTATGCGAACAGCAGACATCTTGACTCGTTGCTGGTTACGGTCCGGATGAATACAAATGTAGAGCTGGTTGTGGGGAAGGAAAGGAAGAAGATTCGCACTTTTGTTTTCGTTCAGGGTCCAGGTCAATGCGGTCCAGTTGCTGTACAGGTCAATGCATTCGGTTCCGTCCGTCTTGGTTTGGCGAAAAGGCGAAGCGGGAAAAAGAAAAGGAATTAAATCAGGAAAACAAAAACAAAAGGAAAAGGGAGGCCAAAAAATTGGAATGAAAAAGCCTTGGCCGCTGATAAGTTAAGCCAGAATCGAGGAGCATGCGGATTCAACTGTTCCGACCTCAGATTTGGCCAGGCAAACACACTAATTTATTGGAGTGCATAAAGTTGACTGCGCTCAGTCACCTTCCCTGCACCTTTTGCTATAAGTTAGTGCTCTACAATCAAAAGAACCTTTGTGCAAATGTCTCACAATGAGGTCAAACAACTGTCTGTTCTATAGTGTCTGTTCAATAGCATGCTGTTCTCCCAATTGCACATCAGTTGCAGCTTCAGACATTTTGATGGCATAGAATAGCAAGCCACTGTACAGAATCAACTGAGTTCCTCCCAAGTCTATTCTCTCTGGGGTGCCTAAGTGAGCTAGCCTCTCACACCAAGCACAGGCACCCCCCCCCCCCCTTGTACCTGTCTGTGTGGCAAGTATGTGAGCCCAGAAGTATGAGCATGAGCACAAGCACAAGCACACTCAATGACCTGGCATGTCATCTGACCCTGTGCCATCTTCTGCTGGACTGAGTGACAAGACTGCCACCACATTGACTGCATATTCACTGAGCTGCTTCACTGTTGCACATGCCTGGTCCACATTCAAAAGGCTACAACTGCCTTCATTGCCTCCCCAACACACTCATCATCACTACCATCACTCTTGCTCTTCTCAGACCAGTGATCTGCATGTTGTGAAGCACTGCCCTTGCTTCTGGTTTTACATCATGATGCAAGGCACCACCCCTCCTCTGAGCAATGGCTCCATGTCTAGCTCAGATGACAGCCCACTCAAGCCTACCCCAACCTTGCAGCTGCCTGACTATCATCTTGCCACCAGCAGCGCTCCAGGCACCTCCAACGAGATCAAGCAGATCTCCGCTATGCTTCAGAAGGCCTCAATCAAGCTCTGCCATGGTCCTGGTTTGATGCAGGAGGAATGCACTCAGCTCAACAAGGCACTCAATGACAGCATCAAGGTGGGTCTAACCAGCACTACCAAGCATCTCTGCTCGCTTCATGACCTCAAAGCCCATCTCAAGCTGCTCAACCTCTTTGACCATCTTCACCAAGCTGTGCATGATGGTACTGAATACTTTGACTATCCCTCATGCCATCAACAAGATATCCACATTGATGAACCAGGCATCAATGCACCTTGTCACAGGACATAAAATCGAACTCAAATTGAGATTGACATTAAACGCATCTTACAGTCGATCTCAGATGAAATCAACATTAAGCAGGCCTTATCGTCGATTTCACCTACAGGGCCATACGACACTGTGGAACGAAAACAACAAGCAACAACTATGACTGCACCACCCCAAAGGGGTTGAGGGTGATCAGCGATGATGTTGGCAGCACCTGGAGGATGCTGTCAATGACCCTAGGCCAACCAGTAATGGCTGGGTGAGGTGCAGGGGCCCATGCGAAGATAGGGGGAGCCTGCAGGAAGGAAGAAGAGTCTGACACTGGCTTGAGGCTGTGGAGCCAGCAAAGAGGTAGTGGCTGGAGGCCAGTGGCAAGTCTCTAGGACAGAAAGGGCAGGCCCTGACACTGGCCTGATGTTGGTGGCAGGATGCTCTGGAGCAACCGCCACCAGCATACACACATGCATATATATATACACACTCCCTGTATGAGTGGAGAGGCAGGGCCTCATCCACTCTATCATTCTTTAACTTGTCAGTACGTTTAGTATCTCTATACTCACACTCATTGTCTTGTAGAGTAGCAATCTTAGGCATTGCTACTACTCAGTGTGCCTCTGTTCGAGTCGGAGAACATATAGACAGCAGTCAGAACCACCACTGGCACCACAGGCCTCACCTGTGCAGGTGGAACCTACACCACGGTCCTGGAACCTCCACCAGTACCATTCCTATATGATGATGCTGACTACCAGCGACATACAGCCTCAAGCATCATCACCAATGATGGTGACACAGTTCATCAGTGCTGCAGACCTACATGAGGACAGTTAGCCCACTCCTGTCAAGTGTAGGACACACACCAGGCTACCATGAATGTGCTGCATTACCTCTGAATGGAGTGGCAACAGCGGTCAGTCGACATCGAGCATAAGATGCAGTTAACATCAATCTCAAGTGAAATTGACATTTACTGGCTGTTAACCTCGAGCTCAAATGAAATCGACATTTACTTCGAGTTAACATCGATTTCATGTGTCTGGCATGCAACCACTGACATTAGAGTGGATCGTTCAAGCAGTGCCCCACATTCACTATGGCACCTGATGATCAGGCTGAGGAGCACCTCAGGGCTGTCAACCTTGGGTCGGTGGTAGCCATGCTCCAGCAGATGATGGAGCAACAGCAACAAGAAGCTGAAGCTAACCGAGAATGGCAGCGAGCCATGCTAGGTAACTGGCAGCTGTACCAAGGTGAGGAGCCAGCTACACCATCGCCAGTAGGCCAATCGAGGTCAGCGCCACCTCTTGGTGAGTCAACAATGGCTCAGACCAGGTTTGCCCAAGTGGAGGATCCCCAAACACCGATGCCCAGGTCAATGGCGAAGGTATGGCCTGCGGAGTTCAGCAATGTCGACATTTACACAACTCCCACAGGTCCTAGGCACCACCGTGAGCCTCTCAAGCCCATCACAGTGTTCGAAGGCGAGGGCCAGGAGCCTAAGGCACTCCCCACAGACATGAAGATCCCATTTCCCAAGCTGGATACCAAGGATGTTGAGCTGTTCCTCATCAAGGCCAACAACTGGTTCGCTCAATATGGTATCACAAGCCATCAGCATCGGGTGGCCATTGCTTCAGAACGATTGGAAGGATCTGCCAAGGAATGGTGGGATTCTAAGCTATGAGTCGACCCTAAGCTTCAGGGACAACTGTTCCACAACTGGGACATGTTCTGTGCCTGTTTGAGGGATCAGTTCAGTCAGATGGTCGACTCGTTCACTGCCTATGCTGAGCTCTCCATCCTCCATCAAGCCAGCAACGAACCAGGCATGGCCACATGCTATGTTGAATGTTTCTGAGACCTAGCAAACTGTGCAGGCCTCGAAGGGAACCCTAAGCTCATCATGGGTCTCTTCAAGACAGGTCTCACCACCAGGATGCATCAAAAGTTCGAGTGTGATCCCCCTTCTGACCTCTGGGAATGGTATCACAGCGTGGAGAGCATTGACCACATTCGAACCTTGGATGCCAACAATGCCCATCTCCTCTCGACCCCAGCTCATCCTGCTAGTGCAGCAGCACCCACCACAGACAAGGGGAAAGGGAAGGAGGCACCGCCATTTAGCAACAGGACAAGCGGTTGGGGTCAACATAGCAGAGCTGTACCTAATACTGTCCCTAGGAGGCCTTTGCCTCCTCACTTGGCTCAGAAGCTGCCAGTAACCAACATTGGCAGCACCACCTTCAGACCAGACCAGTGCAGCCTATGTGGCCAGACAGGCCATTGGCAGCACAACTGTCCCAAGGCTGTGCCCAGAGTACCTGGCCCACCAGCTGCACCTTGTGGCCCTGCTCCACTGAGTGGCCACATTTACATCATCAACGAGCAAGCTGATGATGCTGAAGATGATGAAGAGGCATCTGAGGAAGGCAACCAGGAAGCTGACATTGACCTGGCTGCCTATGCCAACAAGGATGAGGAGAATGCCCAATCCCAGGAAGGTGATGCCAAACCAGGGAAACAGGCATGGGACAGCATGCTGATGGCATGCATTGCCCTGAATCCATCCTTGTCATCACACTGTACATATCAAGACTGTTGTTTCTGTTTCTCTGCAGTGTTGTGGAAGCCAGTACTCGAGATTGACAGGACCATTGCTGGTCACCCAGCTCGAATGCTGGCTGACACAGGTGCTGGGGTGTCTATAATTGCTCGTACTTTCGTTTCAACCCATCAAATACCCACAAAACCCATACACAAAAGAAGCATTCATGGTATTACCAGTCATACCTTACAGATCAACAGCGCTGCCTCGGTCACTGCAGGCATAGGAGGTTACCTAGTCAGCCCTTTCGAAGCAGAGGTGACAGACATCGATGACTACGACATCATCCTAGGTTACGAGCTACTCAGGAAACTCAGGCCCAGGGTAGATTGGCACACCGGTACCCTCGATTTCCGGCCTGGCCTCAAAATCGAAGTTAAGGGGCAGTTACCATCAATTTCATCTGAAATCGATGATAAACCCCATGTATCTTCGATTTCAACCGAGATCCAAGATAATGCATCCTTAATGTCGATTTTGGCAACCAACCTCATAGCCCATGGGAATGAGTTTATCTCCACCAAACAGCTCATATGAGCAGCCCTCTGTGATGGTCCCATAGGATGCATGCTCCTGGACATCGATCCCACCATGGTACCCATGTACAGCTTCATCCCTACAGGCAGTGACAAAGGTATCAAGATGGAGGTTGAACCTCAGGAGGAGCTGAAGGCAAAAGAGATACCTGAGGAATACCAGGATCTCCATCAGGTCTTCTGTGAGACTGAAGCTGACAAGTTGCCTCCAAGGACGGACCATGGTCTCTCGATCGAGCTATTGCTGGGCACCCAACCACCTTGAGGACCTCTGTACTTACAGGGACCCAAAGAGCTGGAAGAGTTGTGCAAATACCTCGATGAGAACATCACAAAGGGCTTCATCTGTCCATCGAAAAGTCCAGCACACTCACCTGTGCTCTTCATACTGAAGAAGGATGGAGGCCTCCAGTTATGCATCGACTACTGAGGCCTCAACAAGGTTATGGTGAAGAATCGTGCCCCCTTACCCCTGATCGAGGAGCAGCTCTTCCTACTGTGGAAGGCCAAGGTCTACAGCAAGCTGGATCTCAAGGCAGCATATAACTTGGTGCACATCGCAGACAGCAATGAATGGAAGACAGCTTTCGGTACTCAACTCAGGCTCTACGAGTACCTCATCATGCTGTTCAGACTGGCGAACGCTCCCTCACACTTTCAGTTGCTGGTTAATGGTATCTTCTGTGATATCCTCGGTATCTATGTGGTGGTATACTTAGATGACTTCCTCATCTTCAGCAACCACCTGAAGGAGCATATTGGCCATGTACGAGAGGTGCTACAGTGACTATGCAAGCACCAACTCTTCATGAAGCTGTCGAAATGCGAGTTCCACACCACGACCATCGAGTTCCTAGGCTATGTTATCATGCCACAAGGAATCAAGATGGATGAAGTGAAGGTATGGACCATTAAGGAATGGCCATTCCCCGAGTCGATCCATGACATCCAGCGCTTCCTTGGCTTCACCAACTTCTATCGATGATTCATCTCACACTTCACACACATTGCAAGGCCACTTACATCGTTAGTCAAGCCAACCAAGCGCTTCAAGAAGTTCAAGCTGCCAGAGGAGGCAGAGAGGGTGTTCCATAGCCTCATTGTGGTGTTCACATCAGCAGGGGTACTCCACCATTTCGATTACCACCTGCCCATGTGAATGGAGACTGATGCCAGCAACTATGCTATAGCTGGAGTCCTCAAACAGGAGCATGAGGGATGATGGCATCTGATCACCTTCTACTCTCACAAGATGAATTTGGCAGAGTGAAACTACGAGATCCATGACAAGGAACTGCTTGCAGTGGTGGCATGCCTGACCCAGTGGCACCATATGCTGGCAGGCCTGCCATCGCAGCTTGTCATACTCACAGACCACAAAGTGCTCAAGTACTTCAAGTTTCAACAGCACATCAATGGTTGACAAGCTCAGTGGGCAGTGTTACTAGCCAATTCCGACTTCGTTCTACAATACAGGCCAGGGGACAAAGCAGGTGAGCCTGATGCCTTAACAAGGTGAAGCAATATGCAGCCCGCTGGTGAAGAATGAGAGCACAATGTTCGACAGCTGCTGCTGACCCAACTATTTGCCGAACCTGATGCAAAATCGACAATAAACACCATTAAATGTCGATCTCATGAAGCACCTCCGGCATTGCCCTCTATGGCAGATATCATAGCAGGAGGATTCAAGGAGCTCATCAGGACCTTCCAGCCCCTCGACCGTGAACTAGTAGAGCTGTACAATCAAGGCCAATTCGAGCTCAAGGATGGCTTATGGTACAAAGATGGCCATTTGGTTGTGCCAAAGGTCACACTGCCTGGCAAGCAAGGCAGCAGTGACACCAGAAGTGTGGCCAAGGTACGAGACCAATCCCTATTGGTCAAGCACCTGTGCTACATGGTGATGTTGCAGTGCCATGATGGACCGACAGCTGGACACACCAGGCACAATGCTATGCTGGAGCTAGCACAATGGCACTACTACTGGCCATGCATGGCTGCGTGGATCGCAGACTACATAGCTAGCTGCCCAGTGTGTGCTCAATACAAGGCCCCATGCCATCAGCTGTATGGCCTTTTGCAACCATTGTCCACACCAGAGCAGCCTTGGGGCTTGATCTCCATGGACTTTATTGAAGGACTGCCACCTTCGGAAGGCCACGATTTGATCTTAGTCATGGTTGACCATCTGACCAAGTTCACCACCCTAGCACCAACACATAAGTCAGCAACCTCGGAGGACACTGCCAAACTCTTAGAGGCCATGGTCTTCATATGTTTCAGTGCACCAGACCACATTGTCTCCGATTGAGGATGGCAGTTCATATCAGCAGCCTGGAAGAGATTCACTGCCACCCTCAGCATCAACCACTCCCTCAGCATGGCCTACCATCCACAAACCGATGGACAGACTGAATGGGTAAACCAAGTGGTTGAACAGTACCTCCATATGTACAGTACGTGTCATTCAGTTTTTAAAAAACGACTATCGCTTTACCTGACATTTTTTAAAAACTGAATGACACGTACTATACTGCAATTACAAGCAAAACAACTGGTGCACCTTGCTGGCAATGGCTGAGTTCATGTACAACAACACGGTACATAGCAGCATCAGCATATCACCATTCTTTGCATGTTATGGTTGGAATCCCAAGTCTCACCCAGAGATCCCAGAGCGACTCAGAGTACACAACCCAGGACAGCATGAATGGCTCATGACTGCCAAGGACTGGATCGAGTATCTCCAGGAAGCCAGATCGAGTATCTCCAGGAAGCCATTTGGCAAGCACAAGCACAGATGGTCAAGCAATACAATCGCAAGCGCAAGGACATGGAATTCAAAGTCGGTGATCTCATCCACCTCAACTGCAAGAACTGGAATCAACATCCTGCAAGTCACATGCCAAGCACACCAGAGACGAAGACAGGAGTATCATAACTAAATCAATTGGTTGCCTAACTCGAGGGAGTTGCTTACAGGCTCCCAGCTGTGGCCACATGGTGTGCGAGCAGCGTACCGCATGGTGTGACAGTTGTGAGCTGAGGCTGGAGAGCTGCAGAAGATGATGCCAACTGAGACAGGCAACCACCAGGATCAGAAGTCACACCAGGTGACTGTGTTGGGACAGAAAGAGCTGGAAGGGTGGGAGTACAAGGCTGCCTTGGTGGTGGCAGCCTGTTCAGTAGCTGATCAGTCGACATATCGATGAAAGCAGTTGCTGCGCCACCTCCCAAGGCCCCTGATGGTGTTGGCAACCACACCATTGGAGGCAGCCCAGGTGGCAGCCCCATGGCAGAGGGAGTGGCCAGAGTAGGCTGAGGGTGAAACCTGGCACATCTCAAGGCAACAGTGGAGCATGGCGATGAAGGAGGCACGGTTGAAGGGATGGGCACCTTCGAGCACAAAGAGGGGCTCATGGGGGGCACAGTGCTGGCAGATGACATGGAGGGCTGCCACCGCACAGGTGCTGAGCATGACAGCAGGGGCAGTGAGCATGGCACCCTGCCAAAATGGGTCAGTCTTGCTTGCAGGAAGGGTGAGGGTTGCATAAGAGTAGTCAGTGGCAAAGGAGATGGAGGAGACCGAGAGGGTGTTGGGGGCACCTGGCATTTCCCAAGTGAGCTCACTGGAGCGCAAGAAGCAAGCGAAGGCGAGGCAGAATGCTGCCCAGAACATATGTCAGTCATGTTGCAAGGGACAGACAGCTGGTAGGGCATGCACAACCTGACAGAGGAGGGGGAGCGTGATGGGCAGCTTGGTGATGGGGAGGGGGTCACCAACAACATGCTTGAAGCCCTGCACAACTCGCTCAAGGCAATCGGAGTCGAAGGCTGAAGTCTGCAGCCCAAGGTCGATGTGCCAAGACTTGAGCAATGAGAGGTCACACTTGAGGGTGTTGTACGTTTTACCTGCTGCATGGTGGTGAGCAACCCACTCGATGAGCATGGTGGGTGTGGCAGGGAGCAGGCTGGCAAGGTGGAGAGTGTCAGCGACAAAGGAGGTGAAGCTGGAGCACACAGCAACAGAGCATGCCCATGTGCTACTGGCGAGGCCATTCCAGAGGAGGAAGGCAGCCTGGGACGAGAGGTCAGAGGTTTGTGAGAAGCTGGCTGGTGGCTGGGAGCTGTGGTGCTGTTGAACTGCAGCAGGGAAAAGGCCAGCAGGAAGTGCTGCTGAACGAAAGTGAAACAGTGGTGAGAAAGTGCATCAGCAAGTACATTCACCTCGGAGCTAACACGAAGAGGAACAAGGTCGATATGTGAGTGCAGGCAGAGGGAGAATATCTCATGAAAGAGCACCTGGGTCAATGGGTCATGGATGGAGCCCCAGCGAAGGCCATGCTTGACATTTTCGTTGTTGACATGAACTACAACCTGACAAGGGCCAGGCCAAAGGGGTGAGAAATGACGAAGAGCCTCTAAGACTGCAAGAGCTTCAAGGAAATGGATGTCCTTATGCCAATGGTGGTGGGCAAGCTTGTGAGAGAAGACAGCCACCGGAGCTTCCATCATGCCAAGGTGAGCTCCAATGCTGTGCTTGGATGCATCTGTCCATATGTGTTCAATGAAGAGTGGGGAGGGTTGGAGCAAGGAGACACCATCCCAGGACTGGAGGGTGGAGACCCACCATAACAGCTCAGCCTGGGTCACCTTGCTGATATGGTGACCAAGGGGAGCTTTGGAATGGGCACAAACAGCATCATAAAGCTGGCAGAGGAAAGCTCGGCCATGGGGGGCAATGCATGTGACAAATTGAAGGTGTCCAGCCACCTGTTGCATCTCGAGGAGGGAGGCATGGCCTCTATTGATGATGCACATGCACATCTGCAAGATGTGCTGATGCTGTTGATGCGTAATGGAGGCAGTCTGGGCAACAGAGTCAAGCTCGATGCCCAGGATCTCGAGCCGAGTCGTATCCCAAAACGTCTTCTGATGACTGATGCAGAAGCCAAGTGCTGCAGCTGCCAGACTGAGCACCTGAATTGGCACAGCGGGATTGACAGAGGTGTCTGAGGCACCGAAGAAATCATCAAGGTAGTGGGAGACTGCAGAGTGGGCTGAAGATGTTGGAGAGACTGACTGCAATGCAAAGGTAGTGAGCCAGTGTAGAAACTTGGTGAAGATGTTGAACAGGAAAGGTGATGAGCACCTGCCAAATGCCAGAGCACATTCCTGATAGTGCTGCCCATCGAAGTAGATGCCCATGAGCTGGGCATCAGAGTTGGTGACGATGACGTGTCAGAAAGCATCCTCCAGGTCCACCTTCCATAGAGAGGTGCCAGGATGCTCACAAACAAAGTCCATGATGGCATCGAGACTCTCATAATGGATACTGATGAAGGAGGAGTCAATGCCTGCATTGACAGAAGGCAATCGAGCACCCAGCTTATGAGGATGGGAAAGGTGGTAAATGGTGCACCTCTTGTCGCTGTGAGGCTTGGGCACCACACCCACTGGGGAACAGATGAGACAAATGGTGAGGGGATCATGGACATGACGAAGATGGCCCTCTTGTAAGCGAGCCTCAATCTCTCGATGTATGTGACTGATATCATCAGAGTCCATGGGCAAGTTCACCACATCGAGATGTGTGGCATCCTGTAGAGGACCAGAGTAGCCTAGCTTAATGCCATGGTGGAGGGCACCATGCAACTGGTAGGCAAAGGCATGGTCAGGATAGAGGTCAAGAAAGCAAGACCACTGCCTGAGGTTGAGCGTGCCGATTGTGGCTGGGACATCAGAGGCATTGAAGATGGGAAGTTCACATGAGGTATTGGGTCTCAGCGAAGGGGGAGGGCCAGCTAGCAGAGAAAAGAGAAGGTCGGAGGCAAGGTCAGGTGCCATGTTGACAATGCCATTGGTGAGTGAGGGCAAAGGTGAACACAGCGCTATTGGGAGCAGCATGGGCTCAGAGGATGCTATTGGGAGCGGTGTGGGCTCAGGGGATGTGATTGGGAGCAGTGTGGGCTCTCGGGATGCTATTTGCAGTGGCGTGGGCTGGAGAGATGCTATTAGAGGTGGCATGGGCTGTGGAGATGCTATTTGGAGTGGCATGGGCTCATTGAATGCTGTTGTGGGTGGTGTGGGCCTAGGAGAAGCCATGAGGAGTGGCATAGGTGCACAGCAAGGCATGGCACCTGAGTGAGGTATACTCACCATGTCAAGATGCCTTCTTGAAGCTGGAGGAGGTGATGGTGGAGGCCTTGCCATGAGAAGTGAAGCCCTGACAGGCGTGGAGTCCATGAGATCCTCAGCAATGGATACAGATATGTGGTCGAGAGCAGCCGGTGCAGCCCTGGCCTGAGTTGAACCGTTTGCACAGCTCGTTGGCACTATTGTTCCCAGCCGCACAAGTCGAGCTGGCAAGGCGCAAGGGGAGAGTCTGCATCAGGTGGGAGGAGGAACCACTGGGGTGATGGAAGCCTGAGGGGTGGAGGCTCGACTTGAGGAAGGGAAATAGGACATGACCACTTATTTGAGGGTCGTAAGAGGCCCACTCGTGAACAGCTGAGGTGCCAAAATGCTGATGGCAGACTGCCAGGTGGTAATCAGTGACAGCACACCATGAGTAAAGATGGTCAAACTCGATGAGGTGCTCCAGATGTGAGAGGAGCACCTCGTTGAGGTCCAGGCTGCTGGTAGCGTGAACTCTGATGGCGATGTAAACCAACCAGACCTGAGCCAGAGCGGCGATGTTGGGTATAGCCTTAACAAAGGCAGAAGTGCATGACTTGGTCGTGTCCTCCACCAGAGTGAGCTGCCCAGCTTCCAGCACAAAACCAGACGGATGGAGGGGCTCTCTGGAGACACGAGACTCTGGATTGCGAAGCTTGACGAGCTGCTCCAGTCGAAGCTGGTCACATTCCACAAGGCTGACTACATCAGCAGGGACCCAGGCAAAGCACCTAGAGATGGAAAGGGTGGATGACTCACCTGCAGGTGTAGAAGAAGGCCCAGCAGAAGTGAGCATCGACATCACAGCTGGTGGTGCAGAGAGGGGAGGTGGCAGGGGTACAACCTGTGTGGATGAGGGCAGAGGTGGTTGGGAGGGTGAAACTGGTGCTGGAGTGGGAGGAGCCTGTGCAGCTCGAACGGTGTTGAGCAGCTCGCGAAATTGACTGTCCAGATGTTGTTCGAGATGATCAAAGCGACGCTCAAGGCTCGTAACCGATGATGTGGAGGCAAAGACACCAGGGTCACAGGTGACACAGCCAGAGAAAGGAGAAGAGGTGGCAGGGGAGGGTGAGTGTGAGTGTGAGCAGTGGACAGGAGGGGTTCGCATGCTAGGGGAAGTGCGAGGCTTGGAGGGAGGGAGAGTGACCACAGGAGCTCCACGACAGCCAGCACAGGTCTTAGTGGGCTGGCCCCACACACCAATAAAGTGAGCAGGCTCCAGGGAGTGCTTACAGCGCACGCAAGGGTTGTGCAGGGAAACCATAAGCCTCTCTGGAAGGCAGACTACAACAGCAGCAAAGATGTATGCAGTGCTGAGAACAGCAATCCCAGAGAATAGAGTTGACCAGTGACTGAAGAAACAGCAATCTAAGATGCACATTGCCTGTTGAGACCAAGTCTTGACACTGCTGGGCAACAGTGATGGTGTTCACTGCAGAGTCAGCAGTGCTGTCGCTGCTGGGACCAAGGCTGCAGGTTGTGGGTTGTTGCACAAAGCAGACTGTGCGCTGGCAGGTCTGTCACTGCATGAGGGTGTTCCTGGCACATGAAGCCAGGGGCAAGATACCTCAGAAGAGGCCTGTCGGGCACGGTTTCGTTACCACACCAATCGTGCTGAGCTGCCAGAAGGAAATGAAGGCAGGGTCGTGGGCGATCAACCCCATGATGGCAGCTAAGTAGACTGGGGGCCAACTCCCAGGATCATGTGCTGACAGTATTTGAGGTAGCTTGCAAGGCCACCAGACTGTGTTACCCTCGAGTCAGAGGGCCTGCCGAGCGCTCTGCCCTGGATCAAAGGGGTGTCAATCTGAGCGCTAAAGAGGAGGAGAGGAAGGGGGAAAACAGCAGAGCCACATGACTGGGCAAGGATGGAGAAACCAGGCTGAGCCTTGCAGTCATGGCTGGTTGAACTCGTCACCCTCAACAAGTGGAGTACTGCAATGAAAAGGGGAAAGGAGTCGAAACAGTGACAACAGTGACGATGGTGACAATGGTGGAAACGGTGAAGAAGCTGGGAGCCAAGTGGCCCAGCATGATCAAAGAAGTCGACCAAGAAAGAAATTGCTGCCCATGGAGGCCAGCGAGTGATAAGATGATGGTTTGAGTGAATGAGTGAAATCAGCCATTTGTGAACAAAGACTGAGCTTTGTGTTGGAGTAGCTGGAATGTACAGTTTATAGTTTATCACGTGCTTGGTCACATGCCCTATACAGTCTGTTGAAAGCAACGCCAGTGCCTGGTGTTAAACCAGACTCGACAACCTAGTCCCAAGCTCAACACCTGCTTCGCTGGCCCCTTTCCCATCCTGGAATGCATCAGCCAGTGCACCTACCGCTTACAACTCCCAGTGACCTTCAAAGTGCATGACATTTTCCATGTCTCCATGCTGGAGAAGCAACCAGCAAGCCAATTGGCAGGGTGCAACGAGCTCCCTGCACAACCACTGTTGCATGACAACAAACTGGAGTACGAGGTAGAGCACATCCTTGACTGCTGAATCCATCATGGCCAACTCCAGTACAAGGTGTTCTGGAAGGGCTATCCTGAGGAACAGGCAACCTGGGAGCCTGCCGAGAACCTCAATTGCCCTGACCTCATCCAGGACTATGAGGTTTTGAGGGGGGGAGGCATTCCTGCTCGAGAATAGGGCCATCTCCTCAGTTTTGCGAAATCGATGTTAAAAGCAGGTTACAGTCGATCTCGAATGAAATCGACATTAAGAGCAAGTTACAGTCAATCTCACACAAAATTGAGGATTATGCGACTTTATCCTCAATCTCAAAAAGGTCAGACCTGCAGGAGGAAAAGTCACCAGGAAGGCTCCAGTCTCAGTGTCAAAGCTCATCAGACACTCACGAGGCACACACAAGGGGAAGGAGAACAGCAGTGGATTTCACAGGAATGAGCACAGTACAGGAGGAGGATGAATCTACATGTCAATGTAGAAGGGTTCGCCATCCTCACCCTTGGGGACTGGCAGAGGGGACAACAGCATGTCCATGGGTGGTGGAGGACCACCAGGGCAGGTGTGAGACTCATGGGGCTGGCACTCACTCATGAGAGCACTGTTAGCCACCATGTACTGGTGCACAGTGTGCAAGATGCCAGGAAAGTCAGCATCGCTGAGGTGCCAGAGCCACACCATGGCCATAGCCCAGTGATGATCATCAGTGGGTGGGTAGACACGGTCATCGTGGCATACCTTACCCATACCAATGCTTTCCGATGTCAAGAGGTGGGCCTGCTCAGTGCTGTGCTCACAACAACCATGCTGCCACCCAGGAAAGTTGCCATGATACATGAGCACTGGGTGGCAAGCAATGTCCCGATGGCAGTGGGCAATACCTGTGGCATGGCAATGGACACATGAAGCAGGCACACAGTGTCGCTGACCCAACAGGTCCACATACACCAAAGGGAAGCACCTACACCACTGAATCGAAACAAGCAGTTAGTACATGGCCATGACACAAATGGGGATGACAGAGACAGGGTGTACATATGGGATTTGGAGTGCTTTGCAGCAAGCACAGGACCAGGTGGGCCAAGGTGCTGAGCCCTCGGTCAAATGATGCATGATGATGTTGCGGATTCACTGATCTGCAGCATCACCCCAAGTAATCATCCAGAGCTCAGGGTACCGACCAGCCACATACAAGATCAGCAGCACTGGAGCCCAGAGTACCTGGGTCCATGCTATGATCTCAGCTCAACTCAGTGTGTGGGCCACTGGCAGCAACAGAGAGGGACAGTGCAGGGGTACTGGAGGGGGCAGCATGTGCCTGCCATCCGAAGGGGTATCCCTCCACACCACACCTGGAGGAGGGGGTGGAGGAGTGTATGTAGGCATTCCAGGTGCCACAGGAGATGTGGGAATGCTTTCCAAACAAGCCAACTTGGCTTCGTAGCCCTCTTGACACTCCTCACTGGGTGCATGAACACCCAGGAAGAGAGGCTTGAGGGCAGAAGTAGGAGGGCCATGGGAGGCCAGTTCCACCAATGAGGCAGCCACAGCTTCCTCGATGGGCATGACAGCTGCCTCAGAAGTGGTAAGTGGCACCGCAGGATCTGTGGGCTGCCTGATGGTGGAGCCTGTATCATCACCAGAGGGGTTAGGGCCAGCACCCACCGACTGCACCAAGATAGGTGCAGTGTCACCAACAGCCGATGGAACCTGAGCTGCAGGAGCAGCAGGGGAGGTGGATTGCTGGTGGTAAAGGGCTGCACAAGGAGTGATAGGAGCCGCTCGACGGTTCAAGCAGTGCAGAGGAGGGTTGGATGGAGGAGCCAACATGGTAACTGGCAGCATAGAAGGATGATGATGAGCAGGAAGAAAGAAGGGGTAGAAGCTCTGCCCAACACCATGAATACAGGCCACCCTTTTCTGCACAGGCCACAAAGAAATAGGCTCTGGATGGACTTCATTACTTCACAGGAGCTCAGCTCTGAAAATGGGGGTAATGTCACAGGACATAAAATCAAACTCAAATTGAGATTGATGTTAAATGCATCTTACAGTCGATCTCAGATGAAATTGACATTAAGCAGGCCTTATCATTGATTTCGCCTACAGGGCCATATGATGCTGTGGAACAAAAATGACAAGCAATGACTATGACTGCACCACCCCAAAGGGGTTGAGGGTGATCAGCGATGATGTTGGCAGCACCTGGAGGATGCTGTCGATGACCCTAGGCCAACCAGTAATGGCTGGGTGAGGCGCAGGGGCCCATGCGAAGATAGGGGGAGCCTGCAGGAAGGAAGAAGAGTCCAACACTGGCTCAAGGCTGTGGAGCCAGTGAAGAGGTAGTGGCTGGAGGCCAGTGGCAAGTCTCTAGGACAGAAAGGGCAGGCCCTGACACTGGCCTGATGTTGGTGGCAGGATGCTCTGGAGCAACCACTGCCAGCATACACACATGCATATATATATATACACACTCCCTGTATGAGTGGAGAGGCAGGGCCTCATCCACTCTATCATTCTTTAACTTGTCAGTATGTTTAGTATCTCTATACTCACACTCATTGTCTCATAGAGTAGCAATCTTAGGCATTGCTACTACTCAGTGTGCCTCTGTTCGAGTTGGAGAACATATAGACAGCAGTCAGAACCACCACTGGCACCACAGGCCTCACCTGTGCAGGCAGAACCTACACCACGGTCCTGGAACCTCCACCAGTACCATTCCTATATGATGACACTGACTACCAGTGACATACAGCCTCGAGCATCATCACTGATGATGGCGGTGCAGTTCATCAGCGCTGCAGACCTACATGAGGACAGTTAGCCCACTCCTGTCAAGTGTAGGACACACACCAGGCTACCATGAACATGCTGCATTACCTCTGAATGGAGTGGCAACAGTGGTCAGTCGACATTGAGTGTAAGATGCAGTTAATGTCAATCTCAAGTGAAATTGACATTTACTGGCTGTTAACCTTGAGCTCAAATGAAATCAACATTTACTTCGAGTTAACATCGATTTCACATGTCTGGCATGCAACTGCTGACACACCTCCTCCTCCTTATGCACCTGCTGCTGAACCCCAACCTGCCATCAACTCCAAGTCCGGTCACAGGCCAATGCAGCAGGAGGCTCAAGAGGCTGCTGCTGAGCTCAGCAAGCAGCTCCTACACCAGCATTGATGGGACATTTATCTCAACCATGCTGCCTACCATCTCAAACTCTGGTGCACTCACATCCTTTCCTCTGACACCCTCACCAAGCACATGCAGGCTCTGATTGCTAAACAAACTGATGCTTCCAACAAAGCAAGCCTGGCTGGATTTGAGCTCCTGGACTTTGTGCTCCCTCTGATCGATGTTGTGCTCATGCTCCATGCTTACCACCTCAATCTGCTTCACAAGGAAGAAGATTCCCTCCACCTACACATGCACCAGAACCTCGCCATCTTTAACTATCCCCTTTGTCAACTGGCCAAGTGCATCCATCCCACTTTGCCCATCCTCAATGATGTTGAGCTTGCCAAGGTCTTTTGGGATGAACAGATCACCAGCAACATGCACTCCAAGCAGCATTGGGACCTTAGCCTCCAGCCTCCTCCTGGCCAGCCTACCAATGCCCAGGAGATGCATGGAGGCACCATCTTTGGCCTTCATGTCAACTGTCCATGCTGCAAGACTCCGCAATATATCCCATGGACCAGTATGGGCAAGGAGCCAATCCAAGTCAGTATCAGAGAGACCAGTTGGCAGCGTGCATGTGTAGATGGACCATCAAATTGTTCCCAGCTCGTCTTGGCTGACCACCTCCAAATGTGTCGCTTCCTCGACAACTTTGCCGTATGGTGCAAGACTGCTGGCAGGGTCTGGAACAAGAAGGGTGTCTTTTTCATGGCTGGCACCATGATCAGCGTGTCACTCAGCAAGCGCTCCTCCCGGGACTACTTTGGCGAAGCGTTGCTTACACCCATCTTCCAGCATGAAAAGCCCATCGAGGCCTCCGCACACAAGGATCGTCGTGTAGCTTCCAATGCCAAGCTGGAAGAGATGGACCACATTGCGATCCAGTGTAACTACAACATCAAGATATTCCGCGAATGGTTTGAGGATCGCTGGCCGAGCTCCGCAATTCAGCCCAAGCTTAAGCTGCCCGAAGAAAAGGCACAGCAGATGGCACGCATTGCTGTCCTCTTTCGTAGCTACCAGAACGGTAACGCAGCTGCGTACGGCGAAGGTCTCTGCGACGTCGTAGACGCTGTCAAGCGTCAGACCAGCTTCAACCTAGAGATGGAAAAGTTGGGCTGGTCCAAGCATCTCGAGCTTGTTCAGTAGGGCGTCCTCGATGATGTCCTCTCACGAAGCCTGATTCGCTATCACAAATTTCTCGACCTCATGTCTTCGACCCACACCCTCCTCACGCCTACCTTGGATATTGATCTCTGCTGGCATACGCATCAGCTTCAAGCCCGGTACTACGAACACTGCTTTAAGTTCGTTGGTCGCTTTGTCAACCATGACGATGCCATTGAGACCGGTATCCTGAAGGAGGCTTTTGAACGTACCGCGACGCTGTGGAAGAACCGATACCACCAGCCTTATTCCTTGTGCGGCTGCGTGTACAACAATCCCCATGCTTTCAAGAAGCTCCAGGTGTTGCTCGGCGGCGGGTCTGCGAGTAAGGCAGCCGAGCCTGCATCCGAGGAGGTGCAAAGCAAAGGCTCCGGCTTCACGGCCCGAATAAAGGGCAAATGGCGAGCTGCCAAGGAGCTACCCGGCGACAAGCTGGAAGCCGCCGCCGTTTGGCAAGACGCCACCCACCCCAGCGCCCACTCGGCCGTGATTGTCAAGGAGGAAGAACATCGACACGACAAGCTGCGCCAGGAGATGGTCAAAGAGTGGGCGCAAGGGAAGCGCCGAGAAGGCCACGAAAGCGCATTTGTGTAAGTCATCAATGCTGACCTTGCAGCGCTCCCACCACCAAGCCTCGCACTGATTGATGAACAACTCACTGACCCTTACTACACCGTTTTTTCGTCTGACGGACCGCAGATTTGGCTACAACACTCCAGGACTGTATCCCTTTCATTACAGTCCGCTGTACAGCACGCACTATGTCAGCCGAGGCTCTACCGGCGACGCTACACACAATGCCTACAGTCTGTACGGCGTTTACGGCATGATGGCGGTCAGTGGTTACGCTGGCAGCACTGCATTTGGCGGAGGATTCGTCGGGTGCGGGGGTGGCGGCAGTGGAGGATGCGGTGGTGGCGGCGGCTGTTGAGCCGTACCCGCCTCTTCAAGAATGGAGTTTCGTTCGTACTTTTCCGATACCCATACGTGCTGTGACTCCTTGCGCTGCGGCATGATTAATAAAACAATCGTGCCTGATGCTTTTGCTTGTGCTTGATTTCTCACAAGAGGCCGCGTTTGAGCTCCTCCTGTCTCTACTGCGTAAGCGGGATACCGCAAAGCCGCTAGACTCGGCTCTGCCCGGCTCTGCACGGCTTCTGCACCACCTTTGTTGGTGGTCAACGAATTCCACCAACGTTGTGGGGCCACATCGGGCTCCCGACCACCAAAGATAGGGGGCGGACGTACAAAAGCAAGACGTGGTCACCGTACAGCAGATGAAAGTGGGTGATTGTCACCCACCCACCATCCCACCTTTGTGACTTTATCTTACAAAGGGTGCATCGCGCGCACAGAGCTCCTCATACCATCATCGAAGCTTTGTTGGGAAAAAGTGACACAGTGAGGAGCGATTGACCTCATCGCGCTAGGATCGCCTCACGACTTATTGCACCGACGCCCACCGAAGTGAATGTGGTTCCGCCATCAGGTGGGGATCTCCTTGCAGTAGTTGCGGTGGGCCCCACTGCGTTGGTGACGGACCTGACGACGTGCCTGTTCGGGTCACAAGACGATGATACGGGTGGGATTGGTGGCGGTGAACCGGCTTGCTTGGGATGAAAGAGTACCGCCGAGCGTGGTCCCGTGGTGCGAGACCTTTCGTACAAGCACTCGGCAAGCCCGTTGCATGAGTGGGCGCAGTTACACAGGCTATGGCAACGCGAAAGGCAAAGCTGATCTGCAGCAAGATGCCAAGTTGCACCTGTTTCCACGGCCGCCATGAATGACCGAAAGCAGGGCCGAAAGGTACTTAAAGCACGTTTGCAGACTCGAATGGTCCCAGCTCTCATCCCCACCCATCCCTACTCTCCATTCCTCAACACAGCCTCTCATCCCCACCCATCCCTACTCTCCGGTCCTCAACACAGCCTCTCATCTCAATCTAGCTCTATCTATCCCTACTACCTCTCTCCATAGATACTCGACCTCTGTCAAGATGAAGTTCGCCTTTGGTGCGCTCGTTTGCCTCGCGGCTGCGCTGATCCCAGCTGCTCAGGCTAGCGTTGACATCACCTTCACTGACGAGAAATTCAGCCGTCGTGGTGACGATGGGTCTGGCCGGAACCCTCAATTCGGCCTTATTCTCGCCGATGAGTACACTATTCGCGGTGGTAAGGGCATGCCAACTCCCAAGAACATCCACGACGCCTTCTCCAAGTGCCAGTGGAAGTCCTACGACCGCCTTTGGGCTTGGCTTGACGAGAACAATGTCCAGTGCTACATGAGCCCCTCGTACAAGTACCACGCTCGCTCGATCGCCAAGCCTTTCGATGTTGTGCCTAGTCTCGAGAAAGGCGCCTGTGCCGATACGGCCGATCCTACCGACTACCCCAGCGGTCGTGTCCCCAAATACACCATCGGTGTGCCCTACCTTTACTTCAACAACCTGTACGACCGTCGCTGCAAGGTGCGGGCTATGGTCAAGATTCCCAAGACCGACCAGCACGATGAGAAATGGGTGCTGGCTTGGGTGGTGGAGCACGATGGTGGCAACTGGAACGAAGAAGGTAAGGTGGACCCCAAGTTCCCCCAGGCGGGCATCCTCATCGATACCAAGATGTACCCGCTGTTCTTCAACAAGAACGAGAAGGACACGGGCACAGTGCCTCGCCCGGTTGAATGGTTCTTCCTCGACATCAACACCGTGGAGTAAAAGAGCTTCTGAGACCCCGCGATCGCGCGTCTTCACGCGTAACATTGCTTGCATTTCTTGTAACCTTTCTTCGTTGTTTCTCCCTTCATTACAACGAGAGGTGCGGCCAGTGTAAGGGTGTTCAACGGGCAGAGACTAGGCATGTTCCCCTCATGGCCTCATCGCCGTCATGCGAAGATCTTCCTGCTCCCTCGGATTGCACTTGTGCCGACCTTTCATTCTCTTCCTTCGTTTCATCTCAGTAATACACGTGTTCGTGTTTTCGCTATCCCTCCGAAGTGGCAGAGATTCAACAGGTGTGTGAGCTGAAGGAGGTATCGGCAAGCTTCATCAAATCCCTGACTCCAAGATTGCCATTATATGACGTTGGCCGAACTTTATATAGGTACAACTGAGCAAGACTCCGAAGGACTAGGTTTAAAGGGTATATCTTCTGTTCAAGGTTCTAGGACCCGTCAATGAAACGACCGAGGCAGCGTTGGTGGAAGTGTGGCATTTGTGAGCCGGTGACATGCTCACATCTCCAACTTGAAGAACTCTTCCCTTGCCTGTGTCGAGTTCTTCCCATTCACTTCGAGGAAGTTGTATAGGCACGAGTGCCGACCATCGTCAAACGAAAATGACGATTCGTGTGCGCAGTAGCATTGGCTTCTCCCATGGTAGGGCGCCACTGCGTTCTCACCCACCGCCTTGGGACAGTGCATGACGGGCGGATGCAGGTATCCGACGTTATCAAAGTAATGGAACTCGGACTTGTCTAACAGCAGCGCAGCGCCGATCGAGTGCACGGGCGCGTCGCCCCACCGCTCGTAGAAGAAGCCACCTGCTTTGTCGAGGTGGTCGAAGAAGGAAAGGTAGGCGTCCGAACGGTAGAAGTCCATATCGGCGATCTCGAAGTTGGACCAGAAGTGGCACTGTGCGCGCGAACCGCGTGAGAGATGAGCAGGAAGAAAGAAAGGGTTAGCACGGAGGATACTTGGCTAGCAAGGTGAAGGGTGGAATGAAACCGAGGCTTGGCTTGCTTACCTTGTTGTACCCACGCCCATTATTCTCGGTGACGAAACCGAAGAGGTTGTTCTGCGGCAGCAGTTCCCAATTCTTTTCATACCACTGGCGAACGTAGACCCACAGCGTCGTCACGGTCCCTGGAATCTCGTGCATCGCCAGCACAAACCCATATTTCTTGTTGTTCTGCTCCATAAACCTAAACGGATCGTACTCCGTCAGATCGCAGAAGAACTTGACTCCTGGCTCCACCCTCCAATAATACTTATACTTCTGCACGAGCGGATGCCTGAAAAAGAAGCCCGACTGGAACCGGCACATTTGTCTGTACGACTGCGACCCGCCATACGGCATACCTCCCCTCGACGCCTTGGCCCACGCCTTGCTCGCCTTGTCCATGTTGATCTCTGGCGGGATATCCCACATCTCGGCCGGCACTAGCCCGAACTCGACGTTGGACGAGACAGCGCGGGTGATGCGAAGCTTGAAGTTCTCGGAGAAGGGTTTTTCGTTGAGAAAGACGTACGGATAGCGATGGTGCGGTCGGTCGTTGAATGTGGTTTCAAGCAGTTGGATGGACTGGAGGATTTCGTTGATGTCGCCTTCGCGGCAGAGGATGACAAAGGTGGCGTTGGCTTTGGGTGTGTCCGCGTACTTGATCGTGATGCCGTCAGCTACGAGTGCATCTTGGGTAGCGAGCTTGCTATTGTGCTGGCCTGAAGCTGGGGCCCAAGATGAGCGCAGGGTATCGACCTGGGTTTGATATGCGACAGAAGTGAAGCTGGCTAGGTAGTGCAGCGAGAGGACCGAGATGAGGGCTAAGGCGATGTACCTCAGCGTAAGATTCATGTTGGGAAAGGTGTGGCCGCGGGCATATGCTCCTCGCCAGAAGTGAATGGTGTCGATGGGACAGTTCGTGGCAGAATCGATACTAGCACGTCTCGCTGGTTGAGGAAGACACCATTAAAGAAAAGACCCGCTGGTTCTCTTTTGCGACGGGCCAACGCGACCATACCAACTCCGTTCCGGTCAAGTATGATAGCAGTATTGCATCAATGGAAGAAGAAGCGCCAAGCGGGTTGGCTGCAGGGTGCCGATGGATGCATGACATGGAGCTCTCTCGCACTTGCAAATTCATCAAGGGCAAGCGATACTGATGCCGACATTACATTAGGGTTCAGCTCGCCATCATGCACAACTTGTATTGCATACAGCAGTTGAGAGAGCTTAAGCTTGGCTGGGCAGCTTGGGCGGGCAGCTTGGGCGGGCAGCTGGTCAGTCATCTGGTCAGTCATGCAGTCGACTCTTTGTGCACGTCTCGGCAGTTCTTGCTCGCAGAGACGCAGCAAAGGCAGCGACGCGGCTGATGCGCAAAGAGCTCTCTAAGTTATCACAGCACTGGCATTGTGACTGTGATTGTGCCTTGGTCGCCTGTCGACTGCAACTCTTAGTGTGAGCGCGGGCGCTCGGTTTTACGCGCTTTTGGGTGCATGTCGCGCTGCAAAAACCGTAATGTTGTTAGATTGCACATACCAGAGAGTACGGCCGAGAGAGCGAAAAAGCGACCGGGTATCGAGGGCATCCGGCCCGGCTTCAGTCGAGCTTCTTCCCCAGATTTTGCGTTTCCGTAGGACACGAGCCACACTCGGCCTGACCGGCTTTTCTCCCCCCCGCACGAGTATTCTAGCGAAGCTCAACACTCTCTATTGGTTCGCTTGCCCAGCTCGTTCCTGACCTGCACCAACCAACCGTACTTAAAACCAGCCATCATCACACACTCGGCCACCTCTTCCTTTTCTACACTTCACCCTCCGAGCCCTTCCACACATTTCTCGACATGTCGCGACGAGTTTCTCAGATCGCTGGCCACCTCTCCGGTCGTAAGTATCTACAAGTGCTAAGACGTAGGCATGATAGTTTCTTTACATTACTTATTCGATCGCTTGCCTGCTTGTCGTCGTAATTTACCACAGCCGCCCCTCTTCTCAAGGGACAAGTCGCCATCATCACCGGTGCCGGCCAGGGTATCGGTGAGGCCACCGCCAAGCTCTTCGCCAGCCACGGTGCCCACGTCGTCGTCTCCGATCTTGACGCCAAAAAGGCCAACGATGTCGCCGCCCAGATCAACAAGGCTGGCGGTTCTGCCATCTCCCTCGCCGGCAACGTCATGGACAAAGACTTTGGCGAGCGCGTCGTCAAGGCTGCCGTCGACAAGTGGGGAAAACTCAACATCATTGTCAACAACGCCGGCTTCACTGCCGACAAGATGGCCCACACCACCGACGATGCTACCTTCCAGCTCATGCTCGACTGCCACATCACCGCTCCCTTCCGCATCATCCGCGCTGCCGCGCCTTACTTCCGCATCAAGGACGAGAGCAAGCGCGAGAACATGGCCATCGTCAACGTCTCGTCCACCTCGGGTGTCCACGGCAATGTGGGACAGGTCAACTACTCGGCTGCCAAGGCTGGTGTGCTCGGTCTGACCAAGACCATGTGCAAGGAGTGGGGTCCGTTCGGTGTGCGTGTCAACACGGTTGCCTTTGGCTGGATCAACACGCGTTTGACTCAGGCTAAGGAGGCTGGTGCCTCGATCGAGATTGACGGCAAGAAGATCGCGCTTGGCATCCCGGGCCGTCCTGCCGCTGGCAACTCAAAGGAGCAGGCGGTCAATGCTGTTGCTGATATTCCTCTTCGCAGGCCAGGCGAAGTTGAGGAGGCTGCTGCTTCGATTCTCTTCCTCGCCAGCCCGCTTGCTTCCTACGTCTCGGGCCAGACCCTTGAGGTCACCGGTGGCCGAGGCATTTAAGCTGGTCTCATGTGTCAAATTTACAGTCCATCCACCTTATCCCTATCCGATGATGATCTACGGAACAACCTGTCTGTGGGTCTCGTAGTATGGGTGAGAACCCTAAAACTGAGCAATGATGGCGTGGAACAAATTGACCCTTGTTACGTATCAAACCTTAACATTTTGTAATTGTGGCCTTCGAGTGGAGCAAAATCCAAAATTTTTGGGCGAAGGGCGGTCGATGCACGCATAGGTTCGAGTCCCGCTCGACATTTTGACCAGCATTTCGCATCTGTGTCCACCAAGCATCAAGGGGGCTTCCTTCACCTTGCTACCACCATCACACCGCATCGCTGCACTCGCCATGTCACCAACAGCGACCACCAGCGATGCTGCTGCCAGCGACTTCACCTTTGATCCATTCGCCAATGTTCGCACGTTCAAGTACTCGGGTTCAGTCAAGGCGGTGTATCCGTTGAGTCCCAAGCCCAAGATTCCGCCGTCGATTCGAAGGCCCAACTACGCCAGGGAAGGGGTGAGGATGTGGTTGCAGTTCTGGTGGCAGGTCAGAATTCCGCTTTTGACCGTCTCCCTCCCCGTCCTCGTACGATCTTGCCATGCTAACGCTGCTGCCCTCGATGGGCCCACCATCTTTGCTCTTTTGCTGCTTGGCCTTGCGCTCGATTCGTTCAAACAGTTCCTCGAGTCAAGAAACATCAAGGTCAACAACAAGGCTGACCAGGAAGGTGTGAGGAAGGCTGCCACAGTACGTGTACAAGCAATTCTACGATCAATTGTCTTTTGTTCGGTAACAGCTGAACCGTGCTTCTGCTTCGATCTTTGGTCCAAAAAAGTTTGCTCGTGAAGTTCTTGAGATCGCCGCTTCCCACGCCAAGCCTGGTGTCACAACAGACGAGCTCGACAAGATTGTCTTTGCTGAGGCCATCAAGCGAGACTGCTATCCAAGTCCCCTTGGCTACCACGGCTACCCCAAGAGCGTCTGCACGTAAGTTTCAGATCTTCACCGCTGATGTTCTGCGACAGCCGATCAACACTGACCGAACGACCTTGCTGTCGTTCATTTCTACAACAGCTCCATAAACGAGGTCATCTGCCACGGCATCCCGGATCAGCGACCTTTGGAAGATGGAGACATCCTCAACCTCGACGTCACCCTCTTCCACAAAGGCTACCATGGCGATCTCAACGCGACCTTCCCCATCGGCAAGAAGGCTGAGGAAGATGCTGACTCAATGAAGCTCATCAAGGTTGCTCGAGACTGCCTCGATGCTGCCATCAACATCTGCGGTCCCGGTGTACCCTACGGCGAGATCGGACGCGTCATCCAGCCCCTTGCCGAGTCTCAAGGCTGTGCCGTCGTTAAGAACTACACCGGTCACGGCATCTCCAACTGCTTCCATTCGGCACCCACCGTCTACCATCATGCCACCAAGAAGAGCTACGGCATTATGAAGCCTGGTCACATCTTCACCATCGAACCCATGCTGAACCTGGGCACCGAATGGAGAGACCTCTCGTGGCCAGATGACTGGACTGTCGCCACTGTGGACGGCGCGCGCTCGGCTGCAGCAGAAGAGACGCTGTTGATCACAGAGACTGGTGTCGAGATTTTGACTGCCAAGGGTGGACCGCGTCATATCGACACGACCGAGCGACGCAAGCAGTTGGAGGAAGAGATCAAGGCGAGGGAGGAGAGGAAGAAGAGGAGAAAGCTCGACAACGGTGGTGCTGACACGCCGGGATCGGGTGCAGCGACGCCTACGCCTGCTCCTGAGGAGGCGAATGCTACCACCAAAAGCACTTCCATTCCTGCTCAGTCTGACAAGTAGCGTCGTCTCTAGACACGCCACTGTCAGGTTTGTATTTCTAGTCAAGGTGCTCTGCAACCAGCAATAGAGCCACCATTTCCTTCTGATTTGCGTTGACGGAAGTTGTAAGCAGTCGTTTGCACCCCATTCGGTATTGACGGGCTTGGACAGCATCGCATAGGGTTGAGAATGAGGGAGTCGGTCTGATCCCCGTTCGTTTCTGGTTCTCAGGCTTTGCCTGTGGGGAAAAGTTGTGTGGTCATGAATGCTTGCCGTTTTTTACCGGATGAATTCGTCTTGTATATGAGAGCGGGATTTTGATCGGCTTAAGAATAACAGAGATGGCGCACGGGCGAACGCAGTCTTCATTTGTGGATCTTTCCCGTCAGACCTCTTCCCTTCCACAACTTCATCACTACATCCATCACTACACCATAGAACTCCATAGCATCGAAACATGCTAACGCTATTCCGAGCAGAGTGCCTACGAGCCACTCGCAGCACATCGCGCATCGTCCCCTCCCTCTCCACAGGCGCAGCATGCAGCCGACGCTTCCTCTCAACGCCATCTTCCGACCCGAAAGTCTCCCACGCAGCCGCTGCCACGGGCAAAACCGTCGAGCTGGACTTTGAAGCCTACGAGCCAACCCAAGATCAAATTGCCAAGCGCCGCACCGAGGTCCCAGTCAACTCCATCGTCGTATGCCATGGTCTCTTCGGCTCGAAACAGAACTGGCGCTCGCTGGGGCGTGCCATGTCGACCCGGTTCGGCGTGCCCGTCTTTGCGCTCGATCTGCGCAACCACGGAACCTCGCCGCACATTGATGGGCTGGCGTACGCGGACATGGCGCAGGACGTGATCCAGTTCATGGCCTCTCGCAATCTGCAGAATGTGGCGCTGATCGGACACTCGATGGGCGGGAAAGTATCGATGAGCGTCGCGCTCGATCCAAAGTTACCTGAGGGAATGCTGAGGAGTTTAATCAGTGTGGATATGGCGGCGAAGCGCGGTCCGCTATCTCGGGAGTTCGAGCGGTACATCGAAGCGATGGTGCAGATCAGAGACAAGCCCTGTCGCAGCCGTACGGAGGCAGACGAGATCTTGCAAGCCACAGAGAAGGATTTGGGCGTGCGCCAGTTCCTCCTCACCAACCTCACCCGCAATCCGCCCAGCAGCGAAACGTGGTCCTGGCGCATTCCAGTCGACATTATCCGCAAAAACATCGCCCAGATCGGCGACTTTCCCTACAATCCTCCCAACGCAACTGCTGACGATCTCGTAAACGGACATGAGAATGCGCAAGAGAGGAAGTGGGACGGAGAGACACTGTTCATCAAGGGGACCAAGAGCAAGTATGTGAATAGGAGGAATATCCCAACGAACCAAAAGTACTTTCCGAACGCAAAGCTGGTGCATATGGACACAGGACACTGGTGCCAGGCGGAGAAACCGAACGAATTTGTCCAGATAGTGGAGGATTTCCTGGTGGGTAGGACCAAGGACGAGACGGAGAAGGCGCTTCAGCCCCGCTCGTGAGGGCCCGCAGCTTTTGTCGCGGCTGCAATTCGAGCTCAAAAGAAATCATGAGCCCTGTTAGCACAAGCGAGGGCCATTGACGATGGCTGTGTATGCACAAGGTTGAGATGTAATGTAGAGTCCATTCAATGAGGGTGTCTGTGCGAATGAGGATGATGTGCAACAAGGAGCAGCGCCAAGAACCTGCAGGCGGCTGGGATTGGGACTAAACGAAAGTGTGCGTGTAAAAAGTGAGAAATGGCTGAACAATGCTGGACCGACCAGGGTCCAAGGACATTTGCAATGAGAGTGCTGAGGATGAAGCAACTACGCCACTCGAAGATTCACAGAGCATGTTGATTTGCTGGCTCGCCTCTCTCAGTTGGTAGTAGACGTGGTGTTCGCTCTGCAATCATACACCACATCCACGCCGACCCCCTTGGTGCTCGAATAAATCCTGTTGGTAATAAAATCATCCGGGTCCCTCGATCCATCGATGCAATCGTAGCTCGCACAATCGATCGTCGCCGCCTCGCTTGTGTTCTTGTTATCATCAAATCTCGCCTTGACCGGGAACAAGAACTTCTTGCCGTACATCGCATCGAAGTTGATATAGCTCTTCACAGTCTCGTTCGGATTGGGCATGAAGGTAAGGTCGACCGACTGGCAGTTGTCGCCGTATTTGCCACAGCCTTCGCCGGTGAGGTAGACCGAACCGATGAAATCGGCGGGTACGATGATGGAGCCGGGCGGGGAAGGGGTGAATTGGCCAGTGGAGCCGGAGGTGCCGGAAATCTTGGGTCGGACCGAGGGAGGGCAGGAGAGAAGGGTGAAGCGGAGCTCGTGCCTTCCATCGGGCTGAGGGGGGTGGGCGAGGGGTGGGGAGGCGGCGTCGTAGCTGTTAGGGTTGGGGTTGTAGGCTTGGACGATGGGGGTGGCGTTGGAGGTGGTAGCGAGGGTGGGTGCCGTGGTGAGGGCCAAGCCCAGAGTGACGCTGGCGAGCAGGGAGTGAAAGTGCATACTGGCGGGAGATGGCGCTGAATGCTAGATAGTAGTGGAGGGAGTGGTGGCGAAATCAGACGAAAGGGATCCGCGAAGGTGATGAGATCAAAGGGCTGGAGAAGTATGAGGTTGTTTGAAGTAGTGGACACCACTTCAAAGAAAAAGGAAAGTAACGGTGAAAGTTGGTGATGGTGAAGGAGGAGGCCTCAGAAGCAACGACCAAGAGAAGTAGCTTTCTGCAACGAAAGTAGCGGACACGAGGACCAGCAGGCAGACAATGTGCAAGCTGGCTCAGCGCCTGCTAACTCGTCTGGGCGAGGATAGGCTTGATGCCTGGCGAAGGCACCGCTCTCTGACCTGTGTAAGCCTCCGCTGAAGCAACCCCTAAAAGTCCACAGAAGAGCACGCTGCGCACGCTGTCGCAAAAAACACCGGGACTGTTATCCTGTGGCCACAATGTCTTGTTCAGCAGCGCGACGGGCAGACACACACTTTCTTGAGGCAGAGCGAAGGTGCCAGCGGTTCGCAGCAATGTTACCGCGCCTTAGAAGTCGTTGATGTGCATGGATCGGTTGTGCGGTACATCGCTCTGGATCTGCAGTGCTGCTCAGACCCCTTTCTAATTGCCTTGCCTGCCAGCAGTGACACTGCTGAGGTTCAAGTCAAAGTAGGCGATGCCATGGAACGGTACGCTCAACACATTCCGCACTTCGGCTAACCACGCGCGTATTTCGTCCTCACGTCAAATATCACGCTGCATCACATGCACGGATCGACAGAACCCCAGTTGGCCTGTCCTCCCTCTCGAGACTATTCGTCCGAGTTTCTGTGCTCGGACCGATGCCTTCCAAATGTGTACAGTACTGGGCGGAGCTGAGAATGTGGGTCAACCGCCGGACGACCCCTTCTGAGTTGGAAATGTGTCGTCCTCAGGGTGCGCTGCGCTTGACGTGCTCTGACGTTACATCTGCACTCGCCCTCGCTCTAATGCACGTGCTAACTGATCGCCAGACAGGCTCACCCTAAAGTCACACTGATGCATAACTTTAGCCTCTTCTGACCGAAGTCACCGCAAATCCACACACTGAAGATCTCGCTTGTCAAGTCGCCGACATCGTCTGTTTCGCTTTTCCTAGCTCGCCGAGCGTCTGAATGTGGTGGAATCAAGCTGGACCTTCACGCTAAGGGCGTTGCAACTGCCGTCTGGGAAGGCCGCTTTCTCATGAAATCAAGGTGGGACTCAGGCGGAAGAATGGAACGAGGGAGCATGATGGGTACGGATTGCTTGATGACCGGGGCACGGGGATGCCTGCCCGTCGACATGCAAGGAGTAGTAGGTGCAGAAGGCTCGTTGTCTGGAATGGTATGTCAATTTTCCCTCGCGCTGAAGATGTGAGACACACCCCACCTAACAAACTTGTCGAAAACTTCCCCCACTTCGACTCCGGCCCGTTCAAAACGCCGAGCCAACGAGCTTCTCTCGGCGCACAAACCATCATCTTCGCGCCCTAGGGTACACCTTGACGAATCCTTTTCTCATCTCCACCCTCTTGCACGATATCGGCTACTTGCGACCCAAGATGACCACAAACAGCACATCAGCGCCGCGTCTACAAGCGGTCCATGTCTTCGGCGCTCACGTCATCCACCAACTCGATCTCTTTCGGTCCCGCTTCACCGACTCTGCCCAACCGACCACACCACCACCGCTGTTTGTAGCGATGCAAGGTCCACAAGGCTCGGGCAAGACCACTGTCTCTCGATCGCTTGTTCAATACTTACGTGATGCTGGGCTGACGGCGGGTGTGCTCTCGACAGATGATCTTTATCATACGCACGCCAACCTGCGTCGAGTGGCGGAAGAGAACCCTTCCAATCCGCTGCTCTCGGGACGGGGACAGCCTGGGACGCACGATGTCGCGTTTGGGACAGAACTTCTTGAGCGTATACATAATATCAATAGTGCAGAAGGGAAAGAGGGGGTAAGGCTACCGGTGTTTGACAAGAGCCTCTTCAATGGGGAAGGCGATAGAGCGGCGTTTCCCGAATCCGGTCCTTCGTTAGCGCCGCCGTTAGATGTGTTCATATTGGAGGGGTGGAGTATGGGTTTCACCCCCATCTCCGATTCGGAAGTTGTAGAAAAGCGGGAGAGAAGCGGCGCGGGTTCGGCTTTACGACGGTACAGCGTTGAAGCACTGCAGCAGATCAACCGCAACCTAGAAACCTACAAACAGTGGTACACGCACTTTAGCGTATTCTTACAGATCCGACCGACCGACCTCAACAACGTGTATACATGGAGAACGCAGCAGGAGCACGCCATGAAGGCGGCGAACGGTGGCCATGGGATGTCGGATGACGCGGTCCATGCGTAAGTCTCTCGTCACCTTTGTTCTTGTGTTTGATGCATTGTGCCTGACCATTTTTCCTCCATCTTTTATCGCTGCGACGACGGTAGGTTTGTGGACAGATACATGCCAGGATACTTTCTCTTCCTCGACACGATCCAGCAAAACGAGCAGTGGAAGGGCAGGAGCAAGACCATCACCATCGACCTCGATCGCACTGTTGTAGACGTACAAGATTGGTAACACAACCTGGCACAATCAATACACCTATGAAACCACTGCGTTTGTGCACTTTAGAGGGTTGTTTTCATTCCTTTCGCACACGGAAGATGAGGAATAGATTTCCCGCGGGCATCTCTATCCTCTCTGTCAGCTCGTACCCGTGGCTCTTTGCCAAAGGCACCAGCTCGTTTTGCACATCACGCAGACCGAACTCTGGATTGCGCGCGCGAATCTCTTTGTCGAACTTTTGGTTGCCTTCGCTTGTGAACGTTCCGTGCTCGTTGAACGCACCGTAGATGGCCACCCATCCGTGCGTGCGCGAGAGCAGGTGACGGTAACCTTGCTGCGTCGCATACCCCAGCCGCGGGTCCAAGTTGCTGAACAGATTCTCTGTCACCTTCCACGGCGCCACGTGGGTCAGGTTGCACGCGATGACACCGTCGAACAAACCCGCGTCCGCATCGGATGAGGAGAGGTCTTGTTCGGCAGCGAAGTTATGCACGAGAGTGAGCCAATCGTTCTGGTCGAGCAGATCGAGGGGTTCCGCGCGGGCGACATTGGGGAGGTCGGAGGTGCGAGCGTCGATCTGGGTGCGAGTGTAGACGTCTGCTTCGCTGGGAACGAAGCGGTGGGAAGGATGAAGGGATGCGATGGCATGGATTTGGTGGCCAAAGCCAGAAGCCACCTCCAGCACGAAGGGGGTCCGCGATGCTGAGGACGAGGAGGAGAAGAGGGGGGAGAGGGCAGCGGCTATGGGCTCCGAGTTGCGCTCTGCTGATCCGGGAAGCGACCACGACGAACGATACTTGGCGTCTGTTCCGCGGGGTTCTGTGACTTCTGTCGTCATCGTTGTGTATTCTCTCGCTCAGGATGTGTTTGAAGAAGGATGGTTGTACTGTAATGAGTGCTGTGCGCACGACATAAGGCTCGGTTCTTCCCAAAGTGTGGGTTGGAGCGCCGCGGTTGGAACTCGGGTTCCGATGTTCAATGTTAGGCCGCGAAACTAAAATGAAGTCCCGCGCGTGAGAATATGAACGAGCACGTGATGCCCTTCACCCGATTCTGAAACCAACAGCCTGTCAGTTGCAGGGTCTGTTTCACCTTGCAGCTGTTGCCTTCACAGCGCTAACTAGTCAGCCCTCAATCCACTTGAGCTTTTAAGGTAAGCTGGTCTGCGAAAGAAGCTGCTAGAGACCTTTGAGGTCGATCCAGCAGCGATCTCTTCGTGCTCAATTGTGCGATCTGAAGCGACTCAGTCGTCGTCTAAATGGCGGCTAATCTGTCGCTGCGTGTTAGGCACGAAAAGATTACTATGCGACGCGAAAATAGGGGCTGAGTGTGTCTCACCAAACAAATTCGATTCCTCGACACCCTCAAGCTCCGCCTGTGCTACGGCATGACGCGGGATCCACCACATGTGCTTGCCAAGCCGAGTGACAGGTACTTGTATGCTGAAGGTGCAATCGGCATGCGAAGGAAATGGGCTCCCGTGTGCCACTGTAGGTTAGGTTGTCAGGACAATGTGGTCACGAGGAAGCCATGCAGAAGTTAACAACGGCACTTAGGATGACACGAGGGAGGAGCACTTGCGACAACGAAATGAGTCGCGTAGCATGTTCGCAACACGATCATGACGAATTCAGTACAGTAGCGTGAGAGCGGTGCTGATTCAGGTTGCCGATTCTGTCTAAGCGCTTACCTCGAGTCTCGCATAGGAAGCATCATAATCAAGCGTGCTGTGCCAGGAACAAAGGCACGAATGCGTGGAAAGAACGGCACTCGCAGATGGACGCCGCAGAAGCGGAAAATCGCATGCTAAGTATGGCGCTAAGTGATCCATCCATCCAGCTCGCTTCTTCGATCTGAGGACCCTTGCAAAGTAAGCCTCTTGGGCGCCAAGGGTCCAGCCCATCTCGAATGCAAACAATCGGAGCGACCGCCCAAAGCCACCTCTTGTGCCGAACGAGGAAGCGAGCACTGTTGCTGTTGGTGCAGTAGCAAAGGGATTCATTCCCACGGGCTGCCACACTCGATCGCCGGAAGATTTCTCTGCGAGCTCAGTGGGCTCGGCTAAGTGGTGAGAGCGGGTTAAGCTAGGGTCACGTCAATATGATCAGCTGTGTTATCTTGGCTGTGCCTCCGCTGCGATGAATAGCGATAGCTGACGTAGAGGATTGAGATGCTGCCCAAATGCAGGCGATTGGTGCCTTTATGCGTGCCAGCATCGGGAAGCAACAAGCCACGTTGCTTTGTTCAAAGCTAGCGAGTTGGCCGGCGTTTGTATGGCGAAGGGGAGAGCAACGCGGCTCGTTTGATACCCAGAAGAGAACGAGGCGATTCCAATGAAGACGCGTTGCTGATGGTGGCCGGGAAAAGCCTCAACACCGTCTCGATTTGGCAAGTCGTGCATTGTACTACAGTGACTGCGCCAGCAACATTCACCATCAACGACCATTATTCTGGAGAGCCAACTCACCAAGGGCCGGACCTTCCTCATTGAGCCGACAGCCGGAGAAATCGCAGCTACCTGATGCTCTACACAAACTTGCTCATCGAGACATCATGTCTCACTGTGGTTAGTACGTTTTTGTGATTAGTTACAGTATCTAAAATAGTATACTGTAACAGGTTTGTTTGTCATGATCGCGTGTTGGGAGGGGGGTCATGATCGCGTGTTGGGAGGGGGGTGCGACTTACTGAATTTGGAAGGTATTATTGTGACTCTGTCGAACAGAGCGAACAGAAGAGTGGAAGAGAAAAAAAGAAAAAAAAAAAAGATGCGGCAATCGCGCAACAAAGCCGAACCAAGAAAAACAAAAACGCCGAGCGAGGTGCAGCTGCCCAGTACAGCCGAAGCAACTCTTCCGTGCTTTCTTCTGGCTCTCGAGTTGTTCTCAATACAGTACGTTCATTGATCCATCCGAGCGTGCCGTAAGCACTGCTGTGTTCACAAGACAGTGACTGGGCCAAGCATAGCATGGATAATTTGCTGCAGCTGTTTATTGCAGCTCTGCCTACTGTACGAATGGAATCGTTGTGGCAGTGTGATCATGGTTGCCGGCTTGCAGGCTTCGTCCTGGTGGTCGGAGTTCGGATGGATGCTTCCTGACAACAGGCGCTGGGAGATACATCCGCCTGACCTTGCTCCACCTCCTCCTCCGCCGCCGCATACACTCAAAACAACGCCCGAAGCACTTCTGACTAGACCGCCCCCCCTTGCTCACGATGAACTATATGCCGATCCTGCACTTTGTTCTCTGATCCTTCCTTTCAAGCTGGTCAGCCTTCTTTGAACTCCGACCTCCATCCTGCAAAACATACAACTGCGCTCATCCATCAGCTGAGGCCAGCCACTTTCCCGCAATCTACCCACGCATCAGCACCATCGCCCACCTGTGCTCGTGTCATAACGATAGATCGGGTCCGATCCATTGTTTTCGCTTTGTGTGAACAGAGCAATCCAACTCCTTGTCGTCTGCGCTCTGTCCTTGATGACACCATCTCTACCATCCATCTCGACCATCTTGACGTCCGACCCACTCGACCACTGCCTGCACCCCTAGTTTGATTGACACCTTGCTCGACGCAGAGCTCCCGTCCAAAGAAGTACAAAGGCATCCTCTGTCGACATCCATGCTGACCGCCTACCGCCAAATCAGTCTTCTTTCTAGCTTGTAGATTGCGTTTTCCATCGTCAGAATCCCAGCACATTTCAGCAAGCCTTGCAAGAAGGACTAGAAACGATCGTCTCTGTCCGGAGCAGCTTCAGAAGGCGGCGCGGCAACCGTCGTCCCTATCACGTGCAGCTGAGGCTTCGTTGCAATGGCCGCAACTACAGCGAAAGGCGAACGCGCTGTCCCGCACTCCAATCACAGGAGAAGAGGATGGGTCATCGCCAGCGAAGATGACACAGAAACCAAACGACCTACCGGCTTCGACGCTCGACGAAGCGCCGCGGCATGGAACAAGGGCAAAGGACCCTCGCAGGCTTCAATACCATCCAGAGCCTCGTCTCTCGCCTCACCAACACCGTCTCCCACAGCAGCCGGCACTCCAGTGTTCCAACCAGTGCAAGTGCCGACAGATGCGCCTTCGACAAGCGCACTTCCAATCGCTGACCGACCTGTATCGCCACCGCGTATCCCATCGTCTTCTATGAGCTACGAAAAAGAAGCGTCTACAGGCACAGCAAGCGAAGGAGAGTCCAGCGCCGGGCGTCGTCGACCGTCACCGCCATTGCTTGTACCGCCGAAACAGACGTACAAGAAGGTTCCATCTGTCAAAGTACTGCCTCCTTCAGCATACAGTGACCACCGAAAACTCATGGCAGCAGCAATCAAGGCTCCGCGACTAGCACCACTCAGCACAGCATCCTCATCCGCTGGGCCATCAGGCTCGCGCTCGCCTGGCGCATTCACTAGTGCTAGGGTGCGCGCTGATCTGGCCTTGCTTGCGGCAAATCGGCGTGCTAACAGCTCTTCTTCATCCAGTGCCGTCACGACATCTTCTGCAACTAGTACCACTCAGTCTGCAACGTCACCAGCAAGCTCTGTTGCATCTGCCTCGAACGCGCAAAGTCAGACGAAAGGGAAGGCGAAGCAAGTGGCTCAAAACCCCTTGCAGAGCGACGAAGATGGCTTCTTTACCTCCGGTAGCACAGTGCTGCAGCAGGTCGACTCATACAATCGCGCCGATCGCCAACAAAGGGACGCGCAGCCAGTAACAGAGAGACAGTCATCGCAGCAAGCGTACAACGACCGCATCAAGCCCAAATCATCTCTCCTCTTCTCGGTCAACCCGCTGCCGGCGCTTAGCGAAAAGTCAGCCAACTCGGACTTGGACGATGTGCTGTCCTCCACGTCCGAGAACGTGTCAGATAGCGAGGGGACAAGCGTGGGTGGCGCAAGGCCGGGAAGGAGGCGTGACAGCTTGCGCATCGAACTGCCACCTCCGCCAGCGCAGTTCAAGGACAGATACCCTTCTATCCTTGTCGATTCGACACACGCCAGCGACTCCGAGGCGAGCGGTACTAGCAATGGCCGCCTACAGCGCAGACGCCGCCGCAGCACTGCTTCCACAAGCAACAGGCTTGGAGGCGATGCCGAGGACGACGATGATGAGTATGCAGACGACGACTCTAGCTGGCCATCCACGCCTTCGACAACGCCTCTCGAGGCCTACTTCACCGCTGCTGACTCGAAGCCGAAGACCGCTCGCAAGACCGTGCAGACCACCAAGCAGATCATTGCACCCGATCCAGATGCTCTTGGGATGGGCCGACCCATGGTGGTAGTCACAAGCCCCAGCACTGCCTCTGAGGTCTCGTCCGATCGACGATCTAGTTCCGGTTCAGGCTCGACATCAGAGCGTCTCATCTCTTCACCGCCTCTTGCAACCGCGAGTGTTGCCCCTGCGCCAGCATTGTCCAAGATCGAAGAGCATCCGAGCTCGAAAGATGAAGCAGAGGAAAGCTCGACAGCCTTGCCCAGGAGATCGCTCTCTTTCGAGCTTCCTGCCGTGCCTCGACCTCGTGCCTCGGAAGAGAACTTGCCCGCTGCTGCTCCCGTTCGATCCCCTTCTCGCGCAATGGCCTTTCTAGCAAGGATCAGCCCGGGCAGGGCGGAAAACCGCAGCAGTGTCGACCTAGCATCGACCACGCACACAGCGGTGTCCGCATCTTCTGCTGAAGTAACAAAGAAGTTGTCATTGGAGAGTCAGCGATGCACATCTATGCAACAGAGACGCTCTGTTGAGCTAAGGCCCATCTTACTCAATGCTGCAACTCGGCCGCTGCCTCAACCCTTCGCTGCCGATCCCAGTGCAGCAGGGACAAGCTCTACCAACTCGACGGCCTCCGCTCAGCAGATCCAACAGCGACGCCGATCGTCCGGCAGGGTTCCGATCCGCCCAAACGTGGTCCCATACCATTCTCGACGTAGCTCCGAAATCTCTGTTGGCTCTTCAAATGAGTCTCCGATGCTTCAGGACCGCGGCTCGTTCGACCGTGACGCATTTGATCCACGATACAGCCCGTCATCGCAGGTGACGACGTTGACGATGCCATCTCCAGCGCTCAGCGACCAGAAACATTTCTCGCATCAGGCTCCCGTAGCAGGAACTCCACCCGCTGAAACGTCTACTCATCGCCCAACAGCCGTGAGCGCACCCAGGGACCGCTTTGCCGCCTCTATGACCTCGCTCCACCATCCCCCGCAAGGGCAGCAGCGTCCGAGCCGCCGGTCGCCCTCTCAGGAGGAAGCAGAGGGCCGACCGTCCGCTATTCGATTGCTGGTGGACTCGCAGAAGGGTAGATTGTCGAGGGACAATGAATCGATAGCCGAATGGATTTCAGTCTCTGTCAATGATCTGCCGCTGCCAGATGACACGCATCCATACGGCAAGGGCGGCAAGGGCGAGTTCTCCAACGAAAAGGAAAGGGCAGGCAAAAAACTTCGCAGGACCAAGCCATGGAAGCTCGGTCGATTTGTAGCATCGGAAGTAGTTTTACCTACCAGGGTCTCGCCGACATCGCCAACCTTGCCATCTGCCGGAGCACCAGTGCAGACAAAGCGCTGGTCCATCTCGCTCATCAAGCGCGCGTCGTCTGCGCAGGTCAATGACTTGACGCGAGCGAGTGCCGATTGTGCTTCATCACCACAGAAGGGACCGTTCATGCGCAACCTGGGCTTCACCACCGCAAACCGGAATGTGGTGCTACAAAACCTGTGCGCCGAAAGATCCATTTCTGCCCTTGCTGCAAGCACCATCTACATTGCTGGCTGTGGTCGCATCAACGTGCCAGAGCCCGGCCCGGTGCCTGTGAGCAAGACCAATTCGAGGCCACAGGTCATTCTGGAAAGGAGACAGAGTCAACGTGCGAGCAAGCAAGCAGCCCCACCAATCACTGAAGTCGCTAGCGATTCAGTCAGCCTCTCGCATAGCGCCAACCCCTCGCGTGATGCCTATCTGAACGTCTCGGAGGACCGCCACACAGGCTACAACCTCAGTGGTGCGGCTGTTGGGACAGTCAAGTCGATGGTGCCCGAGACAGGCGATTGGTCTGGATCTTCCGGCCGCGACAGCGGTCGTGTCCACGGAGCTGACGTTGTGCAGCCTTTCAGGGACTACGAAGACGAGGGCTCGGATCTGTTCGATTCGGACCGGTCAGAAACTGACTCAGAAGACGAGATGGATTACGATGACGAGGATGTCGAAGTTCCGGTTCGTTTCGGTCAGCGCCTCAACTTGGTCAGCAAAACTCCAACGGTGGCTGCATCGCCGCAAACCCGGTCAAGCGCTGGCTTGACTGAAGCTGATGAACGCGCGGTTGAATACTTTACCCCGAACGAAGTTACGGACGTCAAGAAGATGGTGCTGTCGCCGAGTATCGAGGGCCTGAGTGCAGGCACAGTTGTGCTACGAGGCGCAGAGTTGCGGATCTGTGTGGAGGAGAACTCCCAAATAGCTCGAGACGGGAGCTCCCTAGCGTATTGGAAGGCGACCGAAGTGCTGCCGGCTAGAAGGGAATCAGAGGAAGTCGATCGTAAGGTGCAACGGAGCAAGGGATTAGTACGTCGACAAACCTCTAGCAAGGCGATGAAGCTGGAACAAGAAGTCGCCACAGGTATTTTTGCTGCATTCGTGGGCAACCGAAGCCCAAAAAGGCAAGCTCAGAGAGCGAACTTTGATGTCAGTGGCACAGAGGAAGAAAACGGCAGAGAGCGAGGCTCTCCTCGAAAGCATCGCGAGGAGTATACAACAACCGACTCCAAGGAGCTTTTCATTTCGAAACTGAGCCAGGGCAGCTTCTCGGTACGAAGCGAGGTGCGCTCGACGGGCGCTGGTGAGGAGCAAGTTGTCGAGATCATTCGTCGCCATGTTGATCAACGTGAATCGATGCATGCGGCACGCGTTGCGTCAAGAGAGCCATGCGATGGAGCTGCACAAAGGCGAATAAGAACGTCGCTCGACAAGCTTGAGCGAGCTTTCCCTTCGCCCCTGCTATCGAACGGAGACTTTGCCCACAGCCGCTCCAAATCGAATCGCACTGATGGCTCTCAGGCCTCGCTCGAGGAGGAGCGTATCGTGATACGCATCCAGCGAAATGGTGGCCGAGGCTTCCTTGCCAGCTTCCAAGCGCATGATGGTCAACAGTGGACATGGTTCGGCAGCAGGCTTGAAGCTTCGGTCTTATCTCCCACCAAAGATTCTTCCGAGAAGCAAGCCCTCGACAGGCTGGAAGGGTACGATATGAGCCTGCGGGCTTGCATGGGTCAAGAGACGGTTGAGCTGGCCACCTATTCGACCGACTCGCAGGTGCGCAATGCGCTTGGACTGTTCAAGCCTCGAACCAAAGCCGTTCCCAAACCGTTTCCGAATGACGAGGCTAGTATCGGCCCTGCAGTCCCGCCGGCGGCACAGGTTCTGCCATTGGCGATTCCCTTGCGAGGCTTCGCAGGTCCGACGGCAAGAGCAGGGCCGCCGATCCCCCGCAGGGGCATCCGCGGCGGGCCACTGTTGCAACCGCAGCCGGTAGCGGCTGGCAGTGGCGCTCGGCATCATGGACTCTGGCAGCATCAGAGGGCAGCGATCTCGACCGAGGCGGTGGTGCAAGTGCACAACAACGCCGTCTACAATACAAGGGCTTCGTTACAGCTCAACGATCGGCCCAAATCGTCCCGCACAAGTGCCAACGCTGCCGATGCGTCGGGCATGTCACGCACTGCAGCAGGCGTGGGAAGGATACCGATGGAGCAGCAAAAGAAGATGGGCGAACTCAGCTTCTCTGCAGTCGACGCAGTAGACCGAGATCTCATAGTCGTCTCGCTGCTGGCGGTGATGGGCGTAGCCAAAGTCTGAGGCGAGGCATTGGAAGGAGTCCAGATATCAGAATGTTCGCATCAGCCCGAGCTCGGGACATGGACAACGGGCTAGGATGATTCCCACGCTCGCTGCGAGCCAATTTCGACTAATCGTAATTTGAGCATATGCGTACCTGCGCTGGGCCCCAATACATGTACAGTATGCAAAAATTACGGGACAGCACAGATCCGACAGAACATAGAGTCGCATCGTGTATCACACTCTACAGTACATTTTCTTGCAATGCACCAGGGTGCATCCTACAGCACGAAAAGGCCGTTCTCCGGGCTGATCTTGTAAGACTCGTAGCGATCAAGAGCGAGTTCTATGTTCGAAAGCTTGTTGAGATCCTCAGTGCACGCCGGAAAAATTAAGTTGACCTGCATATCGATGCCGCACAGCCGAATCTCAGGCTCTAAGTTACAACCCTATTGCTTAAAAAACCGCTCTGTGTCGAGTGCCTTGCTCCCCTGCCGCACTCACCCTCGCCTCCATCACACCTATCCCAGTGCCCTAACTCGATGTTGCGTGCTCTCGTGTGTGTGGCAGGCCACCGCCCTGGCTTGCTCTCTTTTTATTCTTGGCAACAAGCGAGCAGCGCAACACGATGGCCGAGAGACCCGTGTCTGGGTGTACACTGAACAACGTAAAACACTCAATGATCCGCAAGATTGCGATGGTCAACTATGCAGCGTCAAGCGGTACAAAGATCGTTTGCTGTGTGGTCAAAGGCAACACAGCGCTAGAAGAGTTGCAAGCGACGGTACAAGGATGAGAGGTGCGGCTGGTGGATTCGAGCCCCGCACTTCAATCATTGCTTGTTGCATTGCTTGCTGAGCGCGAAATGCTTTCCACTGTAGTCTTTATTTTTTTTACAGTAAAGTTTGACTTCTACTGTACTTCGATCACTCTTTCTCCCAAGCAGAGACAGGCTGTCTTCCTATCTGTGGACGAAGCGATATCATCTCATTTCGGAAAGTACGTCGACAGAGCGTGAGCACTCATGGACGAGAAAGGCAAAGGAAAGGCTCAGCTGGTGCGTATGTGTACACAAGGTCGGAGCCTGCTTTAAGGCTTCGAAGGTATCCAAAAGCGCCCATTCGCATACAGTACAGCAAGCAGTAGGGCTCTTTGATCGCTCGTTCCTTTGACTCTAGGCCGGTCATCCGAAAATGGGAATTTTTCTGCCTTGCCGTAGTCGAACTGGACAGAAAAGGGGGAAAAAAAGAGGACGAGTGAGTGGACAGCATCAACGCGACGACGATGCTCTCTGCCTTCTTTCCTTCCGATCCCAAAGCAGTTTCTGGTCGTTTGCTCTCGACCATGATTGCTTCCTGATTTTCGCCTCGTCCTGCTCCTATCCCTTTCCCTTCCCCTGTTCCCGCCTTCTCTGTTCTTCGCAAAGAGCCATACACCGATCGTGCACATCCTCTGCGCCTTGCAGATGGTCTCGTTTCGTGCTGTCCAGCTCCCCGCCCTCCCCTAGTCCCTTTGCCTTCTGCCCTCCATTTTCTCACAGCTCATTCCAGCCGCCGCTTCGTCCCGCCCATGTTACTCGGCCAGAGTCGTCTCTGACCGCTTCTGGATCCTGTTCTTGCCCTCTTCCAGCATCCCTCGTTCGCATAATTCGGACCCACTGCTTTGGATCCTCCCCATCGTCTGTTCCCTTTGCATCTTCCAGCTCCTTTCCCCTCCTGATACCCTCCTCGCAATCTGCAGTCGTGCGCGCACCAGACCCAAAAGTCTCGCCGAACGCATAACTCGGCAGTAGCCCTCGGCCACCTACTTGCCTTGGCCCGCAAGCTTGCATCCTCTTCCCGTGCCCGACATCGGAACCGAATCGTCGATTAACCTCGCACTTTGCAGACTGTCCTACGCACAAGGTTGCCATTCCCCAGGTCGTCCAGCTTGGATCGTTGCACCCTCTCAGTGTGACCCGCTTTCGTTCCTCGTTCTGGTCCTGCAGCAAGCACTTCGGCCCTCCATCCCCCCTTCTGCTCCAACGCATCGACTAACTCCACCTGCCTTGCGCCAAGCATCACAGGACGCTGGTTGATCCCACTTGATGCGCGTCCTGGCATAACGTGGCAAACTTCCTTCTCTCCTGGTCAACTATTCGGAACAAATTTACTCCATCTTACGCCCCGTCCTTCTACAGATACCCCTAGCTCTCTTTCTTCTTCCGACTGCCCTTGGTCCTTTTCACCTTGACCCAACAATTCTTCCTCCTTGATTGGAACTCGCCTTCTTCGCCGGTCAAAATTGTGCCTTTTCGTCGTTTGTAGGCACCGACGTCTCATCACATATAGTTCAGCTCCTTGCTGGGTGAGTTACAGAGACCAAGATGGCGACTCTGGATGTTGATGGAGGCTCGTCCGTCTCCACCAGCTCCACCCCCAGCTCATCGATCGATTTTGCCTCCGTCCCATTCACCGCTGGAATCCCCATAGTCTCAGCAGTCCCCAATGCTGGCGCGGGTGCTGCAGGCCACGGGCTTGGCTGGAGAGACCCACCCAAAAGCCTCGAGCTCTCTCAGGTTCACTATCTTGTTCGCCATGGTGAGAGGACACCAGTACGCAGCCGCCTTACCCATATCTTTCCGGAAAAGTGGAACTTGTGTCGCGCCGGGCGCGAGTTTGATGCTTGCGTCCTCGAGTTGACGCCGAGCGACCACAACTCCATCCCACCCTTTGAGGTAGGCCAGGTCCCTCCGGGGAAGACGGCGGTGATGCACAGCAGCATCATGCGCATGCGCAGGAGTGTCGAGACCGAGTCGTCACGATCAGGCCGCGGACAGAAGGACGAAGAAGGTGAATGCATGCTGGGCGAGCTCACCGATCTCGGTCGTCTCTCCACCCTCCGTTTCGGTCGCGAGCTGCGTGGCCTCTACGTCGACCGTCTTGGCTTTTTGCCACAACTCCTCACCAGCAAGGACAACGATGCGCTCTATTTCCGCAGCACTAATATGGGACGCACCATCGAGAGTCTCGAGCAGGTGATCCGTGGTCTGCACTCGAATGCCGTTCAGCCAAACACAGAGGGGCAATTCATCCCCAAAGTGTTGGTTCGCAACGGCACGGACGAGAATCTATTGCCCAACACATTCGGTTGCTCACGGCTCGCGGCTCTCGACAAGGCATTTGCTGACGCGGCTGCTCGCGCCATCAATCCTTCTTTAGAGGAATTCGACACCCAACTCGAATCTGTTGCGGGAGCAAAGCCGCGTGTGGACGGTCGACCTCGCTTGAACGGCATTGTCGACACTGTCAGGGCGGCGCAGGCTCACGGCTTCCCCATGCCCGCTGCGTTATCCGAGCCACGCATGCTACGCAAGTTCGAAGACGCCGTGGTGGCCGAGTGGTTCTCGGGATACAAGGACCCGGATCCAGCAAAGAGGCTCGAGTTTCGTAGACTGGCGATGGGTCGCTTTGTCAACGATCTGGCCTCGCGCATGTCGTCGCGCGCCGAAAAGGGTCAGCAAGATCCTCTCAAGTTTGCCGTTTATGCGACGCACGACACTGCCCTGGCCGGCGTGCTCTGCACGCTCGACTGCTTTGACAACCGCTGGCCAAATTTTACTGCCTCGATGGCTGTCGAACTCTTCCGCGACACCTTGGCGCCCAATTCGTCTTCGATCTTTGACAAGGTGGGTGGTTTGCTCGGTTTCCGGACACAGCAGCAGCAGCATTACGTTCGAGTTCGGTACGGCGACCGCGACATGCAGCTGCCTGCCTGCGCTCCTAAGGGGAAGCATTTTGAAGGTCGTCCAGAGCTGTGTACGCTCGAGGCTTTTATGGACATTGCCAAGTCGCTTCAGCATCCCGAGGGTTGGACGTGGGAGCAGCAGTGTGCTGTTGGGCAAGGACCGAGGTCGTCCAAGTAGGCACCCGCCGTCCCTTCATTGCCAGCATGCCGTCAACAATCAAGCCGCCAAGCATTTCCCTCTTCGCACACGCACATGCATCCGATACCACCAGTGTTCCCAAGGTCATCCCCCCGTAACCCTTTCTCTTCCGGATTATACCTCTCTATCTCTCTCCCCCTCTTCTTTGCAGGAATAATTGAACCAGTTCTCGCCACCTCGACGGACACCCGCTCGTCGCAGCTTGTCGTCGTCGTCGTCGTCTGTGACCCCCCTCCGAGACTGTGCTCCCCTCTCCGACTGTGCTCCCCTCTCCGACTGTGCTCCCCTCTCCGACTGTGCTCCCCTCTCCGACTGTGCTCTCCCCTCTTCCCGCGTCCCTCTTCCCCATTGGGTGGCCCATTAATCGATGTGTTTTCGCTTTCTCCTACGAAAACTCATTTTCATGCCGGGCCCACATCAACTCCTCCGCCGCGCGCTTAGTAACCGTGCGGTGGCAGAGCAGACTTCACTTTACCGTCCATTGTTGTTTTCGCACAGAGATGGGTGGTCATTCTCTCGCTCTTACATCCTCTCCCTAGCTCCTTTTCGCCTCTTCATCGTCGCAGTTAGGTGTCAGGTGTGTGCTCGCTGTGTTGTTTAGTTTTGGATGCTGAATGCAAAGACAGTTTTCACGAGGAGTGTGCAAAGACGTTTTGGGAAGCGGTGGGGAGAAGCGATCTGACAGTGGGTGTGTGGGGGCAAAAAGGTCAGAGCTCCGCGTGAGCATAAATCACACCGCCAAGTTGACGTGGAGGATCGTTCAGGGTCCTGCCTGCTTTCCTTCCTTCCTTCCTTCCTTCCTTCCTTCCTTCCGTTCTTTGTTCTAACTCGACCCGCTTCGCTTTCTGCGTTTGACCTCTTCCAACACTCACACCACGTTGTCAACTTTCCATCTCTTCACCACCTCTCCCACCTTTCTCGCTATCACATCTTGTTCACGCCACAACGGCGTCCAGAGGTTCGCTCGTCATGGAGGCAGTACAGCGTTTTGTCGAAGGCAAAATCGTACGTCTACTCCCTTCCCCTCATCTATCTCCACCTGAACACCCTCCCCTCTCTCGATTTACCACACCCACTTCTCGCATCTTTGCTGACCTCATATCATCCTTCCTCCTTCTTTCCCCTTTGCTGTGCGTTTGCTCGCTCTGGTGTGTGCGTGGCAGGACTTCCAAGGTCAACGTCTCGCAGACCGAATCATGCAAGAAGGCCTCGTCTTCGGCGCCGCCCTCGCCTTCCTCCTCGGCTACTTTACCCAAAATATGCAGCTGTGCATGCTTACCTTTGGCGCCTCCACCCTACTCGTCACAATTGTAAGTACCCCACTCTATCCCACCCTCTTCGAGAGAGGGGGTGCAGTAAACTATGTGCAGAGAGAGAGAAGAGGTGGAAACTAAAGACTGTTGATGCTTTGCGCTGGCGTGATTTGGGGGAAACAGGTAACGGTGCCGGCGTGGGGATTCTTCAACAAGCATCAAGTGGAGTGGCTGCCCGCATCGACCAACGCCGAGACTGCAGAGCAGGAATCCTCAGGGTTGACATCACAAAACGCACCAGACACAGAAGAAGCAGGAAGCGGCGAGAAAGGGAAGAAGACGGTTACAGTCAAGACTTCCATCACTACCCAAGTGAGCTAGACCGCACCACCCGCACACCACACGCGCAGTTCGTATCTTTTTCAGCAGTTCAGCATTCCAGCATTCCATCATTACACAGCATTCCGCAGCTAGGCTAGGGTTTGTGCTGCTGAGCCTCTTTCGCACTGGGACTAGCACCCTGCCCCCGACCCGGGGCGGTTGTCGCCGTAGCAGTGGCAGGGAGCATAGAGAGGAAATCGAGCAAGGTTGAGGCGTCCGTTTCTGCCGCTGCGTTACTCAACCCTTTCGAGGACGAGGGGCCGAGGTACTGCCCTCCCACTGCACCCCTAGCAGTCAAGGTGGGATCGGTGGCAGGGTACATATTCTGGAAGGGATCAGCACTCGCATACGCCGAAGGCGAGGAAGACGCAGCACTTCCAAACAGCAACGCGGCAGAAGCAGCGCCGAACGCATTGCTGCTGCTGCTCCCGTTCGATAGTGTCCCAGCGAGCCCGAGTCCATCTGCACCGCCTTCGTACGGTTGGAGGAGCCAATTGTGGAATCCGAACGTGGACGAGGCTGGGCGTGGTTGCTCTGCCGGCGCCGCTTCCTCCGCAGCGCCATTGTTGGTGGTGCTAGCATCTTTCTCAGTTCTGCCGCTTGGGTCAAAGCCAGCACCATTGGCATTGTTGACGTTGGCATTCATCTGGAAAGAATCACTAGCGCCTAGATCGCCAACCCCGTGGTTGGCGGCAAAGTTGTTCGAAGTTGGCGTGAGGCTCGATGCGTACGATTGCAAGGCAAACCCTCGTGGCGAGGCCGTAACTGGCCCTTGAAGCGCGGGTGCATGATGCAGACCAGGGCCATTCTGCACGCTTTGCGTGGTGCGTTCGCTCAGCGTAGGTACAAGACTATGACCAGGCGTGCCGAATCGTGCTGTACGAGGAGGAGCCGCCACAAAGACTGTCGATCCCGGTGGAGGTGCGGCGTCTAGCGTGTTGAGCGAGTTCCAAGTCGAGTCCGAGAGCCAGGTCGGATGCTGCTGCTGCGCGGCGTGTAACATGGCTTCGTGGTGTGAAGAGCGTCTGAAGCTGCTCGCTTCGAGTATGGGTGTCGATCTGTTGTGCTCGCTTTGTCGCCCGTGCAGCGAGGTGGCTGCCGAGCTTCGAATGAACTCTTCCACAGACGCCATGTCTGACGCAGAACTTTCGTGCGGCAACACCGTCGCGGACGACGAAGACGATTGACGTGCAGATCCTGGATCGAGAACAGAACTTAGCACAGCCGACGCTGCCGCATCGAATGTGTCACGAATCCTGGTACCATAGCCATCGTCCCTTGAGGTCAGCGCTTCCAACGTCGAAGCACAGCTTTGCACGTTGAAGACCACCTCGACGACTGGGCTTGGGCACGAAAAGCCAGTGCGTGTGAGCTTTTCTAGCGCGTTGAGATGAGTCAGGCCGGAGATGAACAGATGATGCGTCGCAAGCCATGGGAAGTTGATGGTGGAGCTGCGATGCATGCCTTTGTAGATCTTCATCGCCCTACCTGACGCCATGAACGCTTGCTGCAAGCCGTGCGAGTCAGGTCTCGGGTTGTTCGGCGATGGTCTAAACAGTAGCGAGATGGTGAGATTATGCGTCAAATCGATCCAGTCGCGGGTGATGAAGGGCGTCGCAGTGGAGCTGACACCTTCTCCTTGAGACTTGTTCACGACCGGTGGATCAAGGCAGATCCGGTCGTAATCGGACCTCCATTCGACCAGCTTCTCCATCATCCGTGATTGCCATTCGACGTTCGGGGTCGGAGGGCCCACTTCCATTACGAGTGCTAGCGAAGGTCTGCTGGGCGCCGGCTGTGAGAGGCTGACACCATCGTTGTCGAGAGAATAGTCACGAGGGTTGACACTGTGTAGACGGCAGAGGATCTCCGACTGGATCCGTCGCAGGTTGATGTGTGAGCGGAACAGCTGCTTCTGCGAATCTACACGAGAGTTGTCCGCGGCTGAAGGGCCTGCATCGCGATCACGACGGAGCAGCTCGACGTCAGAGAGCAGACTCGGCAATTGAATATGAATCCATGCATCCGACAGACCTGGAGGCCGAGCGAGTGCCACGGCAAGACTTCGATCGAGACAGTACGTCGTCCAAAAAAGGCGTCGTCGGAGGTCGACAGTCTCCTGCGAGAATGGAGCATTAGCTGCAGAGTCGTATTCGCGATCCACGTGAAGATTGAGTTCTGTGACCAGACGAATTGCAGCGCCAGAAAGCTCCCAAACGCTACCGGCTGCTGGAACCAGCAGCGCATATTGCAACTGGAGCAGTGTCGCGCGCAGCTTATCAAGATCCCCAAACCGGAACAGGACAGGGAAGAGAGCTTGCGCTTCGGCCCAGTATTGGTGACCAAGACGACGAAGATCCGGGCTAAAATTGTGGGAGCGCCCAAGGGATGCGAGTGCGATCGCCAACGCCATCAGTACCACGTATCGATGCTTGGACAGCGTGATACGGTCACAGGTGGACAAGAGCGGGTTAGGAGGTGGTGGCATGGTATCGTACGGTGACGCTGACAGAACTGCTAAACGCGATCGCTCATCATCTTGGTACACTGAGGCCGCCATCTCCCACAGCCGTACTTCGTTCATGACCGGAAGTGCTGTGTTCATATATGTCAAGTAGCGTGCGATGAGCCGGTCGAAGAAGGTTCTGTCGTACGCAGATATCATGCCGGAACGGCCTGGTCTAGATCTGGACTTGAAAGAAAAGGAAGCAGAAGCGTCTCTGAACCGTGAACTGCCAGCAGAGTACGAGCTGACTTGGTTTCGGTATTTCGATGCGTTGGATGAGGAGCGACGTTTCAGTCTATGAGGAGACTTTGGGCGATCCCTGTGATGTTTGGTGAGTGCGGCAAGTGCCGACGCTTCGTCATTGTCAAGCGTTTGGGTTGTCGGCCTGGTTATTGTCGGCTGGTGCTGACGGTGAGCAGAGCCTGTCAAATCAGAGGACAAGCTCTCGAGGATGGTACTGGTCTGTTGGATAAAGTCGTTTGGCGATGGACCTGTGGGATCTAGCGTGGAAGATGAGCTGTCCGATGACGAAAAATCTTCGTCGGTGTCAGCGCTTTTCCCGCCAGTATCAAAACTCTGATGCCCATTGTGGCCTCTTTTTGTTCGCTTTGCCGGTGGCTTGCCCACGAGAGACGATGGGCTGCCACTGGCACCGGTACTGTCGCTGTCATCACCATTCTGAGCGACCGAGGAGCTGCTGGTGGCAGTTGCTGATGACGTCAGAGCAAGTCTGCTTTCGAGGTCCTTGACCTTTTGTTGGAGTTCGTAGACCAAACCACGGGAGACGTTGGGGACTTTGTCGCGGCCAAAGCATTCGCGGCCTGACTTTTGGCAAGGCGTGCAAGCTGGTAGTAAAGCATCGCACTTTACTTTACGGATCCTACACGCCTCGCAGGCAGGTAGACGAGTCTCGCGCTCCTTGTCTCGGTTCTTGTCGTTGTCCTTGGAAGCGCTCCTCTCCCTGTCGAGCTTTTTGTCCTTGGTCGCTGCAGGCTTTGGAGAGGAATTTGACGAGCTGGCGATGACAGCAGAGGTGTCAGAAGCCGATACCCGTGCCAGACTGTCGCTGCTTTCTGCGGCTAGGTTGGGCGGTGCAATGTGGCTGGGTGTATTGTCTGGTGTGAGTGAGGTTGAGGGCTGGACGCCGTTCCGCCCAGGACGGGTAAGTGAGGCGATGCCTCCTGCTGACATCTTGTCACGTGGGCAGGGGCCTGAGCATAAGCATGTGCGATCTGTGCACAGTAAGTATGACAGACGGATGTGATGATGGTGATTGTGAGGGCATAGGTGAGAGAGGCTCCAGATGGTGGAAGTTCGGTAGAGACGGTGTTGGCAATTTCAGCACAGCAGGGTCCGCTTCGTCCCACGAGGCAGTCGCGAAATTTTAGCCAGTCTAATAGCCGGAGCCGCCAAGCCCTTGTGCTAATGCCACTCCATCATGACCACAGCCTGGACGCCTCCATCATCAATCATGAAGCCTCATCGAGCTCCAGGTCATCGATGGTTCACACGTTTCTATCCAGACACTCGGCTTGCTTCAATTCAGCACTGATTGCTTGTACGGGGTAGTCTACAGTTGCAGCGTCAATCGCTGTCCTCAAGCTCCTCTTCCTCCTGGCGCGGACCGCCGAGGCCGTAAGCTTTGCGCACCTGTCTCGGTCCACTGCTGCTTCCCCTAGGTTCTGTCGCATTCTGTGCTGAAGTGGGAGCTCTCGAGCTTCTCCGCTTCTCCGCATCAGCAGGTACAGCGGCCACCGGAGACGCATCAGGAACTTCTGCCAGACTCATGTCCAGCTCAGCTGCAAAGTCTTGCAAGTCGTCATCCTCGTCATTCTCATTGCGAGCAGCTCCCTCGATCCCATCAGACATCTTCGATGACTCCACTACACTGTTTTCGTCTTGCGGAGAAGCGGCTTCTGGACTTGCAGTGCCGAGATGAGGCGACGCGGTCGGTGTGATGCCAACCCCAGTCTGCTGCAAGCCTAGACCGATTGATGCAGTGGAATGCGGAGCTGAACGATGCGCCGTTGGCGAGAAAGATTGTTTGAGCTGCCTCGTCAAAGGAGGAGACGGGCGGGCGGTCGCGACATCGTCGGAATCAGGCGTGTGAGCATTCGGGGTACTGATCTTTGTCTGTCTCTCGCTGAGCTTCAGTCGTGAGACAGGCCAGAGAGCTCGGTCCGTTCTCGGTGGTGCTTGCATCTGAGCTGGTGGGACTTGCTCATCGTTCTCGCTGACATCTTCCATCTCGATTTCGATCTCGCGTTCCAGCTCTCGCTCGAGCGCGAGCGCCAGATCGTCATCTTCTCCTTCCATGGGTTCGAGGTCCTCCCTCCCCTCAGCAGCAGCACCACTAGACTCTGTAGCGGCACTTGGGGTCTGCCGTCGGGGTGGACTGGAAGTATCTTCAGCTTGGGCCTGACTCGAACGGCGTCGGCTGCGACGCAATGCGCTTCCGGAATCCGTGTTCGAAGTCTCATCGGTTTTCGCCTTCTTGCTTTCGGTCTTGCTGCGCTGCTCACTTGCTTGTGATATGGAACTTGGTTTGGATCTGCTAGAAGTGACGCTCATCGATGGCTCAGCTGAAGACTGTGGCTGATCGTCGAACTCCTCCATCTCCACCGCCAGACTCCTGCGCGAGGATCTCCGCACTGATGCCGCGACGGTGCTTGCTCTGCTGCGCAGACTCAATTCTCCCGGCCTAGTGCTGCTGGATGCTGTTGGCGCGTTGCTGGATCCACCGTTGGCTTCCGACAGAATGCTAGAGTCTCGCTTAGCGGCAATGACCGAGTGTCGAGATCTTGGAGTTCGATCGGCTCCCGTGGTTAATGCAGCAGTGCGAGGTAGCGAGCTGTCTTGTGTCGGTCGCTTGCCCGGCCTTACTGCATCGCTTGCCCACGCATCTTGGCTCTGAGCGCTGAGAGTAGTTTTGGATCGCTCGTACTTCAGAGAGAATGTTGCTGCGACTCGGTCCAGACGGTAGACTCGAGCTGCTGCGTCCCAGACAAGGATCAGATCGTATGCCTTGGCAGCGCTTTGCGGTCCAGTGAACACATGCGCCGGCTTTTTCCGAGCAGCATCACTGGCATCGACTGTAGTGCTGGAGCTGGCATCATTCTCGACCTCGTTCGATTCGAGCTCGAGTTGCCAGTCCGCAGTATGACTACGGCTTGGGCTAGGCTGGAACAGTGCTCCCTTTCTGCAATCGTGGGTCGAGTCTGGCTTGAAGTTGAAGTTGAATGCAAGGTAGTTGGGAAGGGGCTGACGGTTAGTTGCTTCTTCATGTCGAAGATTGTCGTGGGTATCGTTGCGACTGGTGCGTGTGCTGCTTGTGGCTTGCGAGACTGCTTGTAGCAAAGCAGAGGCTGATGGCTCGACGGCCACTTTGTAGAAACTGCGGTTCTTGTCTCTGCTCATCAAGACTCTGATGTCGCTCGATTGAGGCAATGACGAGCGAGTCCGGCATGGGCCATGAGGACATGGTGTGGTATGTTGTAGTTGTTTGACAAGGTGAGATTAGCAAGAACCGCAGCATCGAAACACAAACGATCCAATCCAGGGTCCAGCGGAGGCTAATCGAAACGGTCCGAGCGTTGCAGGCCGAAATTGCTGTCTCCGACCCATAAAAGTATCAGGGCTGCCTTACATTCACGTCACACATCACACTTGACCACTTCAAATGACGATGAAGCAAAGCAATCACAGCGGATAAGATGGAATGATGTGGGATTGGGACGCTCTAGCAGTCACAGGATCGACTTCAGAAGGTAGGAACCGCGAAAACGATGATGAAACAAAGCTGAAAAGCGGATAGAAGGGGATAAAAGGGAAACGAACGGTCGGTCGGGTTAGGGAAGGACTGCGTGACCCTGAACGGGCTTGACAATCAAACTCAAATCCTGGCAAGTCTTGCAGTGATCACAGTGAACGACCACTTCTTCAGCTCAACCGACAGGGCAGTCCCAGTCATCTTGGGCTCCTCGCACATCTTCGTCTGGACCATCTGCTTCTGCAGCGTGTTCGAGTCCAATGGACCCTGACCAGCCACTTCCCAACATTTAGAAGGGAGCAACTTTACCCCAGCATCGATCGTAAGAGGCACATTCCTCTCGCTGTAGTTGACCAGTTTGACCACCACATTGCCGCTCTCATCCAGACCAGCCGAAACGTAAATCTTGGCCTCCTCGAGCTCCTTGCTGTTCTTGATGGCCAGGTTCTGGCTGATGCGGTTGGCGCTGATCAAGCTCTGCATTTGCCAAGAGGTCGAACCCACCACCTTAGTCGTGTCGAACTCCAGCAGGCCGGGGGTCGACTGCGAAGCTCGGTCGTCGGACTCGTTCGACAGCTCAGGAGCATAAGCGGCGCCACGGACGATGTCACAGTTGTTCTCCATGCCCAGGATGAAGACCGACTCTGCGAGCGAGCCCTGGAGGATGCTGTGGTGGAGTCGACCGGCGCCGAACCAGATGTTGTCATCGGCTTCCATGCCCGAGTTAATGACGGCGAACTCCATGTTGTAGAAGACGGTCTTATTGGTGCGCGAGGCATCATCGTACATGTGATACTTGTTAATGAAGTCGGCGGGAGTACCATAGATGGGCTGGTTGAGGAGGTCGACGCTGTACTTGTAGCCGGTGGGGACTTTGACAGCAGCGGAGGCAATCAGGTCGATCTCGTCGAAGCCTTTGTGATTGGTAAACTCGTCCTTGAGTTTTTCGGTGATCCATTTGAAGCGGGTTTCATAGTCGACGTCGGGCGTGAGTCCGCCTTCGTTGCCGATCATGAAAGCCTGCACGTCGTAGGGATCCTTAGGACCTCCGCTCTCGACACGAACTTGGGCCCAGTGGCCTTCGGTGTCGAGGAGAAAGTGGACGAAGTCGACCTGCTGCTGGATGTAGGGCCCAAGCTTGTCGAGGGGAACCGAGTGGCCGTTGGCGTCGACGCCAGCCCACAGGCCAACAATCAGGCGAGCACCGATCTTTTGAATGAAGTCGTACATCTCGATCACGCCGAGACCGTCGGTGTTCCAGCCATGCCAGTTGCCCCTACGGCCGAGACGGTCCTTGAGCGGGCCAAGAGTGTTGTTCCACTGGAAGCGCGAAGCGATGCTGGGGCCCACAAGATCGTTGCCGCCAGGCCATCGGATGGCCTTGGGCTTGAATTTGAGCATCTTTTGGGCGAGATCCTTCCTAACAACGGTGCCCTCCCAAGTGGTGGGGAAGAGGCTCACGAGGTTGACCTGGAAAAAGGCGATGTCGGCGTTCGTCTGGATGGCAAAAACGTTGTTGATGTCGGGAGCCCCCTTCGTAGGCCTGAGAACAGAATGAACAGGGGTCCAGTTGCTGCCGGCGTCGATGACAATATAGTCCCTGGCCCAGGTCTGAGTTAGATCGACGCTGTACAGACCAACTTCGACAATCATCTTCTGCGGCCTCTCGGTACGGATGTAGAAGCTGGCATTGTACTCCTCACCAGCTTCGACGGGCATACCGAAAAAGCCAAGATTCTTGATACCGCACGCACCACGGGTCTCGCAGGTAATGTTGGCGGATTTAGGCAAAGCAGCCGAGAGAGGCTTGTCGTCGACAAGGTCCAGCTTGGAGTTAGCTACAGGCTGCCAACCAGTAAGCGATCCTGAGCCGATGGCATCGTCCTCGTCCTTGCCAACGCCAAAGACCGCGTCGGCAGGCGTCTGGAAAGCGCGGTTGCGGATCATCTCGGCGTAGAGGCCGCCATCGGTTCCGTAGTTGAGGTTGGACTCGACGAACGTGTCCATGTCGTACATGCACTTGGCCTTGGGCTTGGGGTCGAGCTGGACGGTCAGACCGGCGAGGGGTTTTCCCGTGCCGTCGGACGTCTGTGGGCCCTTGCGGGCCTTCAGCGTAGAAACATCGTCGCCAGTTGTGTCAGGTTCCTTCCTGGGCAGGGTGGCACCTGTGGTGCAGGACAGAGAAGTAGGCGGCGTTGGCATGTCAGGATCATCTGTCGTCACGTGTCGTGTCATCCAAAACATCAAGCAGCATCACTTACCGTGAGCAGTAGCAGCGAGCACTGCTGCGAAGGCCGCGAAGAGAAGCTTCATGTCTTCTTTCAATCTTCAAAGAGCGTAAGAAGCAGGTTAGGGGAAAGGGGAAGGGGTAAGGGGGCTGGGGAGACGAAGGATGGAAGGAAGTTGAAAAAGTGGCGGAACGGGCCTTTCTTTTATGCTTTACTGCTCTCCCTAGTAGCAAAGCGGACAAGTGGCTCAGCTTACCATACTGGTGAAGTGGGTGCTCGTCTGAGGGGCTGCGGTGACGAATCCCACCGCGGGACCGAGTGGACCAGACAACGTTTCGTCACAAGAGCGGCAACGGAGACCCGTACCCGTACAGCTTCATCAGCTGATGTTGTTGGCCTCAGGCTAGATGCGGTGCCGCTCGAGGATCGCATCGCCCACAAAAATGGCAATCCCACCGTTTCGTTGCCACACAAGCCTCACAATTTACTTCCCCACCGATCGCTCACCGACCGGACTCGAGCAAGGCGCACTGTCCTCTTTTACTCATTTGACCCCATGAACACTGCACTCAGCCCAGCTCACTGCTTTCGCCAAGTCTTCTATGACAGGTCGAGGACGTGCCATTAGCATCAGTGTAAAAAGGAAAGGCGATTTACTGTGGTTATGCGGCGGGACAGATGAAGCAACTAAGCAAGGTGGGACCCACACGAGCCGTCTACTGGAGGAAACCGGAGCGTTTCCAGGCTGCCACCGTGGTTGTCAGGTACTCGGGTCGATAAGCTGCAAGCCCATCAAGAACCCGCGTTTGGTCAGGAGATGAAGTGAAGAGCTCCTTCAATTTGGTAGTGTCGAACTTGCCTGGTTTTCGGCGCTCCAAGCAACGCTGCATGGAGCGATAGTGCTGAAGCAGCTTGATTGTTGGGTTCCGGCTGGGATTTCGGTCTGATTGTTCGAGTCGATCGACCCACTGAGCGAAAGGAACGACTTCGAAGGACTGGCCCAAGTTCTGAGGTGCAGCAAGTGTGTCGAGCACTTTCTTCCACGGCAGAGCCTCGTCACTGACGACGTGTACAAGCATGCATCCTTCGTGAAGGGGTACAGTTGTGAGCTGAGCTGCAATAAAACCAGCAACGTCGACAGGGAGCCAGTACAGATCGCCAAGACCGTCTGGGAGGCATCCGATGGTCTGAGCGCTCTTGATCATCAGAGGGGGAGCTTCTGTCTCGTTCCAGATACCTCTCGATCGGTCACCCACCATCTGACCGATCCTCATCACCACGGATCGGAACCCACCTCCGATCAGCGACTCGGCATCACGACAGAGGTTTTCAACGACCCACTTTGAGTGGGCATAGCCCAGTTCGTGCGTGTTGTCCAGATTGTCCCAGATCGCTTCAGGGATTACCTCATCAGGGCTGCCCAGCGCGACGGCGATGGAAGAGGAAAAGAGGAATCTGGGCGAGCGGCATCCGGTGCTCTGGCCAACCAAGTTCATGAGCTGCACGGTGCCCTCGAGGACGCTTTGGAAGGAGTCGACAGTCATGACAAAGTTGACCGGCCATCCGTTGTGGATCACGCAAGTCACGTTGCTTGCGATTTCGTTGTACTCTTGCTGCGACAAGCCCAGGTGCTCTTTGCTGATGTCTGCAGCCAGCGAGACGACTTGTGTTCCTTGAACTTCACTCAACGGTGCAAGCCCGCGCGCCTGGAGCGACTCCTCGGTGCGCTTGATGGCTTCTTGATGGTCCGCAGCACGGTTGAGGCAGATGACCTTCGCGACAGTGGACTTCCGTCGCAGCTGATCCAAAATGTGAGCACCGAGCGAGCCAGTGGCTCCGGTCAGCACTACAACCTCCTTCTCCCCAAGCAACGACTTTTCGGTCACGCTCGAGTCGCGAGCCTTGAGCTTTGAACGCAACTCTTCTAGCAGCGTGTACGTTTTGAGCTCTTGCTCCTTCTGGTCCTCGGTGACAGCCTTCTGCCCAGTGCCCGTTTGAATATGCTGATAGACCGCATCCGTCAGCCGATGCAGCGTCGGGTGCTGAAACACCACAGTTCCTTGGAGAGGGCTGGGCATGCGGACGGTTCGATGAATTTGGCTTCGAATCTGGCTGTCCATTACCGAATCAACACCAAGGCTGGTCAGGTCGACATCTTCCTTCCCGTCCAAGTTGAAATGAATAAAGTGCTCGAGAATGTCTTGCAGCAATGCGCGGAGCTCTGCTTTGGACTCGATCGCGGTCTTCTCTTCGTCAGGTGTCGAGGTTCCAAGGCCGAACTCGGTATAAAGCTGGGTGATCTCTGTCGCAAAGAGTGAGTTGGCGGGAGCTCGCTTGACGCTTCCCTTGTCGGCAACTGGGAATTGAGTCTCGGGAGAGAGGAAGCGGATCATCTCTGGGACAAGGCGCGAGTGCGTTGGACACTGGGAGTTGACCTCGCGCAGCAGTGGTTCGATTTGCTTCTTAAGCGCCTTCTGTCGATCGTCATCGGACAGGTAAGAATATGCATCCCAGGCTTCCTCGTAAGGAATGATGAGAGCGCCGGTGCATGGCTGGCCTGCGCCAAATACGAGACAGTCACGGATCAAAGGCGAGGACTTGATACTCTGTTCCATAGGTACAGGATTGGACTTTTCGCCGTTGAGGTGCACGATTGTGTCGTCGCCGCGGCCGACGTAGACATAGCCTCTGACGCTGCCATCTTGGTTGCGAACGATGCGATAGTGGTCGCCGCTCGCATAGCTGCCGTCCGGACGGTTGACTTTGGAGAGACCCTTCCAGCCCTTCATGCAGACCATCTCGTAAGGACCCTCTTCGGTAGTGCCGACATTCTCAAACTTGAGATAAGGTGCAACGCGGTCGCTAGGGCGCATGACGTTCCAGCCCTTGTCTGTGTCGAAGTCACGGATGCTATCCATTATTTGGCCGGTCTCGGTCGCTCCAAGGAAAGCGATCAGATTGACGCCATTTGCTACGAGCATATCGCCTACTTCGATGGGACAAGGAGCGCCGCTGTAGCAGCACATCTTGACGCTGCGCAGTGTCTCGAGGCTGCCCTTGTCTTCGCTGAGCATTTTGAGGGTAAATGGCACGGCATAAATGATCTCGATGGTACTGTGACGGACCGCTTTGCTGACGAGGTCGTGGCGAATGGTTCCAGAGTAAATGTAAAGACGGCGGCGATGCATTACTTGCCTCCAGACGACTGCACACGCAAATCCGTGGTAGATAGGAGCAGTGCACAGGGCATCGTAGGGCATGTAGTCGGCGATGAGGACGACGTACGTTTCGTGCCTGATAGTCACATCGAAGAGAAGATGACGGTTACAAAGGAAAGCAGGCAGGGTCATCAGCGAGCTGGTACCTTACAAATGTGTCGAACTGCAGGCAGAGATACTCACGAGTAGGTGTAGGGCTTGGGGAAGCCAGTGCTGCCGCTGGAGTGTAAAGTGAACGCAGGCTCTCGAGCCTGCTGTTCGTACGAGATGCCACATCGAAAAGGATCCTTTTCCGTCGTTGCTGGTGGCAGTTCGTTGGAATGTATCGCCTGTTCAGCTTGGAAGAGTTCAACAAGCCTCAGACTCCTCAGCTCCCCTTGAGGATCGTATTGCAACAGTTGACGGGCTTGCATCGCATCTTCGGCCTTTTCGGGGCTAAAGACGATGGTCGCCGAGGTTGTAGCCTTGAGGAGATGGGCCACGGCCGGGACCAAGTTGTTAGGAGAGATGAGCACGGCACCATATCCAAGGCGGATTAAAGCCATTTGCGCCACAAAGAGGTTGAAGCCCGAGTCGGACAGAATCCCAATCTGCCTGCAAGGCTGATCGTTGCGCCTGACACCGATTCGTTCGCCGTAGTAGGCTGTGGCGGCTCTGACGCATCGATCAAGCAGTGTGCCTGTGATGTGCTGCCACTCGAAAGGTTCGGCTGACTTGATGTACGAGATGCAGATCTGGTCGCGTGTGGCCTCAATCAGGTCGTCGAGGACGGCATTGACACTCCACCGTCCCTCGTAGGGAGCGAGCAGGCTTGTGCTGTCTGTAATGGGTGCGATAGTCATTGCAGCCAACTCTCAGGGGGACAAAGAAGCGCTGAGTAGGTCACGAAGGTGCTAGTTGCCTCGTCTTATAGCTTTTGCGTATGTGTCGCCGCCAGCCTGGAACCGGACCACAGGTGGAAAATGGAGATGTGTCGAGGGGCTAGTCAGATTGATAGTTGATTTGTAAAACTTGATGACACCAGGCGAGGCGGGTGCAGGAGAAAGGGAACGGCGGTGCAGTGGGTACGGTTTGTGGGGAGTGTGGCTCAAAGATTGTGAGGCTGGTAGAGAAGGTACGGATCGAGCATGTGTGGATTTGGCAGGGTTCCGGAGAATCGAAAGGTGGCCGAGGATTCTCAAAGCGTCCGTGAGAAGCTCGGTTTGACTCGCAGCACTCGGCGTCGGTTGCGCACAATTCAATCGCATGAGTTAGTAGTTAGCCTCCTGGCTCCTACGGCTGCGCATGACGAGGTTCCTACTGCCTCTGCTACTTTGATGCGACGAGAATGAGTATGAGTATCGCTTCAGATTAAGCGCGATGTGTCGTCCCTACAGAATTTCCCGAACGGCGAAAAATTGTTCGAAGACTACCGGCGGGCTTTGCATCAGCGTATACAACGCGCAATCTATGTAGCGTAGGATCACACGTCTGGTACCAATGTCGGTTGTCGAAGCTCGAGCAAGCAAATCTTACAATTGGGCGGCAACACAAGTGCGAAAATGAACTGTTGGCCGATGTCTGTCTCGACTGCCGCCACCAAGATCGAGAGAGGGGGTGGGGTGGGAAGGATCGGCTGGAAGATGATGTCGGGAATCCGTTTCGCGCATGAGATTTGGCCATCTTGCAGGCTCAGGCAGGTTACTGGACGGAGCTTGCCGGATTGCAACTGCAGCCTAGGAAAACCAAAGAATATCAATTCAAGTGGGAAGGGTTGGAAAGTGACACAGACCACTGTATCATTTCATTTAGAACGAGCTCAATTCGGGATGGTGCGAAGCTGCTGCTGCTGCGCACCGCACGCCGTCTATCACTATAGTAACAACGAGCGGCGACGAGGCTTGACGGCGGTGACATTGCAGGTACGACCAGAGTAGCATTCCGACCAGAGGAGTCAGAAGAGTGTCATGCATATACTCGACACTTTGGCGGGTACTTCCGATGAAGACGCCGCGTTAGTCTCCACAGGGATGGCATTTTGAAAGTTCACTTGTTACTGTACAAATTCAAGTTACCACATTCTACCATCTCACATACCCACGTCCCGCTCGTCGAGACCCACGCTCCTGGATTACGACCATCGAGCGGAGGGGGTTGCCACCGCCACGACGGGTCTCGACGGCTGATGCTGGTATGCCTACGACATTGTCAAGGGCAACAATGAGCAAATTCCCGAGGTCGGCGCCCATTCGACTGGTGCTCTTCGATGCCTTTGATACACTCGTCACGCCTCGTTCTGCTCCTCATCTGCAGTACGCCGCTGTAGCAAGGGAGTATGGCCTGTGCGTCTCGGACAAGGACGTCAAATCAGCCTTCAAGCAAGCTTTCCGCACGACCTTGGTGGAACATCCCAACTATGGCCTTGAAACCGACATCGCTTCGCCCGACGAATGGTGGAGACTCGTCATCCAGCGCACTTTCGCGCCAAATTTCCACTCCGGCATATCCCCGCAGCAATATGCCGACACCATCGGAGCACTCTCACAACGTCTTGTGGCCCGCTTCGGCACTTCCGAAGCATATCATCTATTTGAGGATGTCATTCCCACGCTGCAACAACTCACTCGCGCTCGGTGCAACAACGATGGCCGCCCTCTCCAGCTAGCACTGGCCACGAACAGCGATTCAAGGATTCTGTCAGTGCTGAAAAGCTTTGGCCTTGATCGGTATCTCGAGCTCGATGAGAAAGCCTCCACGTCGACAAGTGGATCCGGGCCAACGCTTTCCTACTTTGAAAAGTGTGCCAAACCCGACCCGCGCTTTTTCGAGGCTGCCATCCGTCGAGCTTCATTTCGCAACGAGACGCTCAAAGCCGCCAACGTGCTCTATGTCGGCGACCAGCTGTATGAAGATTTTTGGGGTGCATACGACGCTGGTCTGCAAGCTGCATGGCTGCAGAGACCCGACACGCTCGAGAGCAACCACATGTACCAGGATGTCAGCCAGCACCGCAACAGCAAGCAAGAGCAGACGTACGTGCGGGAGAGAACCATCTTGAGCCTCTCGAGTCTGCTCGACTTTGTCATATGAAATGTCGGAACACATTAGCAGACGCCTTCTCTGCATGGACATAATTTGCCCAGTTGCCTTTGAGCGTGGGAAGACTAGTATACATGGCGTGAGAAATATAGAAGCACATTCAGAACCAGTAGACAATGAGATCAAGTGAGAGGGGCGGTCGGTGCTCAGTACGGTGTCGACTGCATCCCTCTGGATTGATAGTCGTAGGATATCGAGTTGGTTTCGCCGTAGAAGTCGCCGTTCAAGCTGAAGGCGAGATCAGGATCCACATCAGTCCAATCTGGAACAATCCTCCTCAACCGCGTTGTGTGGAGGCTTTGCGTCGACGAGACCGCAGTGGACTCTGCTTGGGGTGTTTTGACCTCCGCAGACGAAGGCACTCTCTCCATTTTTTCCAAAGATGCTGGAGAAATGCAGTCGCCAGCTGGAGCGGACATCTCCATGACCGAATCAGTTCCACTTGCATGGCTGATGGTGGGATAGGGTAAACTGTTTCGCGACCCCACAAGCCCAGCTGTTGCCTGTTCCATGCTCGTGTCGACGCGGTAGTGATCGTGCGTGTTGCTGCCAAATGTGTGAGCCAGTGCCAGCTCCCTACCGATGGCCTTCCACAAATTGATAAAGAGTCGACATGACAAGACACTCGAAAGACCGATGTAGAGGTTGAGATACGGCATCATCCGGCCGTCATGGTTCTGACAAATGTACCAAATCGGAATCGGGATGACGCAGAGGAAGACGATGGCGTAGTAAAAGATGTTGTCCTTTCGGAACATGCGCTCCAGCGGCGAGCTGCGTCGTCGATGTGAAGCGCGTCTAAGCCCAATCAGAGATAGCACTAGGATGGCCGAGTCGAAAATGGGCAGGAAGAACCATGGCATCATGTAAATAATGGTATTGGCGTGCACTCGAGGTGGGGTTGGATCGCACGCGCTAATGCCGTTGCGCTTGCTCTGACTGCTGAGCACAAACATGTTGACGATGAGGAAAACCGGTGTGGCCAACCACAGCAGACCGAGTGAAAGGACAGCGACAAGGTGGAAGCGGTAGAGTGCCAAACATCGGAGCAGCAGAATGCCGGTACTGCCACCGATCGAGATGACGGAAAAGAAGATGCTGGCGCGACGATCCGCTGCGCATGCAAAGTTGGCATAGTTCCACCGCGCCGCACCCAATTCCATGGGCCCACCTGCAACATTACCGACAACCGAGTGAAGAAGCGCACTGAGGCAGTAGCCCAGTCCACCGATGCGTGATGAGAAATAGGCAATGTGCGAGAGCTTCCATTTTTTGCGTTTGGTGAGTAGCTTCCACTCCCATGGAAGATGAATGGACCAGTCCGATACCACCATGCCCAGCGCCATCGAGGCCGTAATCAAGGGTGGAAGGATCGAGTTGATACGTCGTGCAGAGATGAGCACCAGATCGTCTGGCTGAGTAAAGTGACGACCCCATGACGCATTAACAATGGGAGGAAGAGGCGGTTGATCGTGGTTGAACGGTATTCGGGTCGGGAAGGCCGGGATTGCCGTCACTGTCATTGGAATGCCCGCCATGATGTATAAAGATGCTGGCTGCTTCTCTAAGCTCGTTTTTTAGAGATAGCGGGTGTGCTAGTTGATGTAAAAGTGACGACGAGGTAGTGTGCAAAGTGGCGAGTTGGCCAGAACTAGTCGGCTAGTATTGGAGTTGTCAAGAGATGATCGAGCAATTGATGCGGTGTACCTGATAATGGCCGCGGCACGTCGTTGCTCGTCGAAGCATACAAATGGTGGGATGCTTGCCAGGCACCAAGTAGTGAGAGAAGGACGAATTGGGTGTTGTTATACAACGAATGTCAAGCCTTGGAAACGGTAGCAAACGGCATGGAATTCGAGATACTCAGATTCGCCAACCGGGCTCTTGCATGCATACTGTACACACGCAAAAGAGCGATGTGATGCGAACCCAAGTCAGCGAGCGAGAGAGAGAAACTGGACAGCGGCTCTCTCCTCGCCGAGCTGACCGGCAGAGGTTAGCAGCAGACAAGCAGACAGAAGCAGAGTGGGACCATCTTTTTCCCCACCTCTCCTGCGAATTCATTTTTTATTTTTATTTTTTGGTTCACATTTAACTGGAAAATGGCTGCCGCTGCCAAGGCTACTTGCTGTATACAGTAGCGCAAGCCTATTTATTCTTCAGAATCAAGAAAAGGAATCTACAGAAATCTCATCAAATTGTCGTTCGCCCAGCTCGTTCTCGCATGATGCCGGCCGACAGCTTGGGCCTGCAATTCCGAGTGGAGGCTTTGCAGCTCAGCGCAGCTCACTCACGCTCGCACCTCTCGAAAACAAACACACAGCCAACAAAGACCCCCTTCGACACCCCTTCTTTTTGGCAAGGAGTGAATGATGCTGTCATCAAGACCCTTTGGTTCACTCGCTTCCCCCACACTCTTCACCACTATCCTTGCTTCCTTTCTCACCATCTTATCTTGGCATTTGCCGGCTCCTGGTACTTGGACTTCATCAAGCCCAGCTTGGATACCTGAACTATACCTTTCACACATGAGTCAGCACACTTCGACTTCTCGATGAGATAGCGTCGCGGAACAGGACTCGACACCCGGCGCTCCTCCGCCTTACTGCTACACTGGTTTCTCATCGCAAAAACGGCCCGAGTCCTTGGAGCTGGCTACGGCTTCCACATTCTCGTAATCATGGCGACGGTGCAAGCGCAGGCGCGCACGGATACCGACGATCGTACGACATCTGCCTTGTCTACCTCATCTCATACTCACGTCGACTATAATGATGCTCACCAACAATCTCCGCGTACCAAGGTCATGTCTTGGTCTTCGAAACGTGCAGAAGGGACTGACTTTGCAACCAAAGCACAAGCTCATCAGGACCAGCCTGTCGCAGACACCACAGTTGATGTTCAGCGGGTACCCGATACCGCGCAAACAGGACGACGAGCAACCGCCGGCTGCAACCGCTCGGACCGGCCACCACCGCCAAAATGCATGCAGAGCTGCATCTCGAGCATCGAGTCTTGCACACAAGATGTGGTGCGCTTCAACGAGCGGATGGAACATAATCGAATACAGGCAGAGACGCAGCGTCGCGAAACGAGTGATCCTCCAGTTGCCAGAAAGGCCATCATACCGCTTGTCTTTTTCGTCCTCTTTTGGGTCTTTCTCGCGTACATTTGGCGCTTGTGCAGCCGTCTCATTCAACAGAACCCACAAGGCGCGGTGCTTGGCAGCCGGGCTGATGGCATCGGCCTGCTCGTTGGCTTTGTCGTCCTCTGGCTGATGACGATGTGGTCGTATGTGACAGTCATCTCCAAAGGCCCCGGTCTGGTCAAAGACTACATTGCAGAATCCGACCCTCCTCCTGCATCAGTTCAGGCAGGCACATGGGACGGCGCACCGTATCCTCCACAACAACACCCGCAGACAGCATCTGAACCCATGCCCATCCCTGCACAGAACCATTCCAGCTCAGACGGCCCTTCGATGCACCGACAGACTGCTGCACTTGTTTCCTCGACATCCTTGCCCTATCTGTCCTTTAGCGCTGATCTCGAAAGATTCGGAGGCTATCGCGCTTCTTCCGACAGCATGCGCGTGCTGCCGGGATCTGTAGAACCGAATCACGACACGTCACTTGCTGATCGACCCCACTCGCGCGACATGTCGAGATGTACGGTCGTGGAGGAAGACGCAGTAGCAGACACATCGGCCGCAGATGTAGATGCACAGCTTCAAGCGGAGAGTCAGCGTCCTACGGACCATGTTGAAGCAGCCGCTGCCGCAGATGATCCACAGCTGCCTGGTATTATCGGCCCTCTTGCAGCCGCAGCTGTTGCGGAAAGTCAAGGAGCGCGCGAAGGAGCTGAAGCCTTCGACCACACATCAATTGCTGATTCGCTACCGCCAAATCCTTACCAAGTCGACGCACCCTCCGCGTCCGGCTGGTCCGCACCCCAACGTCGGCTGCAGAACGACCCGCCTCCCCTCTCCGCCGCTGCTCAGTACTGCCATCGCTGCCGCCGCGTCAAACCGCCCCGCGCCCATCACTGCCGTCGCTGCGGCACCTGCGTCCTCAAAATGGACCACCATTGTCCCTGGGTCGGCGGCTGCGTCGGCGCGCACAACCAGCGCTTCTTCTTCATCTTCGTCCTCTGGGTTACCCTCCTCGAGCTCTACACCCTCATCACTACGGCTGTGTTTTTCCACCGCGGCGTGCGCTCTCTCTCCCACCCTGACTCTGCTTGGCACGTAGATGGGTTCCTGATCTCACTGTTTCCCATCTGCGCCATTTTTCTCATCTTCACAGGCGCGTTGTTGTGCACGCATGTGTTTTTGATGTCGCACAACATGACGACAATCGAGCATGTTGGGATTAATCGGATGCAGGGCAGGGAGCGGGTGCTGATCGATCGCTGGTTTGGGATGCAGGGGAAGCAAGAGGGGGGGAAGAAGGGAGGGCTGAATCTGAAGGCGAAAAGGAAGATGGTCAAGGAGTGGGATCGAGAATGGGGAGCGTTGAGTAAGGAGGGGAACCGGTGGTGGTTGGGCAGCTCGGAAGAAGTGGAGTATGGCAAAGAACCGCGAGTCCAGTCGGAAGCCATCTCGATCAATGTCGCACACGAAAAGCACAGCGGCAATGCTCCAAGTCGCTCAAAGAGCAGCCGAGGTCGAGCAACAAAAGGCGCATGGAGGACCAATATGGAGCAGGCGCTCGGTTCACCCATGCTGCTATGGGTTCTGCCGGTCGGGAAGCATCCTAATGCAGGGTTGGAGTTCCCCATGAATCCGAGGTTCGGGCCGGAAGGGGTGTGGAGGAAGAGGGAGGAGTGGCCGCCTGAGTTGCGTTGATTGCCGCATGGATAGAGTCATGCTAAATATCGCTTCATGTACTTGTACACGCATACACGCCTCTTGGAGACTCGGTTGCCGTAGCAAGACGGCGGAATATACCCTTTTCTCAGCCCAGACCCAGCAAATCTTAGCACTCCAAGAGCAAGCTCCCGACAAAGCACACGTATGAGCACCAATATCAGCGGATCACATTACAGGGTATACAGATGAGTCGCCACTTGTACCGTCCTCGCTGCCCTCAGCGCATCGTCTCAGGCAGTGACAGGCCAACGGCCAAATTCTTTGGACCGAAATACTTGGCGTAGCAGATCCTGCACCACACATTCGCACCCCCCTGTGGCGCGGCTGGATTCTTCTCCGCCGGTCCCTCCTCCAGCTTGCCCGACTCCAGCGTCGTATTGCACCCATCGCAGCGGAGACATGCCCTGTGCCACTTTCTCCCTGCTGCCGCTTTCTGTTCTGCAAAGTAGACTGGTCTTAAGCAGCGCGCACAGAGTGGCGTGCCACCCGAAGCATCGACGATGGACGAGCTCAGGCCGATGCGGTCGATGCCTGATTTCCTTCTCGAACCGACAAGTGAGTCGGAGGAATCAGACGAGTTGGGGAGGTGCGAGACAGGGTTGGTGATGGTGCGCGGGGGCGCGATTTTTGCGGTACCCGATGCGCCGGTAAGGGTTTTGGGATCGGGACGGCGCGGTGGGGGCAGGGTGCCGATGGCAGAGAGGGGAGATTGGGTGTTGACCGTGGATTGTGGGGTGGGTGAGGAGGTACCGCCGTTGTTGCTGGTGCCCGAGAAGCGTATGGAGCCGATGGTGTCCGTGGCGGCGACGCGGCGCGTTTGGATGGTGATGGGCGTGCCGTCTTCGGCGAACGAGGTTTCTTCGGTGTACTGTGCTTTGGAGGACGGGGTGGCGCGGGTCGGGGCAGCTGGGCCAGCTGGAGGTGGGGAGGGGGTAGTGTAGTAGTCGACAGATGGGATGACATGTCTTGGCACAGGAGCGTCGCTGTCGAAGCTATCATCGTCGCCGGTAGGAGCGTGTGCGGGTGTGGGTTTGGAGGTAGTACCGATGCTCATACCGCCCACTGCTGCTTGGATTCGCGCGACGGGGTCATTCAAGTCGACGTTACTGGCAGCAATGGCTTCGTCGATAGATCTGATGGGTGCTGCTGAGCTGCTCGCTCCGTTGCGCGATGTCCGTTCCGCAGCATACACAGATGGAGACGATGGCTTGGTGGGCGAAGATGGGGATGCAAGCGGACTAGTCGCTGCGAGACCTCGCGAACGAATGTTGATGCCGGGCACTTGATCTTCGCTCCCGGTCAGCGAGGCAGCTGGCGTGAATTTGGTCGGACTGGGCGAGCGCCGCGACGAGTCGGTGAACCCTCTAGTCAGCGTTGTCTCCGGAGTGCTATACTGTTGGTGTGCAAGAGCTGCACCTGTCCTTGAAGGAGTAGCGATCGGGCTTCGCGTTGCGTTTGACAGGTTGTTGGCGGGAGAGCGCGGGGATTTGGGCGACGTGGGATTGAGCGAGACCGCTTTAGCAAATCCGCCCTTGCCGGTGCCGAGATGCTCCTTGTGACAGTTTTTGCAGTATGGTTCACCATCGTGCTCGACTAGCAACGTCGAATCGAGGCGCTTGTTGCACACGACACATGTGAGACATGTCTTGTGGTAGGGTTTCGACGCAGGACCAATGACTTGTTCGGCCAGATAGACCGAAGTGTTGCACCTCGCACACTTTGGTGCTGCTGGAACGGCGAAGCGCGGCATAGTGAGCTGATGGCTCCTCTCCTGTGGATGGAAGATAGTTGGTGCACGGGGATGGAGTACGTTCCGGTTGCGTTCCTCTGTGAGATGGACGGGACGAAGGGCCAGATGAATGGCGGACTCGAGGATGGGAGAAGATATGGACAGATGGAGTTTGACGCGAAGCTGTTGTACGATAGGCGACTCGGTAGATGTGAAGCTGTGTGCCAGGCGGGCTTCCGTGAATGCTGTGGAGGTGTTGATGTCGATTGTCACTGCGTTTTAGTGTTTGGCGCAGTTGCGGCTGTGCACATTTGGCACGCGTCTCGGATCTAAAATCGGGTCGCACGCGCTGCAGCGGTCTAACAATGCCATTTTCTCGCCCGAACCCCATTTGGTTTCCAAGCCACAACAGACAGCTGTCCCCTCTATCTGTACAAGAGGTATGAACTGGCGAGGGCCTGATAACACATGATTGCAAGAGGCCGCCGATAGCACACAGCATCCTCGACAGCTGGACGCGAGCTCCTTACGGGGTATTCATTATTATCGTGATGAACGACTAAGCGGATATGACCAGGTTCTGGGTTCAAAACGCCTTGCTGACACCCCTACTACTTTCTTGATTTGGGAGAGATTACCACCAGTATCGATGAGTAGAGCAGTGATAGCCGTTAGGGTTGTTGATTAGGTACTGTTGGTGGTAGTCATCCGCAGGGAAAAAGTCCTCCTTCTTGCGAATCTCGAGTTGGGTCACAATCTTCTTGCCTTTGGGATCAAAGTGCTTCTTCTGCACCTCCTCCGTCACCTTCTTGGCGATATCGAGCTGGTTCTGGTCGTGCGCAAAGATGGCGGAGCGATACTGTGTGCCCCGGTCGTTGCCCTGCTGGTTGAGCTGAGTAGGGTCGTGGGTACGGTAGAAGAACTCGATCAGCTCGGCGTACGACACCTTTGTAGGGTCATACTGGATCTGAGTGGCCTCGGCATGGCCGGTGCGGCCGGTGCAAACCTCCTCGTATGATGGATTCTTGCTCGACTCCTTGCCACCAATGAAGCCAACCTTGGCATCAAGCAGACCCTTGCCGTTGCCGTAGGCTTTGCGGTAGATGTCCTCGGTGCCCCAGAAGCAGCCAGAGGCGACGGTGGCGGTCTCTTGTCCAGACATGATGGCGTCAGTGCTCTTGAGCGCTTGCTGTGCAGCTTGTGCGGTGGGCGTGGTGGGAGGTCCGAGGTGTTGGATCAGTGGCTGCGACGATTTGGTGAAGAGCGAAAACAATCTGCTCATGAGCGGGATGTAGACAACAGCAAGACACCCAAAGACGAGTGCAACAAAGATGCGACGCAATTTGGGCGATGTCGTTGACAAGATGCGGTTAAAGCAAAGGTGTTGGTCAACGCAAAGGTGGCGGCGACATAAGTGCAGCTGAGTCTGTCCTTCGCCACAAAAGGAAGCTCTCTCACATCTCGCACGGTGAATATCTTCCACCAACACTCTTATGCTGCGCCCCAGGATGACGTGATTCAAAAATTGGCGGCCAATGCTCAGATAAGGAGAGGAAAAGGATAGCCGGCATCGATTCGGTCCATGGATCTCAATCCCGATTGTCCGATTGCAAATCAGGGTTTACGACTACACACACACGCACGCACGGACATTTGGGCACCTTGGCGTGAACATGACAGCTGCAACAGTCTCGTTCAGTTCCAGCAAGCATCAAGGATCTACGACGCTCAACTCACAACGGCCTCTGAAGAAGCTTGCCGCATTCCTCACATCGCATGGACATGGGGAGAGCTGGGACCTGACAAGGGCAAGCGAATCAGGAGAGCTGCTGCTGCTGTCCTCGGATCCATCAGGGGCAGTAGGCACAATGTCGTATTCTAGCCAAAATAGCAAGGCTTCTACCTCGCTCAACCCCAATGCGCGGCCCGTTCGAACTGCAAGCTCCGCATCCTATTCTAGCAATGGCACGGTTGGCCACGAAGACAATGAGGTTGCCTTTGCAGAGCTGCAGATGCTCTCGCAGAACCAGCGAAAGCTGGCCACGCTCACCAGCAGGATGACTGCCATTCTTTCGGGCTTCGACAAACGCCTCATCAAGCTCGAAGGCAGCATCTTACCCATCCACAAAGGAACACAGAAGCTTGCACGCATGTCTGACAATATTGACCTCACTCTAGCTGCGCTCAACAAGACACTCGGTCACTACGACGTCGTTATCGACGAGCAGCCGCTGCTCAAGCAGGGACCCGATGTGCGCGACACACGCCCATACATGGACACCATCGACCGTGTCATCAAGGGCCTCAAGTACCTGCAAAAGTCGGATCTCAAGAGCCAAGAGGGTGTCATGAAACGAATGAACGACCTCATCGAGCTGGGCGCTCGTAACCTCACCAATGTCATCACAGACTGGGTCCGGGCAGATTCTGAAGCCATCGACCTCAGCGAGTACAGCCGAAACGCGCACTACCCTGTGCTCTCCGAGCCAACGCACAACGCGATCGTGCCCATCTTCAATTACCTTTCGACTCTGCCACGACATCCACGCACCGGCTACGCTCCTCTCTCAGCTAGCTTTGCTGCGTATGCATCGGCGAGGAGCAACTACCTTTCGCGGTGCCTCAGTCCACTCACCGCAAAGGTGCAGCAGTATGCGCTCGAGAAGATCGGCGCTGGTGTCAGCGGCGCTGGCATGGTGATGGTAACCCACGACGATGACGAGGACCTTTCTTCCGGCTACCGTCGAGGCGACGCTGGGGCGGTTGAACTGTTCGAAGCGTACTATGGTATGCTCGACAACGAGTACCGCATCCTGCAGGGTCTGTTCACGTCCGCCGAGCTCGACAAGGAGACGCTGCTGCTCGCCTCGACCTTTTCACAGCTCGTATCTGCCGCACTTACGGGGTTGATAGAGTCGCTCGGCACGATTCATTCGCATGTGCGTCGCCATTTGGCCACACACACCTCGTTCCTGCTCGACCTCATCGGTGCATTGTCCAGCCTCATCTTGTCAGGTCGATGGGATGTGCTCATTCGCTCGATGGAGGATTCGCCAGAAGCACCGCTGCACAGCAATGCGCCGATCGACAAGGCCGACCTCGACCTAAACGCTGGCTTCGCTCCCGCTGCTGAGCTGCTAGAGATCTACAGCAAGCTAAAGAACACTGCTATTGGCATCTTCCCACGCTTCATCGAGGACGTCAAGGCGATTCCGGCACGCAAAGCTGCTGAAGTTCCAAGTACATCGGTCAACGAGATCACCTATTTGGGACTGCAGTTCATTCGACAAATCACTGAATACAGCGATGTCGTCGCGCCGCTGTTGCAGACGCTTGGCAATGGCAATTGGATGATGTCGAGCGGTGTCGCGCCTGTGCTCTCGCTGGGGCTGGATAACGACGCGAGCAAACAGACAATTGTGGGTGACTACCTCAACGATGTAGTTGCTGAAGTCCTCACTTCGCTGGAAGCACGGTCCCGAGCCATCCGACAGCCTTCCACCGCATCCGTCTTCCTCCTCAACAACATCAGCCATCTTCATCGCACGCTTTCCGCCCCTCTCCCAAGCTACCTCGGCGCTACCGAAGATGGAGGCAGCGTCTCGATTCTCTCACTCCACCTCGGCGAGATGGGCGACGACTTGCTCGCTACAGCTCTCCAACAAGCCAATACGGCGTACCTTGATGCATGGTCGCCCGTCGTTGCGCCGCTCATGGACGACCAACCGCTCAATGCCAGTACCCACTATCACCGTCACGCTACGTCGAAACTCATTGGCGTCGGATCAGGCTCGGAGAAGAACCAGGTCAAGGACCGGTTCGCCAAGTTCTACGAAGCGCTCGATGATTTGGAGCGGCTGCATCGGGCGTACCCGGTGAGCAGGGAGGATCATGAGCTCAAGGAGAGGTTGAGGAGGGACGTCACACGGTTGGTGTGCCCCATGTATGCAAGATTCTTGGGCAAGCACAAGGCGGGCGACTTTACAAAGAATCCTAGCAAGCATATCAGGATGACGGAGCAGGAGGTCGAGGATAAGATCGCAAGCTTGTTTCGGTGATCTGAGAGACCATAGCGCAGGGGTCGTGACGTGTCACTTATTGTATTTGTATCACTCGCGTTGTCCGTTACGTTGCATTTTCTACTTTTCTTACCATCAATTGTGTGGGGCGTGTCTACTGGTGGTGTCTAGTGGTAGTCAACCAGCCCGGCATGCAGAGTCAGAGTATCCAACCACGAAGGCTTGACCGTTTTCCCGTACAAGACGCTCAAGCCCTGAGCAATATTCCTAAAGTACGGTGAACTCACATCGTCTCCTTGCTGAGTATAGCTCCCGAAGCCATCCACCGCTGGTCCCGCCACCCAGCTGCCCAACGCAGTCAAACACGTCCTTGGCAACCCCGCACCCACCAGCGCCTGGTTCAACGCCACCCACCGCTCCTTGTTGTTGTCGAGCCTTCTCGCGGCGTTGCTCTTCGCGTACACGTCCGGCCACGTGTTCGGGTCCTGGCTCGACGTCCGCGCGAGGTTGCTCTGGATCCAGGTGGCGACATGCACATTGACCCACGGCCGGAAGAGGTCATCGTCGGTCAGTGCTTTTACGTTCAGAATCTTGCCTGTGTTCCAGTCGAGCAGCGGACCGGCGCCGAATGATTCAGGTGTGGTGGAAATGTTGTATCGCTCATCCCAAGAATACGTGTTCTTGGTCACTGTTGCGTGTTGTTGGAAGAGGTTCAGCTCGCCCGATCCGAAGGGGGACACTTGCAACAACCCCCAGCTGGACCCGGAATCAAGCCGGCCGCCGGAGATGTTGTCGGTGTCAAAGTCGGACTCGGCTCTGATGTCAGCCATGATCACCCGCGCTGCCTCCCGGGTGGAGAACTCGGGGAAGTAGCGAGCAGAGGCAGACATGATCGCGGCGACTGTCTCGTCGAGCAAAGCGGGGGTAGAGAGCTGGTCCAAGTCACCAGCCCATTTTCGGATAACGTGCAGGTCGTGACGCACTTGATCGGGACCATAGCCCGGCGTGTTCGAGAGGAGTGTAATGTTGGATCGCCCAGCTTGGATGATGTATTGGTGTGGAAACTGTGCGCTGTTCTTATTCTCACCTGTGTTGGCTTCCGCAGTTTGCTTCACGTCCGTAGTCCAATCAAATAGCGACGCATTTCTCGCCGCACCTCCGTCCACCGTCGCATTGTTAGCCGGATACGCTTCAGCAAGGTTCGCCAAGATCGTATTTGTGCGGGACATGTTGGCGATGACACCCGTCTGGTTGGAAAGAATCAACGCCACCTGGCGAGCTTTGCGACCTGTGATACCGTGGTATGTCTCGACCAGGCTGTCGACCTTGTTGATAAAGTTGTGTGGGAGTACCTCGGCGATATTGGGCGATACTCTTTGCGCTGTCGCTGTTGATGTCGGATTTGTTGGAACTACAGTAGGGAAGATGGATTTTTGGTGGGAGGCCGAGGAGGAGGAGGGGGAGGGGGAGGAAGCGGTGCTCGAGGTTTTGGCGTTGATGGATGTCGACGCGGTTGCAGATGATACGCGTGAGGCCGTATGGTTCTTTGACGAGCATTTGCCTGCCTTTGAGGTCGGCTGAGCAGGAGTGGGAGCGGTGCTGATGAGAGATGCATCACTTGAGGTGACCGCTGAAGCAGTCTGGGAGATGACTGGAGCAGTCACTGTGGCGCCGTTGTTGCCGAAATACAGTGTGTATGTGGAGACAATGGATAACGGGGTTGGCGCAGACACCGAATTGCCTTCCATAGGTGTTACGTTGAGAGGTGCCTTTCGTGGCAAAACAGCTGCGTTGGCACCCTTTTTGACGAATCAATTCAGCGCTACTGCCACGAGCAAGCATAGTAGTATCGTGTTCAAGTTTTCGAAACGAGCCATTTTGATGGACTGCTTGTTGCAGAGGTGTCTTGATGCCTTCCTGCCTAGTCACGAACTGGAATTTCAAGAGAGAAAGAGGAGGTGTTAGTCTTTCAGCTTTTAACTATGCGATATTGTAGGGTACTCACAGAACTGTCCAGCGGTCTTCTTGTCTTGCAAAAGTATGAAGAGACGTGTGCCTAACACGATGCTAAAAGGGACCGGCCCTATGAAAAATGAACGTATGTATGTGTATACTTGATACTGAATGACTCAACCGGCGAGCCGTTCCGTATCGGTCTTTTGCTTGGTGTACTCGAAGGCTGACCTGCTCTTGCGCCTGTACCTAACCTTGGGTGATGCGAAGGTGGAGAGACAAAGAGAAGACTTTTGAGCATGGGATCGTCTTAAACCTTTTCCCAACACGGCTCAAAGACAAGCCCTCGCCTGGCGGATTGACTTTCCGAAAGGGCAAGCGCAGTAGCAAAACAAAACTACTCACAGCGGCCGTGGGGTCATCGGAGGAAGCTGCTTCAACAAATTCACACGTGGAAGCGGAAACTCTTAACGAAGCCGTCCATGGTGTTGCAGACGATGGTAAGTACCTGGAGCTGTTCTTGTGCTTTCACTGTGTAGCCAGCAGCTCAGCTAAGCGTATGCTGAAAGTAGACTCTACTGTAGGCGCTACATACCCGCCGGAAGTAAGCTGCGTTCCTGCGTTCGATCAATGTCCAGACCACCCTTTTGGGTCTTGATGGCAGAGTCAATCGGATGGGACATGTCAGTGCAACTTTGGACAGCTTGTTCTCCGCTCGGAAATCCAAAACGAAGAACCAAAATCTTGTGATAAATCTGACCTTAAAAAAGCCTTGGAAATTCCCGATTCGAGCTTTGTCTCTCCGATGTAGTTTCGGCTACTCACGGCCGGATGCCGCGGGGGCGGAAGAAAGTTGAAGAGTTGACTTCGCACGGAATTGACGGATAGCGCGCGATTTGGCATGGTAACGCAAAGTGGAGCGGAGCTCAGTTCCCCACAGCGCCGAGCGAAAAAGTGGAAGAACGAGCTTTTGGGTCCGGACAGCGGATCCTGTCCGCGAGGAGTCAGTTTGGACAACGGTTGTTCTCGGGCTGCAACTCGTGCGTGTGTGGGGTTTCTTTGTGACATCAAGTACGGGCCAGTTCGGACGAGCAACAGCTTCTTCTCTTCCTTCTCCATTCAACCACATCACGCTTTCTAAGACACGTATTCGAAACTTACTGCGTGGACACACCCTGGCATCGAGTCGTCAGTCCTAAATTGACAAAACCTCAGAAGAGTCTAGCTTCCTCAGGACAGGATCGAACTATCCAGCATGGCTTTTAGGAGCAGCCTCACGGTACGACAAGGCCTGCAGAGCCTTCTGCAGAAGCGAGCCGACGATGTCGTCTTCACCACCGCACTCCGAACACCCATCGCCCGCATGAAGAAAGGCTTCAAAGACGCTTACCCCGAGGAGCTGCTCGCTCACGTCCTGCAACGCACCCGCGAGAGGCTCGAATCGCGCGGCGTCGACAAGAACATTATCGAAGACATCTGCACCGGCACCGTCCTCATGGAACTTGGCGGTGCCAAGTCTGGCCGCATGGCCGCCCTCCACGCTGGCATGCCCGTCACTTCTGCCTACAAGACTGTCAACCGTCAGTGTGCTAGCTCGTTGCAAAGCATCACCGACATTGCCAACGCCATCCGTGCCGGCGAGATCGACTGTGGTATCGCTGCGGGTGTCGAGTCGATGACGCGCAACTACGGGTCGCGAGCTATCCCTGTCGACCTTAGCCCAGTGCTCAAGGAGTCGGGCTCGGTGGATGCGAGGGATTGTATCCTGCCCATGGGTGAGACGTCGGAGAGGGTGGCGGACAAGTGGAACATAAGCCGCGAACGACAGGACCAATTTGCTGCCGAATCGCACCGCAAAGCCGAAGCTGCACAGCAGGACGGACGACTAGCTTCGGAGATCGAGCCCATAGAAGTGCGCTGGATCGACCCCGAGACTGGCAAGGAGACCACCAAGCTGATCAGCAAGGACGAGGGCATCCGACCGGGCACAACCGCCGAATCTCTGGCCAAGCTCAAGCCCGTCTTCCGCCCGGACGGCAGAAGCACCGCCGGCAACTCGTCCCAAGTCAGCGACGGCGCCGTCGCCCTCACCATGGCGAGACGTGATGTCGCCGAGGCAGCCGGCATGGAGATCCTCGGTCGCTGGGTCGGCACGGCGACCAAAGGTGTCAAGCCAGACGTGATGGGCATCGGCCCCGCCGAAGCCGTGCCTAAGCTGCTGCAGCGCTTCCAGCTCAGCACCGAGGATATTGATCTGTGGGAGCTCAATGAGGCGTTTGCTTCGCAGTCGCTAATGGTCATGGATACGCTCAAGCTGGATGCGAGCAAGGTGAACCCCAAGGGAGGCGCGATTGCGCTTGGCCACCCTCTGGGTGCGTCGGGTGGACGATTGGTGACGAGTCTGCTTGCTGAATTGAGGAGGACGGGTCAGCAGGTGGGGGTGGCTACGCTTTGCTGCGGTACCGGGTACGGTAAGGCTTCGCTCATCATCGCCGAGTAGACGCATGTGGCCTTACTCTTTGCATACACTTAAGCATGGAATCAAATATCATCGTATTGAAGCTTCGTCTTGGTCCCGATGCCCGGCATGATTCAAAACTTTCGCCGAAATCGGCGATCAAGAGATCACTCCTCCGGGATTCCGGCATGAACGCGACTGCCGAAACCGATATGCCATCGAAACATCTCGCATCCTCAACAAGTTGCTCACTTGGACTGACCACTTCTTTCGATCTCAGCCGCCTTCGTATCAAGTACAAGACGTGTTCCTGCGTCGCTTTCGCGACTGCTCCAGGTCTCGGCAGCAGTAGAGCAGAGTCTTTGTGCTTTGTGTGCATTATCACGTGTTTCGCTCCGCTAGCGTGTCCAACGAGCAGCGAGCTCCGAGGACCCGTCTGTGCCTGGGTGTGAAGCAGGAGTGAGCGTTAACACAGATTAATGCGATCGAGCGGACGCAGCCACGGAGAACGGCAAGGGTGGCTGGAGCGCTTATCGAGCGAAGGAGAGGGGATGGGTGGAACTCCATTGAACCGGCTTGATAGGGAGGGACACAAGCGAGCCCAGTTGGCTTGTGCGAGTGAGAAAATACTCACTGCTGCAGGGTCACAACGTCCATCTCAGTGGAGAGCAACCCGCCGCTGATAGGGACGGAATATGAATGTAGATAAAAGCGGTAAGAGAGCGGGATAAGGGAGGAGAGGCGAGGATGGGGAAGTTTCGGACATGGCCGAGGGGGTGTTGCGGGGCCAAGCAATCACAGCTAGCCAAGATAGCGTGTTACAATCGTGTACAAGGTCAACACCCGGATCTTGTTATCGTGTGCGGGGTGGGCTACGATACACTTGCAGCAGAAAAGTGTGGGGCGCCATGTGGGATAGGACTGAGCAATCGGCGGGAAAGGGGGAGTGTACTTTACTTAAAACATGCTGAGTGTCCCGAATGCACGACATGGTGAAGGGTGGTGGTAGGTAGTCGAGTTTGGGATGGCTTCCGAGCAGCCGGAGGGTTCGACGTGACTTTTTTGGCGGGGTACATTTGTTAGATTATATAAAAGGAAGCTCGGAAGACGAGAAGAGGCTGAGATGGTTTATCTTGCCACGTTCGTGTCTCATGCAGATCGGCCCCCACTTGAACATCACTCCAGGCACGCAGGTGTCGCAGTGGCGGCTCAAGCTTACTCGATAGTAAATGTCGAACCAGAAGAAGCAAGAGACGAGGCGTGAGAAGCTGACACATGAACGGAATGGTTGCGATGCTGGTGTCAAAGCCGCATGCCACGATTACGGTCACTGTTTGCCCCTATACAAAGCTTGCCTATCTCTTTCATGTCCCACCGCTTCACATCAGTGCCTGGCACCCGCTCATTTCGATTGTCCTGACGAAAATCGTACGGCCCTTGATCCTCTCCACCCGAACACGCCTTTTCATCGTATCCCCTCGCCGCCCGGCCTGAACGGAAGTTCACCCTCGGAACGACAAGGAACCAAGCCGTCCCTGCTGAACCCGAACATCGTGCTGATTGGACACAGTCGCACGACACACACCTGGCCCAGGATCGGACAAGACGGATCAGGGACGGCTGAAAGGTTTGTTACCCATCGCTTTGATTGGCGCCGAGCTTCAGGAAGCCAGTCTCTCGGTCTTACACCGGTGCCTGCAGCACATTTCAGGTCGACAAAAACAGGAACTGGAAGGAGTTGTGCCGGGTTTAAGTGTGGAATGGTTTATTTTGGTAAGCAAGATGAGAGCTGCTGCTGGTGTTAGTGCCGGGAAGCAGGAGGAGGAACTGAAAAGAAAATAAAAACACAAAAACAGGCTCGATGCATGCATAAAATTCTGAATTTTTTTCACCAACTCCTCTACCGACAGCCTGCCTTGCCCTCGTGACCGCCGTTCATTCGCAGCCTGATAACGTTGCTATTGTTTCCACTCTTAACCTACAGTAGTCCACAGCTCTTCGACTCATAAAGACGAACACGGGCTCAGATCCGCGACTGGGTCCAGTGATATGTATGGCCCGCTGAACGTGGAAACAGGATGTCGTGTGGCAGGCACTTTCCTCAGCGTTAAGCAAGCGACAAGGGGCGAAAATTTTATTGCTCCGACCCCCGGAGAGAAAGAGGAAATCTTGTTGCGCGACCGAGTTTCGACTTTTTGGAGCAGAGATGGAGTGTGTTCAGCAGGTGCCACAAGGGAGAGCGACAAAAATCCGCCGTTACGACCGAAGCGGCTTTTTTCCTTTCTTAAATTTAAGTCTCAAATACTGTACAGTAACTGTATACAGGTTGCTACCGAATCCATCGAGCGCAATAGTGTATCTGTAAAAAGCCTTGCTGTTGAACATTTAAGGTTGGCTTCGGGCGCGTATGCAGGTCATGGTCGTTATCTTTGTTTGAAGGGGTTAACTGCCACGCTGCTTGGCTACTGCTCCAATCGTCCCGTTTCCAGAACAGAGAAAATCGACCTTGACGTTTGGGGCTGCCTTAAAGATCTTCCAAGAAAATTAGCCCACACTCCGTCCCGCCTCCACCCGCCTCGTGCTCTGTGTTTGTGTCAGGGCCTGGTGTGCCAGAATTGGCGGCGACTGGAATTTTTCTTCTTTTCATCAAGAGTCTTGCTTCTACCAACCTGCCCGCCAACAGTTGGGCTTTTGGTGGCTAAAACGCTCACTCATGTGGTCGCTATGCGAGTGTGGTGGGCAAAAGACAAGGACCGGAAAATCTTCTTGGCACACAAAGCGCTTGTGGAGTAATTTTAAAGATCGTGACTTTGTTGCATAAGCGCGTGGCTCAGGAATTCCACAGACAACATTGCGCTTGTGTGAAACGTTGCCTTTGTTGTGTGAGGAGCAAAAGAGGAAGAGATTGTGACAAAGCGTGAGAGGAGAGGGCGAGCATGAGGCAAACACAAGAAGGTTCACATGAACAGTGAGGGTGAGGTGTCACAGTCTAGGCTTTGGGGGGGTTGTTCATGTGGCGGATTGACCTTGCTTCGGAAGACGGTGCTCCTTTTCAATCTCGCTTGCCCGTCCCTGCTACCAGAGAGTCCTTTCCATTCTCGCTTCCACCTTCGGCTTCAGTGCCGGTCTGATAGCTACAGTGTCGTGTCCCGTGACTGCCTCTTTCCTCCTCCGTATCTTTCTCCCCCTCGCTCGCTCGAGTTTCGTATCGAATCCCGTTCCTCCGCGAAGCCCTCTCATTTCATGCGTCCTATCACACGGCACTGCCGCAGTATCGCGTCTCTGCTTGACTTCTGAAGCCCTACGTAGTGAGCCTCTGTGCTCTCTCGTTTTACCTATCGCAGCTATGGGCGTGGAACAACTTTTTATTGGCTCGCCTGCCGTGCACCCGGTTTCTACTGCTCCGCTCCAACCCTTCCCCTTCCCCTCCACTTTCCGTCCATTGGAGGTGATAAGGGAGTTCTGGATGTGGACTGCCGCACTTTGCAGTTCGCAGCCCGTCCCTCCCCATGCCTCGCCACAAGCCAGCTAGCACGACCTGTGCTTTTTTCTTCTCGGTGCCTGAATGCGCGTCCCAGATACAGACCAGTGCAGTGTCGAAGGAGACGATACCATGCGCTCTTATCCCCTCAACTCAGTTTGTATTTTGTATTTTTTGCCTCAGTGCAGCAGCAGCCCGCACTTCTTATTTTTATTTTTATTTCTTTTCTTTTCTTTTTTGGATGGCTTGTCTAAAAGTTTGTATGCTCTTTAGGAAGACCGGTTGCTCTCGAATCTCGTTTGGCCCGGTTCCAATGGTGGCTACAGCTGCTCCCTGTCCTCGTCCCTATTTGGTTGCCTCCCTCGGGCCCCCCTCCAACCAGGTAGCTCTCGATCCCCATTCCTATATCATACTCCTCCTGCTTCTCAACATCTTTCCTTCCCTGTTCCGTCCACCAACCCAACCCTCCCCACGCCCTTCCTCCCTCGTGCGTTCCGCTTTAATTGCGGATCTGCCTCCTAGCCAACTCGTTGCAGTAACGCAGTGGCTATTTTTATTGGCTAGATACCCTCCTCTCCTCCTTCACCATCTTCCGTAGGAACGAGTCCAGAGAACATGTCTGCTGAAGTTCCTACTTCCCACACTCCTCAGCTCGCCAAGGACGCTGCTGAGGAGCACGTTGCCACCAGCAACGAAGGCTTCCACCATGATGCCCACGACGATAAGCTCCCCTACTCGTCCTCTGACCGCGACATCGAGAGCAACGGTCGTCCCCCCGTCGAGGCCATCGAGCCTCACCCCCATGGCGAGCCTGGCCGCGTCAGCAAGGCTTGGCACTCGATCCGAACCCACAAGGCCACCCGCGTCGTTTTCGACATGGCTCTGATCTGCCTCATCCTGGGCTGGTGGTTGCCTGGTATCATCCGTAAGGAGACCCGCCACCGATGGGTCATCACCACCTTCTGGTCGTGGTTCTTCATCCTCCTCATCCTTTTCCACAACAACAGATACCTTCCCAAGGCCCCTATCGCCAACACTATCGAAGCTGTCTGGACCAACTGCGCCTCCAAGCCCTGGAGCAAGGTTCCACACTATGCTCAGATCACCATCGGCTGGCTTGCGCTCCTTGCTCTTTACTTTGGCAGCGCTTTTGGTATCAAGGAGGTGCCCGAGTCGCGATACGCTGACCGTGCTCGCTCGTTGTTCGGCCTCTTCTTGATCAACTGCTTCTTCTACGCTATCTCGGTTCGACGAACGGCCATCAAGCTCCAGCCTGTCATCACTGGTCTTGGCCTGCAGATCATCATCGGTCTCCTCGTTTTCAAGACGGGCGCTTTCTTCAACGTCGCCAAGTGGCTCGCCTTCGCTGCTGCCGACTTGCTCGCTCAGGGTCAGGTCGGCGGTGCCGCCTTCTTCTGGGGTAACCTCGCTGGCCAGCACTACTTCTTCATCGACACGCTCTCGTCCATCATCTTCTTCGTTGCCCTCGTCGTGCTTCTCTCGTACCTCGGTGTCATGTCGTGGGCCATCCGCAAGTTTGCCTGGTTCTTCTTCAAGCTCATGGGCATCTCGGGTGCTGAGTCCGTCGTCGCTGCCGCTTCACCTTTCATCGGTCAGGGTGAGAACGCTGTGCTCGTCCAGAGCTTCCTCGACCTCATGACCAATGCCGAGATCTTCCAGGTCCTCACATCCGGTTTCTCGACCATCGCTGGTTCCGTCTTCCTTGCTTACGTCCAGATGGGTGTCTCGCCCATTCACCTTATCACCGCCGCCGTCATGTCGATTCCCGCCTCCATCGCTGCCGCAAAGATGGTTGTGCCCGAGACCGAGACCCCCGTCACTGCCGGTTCGGTCAACATCCAGCTCAACGAGAAGTCGGATGCTGTCGACCCCCTGCACGCCTTCTCCAACGGTGCTTGGCTCGGTGTTCGCGTCGCTGCGCTCATCTTCTGCAACGTGCTCTGCATTGTCTCGCTCCTCTACACCGTTAACGGTCTCCTGACCTACATTGGCCACTTCTGGACCATCCACCACCTAACGCTTACCCTCATCCTCGGCTATGTCCTCTACCCCTTCGTGTGGTGCATGGGAGTCCCCAAAAGGGACCTCCTTGCTGTCTCTCAGCTCCTTGCCACCAAGATTGTTGCCAACGAGTTTGTCGGTTACACGGATCTCGAGGCGCTCAAGTCTGCGGGTGCCCTGTTGGACCGATCGATCCTCATCTCCAACTTCATGCTTGCCGGTTTCGGTAACATTGGATCGCTCGGTATCAACATTGGTGTGCTCTCCGGTCTTGCCCCCAGCCGTGGTGGTATCATTGCCCGCCTCGCACCCCTCTCGCTGGTCACTGGTATCCTCGTCACCTGCTCCTCGGCCTGCATTGCTGGTATCCTTGGCACCAACTAAGCTGCCCTCGTCTGCAAATGAAAATTCGGCTCCACCGCCCAACCCACACATACCCTACGCGGGCGGTCGCCACTTTGCCATTTCCTTGGAATCACAACGCAGATTGATTTGCTTGATGTGATGCCATTTTATGTACTTCTACTTCTTCTGCTCTGTATTTGGATGCTTGGGTATTCTATTTGGTCAATGGCTATTGGCGTTTATTATGTGATCTTGATCCGGTTTGATCTGGCTGAAAGCGTGAGACGAAGTTTCCATCCTCTCTAAGTATGAGCGTCGGCGGAGTGAGAAGTTACATGAGAAGTCTGCTCATGTGTACCGAGTCAGTTGGGCTTTCGCATTGCAATCCTGCGCAATCTATCGGGTCTGCTGTTTTGTCGCACCTCCTTGCTGCCGAGTCAGATCCTGCAACGCGTCTTGCCTCAACAACATCCCAATGTAAATGCCTACCGTGCTCAGTCCCCCCACCAGGACGAGAGACGGGATCGTGATGGCCCACCTTCTGTCGGGTATCCAGATGTGGACAATCGAATCGTCTGGTAGGAAAGGCTGGTACACCCGACGCAGACGCGAACGAGAGGCGGGGTAAGAATGAGGACATAACATTATAGTGAAGGGAGATGGGGATAGTGGATGGGGATGCTTACGAGGACGATCGCCCACAGTGTGTACGCGCCAAAGAGTGCTAGGGCTGTGAAGAGGGTGAGGGTGCCAACGAGGCGGTTTGGCATGCCCTGCGCAGTGAGCAAGGGTGCAGAAAGGGGTTGCAAGGAGACACGTCAGAAGGAACAGTAGACGAAACGGAGCTAGAAGCGTGAGGGAAGACGCACCTGCAACTGGGCTTGGTCGACGGGTCTCGTCATCACGACCGAGCATGCCTCATAGCGATCGATGAGCCAAGGACCGTTTGGGCGTCAATGATGGGTCGAAACGAGATGGTTGAGAGGAGGAAGAAACGTGGGAAGTCGCTGGACCCTGAAACTGTCACGATTCCTCCACATCGTCGGTTTCGGAACTCGGAACATGGCCACATCAAGAAGCTAAGCACCAACATTATGCTCAGACCATTCTCGAAGTCGTCTCTCTTTCCCCCAATCGTTCTCCTCGGCAGCCACACGATAGTACGCAACAAGAGCCCCTTGTCGCGGGTAGACCGTGGCGAACAATGCCACCACTCCCGCAAAATGGCACATCCTATCCGCCCTCCAGCTCAGGCTACCAACCCCTCCCCTACCGCCCCACCGACGACCTTGACGACGACCTCGAAGCCCGCTCCCCATCCAGCTCCTATTCTCGCATCACGCAACGCACGTTCGCCATCTCTCCATACTCCTCAAGCGCTAGCGATCCAGATAGTCTGTTGCGTGCGTTTCTGGCCGATACTCGCAATGGCGGATCCAAGGAGGTCTCCATTCGCCTACGAATCCGGACTGATTCTAGCTCAAGCTCAAGCTCAAGTGAGAGGGTGGTAGACTCGCCACTGCCGAGGTTGGCGGATCAGGACTCGCTACCATATGCGCTGGCGGATGATATGCCGTGCCTGCGAGGGCTGCCGAGTGCAGAAGAGCAGACTTGGGGAGGTTGGGCCCGAAGGTTGGTCGATGAGCTGCTTGGCCGCTCTGCCTCAACGTCACGGCACGGAGAGCTGGAGCTGAGGAGGGGTGCGGGGGAGCGGCTGCAAGTGTTCAACACCTCCCAATCGAAATCTCTCTACGCCTCCCCCGAGGAGATCGCACGGTACAGGCAGCGAATCCAGTCGGGCACAACACGACCACCCTGGGCCCCGCTCAACGACGACTTCCTCCCACCCGCCGCAGCTCCATCTGAACCATCAAAGCCGCCAGAGCAGGAGGACGTGGAAGAAGACGCCGCGATAGGCAAACTGCTTAGCGGCGCTTCCGGCGACTTCGACCTCTCTGTCGTCTTCCAGCGCTCGCGGAAGAGGAAGGCGACAAGGTTGGTGTCGACAGGGCTGCAGGAAGCGTTTGAGCGGTTTGCAGACGATCGGCACTTTTCAAAGTACTTAGTGTGCAGGCAGGAGGTGTGGGGATGGAATATGGACAGATTGAAGGCCACAATCCGAGCAATGGCTGTTGAAGCACAGTCTGAGGGCGGGGGAAACAGCAAGGGTAAGGGCAGAGCTGCCGACACGGAAGGGATAGAAGTGCAGCTCGAAGTGCTAGGGCTTGACCCAGCACCAGTGTACCATGTCGTATGGGCACCTATCCCATTCCTCGCCCGTCGTCTCCCAAGCTTGTTTGAGTCTCGGGCAGCTTTGTGTTCCCTCACGCTCCTCACCGCTTGCTTTATCGCTGCGACACTGCTGGGGATGCTCAGGAACACACTGCTCATCCTGGTTGGGCTTGCAGCAGCAATAGGGTGGGCTGGGTTGATGTGGTTGATCAGAACGCAGGCGCGGTGTGTCTATGACACGATCGGCACAGCTTGGAGTCTGGCCCCTCGCTGGGTGCGCGTCGTTGATGCAGACCCAACTTGGGACTATGATAGGGTTTGGAAGAGCATCAAGAGCCGTACCGGCGACGGGGGGGAGGTGAGGATTGAGAAGAGGGGCGAGGAGGGTTGGTTCGTACGCAGAGGGATTGATGAGGATGAATGGGCGCAGCTACACCGAGAACGCATTCTGCACTTGTTCAAGTCTAATCCATCCCAATGTTGAGGTTCCCATTGCCTTCACGACTTGTCTACAAACGTGTGCTGCAATGAGACGAGGTGTTGGGTTTAATCGGCATCATCTCCCAACCGCCCGCCTCTGCTGAGATTGTTCCACGCAACTTTCCTCTTCCTCTCCTCTCCTCCTTCCCCCCTAATCTTTGCTTCGCCTTCGCCTTCATCACGCGCGTCGGGATCGTTCTAATCGACATACGGGCTAATGACCGAGTCCTCCGGATGCGCTTTTGCTCTCGCCTTCGGCGCCACCTGCGTCATTTCGTCAAGTAACCTCGCCAAGCTAGGGTTGACTTGCGTCGACGTGTCTTCCGCAGTTGTCGATGATGGTGGGTACTGCGTAGGGCTTGATCGAAGGCTGGAAGGGGAAGGTCGCGGTGCGGGGGCGCCGAAGCGTGCTGGCGGCCAAACAATCATCTCGATCCGCGAAGTGATTAAGCCCATTGGAACAGGCCCAAACTCGCGCGAGTCGCGGGACTTCGTTCTCAAAGCCGCAGATGGCGCATAGGATGGAGAGTTAGCCACGCGCTCCAAGCTTCCAGGAACAATATCCACCACTGCATCTCCCTCTACCCACACATGGCCGGGCGGTACATTAATCCTCGTCCACCGCCCTCCCAACCCCTTTCCTCCTCCACTCGGGACCCACACCCTCACTGTATCCCCCGGGAGCGCGATGATGCGCTTCGTCAACAGCAGCCGGGGGTCGAGCGGGGAGATAAGCGTTATAATGTCGCCAGCGCGCAGTTCGTGGTGCTTATACTTGACGGTGCGATTGAGCAGAACTACGTCAGAGGGGGAGTTGGCAGAAGAAGCGAGGTGGTAGGGACCGTTGAAGGTGGGTGACATGGAGCCACCCGTGACGTTGCCGATGCTGTAGAGATGGGAGGTGATGAAGGCGGCGACAGGAATCCAGCCGAGAAGGAAGAACGTGCGGTTGAAGCGGATGCGTTGGCGAGGTCGGGGAGAGGGTGGGCGGAAGGATGGGTCGGCGTTGAAGCCCGCATACTTTGCTAAGAAAGGCGAGGAAGTCTTACTGCTGGCATTGCGGCGAGTAGTGCTAGTGCTACCTGAAGAGTAGTTCGAGGAAACTGCGGTCGCTAGCGGGGATGTCGTAGTTGAGCTGAATGAGTAGCGCCTAAACAGGCTCGGCGTGATAGGAGAAGGAGCGTGGGAAGATGCAGCGGCTCGAATTAACGTCGCACTGAGTCGTACCGCTCTGACCGCTCTGACCATCTTCTCGCTGCTCCTGCTCTTCGACACCAAGCAAGAATGGTGGTGGTGATGGAAGAATGTGAGAAAGAAGAAGTGATTCTCGAATGCGTAACCGAAGACCCTTTAGTTCACCGATGATTGAAACTGCAGCCACCGCGAGCTTGGGTGTGGAGGGCCGACTCCCGAAGTTCTTCTCGCTCTTCTTCTCATGCCTCACAACACTCCTACAGCACGCACCGAAACCTTCTAGCTCGTGCAAACTGTCTGAATGGTATGATTGATTCTCTCCCCACACCGAAGTGTAGTGCCGTGAGACTATGATAGCCTAATAATACATTTTGAGAGCCTGAAACAAGAGCCAACTGCACCGCAGAAGCACAATTTCGTTCAGCTGAGCTCCTTGAGCTTGGCCTGCGTGTACTCCTTGAACCTCTGGTGCTCCTTCCATATGTCATCCATCGACACCTCTGGCTCGCCCCTCGCCACCCTCTGCCTGTTCATATCCGCCAACTTGGCTGCATCTGCCAGCTGCGGGTGCCTGATGAAGAATGGCAGCGTCAAAACCCAGTTCCTCTCCGAATTGATGTCCCCGTCGCCAGGCGAGAGGAACCGCACAAGATCAACCATGATGTTGTGCGTGTCCGAATTCGGCAGCTCGATCAGCTTGTCGCGTATTGAGGGCCAGGGGATCAAATCTATCGCATGATCGTGCGGAGTCGACTGCTGCAGCGGCGTTGGTTTGAGGATGGGGGGGAGGCTGTAGTTGGGGTTAAGGTAATGATTGTGCATGTGGTAGGAGAGCTGTTGGAACGACTCGGCCTTGTTCTCGATATCGTAGGTCGACTTGGTGTCCGAGTTGCCAGGAGAGCCCTTGGGTTTGGCGCTCATGTCACCCTCGTCCCATTGGTTGGGCAAAATGAGGCCGGAGAGCTTGATGTGCGGGTTGGAAGCCTCCTCTTCTTCGAGGTATCTCATGTCGTCCTCGTCCAACTGGTAGTCAGCTGGAAGATTGAGGAAGTTGTTCGCGCCGCGTTTGGCCCAGATGCGGTTGACTTGGGCGACGACACGAGCATGACGACGTCGGAGCACCAGAATCTGCTCCGGGGAAGGCCTAGAGCCGCTTGGAATATTGGTGGCTTCGATATCGCCGGTCGACCTGGACGCACTCTGACTCGCGGCGGATGTCGGAGGCACACCGCTGGGATAACCACCCGACCCCACCATTGATGGATTGGGGTAAATGGGAGTTTGCGGTCCGAAGCCAAGGAGACCAAAATTGGCCGCTGCGTTGGGATCGTTGATGCCGCCTGCGTTGTTGTTGGGGATCAAGCCGTTGTACGCAGCTGCCTCGCGAGGCGAGAAGAGACCCTGACTCATTCCGCCGTTCGGGAAAAGGGAAGCAAAGTTGGACAAGTCCGGATTGCCTCCTCCCAAGAGCGTTTGCGCGAACATGGAGTCGACATCATTGCGACCCTGCCGCGAGGGTCCGATAGGAGCGGGATGCCAGAATTGGCTTGGGAGTGCTGACGGCATCTGTTGCTGTTGCAGCTGTTGTCCTTGCTGAGAGAATTGTAGTTGCTGCTGCTGCTGCCAAGCTTGATTCATGTTGTTTGCGACCATGTTTTGCGGAGATGAAACGAAGGCTTGCTGTCCGACGTTAGAATCGGCACGCATAGAAGGACTGCTATGATTGGAAGAAGCGGTAGCAGTATTCGGAGCGCCGCCTGTGCTGGATGTAGGCGTGTCATCGGCCTTGCGTTTGCGCTTCGGATTCTTGTTGGCTGCGTCATCGGCGGTTCTTTTCTTTTTGTCGCCAGCTGCGGCCTCATTTGTTGCATCGGACGTCGACTTGTTGTGCATGTCGCGGAAGTAGTTGGCAAGCTTGCTCTCCGGTAAACCTTCAGGTGGAATGTTACTCTCCTTGCGGATTTCTTTGAGCGCCTCGCATTCGCCAGCACCTGGCCAATTGGCCCATGCCTCGGACATGACTTTCTCGCTGGACGAGTTCATGGTAGCTTCGAGCATCTCCCTGGTCATGCCGGCCTCGACGAGACATCCACCGATGCTGCGCTTACCAATGAAGTGTGCGAGGCTGCCGACGATGCCACGAAGCGAATTATTTTCGGCGAGCAGGTGGCGCAGTGCGAAGCGGAGCCTGTTGACCTGGGTATCGTGATCGGAGGAGAGAAGCTCGACTCTTGCTTCGAGCGCGCGGATGTACTGCTGCTTGCGCTGACGGAACTCGCGCTGTGCAGCTCTGTTCTGCTCTTTTCTGTGTTGCGCCGCTTTGGCGTCCTTGCCCTTGGCGGCAGCAGCGTTCTTTTTGCCTTTGGCGCCCTTGCCATTTGCCTTCTTGCCGGTAGCGTTGGCAGGTGAACCGCCATCTGCGTCTTCATCTTCGTCGAACTCATCTTCATCGTCTGTGTTGAAGGCGGCTGAGGTGACCTCCTGAGAAAGATTGGACGCTGGCATGGCAAAGTCCAGACGTGGTTGTGGGCCGAGCGACATTGCGGTTTGGAAACCGCTAGAGATGGCAGTTGGCGATGCGTCCGTCCACCTGTCCATAGGCGAGCCCGTTGGGCCGCGATGAGCAGGAGGCATGGTTGCTGAAGATGCTGCACACCAGTCTTTTGCTGAGTGAGTGCGATTCGAGTAGATGCAGCCTAAAGGTAGGACAAGAGCGATACCAACTTGGTGTTGAATTGCTCGCTGTATGAGCGGGAGCCACAGAGCTGTGCTGCTTCCGTGTACAGCCGGTCTTGTTCGGGACGGCTAATTATTCGCATCCACAGGTAGGAGAAAGAATGATATGGAAGTGAGGAGAGGAGGGTCGAAGGGAAGCGAGACGAACCATTTGCTAACACGCGATGCTCCGCGAGTCCTCGGACCTGCACTCGATGCAAATGCAAAGCACACGTCCACACGCAGGTGGAGATGAGGAGCTGCAGTGTGGTGGGACTCGTTATATTTTTCGTTTCGTCAAAACCGCGGCGCTGCAGCCGCACCGAACTGCAACCTTTATACGGTAAATAACAAAAAAGAAGCGTTCTTTGGTCTTTGTCAGGAAAAAGTTTCCGATGCAAGAAACGCACAACAGCACAAGGCTCCTTTGTGTCTCAAGCTGAGAAAGTCTCTTTGATAGGTTCTGCTGCACGGAGACCTGGTTTGCCGCTCGTTGGTTGTTCTTCGGCTTACGGTTGATTCTATATCCGAGTAACCGACGCGCAAAACAGGGTCGCATCAAGCAAGGCTTTTCTAGACATCGAAATTCCCAAGGGCTGCGGCGACTCACAGCTACTCTGTCCCGGGTCACGTTCTCGCTCCCTTGAAAAAAGGGAGTCAACAGGACTGGCAGGCGAATGAAACCGACATGGTCGGAAGAAAATGAGCACGCCCGCGTCTTGCAGATCGCGCCGCCGACTCAGGAGACCACACACGGGATGCCCCTACTGGAACAAACCAAGTAGCGCTAAAGTGGTTAGCAGGTAAGGACAAAGCATGACCGGCCATGGTATCCAAAACGGACGCTAAAAGAGACTTGGCGCGGGGAAAGCACTGCTTGTCATTACGACTAGTCTATGTCGAAAGCATGAGTTGGACCAGAAGAAGTTTGCTTGGCACCAAGCCCAAACGCTACACATGGGCGCGATGCGACCAATTAGTTACTCCTGGGCCGCAGTGCGCCATAGTCAGCGCCAAGCGCGGAACTCGATCAGCCGCAGGCAAGTAGGGATCAACCGCGGCCCATTAAGGCGAAGGACCGTCGGCTCCAACCATTGAAAAACTTTTGAGTGTTACGTTGCTTATGTGAACATTTTCTGACAAATGAACGCAATCTTCGCCGACTCGTACGCCACAGGTTGCAGGGCAAGTCTATTTCAGGGCAGCGCTGCACAGGCCAGATGAAAATGGAAAGGGAATCGACCGTCGCAGCGCAATGATTCTGCCCCGCATCTGTTCGATTTGGACCCCGACTGCTCGAACCGATTGCGCAAAGCGAAACATCGTCAATTGCTTATGACCACACTGCAGTGCAGCACACTCACTGAGTGCAGCACCCTTGCCCACTCTGCCGGCCACGTTTTCGGCTTCTCAGTCTCTCAGTCTCAGTCTCAGTCTCAGTCTCTGTCTCGCTCCTCCGCTTGTCGTTATCGTCGCAGCGTTCTATGGCCCAGAGCCCAGTCTCCTTGCATTGACTATCCGCGACGAGCCTGCTCCTAGCTCACCTTCTCACCATCACACCCGTCACCTGTTTCTACCCAGCCCTGCAAGTTGGGCTACCACAGCTGCAACATGCTCAAAGTACGTTGTTCACTAATTCTTTCCTCTTTGGGTGGCACGGTCCGTCGTTTGATTCTCACTCGTTCTCCTCTGCTTGTGTCGCATCTGTCTGTTGGCGCTTCCGATGCATACAGGAGCTTACGGGCCAAGCGCAGAGCTACCTGGGCAACCGCAAGCCCTTCACTGCAGTGACCGACTGGATCGACCGACTCTGCACCCAACGATACGCCGAAGAAGAATTCGATGGCATTCCTGAACTCGTCGAAGCCATCAATCTGCAGTCCACCGGTCCTGCCGAGGCGAGCCGTGCGCTGCGCAAAAAGCTCAAGTACTCCAACGTGCACGGCCAGAAGCGTGCGCTCATCATCCTCAAGGCGCTCGTCGAAAACTGCGGTCAGCGGTTTCAGACCACGTTTGCCAATGATAAGCTGGTCGACCGAATCAAGATCATGTCGCAGGACCAGCTGGTGGATGCCTCGGTGCGCAAGCTCCTCATGAGGGTGTTGCTGTCGTGGTATTTGCAGTTCAAGGACGATCCCTCTATGAAGCTCGTCGCCGGTCTCTACCACGCTTGCGGTGGAGGCAAAAAGTCGGAAGCGCAGAGAAAGAGCGAAGCTGCTGAAGCATATCGAAAGCTGCAGGAGAAGCAACGCATCGAGGCACAAATTCGAAGCGATCGCAAGGCTGCCGAACAGCTCCAGAAGGAAGAGGAGAAAAGGCTAAAGCTGCGCGCTAAGAAGGGTTCCAAGCGACCCACTTTCAACTTTGAGCAGGAAAAGCCCGCAATCTTGCAGTCGCTTGCTATCTCGCAACAGGTTGCCACATCGCTCGTTAATGCGCTTCAGCACGTCAACCGAGAGAAGGAGAGCGTCACCCAGAACGCACGTGTGCAAGACTACCTCGTCAAGACCAAGGTGGAACGAAAGAAGATCATTCGATATGTGCAGCTGGTCAAGGACGAGGAATTCCTCGGATCGCTCATCTCTGCCAATGACCAGATCATTTTGGCGCTCGAGCTGTACGATCGCCTCTCGAAGCCTGTCGAGCTCGACTCGGACGACGAAGAGCCGCTTGCCGCCATCTCGGGCTCGGGACAGACCGCCGAAGAGAAGACTGCCGCCAGACTTGCTGCTGACGATGCCGAGATCGAGATGGTTCGCAAGAGGATTGCGGATGCGCGTCTCAATGCACCCGATAGCGAGTTGGAGAAGCTGCAGACGCGTCAGCGCGTGCGTATCGAGCGCCACAATTCGCGTGTAGGAAGCATGCGCAGCTTCGACATGGACCCACAGTCTGGTTCGAGTGGTGGTGCTCAGCGTGGAGGTGGAGGGGCGATGAACGACCTGATCGACCTCGACTTCCAAGAGGATCACGCGGGCGGATACCAGCAGTCGCAGGCTCACTCAAGTGCTCATGGCCGACGCGGCATGATGGCGAGCGAAGCGGCCAGCAGCAGCAGCCAGCACGGTGCTCTGTCCGACTATAGCGACTACGAGTCGGAAGAATCGGCCGACGAGCACAATGACCAGGCGCCTGGCCGCGCTCGTCAGCTCGCAGCAGCGTCTTCGCGACCAGAGGGAGGATCGTGGTCCAACCTCAACGACTCGGAGGAGGAAGAATGGCTGCGCACCACGCAGAATCACCGACCCAATATCGGACCTGGCTTCAGCTGGAACGAGGACGAGGATGCGGACGACGATCCGTTCGCTGATCCTTTTGCCGATGCCAATCACACAGCTGCATCGGGAAGCGGATGGGGCATCGAGCGACCACAGAATCAGCCGCGCAAGGAGTGGGGCGTCGTCTAAGCTTCACTACATGCGCCACTAGATTTCTTTCGACTTTCTTTCAGCTACACTGTTCCATGCCGTCTTTGCCAATCATGTTTTCGCCCACTTTCGTCCACGTTGCAATCTCATTCAATTTTGCTTGCAGATGAGCAGATGTAGCCCCGCCATATCGCGAAGACCAAAGGCGGGGCGGCGGGGCAGTGCGCAGCAAGGTGAGTTTGATATTGTTATGCTGTTTCGGGGCAGTTTCTGTTGCAAGCGAAGCTCAGAGTGCGTCCTCAGGGGCTAAATTTTCAAGAGCGGTACCGAACCTGGGAGACGCTCTGCAGTGCAGCAAAGTGCAGCGCCGAGGCTTGTAAGTAGGGAAGTTTCGGTGCGTCGTCGTCACTATGATGCACGACGCAACCGAGATGCGTGTGGTGTGGTCGAGATGGTGGTTGTTCGGAGAGTGGTCGACACCACCAGTTGTCTCTTGCGGACCCGACTGAGCTTTGTTACAGTGTTTTGGAATTCACGTGATGCATTTGAATGCTGAATAATCATTTCTGCTGGCAATCAGGTGTGGAAAGAGCTAATTACTCGGAGCCGAACAAAATCCTCAGACAACCTCTCACGGCGTCGTCCTCATCAATTTAGTACGGGAGAAGGATGGGGACGACGCCCAGGAATCGTCGACGCCAACTCGCTTATGCTCGGCTCATGCACGACGTGCATGATCCACCTTAGCCGAGGCTGAGATGGTTGCGACAACGACGCGCCGAAACTTCACTAGGGGGTTTCATTGAATTTTGAGTTTTTGAAAACGCAGGTTTTTGAAAACCTGGGCTTTCGTTGTTTTGACGCCCCACTTTTCAGTCCTGCCCAAAACTCGAATTTTGTGTATTAATTTCCGTGTTCCGAAGAACTGAATCGGCCGAAAGAGTGAATCGGCCGAAAGATGAGCAGTTGTATATGCGTGGTCAGCTTCGCCCAACTGCCTCAGTAAGCAATGTATATACATTCACAGACTCGCACAAGAGACAGTAAAGAGATCGGATTCATCGAGAGGGGGGCACTAAGTACATGTATTCAGCACACGACGGAGCAACTGTAGCAGAAACCGAGCTAGTAATGGTAGTAATGTCAGTAAGCTATTCATGACGTTGAAAGAATGAGAACATGTACTTACATACTTGAAGGGATCCGAGCCTAGATCGAATCCATCTGGTCGCGCATGCAACGGCGGGAGCAGAACCACGCATAGCCGTGGCTTAGCACGCCTCGAACGGCGGTGCGAACATCGAGAATCTTGGCTGTTGCCCTCATCATAGGGAAGGTTGGCCATGGCCGTACGGAAGCGGGTTGGTATATGAGGTGGTGGTTGGTTGGAGACTGAGCGGGTTTGACGAAGTTGCGGGTTGTGGAGTGTGCAAAAGTGTGGAGGCGAGCGCGTGCACAGTGTGCACGTGACCTGAAAACTCAGCAAAAACGCAGAATGCAGAAACTCGATGGTCAATCTACGGTCACGGTGACCGTAGTTTTGAAAACTCAGAGTTTTGACCATTTGGCAGAGCTTACGTAAGATTTTTGAGTTTTTGAAAATCCAAAATTTCCCAAAACTCACGTGTAAAAATTTCCCCGGACGAATGAAACCCCCTACTAGTGTTGTATGTTGAAAGCGAGAATCAACGCCGAGCCCTTCTGCCGAGCCTTTTTTTGGGCCATGGAATCGCGTCTTCCTATTTAGGCAAGAGAGCTGTGCTGGAGCTGTAAGTGTCGCTGTTGCTGCAAGGTTCTGAAACGCACTCAATCCAACACCAAAACAGAACCCACTTTGTGATGCTGAGCAACAGCCCAGCCACCGTTCCCACTTCCATTCGATCCTTCAGCAGCGCTTGGTCGTTGGTCTTTCAACCACAACTACACGATCTCTCCGCCAGACTTCCTCTCTTGCTGAGCGAAAAGCTCTAGCAAAACCTCACCAGTCGCGCACTAGCAGTCACTATCCGAAGGATCCGATTACTTGGACGAACATAACGTCAAAACTCGAATCTGATACCATGATGAGCAGGAGCGAGCAGAGGGATGAAGCGGGCCCAAGCGACACTCGCCGCCAACGCGACCATCAGTCACAATCCAGGTTGCCCTTCAGCTGGACAATGACGCTCTTTGGCGGGCGACAAATCAGCAAGCCCCCCACCGACGCTTCCAGCCGCAGCAACAGCAGCAGCAGTGGTCTGGGATGGGGCAGGCCAGGCGCTTCAGCCTCGGCGCGGGACAGGGATGAGCGAGAAGCTCTCATCGCATCCACTACGACTGGTGGGGACGACTTTGACGATTCGGACGCCATCTCCCTTCTCAGCAACATTGCGGATCGAGATTCCAGGCGCGGCGGAAGCAGTGTTGCTGCACGGCGCCGGGCAAGGGCAAGGGCAAGGTCACGCGCGCAGGGCAGAACATGCGGAACGCTGCTCTTCGACTTGGAGGATTGGGGCCGTGCCATGACTTGCGGCCTGCTCGGAAGGAATGAAAGCAGAGATAGCGCTGGAGCGGGGAGACAAAGAGCTGCATCTATCGGTAGTGTCATGAGTCGTGGCGCAAGACGGACCAACTCATCCTCATCCTCGTCATCCGCCATTGCGACAACAAGGCACTCGCACTCGCTGAGCGATGCAAGCACGGACAGCGCAGGCAGTCTTGTGGGTCCTGGCTTTGCCGAGGATGGAGACGAGGATGCAGGGATGCTCGACGATCAGGACATTGCTCAATTCGGACGAACACCAGCGCAAGCGGCGACAGCCAATGCAGCAAACGAGGCAGAAGAAGCTGCAGCCCAAGAAGAAGCAACAGCAAAGGCGGAAACAGAAGCAAAGGCGAAAGCAGAAGCGGAGGCAAAGGCACAAGCAGAAGCGGAGGCAAAGGCACAAGCAGAAGCGGAGGCAAAGGCACAAGCAGAAGCGGAGGCAAAGGCACAAGCAGAACGTGAAAAGGCACGCCAAGAAGAAGCCGCCCGCTTGCAAAAAGAAGCCGAGGCCGAAGCGCAACGCCAAAAGGAGGAAGAAGCACGGCTTGCAGCAGAAGAGGAAGCTGCCATCGCCAAGGCGCGTCGCAAGGCCGAGCGCAAAGCTGCCAAAGCTGGCTTACTCAAGTTGCAGCAAGAGACGCAGTCGGCAAAGAGCTGGCGCACCGAGGCTGAGGCGGAAGCCGCTGCGGGTGGGTTTACCTTTGCCGACGCCGAGGCCGAGGCGGAGCAACAGTATGGCGAGGAAGAAGAGGGGGGAGTATATGCCCAGCAACATTTCAACTACCACGACGCAGGATACGAAAGGGAGCCAAGAATGCTTAGTGGGGAGTACGACCAGTACGGTGATGCGGACGAAGTAGAGACAGAGGGTTACTACGCGACGGTGGAAGAGCGTGGACCGGGCGGTGTGGTGCATCACCATCACTACTATCATGCCGCGCTGCCTGGTGCTGAGATCGAACAGCAATACGGCTACCCGTCTCCACACCTCGCAGTCAACGCAGATTCATTCGCGGATGCACCCGAGGCGGAGGAGCACGCTGCAGCAACAGCAGACAAGACTGTTTCTGAAGACGAAGCCGATATCGCCGGTCTCTCTTTTGGCCGCAAGAAGTCTGGCTCTCGACGCAACGACCCTGGGAGTGCAAGCGGCAGTCGCAGTGGAGGCGGCCTCACCGCACGCACCGTGCCCCACACCAACGGAGGCTCCTCATCAAGCGGCAGTGCATCCGGCTACCACCGCCCCACATCCACATCCTCCGCCGGCGGCAGACCCAACTACCGCGACAGACCCCGCCGCCACCAACGCACCTCCTCCAAATCCTCCAACTCTTCCTCAGGCATCTTTTCCTACCACTCCTCCAACACCATCCACCCCCCACCCTCCACCGTCGCCACCTCAGTAGTAGTACCCTCTCCCACAGCCCTGCCTAACTTGGACGAGTCACAACCGATCTACGCGGCAGAGGTAGAGGGAGATCGAGGAAAGCAAGGCGAGGACGTGGCGGGCGTCGACACTAACGAGTTTGGAGTCATCACAGCGGGGACGAACAAGGGCGCAGCAGCGAGGGTCAGGAAGAGTCGCGAAAAGAGAATCCCCACGACTCAACAGGCGCTCGACGAGGTGGGCACCGGGGAGTTTGAAGGGTTCCCTGGGTTCTAAGGCTGCGCATGGTCAATCTGAAGATAGTGATACCCGCGGGAGCCACACACGATATTGAATCGAACATCACTTTCGTTCATCCCACACACACACGGCTCCCAACACCACACCGACTCCTCGAGGTGGAAAAGAAGATGAATTTTGCATTGCTCGGACACTTACTGTATCGACCCTACACCCAGGGGCGCGCTTAATTGTATTCATCATACAAGATCGTCTTACCGACGCTAGCCAATCTCTTCCTCCTCCTCGCCGCGGCTTGCCCCTTATCTTCCCCACTGCTGCTCTCGTCCTGCTTGGCATCCTTCTTCGCGTCGTCGCCGAAAAAGCTATATCCGCTCTGACCCACCGTGCTGTTCTGGGGCAGCTCATCATAGTCCTGACTATATCCGTTGCTCTTGCTCCCGATCGGCAGACCGGTCCTCACATCGCACTCGACGCCGGCGTGATCGATGTAGGTCGACTTGGCACGCATGTTGGCGGCCTTGTACAGCTCGATGATCATCGTCTGCGTGTTGACGAGATATGCTTCCAGGGTGTCTAGGAAGCGTTTGGTCTGGAGGTGCTTGGACGAGGCGCAGACGGTGATGCCATCGTCTTTGATGATGTAGCCGATGCCAAAGCCGTCAGGGACGACGGGGCCGAAGCCGAACATGCGCAGCGCCGGGTTGCCACAGTTGGAGGTCGAGATGACCGTGTGGTTCAACTTGGCGTAGCCGGCGTCGGTGAAGATCGCGGGAGGCGCAGATTTGGTCGAGGCCTCAGCTTGCTGCTTCTTCCAGAGGTTGTGGAGCGCGTAGAGATGGCGGTCGTGGCCTTTGCCGCTTGCGCAGGCCTTGCTGAGCTTGGCATGGCCTTCGCAAGCTTTTCTGAGCGCGTCGATCTTGGCCTCCGGTTTGGCTTCTCTCGAGATGTACGTCTCGACAAATTTTGCCGAGTGGGGTTGCACCGTGCGGATGGCCTCGGTGCGGCCGTGTAGGAAAGCCTTGGTCATGGCAGGCTCGTAGGTGGTCTCGCAGCGACCGTAGAGCGTATAGTAGGCGGCCTGGAAGGCCATCTGCACAAACGCATCCGGCGAGAAGCGATGGCGAGTGATAAAGTTCTTGCCATACCGATCGAACTCCAACACCTGGCACTCGTTCTGGCAGATGAGATCGGATAGTCTCGTCTCGCCGTACCTGATCCCATCTGCGAGCTTGGAAGTTAGGTTCCACTCGAGCTTCTTGGGCGCGGTGGCCTGGTTGACATCCTGCGCCTTTTGTGCGTCTATCTCGCTTGTAGTGCCGTTGGCTTTCTTGCCGGCGCCTTTGGCGAACGGGCTGGTCTTGGCTTTGAAGAGACTCTTGGTGGCCGAGTTGATCGACTTGGCGAAGCGCATGATCAACTCTGTGTAGACATCGGCAGCATAACGCAGCACAGTATGGCCGTCCACGCCAGTATGTTCAAAGTTGATTCCAGCGGCGCCGTTGGCACAGACGATGATCTGCAGTTTATCGTACCAACGGTTGGTGCACGTACCGGTCTGGATGCCACGCTGGAGCTTGTATGTGCCGCAAAGCATGTTGTTGCTGAGCTCGGCGGCGTCAGCGGGTTCCGAGTCGTCCATGCACACGACAAAGAGGGCAGTGTCGACCACTTCCAGGCACTTGCGGTTATGCGTGTCCTCGCGCAGATGCTCCCTGTACATCGACCAGATTGGGCGCTTCTCGGTGGTGAGTATGCCGACGGACCCTTTGGCGACGTCCTCGATCTTGGTCTTGTCCGCATCACGCACGATAGCTTGAAGATTGCCGAGCATGGCACGTTCGGTAAGCAGTGGACGATGCTCTTCGTCCAACGCCTCGAACCAATAAATCTGACCTCTGCGCATGACAACAATGTGGCGCGACTCTGGCTCGACCTCCATTCTGCACCCGTTGGCAGTGGGGATGCGCGAGGTAGCGAACAGGCGGGTGTACTGGAACATGTCGAGCGGCGTGCCCCTCACGCTGTCCGGTTCCAACACGCCCGTGCGCAGATCATGAATGAAGGCCAGACTCGCCAAAATCAAGTTGGCGGTCCTCATCAACTGATTGCCCCGTGTCGGGGTGGGATCATCTTCTAGGATGAAGAACGGGTTGAGGTTGAGCACGACTGAGTCCGAGGCCTGGAGGTAGCTCTCATCCCAGAACTCCTCAATGTAGCTCGCTCGTGTGCTCGCATACTCTTGCAGCTGTTTCTGAATCACGGGTCCGTCGTTGTTGAGAAACTCTTCGACGACACGTTTTGTGGTTGCGTGCTGGTCGGGAGTTTGGAGGGCCTGGAGACTGGAGAGGTAGCGTTCGCATGTTTCTTCGAGTGTGGGGATGGGAAGGTGTGGGAGCTTGGATTGACCTTCGAAGGTCTTGCCTGCGCCCAGGCCTTCTTTGGCGCCACCATCGGGGACGGCGGCGGATTTGGCTTCGACGGATTGTGCGTTGAACACGCCTTGCGCTTCGGTGGGCATGAGACCTGGAGCCATTACGGATTCGAAGTCGAAAGGGCGGTGCTCGACTGCTTTGCAAGGATGGGTAGAAGAGTTGGAAAAGAGATGGGTCTGAGCGGATTGTGAGCGAGAAGAACCAGCTGCTGGTTTATATGGGAGTGCGAGGGGTGGAAGGGCAAGGAAGCCAACGACGCAAATGCGGGGCGGCGCGCAGTAAACGGCCTCAAGCGGATGTGGGGCAGATCGGAGATGACACGGGCACTATTTTCAATGTGACACGGGCCAGAGCGAAAGCACACACACACACACACACAGGCACACACACGCACACACACGCACCGTAAGCCCTGCAACTAAGCAAGGCAAGAGTGAGAGAGAGCCCCCAATTTGACCGGCGCTCTTCTATCATGGAGAAGCGTTTGGGGTCATCTGTAGTTGCGGTACAGTCACGCAAAGCGCTAGCCCAGTTGAGAGAGAGGACACGCCCTAGCCCAAAAGATTTTAGAAAAAAAGTAGTCATTGAATTACAGTACACTAAGTGGAGGTGTTGAGTGGCCGGAAATGCAGTCACATCACATCACATCACATCACACAGCATACAGCATACAGTGAGTATCTAAAACAAAGAGTTCTAGGCCATGTTAGGACGGAAGCATCGGTTCGGAGAAGCCGGAGATGAGAACTCTGACTCTGTATGCGTCGGTGGTGTACCGCTTCTTGCATATGCAGTGCACATCTTGGAGTTGGCCGTCGCCGTCCTCGCTCCTGCGGGGAAAGGGGGACGAGCCAAGAAACACCGACCGAGAACTTACCAGAAAAGCGAACCCTATTGTATCAGGCAAGATCTTTCCGGCTGCATTTCGATGAGCTTGGACCCTGAATGTTGGTGAGAATCGCGAATCAGCTCACATCAACGGCACATATCTCTCACGCTTTCTCACCAAACACCGGCATCGTATGAGCCCATGCTGTCGTTCAGATCAGACTTTGCTCTGTATCGGGGTCGTTGGTTTTCTCCCTCACAACCACTCACCACAGCAACATCGAGCAACTTTCAGGAGCATTCATGGCGAACACAACCGCAACAGAGCAGGTCGACACGCAGACCTCTGCATTCGATATCGACCTCCCCTCCACCAGCTACGACGCGCCGCATCCGCTTCACTTTTCCTCGCACCCCTCCAAAGCTATCGACGGATTCTGGTACATTGTTGGCTCCTCTCTCCCGCTGTGGAAGTCCAAGAAGAACGTGGTGATCCGCTACATTCCCCACCCAGCTACCAGCGGTGACGAGGTGCGTTTTACCGACGAAATCCGCTCCGAATCGCGCTCCAAACCTGCCCCCGCCGAAAGCGTCCAGGCTGCCGACCTGCGCGCCAAGTGGAAGTCGGAGGAAGGTTTCATGAACAAGGTCTTTGGAATCAAGGGCACAAACGTCCTCCAGAAGGATGCTAAGAATGGGTAAGAATCCTCCCTTTCCCCTATTTCCCTTGTTCCTCGTCCTCCAATCTAACCTACCTCCTCAACTCTCCGCAGCGCTTCGTATCAGTGGACAGGCAACGGCCTGCTCAAATTTTTCCACTCCAAATGGCAGATCATCGGCTATGGGCCCTACGACTTGACGGACACTTCGCGCACCAAGTTCGACTGGGTCGTGACGTATTTCGAGAAGACCCCTGCCACCCCAGCTGGAATCGACATCTACGTGCGTGATCCGAGGCAGATGCCTGATGCAACGTACAAGGCGATCTTGGACAAGATCAAGCGCCTCCAGCCCAAGTACGAGCGAGATGAGGATCCAAAGACGAGACAGTTGGCGGAGGAAATGTCGAAGCTGGCGAGCGAGTTCTTTGAGATCCCGCACGACCTCTGAGGCCGCCTCCCCCCGCCCAGCCTCTCGACCTTTGCCTGCATCAATGTTGCAGGTTTGTTGCTGCTGTTAGAGCAAGCTGATACCCTTTTAATGAATGCTTGCGACGATCCTTAGTGCTGGGCCCGTACCCAGTTGACTGCTGTATGCGTCTGAGAAGCTCGAATCGAGTGATAGCTTTAGAAGCTGAAGTGTTGAACCAAGCATGTCACGAGTACAAATACAGTTAGTTGAGGTTTGAGTTGATCCGGCCGATTCACGCCTCTATAGTACCGCTGGTCGGGTCTAGGACCAATCCAAGTCATCATCGTTAAACTTGCTCCACTGTTGCCTGCCCGCTCCTGCGCCCGCACCGCTCAGTGCAGAAGCATCCAACAACGGCTTTCCGTCCTCGCCCACCGGCCCTGCCACATCAATGGGGAGACCATCCGGACCCAGCTTACCCGCAGCCCTATCCTTGATCGCCTGCAGCCAGCCGCCTTCATCGATGCGATCTGTTTCTTGCGCGGCGATGCGGCGGTAGTAAAAGTCTTTCCTTGGGTCGTACTTGACTCGGTCGTCGCGCAGCATCCTGCTGTCCACTCGTGCATCTTCGCCTTCGACAGAAAGCACTGCTTGCGGAGTCTTTGCCTCGATCACCTGCACCGCCCAACAGCACGAAACAACACAGCAAGAATAGACAAAGGCGTAAGAAAGGTGTGAAGCGGAAACAAAGAGGACAAAGAGCTGGTAGAGACGTACGTAGTGGTTGTCGCAGTGCGGGCAGAACTCGTCGGATTCTTCGTACTGTGTGAGGTCTTTACGGAATGCTTTTCGGCACTTTTTGCAGATAAAGGCCATCTCGATCGTCTTGCGCAATGCATGGTCTTGCGACTCGGCGTGGCATTCCGGACACTACAAACCCCAAAACCGGTTCAACGCAGCTGTTGTCAGCTTTCCTCCTTTGACTCTCTCTGCTTGAATGTGTTCAAGTCGTGGGCTAGCGAGTAGGTGTAACTTACGTCAAAGAACTTCTGACAGCACGGTGCGCGGATCGACACCTGCGCATTCAAGATGTGCTTGCTACAGTCCCATCAAAGAAACCCCAACGTAAAACGACATTAGCACCAGCACTGCGGAGGAAAGACGGGGACTGTCGAGACAGGAGTGAGGTACATACCACATAGCGGAGAGGTGAGGTGGGTTGGTGATGAGCGGCGCAAGGTGGATTCGAAGGGAGGAAGGGGTTGGTCGATGGAAGGAGTGAGGGATGCTCGGATCTTCCAAAAAGTCACACGCGCGTATGCATCTCGAAACCAACACTCACTCGGCCAAAGCCAGCAACTCTAAATTTCAGTCGCGGCCCACTATACGCGCTGCCAACATTTCGGACGAGACACGCCGCAACCGAAGCACTCGCTCTTCACCATGGCTTCAGGTCTCTTATCTGAGGTAACGTCTGAGGCGCAGTACAACGCTGCTTCGATTGAGCAAGTCGCACAAGCTTCATGAAAGATTCTAGAACGAGGTATTGGATTATATGCAAGATGCGGAATGAGACAATAGACAGTGATGCAAAGAATCTATGTATGAACAGGAGCGGGAAAATGCTACGCTTCGGCCTCGTCCACCTCTTCCTTCTCCTCCTCCTCGATTGCTCCAATCTCGTACTCGCCAATCACGTCCCATCTTGAACCACCCGCCGAAGCAGCCAGATACTTGACGAACCTCATCACGCCCTCGTCTCTCAGCACCACGCTCAATGTGTTGAAACTCGGCGTGAGGTTGAGAAGCACGCCATCGAAATCATCATCGTCCTCACCATCGTCCTCCACCATCTCCACCATCTCTTCCTCCTCCTCTTCGTCCTCGCCCTCAGCTTTTGCATCCGTCATCTCGGCATCTGCGTCCTCGGCCTTCTTCTTGCCGCTGTTGGCGCTCTGGTAGACCGCTGGGTCTTCCTCACCCTCGTGTGGAGCCATGTAGCACTCCCAGCCGCCAATATCTCCGCTCTCCCACTTGGCTGCCAGATCCTTGGCCTCCTTCTTCGACAGCAACTTGCTGCCCGAAGCCGACGAAGGCGCGGGCGCAGTCTTGGCCTTCTTCGCCTTGCCAGCAAGCCCACGCGGGCCGGCTTTGCGTTCTTCATCCAGTGAAGGCTTGGCGACATCAGGGGTGAGATTGAGGGTGACATCGAGTACAGGCTCGAGATCGCTGCGGGCAAGCGTGTAGTCGAGACCGGGACGGAACCTCCTTGCTTCGACGGGGCGTGCGCCTAGCGGGACGAGCTGCGAGATGTTGGCGAGGAAGTGGCGGAATGCGTTCGAGGGGAAGAGCACCGTGCTGAGCAGCTGGAGTAGCGCGCTGGCGTCCGTTGGGAGTGGGTCGGGGACTTGTGCGTGCCGTGTGGCAATGTCGTTTGCTTTCGAGGGTGTGGCTTGGTGCGAGAGAACGGCGTAGCGCTGCTTGTGTGGTGGGCCTGCAATGCTCCATTGCTTGGCCTCTTCGGTGGCATCAGTAGCCCGATCGGTGCCGACACCGTGAGCCTGGATCCGTGTCGACTCTTGGCCCTTGCCCGAGGTCCACCAGTGGAATCCATCCCGCGCATCAGCCTCACGCAGCGCCTTCTCGAGCGGCTGCGCAATCTCCTTGCGCAAGATGTCCGAGAGCAAGATGTGCGATTCGTCGCCAAACTGCTCGAACAGCTGCTCCTGCGTCTTTTCGACCAAGTATGCTGGGTTGAGGAACTGGATCAGAAACTTTTTCTCCTCCTGGCTCAGCGGTGAGCCTGGCAAAGGCGGCGCGTACTCCTCGGGATATGCCTCGAACAGTTTCGCGTTCTCCTTCGCCGAGAGACTCTCGAGACTGCTCATCTCCTTTTCTACCTCTGCCTCCTTCTTCTCGTCTTCGGTTGTGAAGCCCTCCTCGCCTTCTTGGGGCCGATGGAACCAACCCGAAATGCTGAGACGCGACTGTGTGGGGTGGACCACCTCCTCAACCGAGTGGAACGAGTGGCCGGGCTGCACAGTGAAGAAGGTGAACTGGTTCCACTTGGGCGGGATCACCTTGCTCGGCAGGTCATCAGGCGTGCCCTTGGTCTTGACTGGGTACAACTCGAGCGCACCTCCCCATTCCGGCTGCCATGGCTGATCCGGATCAGGCAGATACAGGATGTACGACACTCTACGCGTCGAGATGACGTCGTCGTGATTGAGCAAGTGGCATCCCTGGCGGTAATCGTTGATGCTCATATCCTTCTTCTTGGCGCTCAACGGCCCGCATCCCGTCACGCCCTGCAACCAAGATCTGAACTCTTGCGAGTAGATCGCATTGCGAACACGGAGCAGGTTCTGGAGTCGACCGGCTTCCTCGGTGGGTAGACCGTCGAGATTGGCAAGGTCACCGGTTTGATTGACCTTGTAGATATCGGTTTCCTTTTCGGCGAAGCGAAGCTCTTCGATGATCTCGTGACGCGTGACTCTGAGCAACTCTTCGTTGATGAGCGCAGGGATGACGGCGTGCTTGTAGGGTGCGCTGGCTTCGTATTGCGCGTTGTACTGTTGGACGGTGGTGGGAGCGAGGAGCTCGGGCGCAAAGGCCGAGGCGACGTCGGGAGCGGCCATGTTGGAGGGATTATCGCCAATAGAGACCGGTATTGGAGATGATGCTGTTGCAAGTGTTGATGCAGGAAGCTGCAATGACCATCACACGATCTTGATTTCTTCTCAAGCAGCAGGTGGAGTTAAAGCTCAAAGACGCACCGACCTCAAAATTTTCGAGACAGACTATGCTTTCTTCCTGTGGCCTATCTTCTCGTGCGAATGCCTGCCACCCCCCCGCACTTTCCTCTAAAACACTAACATCGGCCTAGATTTAAAAGATTGCGCTGCAGGCAGCGGCAATTTAAGGTGTGTGAAAATGCTCTCGGAAGCGAAAATGTAAATCGGAGGTTCTGAGCTGCTGGCGGCTATCGGGAACATCTGCTCGCTATTGCGTCCTCCAACTTTTGTGTTACCCCACACTCAGGTTTTGCTCCGCTCCCCCTTCCTTTCTTGTGGTACTTTTAGGGCCACTGGAAAGGTCGGATAGGACTGCCGAGACTGCCGTAATTCACCTCTCGAGCTAGCCGATACCCCACAACACCACACCGTAGAGCTTGCCATGGGTAGGCTCTGAATGAGAACGGAGAACCGTTGCACACTTAGTCGAAAGAGGAGAACAAACGAGCGAATCACGCTTGTATCTACCTCGTTTATGGACTGGCCACCTGATCACCATTTGTGCGTGAGCGTCGATAGCAACCTATTCGTAGCGGTATGGCATGACTGAAATCAAAACAAGGCTCCTCCTGCACAGCAACGCAGATAGCAATGCACCTAGGTGTTTCACCCCCATTCTCCACGTTAGCGTTGGAACGTGAAAGATGCACGAGTGGTGTGAGCAGCGTCGATATCTCCACTATTAACGGTTCGACCCTGCATCGACGCTCCTTGCGTTCCTTCCTCCATTCGCGCATATAAACCCCTCACCTCTCCCTTGATTGCATCCGCACCCTCGCCATCCACTCACTTCAACCCCGCTCAACACAGCCTTACACGCACCCCTACAACGCCAACTTTACATCACCCCTCGACCCTCCTCCCACACTCGGCGTCATCACAATGGGCCATGACGAACCGGGCGATGAATCCAACCTTTTCCAGATCATACTCGATCAAGCGGACGACATCGACTTCTCGGACCCCTTCAAGCCAGCCGAGGACCAGATCGACCCTACCCAACTCAAGGTGCCCGGTCTCGAAGTCTCGAAACTCTTCTGCGTCGTCTACTGGGCGCTCCTCCACTCGCAAGACGAAGAAGGCATCACTGCCGGACTCGACATGATGAACCTCGAGCAGGCCAAGAAGGCGGTCAATGGTACTTTCCTGTTCAACATCCGTCCAAGTTCCGAGGAAGCAGCAGCCGCGGCGGGAGGAGACAAGGTGGTGCAGTTCTATGCAGACATGAGGAGGGAGGGAAAGATCATCAGGGGTGCGGGACCGGCGAAACCGAAGCCGGATTGCGTGCTGACCATCAGCGATAGGGATATGATCAGGATAGCGCTGGGCCAGATGAGCCCGCAGGTGGCCTTCATGAAGGGCAAAGTCAAGGTCAAGGGCAATATCATGCTCGGATTGAGGATGCAGACCGTGCTCATGAACGAGGTCAAGAAGATGTCGAGGGTCGCAAAACTCTGACTCTGCCTTTAAGCTCAAAGTCCACACCTACCGCCGGATGACAATGCCCTAGTTTCTCCTTGCTTCAGTTGCTCAGCCTCGTTATGCACTTTTCGCTAGTCTATATCCACCTTGCTGAACCTGCGAATTGACTCTTCTACAGCCGTCTATGATGAACGAGTGTGCGATTTCTATCCGAGGAACAGTATTTGCAGAGAGCAGACCAAGAGAAGACGAGATGAAAAGACCGAAGCAAGTGAGGGCCAGAAGCTACCGACTAGCCGTACGGACGGGACAGCAGGGCAAAATGGCTGGCGAAAGCGAAAGACGAAAAGTTGGAAGAGTGTAGAAGATGCAGTTGCTGCAGCAGCGCGGCTCACAAAACGCTACCAGAGCAACTTGGAGCCAGTGCAGGGGATAGAGTTGGAAGCATTGGTGCTGATTTTAAATCTAGAGGGGACCTTGTGGTTCACAAGAAAGCGGCACCAACAGCGGCAAGACCAACGAGGGCGCTCGCGTAACCGGCAAGCTTGTTGGAAACAGCAGCCGAGGTCGACTTGACGCTGTTAGACTGCGACGAAGCATTCGAGGACGAGGGCCCAGCTGCCGAGGCGGATGGAGCCACGCTGGACGCATTGAACGAGAAGGAGGGCGCTGACGACGAGGTAGGCGCAGCGGCGGCGGCGGTGAGCTGAGCAGTGCCGGAAGCACCCTGAAGCGTCGACATGATGGTCGAGTTAAAGTTACCCGACATGTCGTCAAGGCTGAAGCGAGCAGAGAAGGCCATAGCGGGGATGGGGTTGGTGGTGGTGTTGGTGCCCTCAAAGCGAAGGAAATAATAGCCGCCATTGGGACCAGCGTTGGAGTTAAGCGTATAGTCGCCCGAGCCCTGGTTGTACGAGATGTTGGTAGCAAGCGTCTGCAGCTTGAACTGGACATCGCGAGAACCGGTGGCGAGGAAGATGTTTACACGGCCCCAGTCGCGGCGGGTGGGAGCCTTGCCGTCGTCGTTCCACTCGACGTGGAGACGCTTGCCTCCATGGGCGGTGGTGGAGCTGTCAGATTGAGTGGAGCCGGAAAGGAGAAATATGGATATGGTCAACTCTGGTCACTGCTGGGTCAAGCGCAGCAATCGCAAACTTACGCAACAGGCTTGGTGACAACGATGGTCGAGACGGCAGCGTCGGCGGCAGCGAGCACGAGCACGGCCAAAGTGGTGATCTTGGCGGAAACCATCTTGTCGATTGGAGTGAAAGAGGGTCAAAAGAGAGTGTTGGGGGTGGTGGTGATGAGCAAGGAACAGAGAAGCAACCAAGGTGTAGGCGAGTCTAAGGCCTGCGTTCAACGTAGGATAGAGACTGCAACGAAAGAGCGACTGTAGAGTGGAGTGTAAAGGTGGAGAAGGGTAAGTTGGTAATGAAGAAGGAAGAAGGGAAAGGAGGAAAGAGAAGACAGCAGACAATTGTGGCAGTAGCGTTACCGACGCAGGCGGGGGACCGATTCAGGAGCCAGTCACAGCAGACAAGGGCATCGAGAAAAATATAGTGGCTATGGTGTGAGAGGAGGGACAGCTGATCTTTGCCTGTGTCTCAGGCTTGCAGTCATGCAACTGGCGACGCGCAGTGAAGCCGAGCGACATTGATGCTGCTGCTGCTCCTGTTGCAGAAGAAGCGGAAGTCAAGTCACTGAACAGGTGAGAGGAGGCAAAAGAGGAGCCAGCGGGCGGAGGATGCGGCCAAAGCAACAGCTGCACAGCAAGAGGAAAAGGCATGATTGGTACGCCGAGCCGTATGCTGTTGTCACACAAAGCCTAGGCGGCCAAGGAGAGTTACGCCGTGGTGCTGTCCTAGCTGCACCTTTTTTTGCAATTGCAAGTGCCAGAGAGCCGTGCGGCTGGCTGACTTTGCATTCAATTTCAGGAACATTCGAATTTCAAGGCAAGCTCGTCTGCCAAGGCCCCTCACCACCCTCTAAGCTCGGCTCTTCTATTAGCACCAGTTCGCAGTTCTCGGCATCAGATAGCAGCAGAAGCAATTCACACAGACCTCTCGACAAACGCTTCCATTCAACATGTGGGACTCGGACAAAAGGGAAAGCGAGGCGGTCACAGCACAACACACCGCTCAGGGGCCTTGGAAATCTCGGCGCATGGCCGCAGCCAAAGATGCACGCGTTGCAACTCGCAGCCGAATCTGCATGGTGTCGAGCTCACATGAGCACAGCTTGACCTTTGCAAGCTGCTCCCACGAAAGTTCCTGCGCCATCGGCCCTTGCTATTCGAACTCAATACAGCGTGCTGCAAACCGGAGCGAAGAAGGTGTAAGCCGGCTTACAAGGACGGTGGTGAGGACAAGTTGTCGCGTTGGACGCGTCTGACTTGCTGCCGTAGGGCCACTTGAAAGACAAAAGAAAAAAGGTGCGACTGTCCCAGTGTTTTGCGTGAAGCAAATTCAGATTTTCTCAGGGTCCTGTTGTGATTTCAAACCCCGACCGCCAGCGAGGCATCAATTGCAAACCTTTAAATATCACATGTGTACTCGGGTGCTTTTCATTTCAGAAGAAGCTTTTCGAGCTTCTTTTCTTGGGCTGTCACCCAGCTCGGCTCTGTATTGCGTCTGAAACGGCAGAACTGCCCTCGGACATTCTTGCCCGGATTTTTCCTGAAAGGCTTGCCCCTCCTTCATTTACAATCCCAATCCCATGTCTCTTAGAAGCCACAGCGCAATTTCTTCGACTCTGAAATCGGGACATCCCTGCATACGATGCAGTAGATCGTATAAACTGCGGCCCTAGTCGCATTGGCATCAACTTCATCCAAGCCAAAGACAGCAACCACTGAACTCAGAGAATGGGAGAGTCTTTCTATTTGGCGAAGGATGGTGCCGCACACCGTCTCGCTCAGACTGCGTTCAACAATGGCCACAATCAAGGTCTCCAAGGGAAGAGATTTTGCGGCGCACAATCTATACAGGCCGTTGATGGACAACAAGGATTGACAATGGCTTCCATGATCTGTGTCCATATGAGATTGACGCTTAACTATCGCTCTTGGCGGAAGAAGCTTTGGCATATCAATCTGTGCCTGCAACACACTTCAAATATAGAGGTCGCGCATCAATTCTGCTTCGCGATCGCAGATCAAGCTGTATTTCGACGTCAATCTCGGCCCGACGCCATGAGGTGAGCCTCGGTTATACAGAAACGTACAGAGTATCGAGGTGCCATCTGTGCGCAGTATGAGCTCTTCTCTACTCGACTTTCTCGCTGTTCCACCAACCTTGAACAATAGCACCTCTCGATGATTCTTTCTTGCCACGTTTCGCAGAACAATGTCTTCGTGTACAGCCTTTCAGCCAGAGGATCCCAACGTTAAGCTCTTCAGTCTGGGCGACTTTGAGCTGCTTTCGGGCGAGATCATCCCTGACGCCCACCTCGCCTATCGCACCTACGGTGACGTCAGCAATCCAGCCATCGTCTATCCCACCTGGTACTCGGGTACCATCACTGCAGGCAACGAGTAGCTCATTGCTCTCCCCGGCAAGGAGCCGCAGAGACGCTCGTTGGACCCTGCGCATTTCTTCATCATCGTACCAGCCCTCTTTGGTAATGGCGAATCAAGCTCTCCCACCAACCACCCGCTCGGGATCGACCTTCCCAAAGCCACCTACTACGACAATGTCCGAGCGCAACACAGGCTGGTCTACGAGCATCTCGGCGTCAAGGGCAAAGTGGTGGTGCTTGGCTTTTCCATGGGCGCCGGGCAAACGTTTCAGTGGGCCTCTCAGTATCCTGACTCTGTCCGAGCCGCTGTACCGTTCTGTGGCGCTGCACGCACGGCGATTCACAATTGGGTCTTTCTCGAGTCGCTCAAAACGACGCTTCAGCTCGATCCAAAGTGGAACAAGGGCAAGTACAGTCCTCAAGATCCACCGGTCGACGGTCTCAAGGCGTTCGAAACGATTTTCGCGGCTTGGGGCTTCTCGCAAGCCTTCTACCGGGAGAACATTTTCAAGAAGCACTTCAACCTTGACGGCGCCAAATCTGTCCTCGAGAACTTCTTTCACGCTGAGGCGGTGACCAATGACGCCAACAACCTGCTGTACATGCTCTACACTTGGCAGCACGGCGATATTGGTGCACAGCCGCGCTATGCTGGTACGAGTAAGCGCGACGTGCCGCAGAGCAAGGGAGGAAGATTGGGTGCCAGGGGTGATGGAGGTGCGGTGACCAGAGAGGATGATCAGGCGTTCGAGAAGGCACTCAAGGGGATCCAGTGCCCGACGCTCATCTTGCCATGCAAGACGGATCTTTACTTCCCACCAGAGGATTCGGAAGAGGAGGCCAGGGTTATGGCCGACAAGGCGACGGTCGAAGTGATTCCGAGCATCTGGGGTCACTGTGCGGGAGGTCCGGCAAACGCGAAGAAAGATGCTTAGTGGCTCGACGATCACATCTATACTTTCTTCCAGAAGCATGGCATCATCTAGTAGCTCTGCTGTTCTCACCCCAATACCACGTCTGCTTCCAAATCGCACAAAAAGTCTTGCCGGAACCCATGTACAATCTTTCGACAAGCCTCATACCATATCATTCAATTCCTTAGTTCTGAAAACGACAAAGAAGGGCCAAGGAGAGACTAGATCTTGGAGGCCCTCGCCTCTTGATCCCTGACCTCATCCCACAAACCACCTGCAATCTGCGGTGCCTCGATCCCCTCTTCATGTCCCTTCCACTTGCCTCCCTTTGCGAACGCATTCCTTAAATGACTAACAAAGATGGCCGGCTCCTCGTGAGCTGCAAAGTGTCCACCCACCGGGCTCTTTGCGATCCACCTCGTCTTGCCGCTCGTCGTCGTTGCGTCGACCACGAATTTGGGCGTGTTGACCAGCTCGTCTGGGAAGTCCGAGTATCCCAGCGGCACTGGCAGCTTGTATTCCGGTGCACCGTGAATTTCAGGTAGGAAGACATTGTTGGTGTAGGGGATGAATGATGTTCCGATCGACGAGGTGAACCAGAAGAGTGTAGCCACTTCCAGACACGCATCCATGTTGAGACGAGGGTGGTCAGGACGTCGTTCCGACAGAGCGTCGTAGATGTTTCCGAGCCATCCCAGGAGACCGACTGGCGAGTCGACGAGACCGTAGAGCAGCTGGACGGGGCGAGTGCGTTGAACATCGTAGTACGCGCGGTTTTGTTCAAAGTACATGCCCTTTGCCGCCATCATGAGGTACTCTTGACCGTAGACGAGCTTGGCAATGCCGAGAGTGACCTTGACGGGAAGGGAAGTGAGCATGAATTTGCTTAACCCCTTTGCTGCGACGGGGCAGAAGTTGAGATGGACTGCACGACAGCCAGTGCCGTCGGGGTGCGAGTGGAAGACGCCAAGCGCACGAGCGTGTGGGCTGCCCCAGTCTCCGCCCTGCGAAGCGTACTTGTCGTATCCCAACCCTCGCATCAGAGCATCGAGGATGCGAGTGTAACCTTTCACGTCACCAACGCCTGGTTTGTTGCTGGGCGGCGGGGTCGAATCCATGAATCCAGGCAACGACGGCACGACCACATGGAATGCAGGCGCATCCTTGTCCGCCGGGTTTGCAAGGTCGTCAATCACATGAGCGAACTCGAACCAGCTCCCTGGCCATCCGTGGATAAGCATGAGCGGAATTGCATCCGCACGCGCCGAACGCTTGTGCACAAAGTGGAGCTGCGTGCACCAGTCGACCGACGTGGTAAAGTGAGGGAAGCTATTGAGGCGTTTCTGGAAGCCGGTAAAGTCGAACTCTGCCCACTTGTCGACCAGAGTCTTGACGAGAGGCAGGTCGGGTTTGTAGACCAACTTCATGGGTTTGCGTGCATCTTCGGGCAAGTATGGGGCGGCCGGAAAGCGGGTGTTGCGCAAGCGGTTGCGGAGGTCGGAGACCTCATCGTCGGTGTAGACGATTGTGAACGGCTTGGGCGTCGTGATGGGTGGGATTTCGTACGGCATCGTGAGTCTAGACGGTGTAGGAGGCTCGAAGAGAAGGAAGATGTGCTTGGACTGAAAGCAACCGCTTCTTGTATGTGAAGAGAAGAAGGAAGGTACACTCGCAACCATTCAAGACTACAGAGAAGCGAAGGCGGTCCTGGCGTTGAAAAAAGGTCCCGTACTGAACATGTCTGCCCCACCAGAACTGAAGGATGAATGGATTCGCGGCTGCAGATGTAACCGGTACACGGGAAGGGAATTCCAAGCGGGATCCTTGTCCGACCCTTCCATGCGTGTGGTCTTTGTGCATGCGTTAAGTTGCGCTCGTTGGCTTGTGCGACTTTTGTCAACCGAGAGGGAGTTCCTTCCTGTACTGTACAGTATGTCTGAGCTTATTTGTCCCGACCGGTCGAAACTCTTCCTCTTTCACACTCGCTCTAGAACGGGACCCGCTTTGTTTGCTCCATGACAAGCGCAAACCTTATTTGACCGCGGAGAAAAAGTGTTCAGAGGTGATAGCACAAACTCTGAGTATATACAATTGACCACGTCCGTTACGAGCTCATCTTACACTTCAGTGGCAACCTGCTTCTACACTGTCAGGTATGCTATGCCTACGATCAAAACCTTAACTCTTTCCATGGTGCTTGTAAGAACGCATGGTGCTTGCTCTGGCCCTCCAACACAAGCTGTAAACGCTTAGGATGTAACAGTCTCAAGAAGAATTAGCCATTGCCACATGTTCCTCTCCCACCTTGGTTAGCGGAGCCTTCCCTTCCTTGCTCAGCACTCTGCGCTATTCGACGTCGACGCTTGCCGATCTTGAGCAGGAAGTTATGAGCCTACGTGTGCTGGCCGAAGGATCCGTGCCTGGTTTGTCGAGGAGCAGCGTTGCTGTGGTCTAGCAGATGTCTGACTCGACTCGCAGCACGAGTGGTGGAAGAAAGGCAAGGACGAATCTAAAAGCGCTATACCCGAAGTTGCACCTGGACCCTGTTCGTCGGCAACCCATTTTTCCAGCCACATCCTCCAACTTCATCCCCAACCGAGTTGTGATACTCATCGTGACTCGGATTCGCCTCGTCTTCAGCATTCGCCAAGATTAGCTGAAGCAGGCTCCTGGTGCTCGCTTGATGACAGTCGCTCACTTTTGGCCACTGTTCGTTCATCAAGACTTTCACTGTTTGGAGAGAATCATCCCCCTTGAGCAAGCTGCGAGCTCGAGAGCATCAGTATCAGGTATAAATAGACCAATTTTGGGACGCTCGACAACGTCCGTCGTCCAACGGTAGCACCTCAGTTACACTCCTAGCGGATCGTCTCTCTTTGAGCCATGTCGAGCCAGACCACGACGTACCCCTTTCACCAGGTGGACGCCTTCACCGACACGCCGTATTACGGCAACCCCGTAGCTGTCGTCAACTGTCTCGACCCCAACCAACCCATCCCAACACAAGAACAGATGCAGCGCTTTGCTCGTTGGACCAATCTTTCCGAAACCACTTTCCTGCTGCCACCCTCTGCCGGCACGAATGCAGATTACCGACTGAAGATCTTCACCCCGGTCGAAGAGCTGCCCTTCGCTGGCCACCCCACGCTTGGCAGCTGTCACTCGCTCCTTCACCATCTCGGCTCCACTCAGTCTTCCAAGCTTCTCACTGAGCGCAATGGAAAGCTCGTGCAAGAGTGCGGTATCGGTCTCGTATCTCTGCAGGTTTCAGCCGACCGCTCAACGGTGCGCTTCCTTGCGCCAGACTTTATCCGCCACGAATCTGTCGACCCCTCCACCATTGCCCGCATCATCAAAGCTCTCTGCTTGGACCCTTCCGACATTGTAGACGCCTACCACATCGATAACGGCCCGCGCTGGATCGGTATCAAGCTCAAATCCGCCATGCAGGTGCTCAAGATCGACGTCAACGCGCCTTCGTGCGACATTGGGTCCATCCGCGACCTCTTCCTCGGCTTCATTGGGCCATACGAAGGCGGAAAGAACGAGGATGGGGAGAAAGTGGCGAACGAGGTGCGAGCATTCGTGTTTGAAGATATCGGAGAAGATCCGGTGACGGGATCGTTGAATGCGGGGTTTGCAAAGTGGTTGGAGTCTACAGGGGAGAGCCCGGCGGATGAATACACAAACTCGCAGGGCACGGCTATTGGGAGAAAGGGCAGGATCAGCGTCAAGGTGGATCGGTCGAAGGGGGAGGGTAGCAAGCCAGACATCTGGATCGGTGGATCATGTGTTGTCTGTATCGATGGCCTCGTTCACATCTGATCTCTTCACACACTGTCAGACAGATCACACACCATCCTCTTCGCGATCGATCAGTGGCATTCTCTAGTTTCTCTTTCAATGTCTAAGAAACAGGAGCCATCGTAGAGGGAGGAAAGTGCTTAGTTCTGGATTACAAACGCAGTACCGTTCCACTGTTGCTTGCCATAGTCCACCGTCTGAGCCTGGATACTGCCCGACTTGGGCTTGATGCCGTAATTGATTGGGCGGGTAAGCTTGTTAGCTCCCTTCTTCACGTTGAACTGTGCGACGAGCAGCTCCTCCGAGTTGGGGTTTGTGTTGTTCACGTAGCCGTAGAACTTGGCGTTGCAGTCGGTCTTGGTGAACTCGATCTCAAAGTAACCTCTGTGCGCGCCTTCGGCCCACTGGAGGTTTCTGTTGATCGAGACGAGCCTTTTTGCGCTCTCGGTGTACTTCTCCTGCGTCAGATTGGCACCGTAAGAGGAGGGCGAGGAGACGGCAGTACCTGCAAACTCGACGCCGATCGAGCCCTTACCCGTGACTGGGTCGTAAGCAGTGTTGTTGAGGCGGTCCTCTGGAACCGTGTCGTAGACCCAGTTGGCATGGGAATCACCAGACAGGATGATAGTGTTGTCGATCTTGTTGTTCACAATGGTGTCAAAGAAGCGGCGGCGGTTGGAGCGGTATCCCTGCCAAGCGTCGTAATTGTACGAGAACGACGGCGTTCCGTAATTTTGCCAGTTGGTGACGATCTGCTGCGAAACGATCTTCCAAGTGGCTCCTCGCTGCTCGGAGCTGATCAAGTTACGGTAAAGCCACTGTTCCTGTTTGCCTCCCATCAAGCTGCGGTCCGTGTCATTGCTGATAGCGGCGACCTGAGGCGTGTTCCAGTAGATGTCGGTGAGATCGCGGTCAAAGTTGCGGGTGTCGAGCATGAAGAGGTCGGCGAGCTTTCCGTAGCGGAAGCTCCTCCAGATGCGAAGCGAATCGGTGGTGTCGACCTGGCGGATGGGCATCCATTCGTAGTAGGCCTTGACAGCAGCGAGCTTGCGCTCGGTGAAACGGACACCACGGACAGCGCCGGTTTCGGTATCGTTGCCGTCAGCCGTGCCGTGGTTGTACGAGTTGTCGGCGATCTCGTGATCGTCCCAGATGCCAAAGAAGGCCATCTCCTGGTGAAGACGCTGCAGGTCCTTGTCCTTCCTGTAGGAGCCGTAGCGCAAACGGTAGTCTTCCAGCGTGACAATCTCATGGTCGGGAGCAGGGACACGGTTGAGCGCCCTTCCATCACCGTAGGTGTTCTCGCCAGCCACCTTCTGACCGTCACCGCGTGCCTCGTAGATGTAGTCACCAACATGCACAAAATAGTCGGCATTCTTGCGGGCTGCAGCGGCACGGTAGGCGTTGAAGTAACCAAAGGGGAGGTTGGAGCACGAAAAGACAGCGAGCTTGAGCGAGTCGATATCCGAGTCATCGTAGTCGGGGAGCGACTTGAAGCTTCCCACGGGTGAGACGATGGAGTGGTCATGGCACGAGAAGAAGCGGTAGTAGTAGGTGGTCTTGGGCGAAAGACCAGTGGTTTCGACCTTGAACGAATAGTCGACCTCGCTGGTGGTCCAAGCGTAGCTGTCATCGACGACGTTGTCCTTCGACCAGTCGTCCTTGCTCTTCGAAGTCTGGTAGCGAAGGCAAACAGGTAGGTCCGTCTTCGCATCCTCTGGCACAGGATGGGTCCAGAGGATAGCCGAGTCAGGGTAAGGGTCGCCAGCAGCGACGCCATAGGGGAAAGACACGTTGCCCTTGTAAGCATCGCGACCGTCCGAGCCGTAGTTGCCGTCGTACTTTTCGACTAGGAAGTCAGCTTCGGTCTTGTAGTGCTCGACCTTGTCCTTTTTGCCATTGCTGCGCTTAACTTTGCCTTCGACTTTCGAGGTAACGTAGTCGTCGTATGCGCGTTTGCGGATCTGGGTGGAAATGTGCTCGATGTCGTGGCTGAGCCCATCGCCGTTGGAGAGCGAGAGCGAGGGCGAGCGGTAGGCCAGGTTGCGCTTGAGCGGTGCCAGGGCCGACACCGACACGGTGAGCGCAACAGCCAGCGTTGCAAAGGGTGCGAGGATAGTCTTCATGGCTCAGATTGTGCAGCCTTTGTATGGACACGTTCTAAATGGTTCTCAAGAAGACGTGAAGACTTATATATGGGCTCAGCTTGGAGTTCAGGCCGCTAAAAAGGGGACCTCCGGCCTCGAAAGAACCTAGTGTCTTACAGTGTCGATGCGAAGTTCCTACGCACAAGCCCACTCGTTAGGCGGCCAGACTGTTGATCTCCCCCTTACGAGAGGATGAAAAAGGCATACCTGCTCGAAAAAGCCAGAGCGGCGGGGAGGACTAGCCGCTGACAATCGAGGGGACCCACGTTCAGCCTTCGCATGACAGCGTCTTCTACATGAATGCTTTTGCTTGGCAAGCGACTGTAGCATAGGTCGCCAGCTATCCATCACTCACAGTACTTCGAAGAGAACTTCGCAATGTTGCGAAGTGGAGCAGAGTTGACTGTCTGTGGTTTCGAAAGACCGCAACAGAACGTGGGCGCGTGGGAAGGTTGCGGTCGGGCAACGTTGGTGGTGCTCGAACCGTACACCCACCGATGCGCGGGTCGAAGTCATAACGGAGCTTCCGACGAGCTTTTAGGAAAACATTGGTCAATGCGTTCAGACACGAGACAACAAATTGGCGAACCCTCATTCGTCAATGCATGGACACTTGCCTGGAGTGTGATAGCCTACGGATGCTGCATTGTGGCGAACCTCCGGGTTCTACAGTATGAGCAGCCGCTTCAGGTCGTTGGTGGGAGGGGCCGGTAGTCCTTCTCTTCTTTTATTTTATTTTATATTCTGGTTTCGGTGAAAAAAAGTCCCCGCCAATGCCAAGAAACGCGCATAAGCGAGCACAGAACGTGGACACCTCTCGTGTAGATCGGCCTGGTTTCACCATCCCTTGCCTTCCCCACTCAGTCCGCCTTCTTCCATGCAACCTCAGAGAGAGAGAGAGCCACTCGAACATCACGTCATCGATGTCGAGCCAAACGAGTGTGGGCGGTTGGGGTGGAGACTTGAGGGCTAGGAACGTGTGCTTTCAATAGTGCTGGGTGCTCGGAGGGGTCGCACCCGAGGGGGGTGGGGAGGGGTGGGGAAGGATGGAAGCGGATCCTTGATCTGACCTTTCACGCCGAACTCCGACCATGGACATCCCTGTCGCCAGCAAGAGTCAGACTCCGTCTCATTTTGGTATCGTTATGGCTCAGACACGTGTTCGCTCTTCACATTCTCGTCTAAAGATGATGTATAGATACGCGTGTGGACAGCAATGGTATTTGACCGTCAATCCCGCAATCCGAGTCGAGCGAGCACATCGCCCCTGTTGACACCGGGAAGCTTGACCTTGAACACAAACAGCTGAGTCGGGACATCCTGTGGGTAGGCCGCCGAATAGCCCCCAATCGCCCGCATGTACCCATTCTTTGTCTGGAAATCATTGTCACTGACCGACACGATAAAGTACTCGTCTTTGTCATAACCCGCATCATTGCTCGATTTGGGCAGCGTAGGCAGCAGAATCAAGCTCTCGATCTTGGCAGCCAACAGAGTTGGATCGACGGGGTCGCCCGAGCTGTGCATGCCAAACTTGGCCAGATCGCTCGTGTAGTCAACCAAGCTACTGTAGGCAGCGGTGTCAATGCCACTAGCAAGCTTGCCTCCAGGAGCGATGGAGCCGGTGGGCTTATCGTACTTGGTGCCGGCGAGGTTGGTGGCGGTGGAGAGGTCGAGGATGTCGATGTGCTTGTAGTCGACGCCAGAATCGTCGCTGCCGAACCCGTTGCCATCGCGAACGAGGATGCCGACTGTCTTGTGGCCCAGGTAGATCAAGTCGCTGACGTTGCGGGCTTTGCCTTTTTTCGAAGTGGGCACTTTGAAGGCGTACTCGGCAATGAGCTTAGCGTCATCTCCTGGATTTGCACCACCCTGGTACGAGGTCAGGCCAGAGAGGGAAGAGATGTCCCACTCAAATATTCGAAGGTAGGGGGCGCCATCACCGCCATCTTGGACTAAGCCTGCTTGAAGGACGGCAAAGAGCTGATTGCCATCCCAGGACACGGCCATACCCTCAAAACCTGCGTTCGGGCTACGGCCGGAGTCGGGGACCGACTTGGAGGTGAAGTTGTACTTTCCGTTGATGCGGGGCAGCACAGAGTCAGGAGGGGTGATGTAGGCAATGATGGTGCCGTCGGAAGCGATCTTGTAGATGCCAGGTGTGTACTCGTCTGAGACCCAGAAGGTGCCATCCGGGTTGGCGGAGAAGCCTTCGGTATCGAACGACAACGACAGCGGATTCTCTGGCGTATTGGCAGCTGCCAGAGGCCCATCACTGACTCCGCTTCCACTCAGCCCGCCAGTTCGGACAGCGGTGGGATCCAACCCGGTCGTGTTCTTCCCAGTCCAGCTCGTTGATTCGTGGTAGAAGGTCGTGTCACGGTACGTGATGCTAAAGAGCTTACTAGCCTGGTTGAACGGCAGATTGTCAGAACCGGTGTACTCGGTGAATTGGAAGTCGAAGGTGTGGTGGCGTGCGACGTAGTCGATTGTGGTTTCGACATTGTAACCACGGTCAGGCTGCAAGTAGAGCTGACCTGAGTAGGTGTTGCCATTACGAGAGAACTTGCCCGGAACAAGGCCGCCGGCAGAGCCTATACCGCCGATGGTCTCGCCATTCTTGTCTCGGTTGCTTGCCGGAAAATGGCCAATGGCGACGAGACCTTTGGAGCTAAAGTGTGTTGGATCGATGCCACTGCCACGCGTGAGGATCGCAGCACCGCTTACACAAATAGTGAGCGCAGAGAGGACTGGCAGTGCCAGTGCGAGTTTAGACAGCATCGTTGGTTGATTGGAGCGTTGGTGATGTTTGGCGCGCTGCTACTCGATTATGGTGGGTGTCTTTATACTTTCGACAGATTCGGCAAAATGAACGGAGCTGTGCTTGCCCCACCGTCGCCCAAAGTGAGAGCAACGGCGAGAGTTCCCGAAGTCGCGCTAGAACTTGGTACGTCCGGAAAGACGCAATGAACCTGGATCTTCGCGGGAGGCTGCCTAGCGAGCACGCATGAACTTACTACTCTGATGGTACTTAACAATTCTCTGTGTTTGCTCTCGGTTGAAGTCTACGACAGGTGAATGGTGTAGAGCGGAAAGGTGACAACGAGTAACCGCCTGAGCGGAGCTGCGTTCTATCTCGCTTAGACGCCGCAACCTTCTAAGGGTGGCACGTTCGTTACTGTATTATGTACAGCCGGGTCAAGTTGTGCCACGCAGCTGTCACGCGGTCCGGCAAATTTGACTTTGACTTGCGAAAACATGCATGAGGTTCTTGGCTAACAATTAGTTATGTCTTGGCTTCGATTGTCAGTGCATTGCCGTAGATTTCCTCTCTACCTGTGACTACGTCAATGCTTATTCGTCCGCTTCAAATCTGCAGCGACTGTTGGCTAGAATCGTCCAACAGCGAGCTTTCGGCCACGAAGCAGACAAAGGCGGAAGGATAGAAGGGCCGATTGATTGGACCGCGAAGCCGTGGTGAGAACAACCAAGACCCGATTTCCGAAAAGGAAACAATGCATCTACCTCCACCTCGAATCTTCTGACGAAACCCCGCAGCCAACGCGGAATCAGCAAAGCCAGGATGGTAGTCAGCTCAACAAAGCGACACAGCGGCAAGCTATCCGCGTTTGGTTCGTGACAACGACTAACCCACGGACAACATTATCAACGTTTTGTTCGGAGAGTCAGGCTTTGTCTATTCGCTTCACGACAACATCGGCACCATGGACACGGTCGTCGCCGGAGGCCTTGCGGCGTTCACCGTGGATCTGCTCATCTATCCACTCGATACACTCAAGACTCGCCTACAAGCACCGGACTATGCCACCCGTTTTCCCTCTGGCAGGGGACTTTACGGTGGTCTCTACCAAGGCGTAGGAAGCGTCATCGTTGCTACTCTACCCGCAGCTGGATTGTTCTTTACCACCTACGAAGAAGCCAAGAGCTTGCTAGCTTCTTCGGGCTCGCCGCTAGCAACGGCGCCACCAGCCTTATCGCACATGCTAGCGAGCGCAACAGCTGAGCTCGTCTCGTGTCTCGTGTTGACTCCAGCAGAGATCATCAAGCAGCGAGCACAGGTCGTCAATAAGCACCAGAATCGCACCCAACCTACGTCCAGTTCAAAAAGCGCATCTTCGCGTCCGGCGACGGCGACGGCAGTGGCTAGTGCTGCCAAGGAGGCCATTCAAAATGCGAGTCCGGGAGAATCGAAAACGCAGATGGCAAAGGACACGGTCAAGCATGCTGCCGACAAAGTGACCCGTCAAGCACCGCCCGGCAGTGCCGCCTCCACCGCGAGAGGCATCGTCCTGGATGGACAAGGAAACCTCCAAGAGATGAACTCTAGATCCAACAGCAGTAGCAGCAAGGTGGCTTCTCGTCCCACGAAAGCACCTCTGGTATCAACTTTTGGCCGATCTTACCTTGCTCTAGCAGGCCGCAACCTCCCCTTCACAGCCCTCCAGTTTCCGATCTATGAATCGCTGCGCGGAACCTTTGGCAAATGGGCGGGTCTCAAAGCGGGAACCCACAAAGAAGATGGCGGTGTCGAAGACGTGCGCTCCTCAGAAGACTTCCGACGCAAGGCCGCAAAGGATGAAACCAGTGTCACTGCAGAGTTTACAAAAGCTGGACTGGTAGCCGGAGGCTCGGCGGCGATTGCAGGTTCCTTTGCAGCCGTGGTAACTACGCCGATTGATGTAGCCAAGACGAGGATCATGTTGGACACGGGTGCAAAAGGTGCAAAAGGCTCTTTGGGTGTTGTGAATACGATGAAGGAAATCGTGCTCAAAGAAGGGTGGAGAGCGTTGCTCACGGGAGGGGCGTTGCGAGGTGCTTGGGCTGCGTTGGGTGCGGGTGTGTATTTAGGCAGTTACGAAGCGGGCAGGTTGTGGTGGAGAGACAAACAGCAGAGGCAGAAGAATGCGTGAGGACGTATCAGGACGAAGCAACACCCACCTGCTTGCTCGTCATTCATTCATCTCTTTCTTTCATTCTTCGTACTGAAAGCCTTGCTTGAAAGCCATATGATTCCAAGGTTTTACAGTAAATATGAGGTGCGGTGTGATGTTGCTGACGGCACGCGACTGTGAATTCGCGGAGGCTTCAAAGTGCGGAATTTGTGGCTCAGTTCCTCAGACTCTGCATTCTTCTCATCCTCCAACCCCTCCGTCGACACCCTCGCTTCCCTCGTCCTCACGCATCCCACCATGCTTCCGCAAATACGATAACGAGCGGCCATGATGCTCACGCAGGCCTCACAGATGTACCGTGCTAAATATCCGTCTACGTCTGCGACATTGACATCGACGAGCATCTTTGACCCGCACCTCATCGCTCAAGAGCGGTTGCGGCTACTCGACCTTTCCAGCAATGCCTTCGTCCGTCGCCAAACACACAATCCCCCCCTTCTACGCCTGCTACTTTCTCCGCTCGCTCTCTTCTCCCGGCATCACCTATATAGGCTCGACTCCCGCACCACCCCGCCGTAAACGCCAACACAATGGCGACCTCACCCAAGGCGCCTACAAAACCGCCCGTGCACGCCCCTGGGAAATGGAATGCATCGTCTACGGCTTCTCCTCCAAGATCGCCGCGCTCCAGTTTGAATGGGCTTGGGCCAAGCCGCACCTATCCCGCCACCTCAAGTTCCACACTTCAGAATACTCTGCCGATGGGACACCATCGGACACCGCTGCGTGGGTCGGGATGCCGTTGTTCCCATCGACGAGCATGACGCCCGGGCAGAATCGTTGGGGAAAGCCAAAGAAGCGGATATCCAGACCACCCTCGACGCCGAACGCGAGACTGTTGGCGATGCGTGCGCTCCTCCGCTCAGAGCCTTTCTGCGGATGGGGACTTAAGCTCGCGTTCTTTACCGAGTGGAGCTGGCTCGCTTATCAAAGACTCGACGCTTCATCGGGACAAGCGACAAGCCTTGAAACCTCCGCACCAGCTGCACCTACGTTGCGACTGGAGCAATACAGCCGAACAGGCAAGCCTCTGCACCCGCTCTACCCAGTGGTCGTCTGCGACTTTACAGGTGTCGACGGCAAACGCACTCCGCTCGTCCATGTTTCCGCACAGCATCGGCTAGTTGCTGGTGTCGCTGATCACCCAGTCAAGAAACGGCAAAGCTCGATCAACAAGCAATCGGATGTGGACGAAGCTCCACAGTGGCCAGAGTCGCTGCCGAGATCGGCAAACCTCAAGGGTCTCGATGCATGCATACAGGACTTTGCCGTCTTCCCTTCGCCTCCGCCTATATCTCCAAGCACAGACTTGACCAAAAAGGGAAAGCGCGCTAGCAAAGCGAACAAGGATGCTGGTGTCATTGAAGAAGAGGCCCAGGATGAAGGTGATGATATGGATGCTGACGTCCAGCAACAACCGGCAGCAAGCGCTTCAGAAGGCGCAATAGCACCGTCGCGAGAGCTTCACAGAATGAGGTTCAACGACTCGGATGCAGAAGAGTTGGAGTGGAAGCAGTTCCAACAGGCTATCTCCGCGCGTCTCCAGCCAGTCGCAACGGACGCAGGCCAAGCAATGAGCGACTTCATGCAGACGTGCGTCCAGCGATACATCGCAGTACAAGATGCTCGGACCCTCCACGATGCAGTTCCCGCTCCGACTACGCCATGTGCACTATGCCGCGAACCCGTTGACCTCACACGTCAGCTGGACTTCGTGCTGTGTCCCCAACCACAGCCAAGCAGCCCAGCAAGTGATTTGACAGCATCTAAGATGGCACTGGAGTCGAGTCAAGCTTGCAGCTCGGTCTTCCACCTCTCTTGCTTGGCTGACTCGTTCCTCCAGCAGCAGCGAGACAAAGGTGGAGAAGAGAACAGCAGCAGAAATGGTGTTCTTCCAACACATGGCGTGTGCCCATCTTGTGCAAACGCGCAGAATGGACACGGTCATGGTGGGAAGGTCGCGCTGTGGGCCGATGTGGTTCGGGCCATGTATCGCCGACACGAACGTTTCGAGCGTCTCGTCCAGTTCCTAGCACGGTCAGGCCGAACTCTCGCTGAGCATCTGAATCCGCCAGATACCGATGCAACGGAGAAGACGGCAAAGTCGCGAAGTCGAATCAAGGCTAAGGGCAGCGAGGCACTACCAGACCACGTTGCAGAGGAGCACTTTTCGACCGACACTGGAAAAAAAGCAAAGGCTTCGAGTAGTAGGAAGCGGAGACAGCCGGCGGCCAGTGCCACAGATACGGTTCAGGCTGCCACCGTAGACTCGAATGGAATTGAAGCTGTTGAAGGGGTGACAGCCAAGACAACGAGGAAGGCTTCTCGCAAAGCGAAAGCCACGGAAGTGATCGACCTCACATAATGTACACTAGGACACTCATGCATCGCGCTGTATCCATACTAGGGTCATGACAGCTTGGACATTGCATTGCCTTTTCCGGATTTCGTTCCATATATACGCCAATAAGCTACGATCTTGAGACCTCAGAGCTCATCACTGTGGCTAAAGAGCGCCTCGATCTTGCTCTTCGCCTTCTTTCCCCTACCCTTGCTCTTTGGCTCTGCGATCCTGCCTTTGGCCTGCTGGTCGTTGCCCCTTGTTAGTAAATTCATAAACTCATAGATGAGATCGCTGGCGGCATACGCCGTGATCTCGGCCTGATCGTATGCAGGGCTCACCTCGACCAGATCAAACCCGACAAAGTTGAGCCCTTCGAGCCCTCTCAATATCCTCCTCAACTCCCTTGGGCTCCATCCTGCTGACTCTAGCGTTCCTGTTCCCGGCGCGAACCCAGGGTCCAGCGTATCAATGTCGATGCTCAAGTATACTGGCATGGTTCCGACTCGGGCACGGATGTTTGCAATGATGGCAGGGATGCCGAGATCGTCGATGTCGTCGGAGGTGATGATGTCGAAGCCGATGGAGGAGTCGTGTTCGATATCGTCGTAGGAGCCGAGACGGGTGCGGATGCCGGCGTGGATGGACTGGTTACGGGCGATGAGTCCTTCAAGCGCTGCTTGCCAGAAGAACGTGCCGTGCTGGATCTGGTGCTGGCGCGTGGGGGAACCAACGGGGGAGACCTCGGGAGGCCAAGTGTCGAGGTGGGCGTCGAAATGGATCACCGCCATGGGACCGTACACGCGGTGAAGTGAGCGCAGGATGGGTAGCACAATCGTGTGGTCTCCCCCCATGCTCACGATTTTCGGATGCGGCTTGGCGTCCTTTGCCAGCCCTGCGTTGGAGAACGCCTCCCATGCTTCGGGCGTCACGACCGAGCTGGGTGGTGCAGAAGCAGGGTGAGTTGAGGGGTCAGAAGCGGGCGTACGCTGAAGGAGAGACGTGTACGCTGCCTCGATCTGGTCGATCGCGAGCGCGGGGTCGAAGCCAGAGGTGGGGATATCGTCGCAGTCCAGGAACCGCAGTCCGGTAGCGTAAGGGTCCTGCAAATGATGCAGCGAGAACGTTCTTCCCGCTCTCTGCCTCCTGCTCGCCTGTCTGATTGCGTTGGGGCCAAATCGGGCTCCCGGTCGGTAGGTGACAGTAAGGTCGTACGGGATGCCAATCACGGCTACATCGAACAGCTGTTCTGGGTCGTTGAGACACTTCGCCGTAGGGAGGTGTGCATAGGTGTTGACGCCAGAATAGGCAGGCTTGGCGACGCCAGCATACTTGGTCGTCCAGGGATCGGCGATGTCGTTCGAGGGAAACTCGACCAACGCGATGGGGGCAAATTCGGTGGAGCTGTGAGGCCATGCTCCGTGGTGATCTTCGTCCAGGCCAGGAGAGTGTGAGCGGGAATGCGAGCGAGCCAGCGAGGCACAGCCAAGTGCGGCCAGCAGGTAAAAGGTCTTTCTAGTGACCATGTTTGCAGTCACAAAGACGTGGATCAAAGTGGAAAGGCAGCGACGATAAGGGAGCGAGAATCAGCTTTGTCTTGGCATTATATAGCGCACGTTCGCAGCAGCCATGCTCCGGAGAGACACGAGGTCATGCGATTCCGGGAGGCAATATTCTCTCGGACTCACTCCCTGCCGACATGCTCGAGGATCGGATGAGAGTGTCAAGTGCCTCTCGCCGTTGCTGCTCGTTAAGCACCATCGGTCTCGTCAAGCGAAGTTTGGGCTTTATCTCGAGCGCCGACCAAGTAGCCGCGATCCGCCCCGCGTCTCGCCGTCCCTACACTTGTCAGTTGTTGGAGTGAACAACATAACAGCTGTGCATTTTTTTTTTGGTCCGAAGAATTTCGGTGAATTTCCTCGGCGCGGTGTTTTTGCTCACACACTCGGATGTACAGTGCTAAGTTAGTACAATACTGCTCCTTTGCCTCACCTCGCACATACGACGTGCGGGTCTGTGCGGCATAGTCAGCACAGACAAAGTTTTGGAAGAAGTCGGCTATTTACCGTGTCCACTTTCACCGGAAGCTCCTAATGGGCCTCGCTCGACCTTCTTGAGAAGGACCTCCTTGCCCCACTCAAACCGCACCCCATATCTTCCAACTACCATTGCAGGCGACAATGACGGCAGACAGCTCCAAGTTCTACTATATCGGTGTCGATGTGTAAGTCTCGCCAGCCCTAGCCCTTCCCACTAGACAAGAAAGGATGAAGCTCACCGAAGTACAATGTTGGTTTGCTGTTGCGGAACTTTAGCGGCACGGGCTCAGCGAGAGCAGCGCTAGTCGACGATGATGGCAACGTCCTCGCTGAATCGACACACGCTACCCAGACATTCCGCCTCGAATCGGACGCACGCATCTTTGAACAATCCACCACCGACATCTGGTCGCAGATCAAGCTCGCCATCACCCAAGTCGTCGCCGCCTCCAAAGTCGATCCAGCCCGAATCAAAGGGCTTGGTTTCGACGCGACGTGCTCGCTTGCAGTCACCGACTTCAGCGGCAACCCTATCGCAGTCACTCCCCAGCCTTCCACTTCCTCTGCTGAATGGGGACCAGGAGAGCGCAATGTGATTCTGTGGGCTGATCACCGAGCTGAAGACGAGGCAGCACTGATCAACTCGACCGGATCCAAGGTGTTGAACTACGTGGGCAAGACCATGTCGCTCGAGATGGAGATCCCCAAGATCTTGTGGCTGAACAAACACATGCCAGGAGAGTTGTTCAAGCAGTGCATGTTTTTCGACCTGCCAGACTACCTCACGTACAAGGCGACCGGTTCGCTGGCGAGAAGCAACTGCTCGTTGGTCTGCAAGTGTTCGTATATTCCTCCTGGTGTGGACGGGTCGGAGATTGGGTGGCAGCCCGAGTTTTTCGAGCAGATCGGGTTGGGCGAGCTGGTCCAGGACGACTTCAAACAGCTTGGCGGTATTCCTGGTCGCAACGGCATCGTGCTTACTGCCGGTCAGCCTGTCGGTGATGGTCTCACTCCCGAAATTGCATCCGAGCTTGGGCTCTTGCCCGGTACAGCAGTCGGTTCTGCCTTGATCGATGCCTATGCTGGCTGGGTCGGCACAGTTGCGGCTCCTGCTACAAACGCGGTAAACGAAGCATCCAACCATCCCTCGCTCATCAGCTCGCAGAACCGCCTCGCCGCCATCGCAGGAACCAGCACTTGCTACTGCGTCCAGTCACCCCAAGGTATCCTTGTCGACGGCGTCTGGGGTCCTTACAAGCACGTTGTCTTCCCCGGCCTCTGGATGAACGAAGGTGGCCAATCCTCCACCGGACAACTCATCGATTTCATCATCGACACCCACCCCGCTTCCGCCTCCCTCCTCACGCTCGCCTCAGAAACCAATCGCTCCCCTTTTGCAGTCCTGCACGACAAGGTCGACTCGCTCGCCCAAGCTGCCTCCGCACCACACGCTTCGTACTTGACGAAAGACCTCTTCATCTACCCCGACTTCCACGGCAACCGTTCGCCACTCGCCGACTCGCAGATGAAGGGCATGATCACCGGCCTCAAGCTCGACCGCAGCGTCGCCGACCTTGCGCTCAAGTACTATGCCACCTTGGAGGCGATCACGCTGCAAACGCGGCATATCGTGGAGGAGATGAACGCCAAGGGCCACAGGATCGATTCGATCTACATGAGCGGTGGGCACGTCAAGAATCCGGTCTTTATGCAGTTGATTGCGGATGTGTGCGATATGCCGGTGCAGCTGCCGTTCAGTTCGTCGGCGAGTGTCGTGGCGGGTTCGGCGATTCTGGGTAGGTTCGCGGCGGATGTAAAGGATCCCCAAGCGTCGAATGCGAGCGGGTCATATGCGCCAAGGGAGGCCACGACGATCAAGGATCAAAAGACGGCGGAGGAGTCTTCGTTCAAGTACAAGGATCATCTGTGGGATCTGATGATGAGGATGACCAAGCCAGGAACGCTTGTCTTCCCGCAAAAGGATGCAAAGCTGAGCGCGTTGCTGGACGTCAAGTACAAGATTTTCAGAGAGTCCATCACGATCCAGCGCAGGTGGAAGTCGATGGTGGCTGATGTGATTAACTAAGTCACCGTCTTTCCGCTGTGTTCGGTCTTTGTTCCAATATATCTTTAACGCTCTCCATCCCCCTTGGTCAAATCGAATCCTGTCACATGTTGAAAATGTAGGATCACAATCAAAGACCGCAAATTACCACTGTCGAGTGCGATGAGAAAGTATTGCTGGTGTGTATGCAAGGTGGTTGTACATATGCGATTGCCGCGCGGAATGCTAGAGAAGCTTGAGATGACCGGTAAGTTGGTTCATGAGCGAGACGGGGGCTGGGCCGAGGCCGAGTACTGTTCGCGTGTTTGGCGCAATCTGAGTTCGCCCACTATGCAAGAGTTGAAAAGGGGGACATAGACTCATCAGTACTGATACTCCATACCTTCAATGTGACTGCTAGAGACGGTACGACTTACGCATCGATAATGCTTCTAGCAGCGATTCCCAGCTCCTTGGCCTTGTTCTCCAACTCCAACATCTGTTGCTCATCCGGACACTTGACAGCCACTTTGGCCTGACCCCTGTACTCCCACCGCCTCACAAACTTGGGCGTCACCTTCTTTGCCAGCTTGTATACCGCAAGTGTAGCATGACCGCATTGAGCAGCGATCTTGCCCTTCTCCATCTTTATGTCCATCCTCACGGCCAAGATCATCTTACATTCCTCTGCCTCGAGTCCAGCTCCAGAGGAGTTGAAGTTGTCCGAAATGGCGTTGAGTTCTTGGTCAGAGTCGAGATCGGATTGATCGTCGTCGTTTTCGAGAATGCGCCGAGAATTGGCATTGTAGGAGAGAAGCGAGCGACCCATGCCTGCAAAATAGCCGACAGTGAGCGAGACGATCGAGACTGCGATGAGTGTGGGCAGCATGGCGGCTGGGTTGGATGTGGTCGGTATCGACATGGTGAGTGGTTCTGGGATGAAATTGAACGAGGTGTTGAACGGAGGTGAGTTGAATTGCAAGAAGAAATGAAAGCGAGAAGAAAGTGTTGGCTCCCGAACACGGAAGAATTCAACGAGAGAGAAAAACATACAGTACAATACCGTAATTTTGCGACTGAAATGATGGCGCAAAAATACCGGATTAATTTCGGACCGACGGAGCGCAGCTCGTGTGGAAAGCGGAGAACTATGCAAAGTGGACTCCAACCCATCGGCAATCTCACCAACCTCCTCCTCCAGCCCCCGCGATTCGTGATCTTTAGTGTACGTAGATCAACCCCTGCCTGCAGTGGCGGCGTTTCATGTGGGTTGTCTTTGCGCATCTCAAGGTGTGTGTTACTCAAACAAGGCACGACGCCAGACATACAGTACTCGGAGATGGGAGCGCCTCGTAAGGGCTTTGCTGATCCGTGATTTTGCGCAGCCTGATCGATGATGCTTGCTCGGCGTCTTTCTTGGCAAGTCTCTGTGACAATTGCTCCACCTCGCCGGTTGGTTTGTCACAACCAAACCAGTTGGTTCCTCACACCGGTGATCGGATGCCGAAGAGCGCAAAGTCACTGAACGAGTTGGAGGCGAAAGGCGGGCGGACCGTCGGGGTTTTGAATTTCGGATTCAGAGATGCAGTAGCCAAGTGATGTCGTGTGAAGTTGAATCACTTTTGTACTGCCGAGCGGCACTTGAGCAGTATGTGGGTGTGATTTTTATTTGTTGGTTGATCTCACCACATCACCCAGACACGCGCACCCAATTGGAAGAAGAGAAAGCGCCAAAAAAGCAGGCCCAAGAGTCAACGTGGGGTTGGCCATGCATGCTGTTGCCATCTCAGCCTCGCCCCCAACCCTTGTTGCCATATATACACCTCCTTCTCTCTCACCACAACCTGCTTTCACCCTTCCACCATCCTTCCTTCCGAAACCACCTACGATATAAACAAAAAGCAAATCTTGCCCACCATGCCTCGCGGATACGGTATCGCTGACACCAAGAACTGGACCGACTTTAAGGTCTACGACTTCGACCTCAAGAAGGAGACCGACGACGATGTCGATATCGCCATCACTCACTGTGGTGTCTGTGGCTCCGATGTCCACACCATCTCTGGCGGTTGGGGCCCTTTGAACCATGAGTTCTGCATTCCCGGCCACGAGATCATCGGTATTGCCACCAAGGTCGGCAAGAACGTCAAGGACATCAAGGTCGGCGACCGTGTCGGTGTTGGTGCCCAGGTCGGTGAGTACAACCTTCTAGACGTCGTGCCTTCGCCCCACATGGAGGCGCTTTCTCTTCTCGTCTCGCTACGAATTGGATTCAAAGACTGACCCAGCTGAATGCTTCCGGATATACGACTGGCCAGACTGTTGCGGAGAGTGCGTTCCTTGCCGTGACGAAGAGGAGCAGTACTGTATCGGAAACGGCAAAAAGGGCCTGGTCGACACATACAATGCCACACACCACTGCGGCACACCCTCGTATGGCGGGTATTCGACCAACATCCGAACCCAGCAGCAGTTCGTCTTCCCCATCCCCGATAAGATCAAGTCCGAGCACGCCGCTCCCATGCTTTGCGGTGGTCTCACGCTCTTCTCACCCCTAATCCGCAACGGTGCTGGTCCTGGAAAACGCGTTGGTATCGTCGGTATTGGCGGTCTTGGCCACTTTGGTGTCATGTTCGCCCACGCCCTCGGTGCCGAGGTCGTTGCCATTTCGCACTCGCCCCGCAAGAAGCAGGATGCGCTCAAGATGGGTGCTTCCGAGTTCGTCTCCACTGCCGAAAACCCCAACTGGGCCGCCGATTACAAGAGCAAGCCTTTCGACCTCATCATCAACACCGCTTCGTCCAACGCCGTCGATCTCCCTTCGATCATGAGCACCCTCAAGGTCCACGGCCGACTCATTTGCGTCGGCATGCCCGAGGACGTCTTCAAGGTGCGCATCCAGAACTTGGCTGGCAACGGTTGCCTGTTGGGCTCGAGCCACATCGGTAGCAAGAAGGAGGCGCTTCAGATGCTCGAGCTTGCCGCGGAGAAGAACATTCAGCCTTGGATCGAGGTGCTCCCCATGAAGGACTGCTCCATTGCCGTCAAGAGGGTTGATGACAACGATGTTCGCTACCGATTCGTGCTCGAGCAGGATCTCGAGAAGCACTAAGCTGTCCAAACTGGCTCCAAAACTCATGTAGTCGGCAATCACGCTGTCAAACTCTAATTTTAACGCCCTACCCAACAACCTTGTAGGCACAAGGCCTTTCGACTGATCGGAGGGATGGTGAAGGAGGTTGCAAGGCTTTCGATGGTGTAAGTGTTGTCAACGTGAGTGAGACCTATTGGTCCCCTGAGAGCAATCGTGTCATTAGTGTCAACGAGGGACAGACAAGGGGCATGATGCAAAGGGTTTCAGATTATAACCAGCAAGAGACGGTGAGATACGAGATGGGTGAACGAGCAACAAAATGACTAGTGATACAACGGACAAATGACCTTTCCGACCTCTTTTGAGCGAGCAGCGAATGAAGGGTCTACTTTTCCAAATCAGCCACGGCCTCGTCCTGCCTCCTCTCCTCTCCCTTTCTCTGCCTCCTCTCCAGATCCTTATCCCACTGCAACCGTTTTCCCACAAACATGGCGACCCAGCTGAGCACCAACAATACTGGCACCTCCACCAACGGCCCAATCGTCGCCGCCAATGCCTGATCCGACCCAGCCCCGAACACGGCCACACAGACCGCAATGGCCAGTTCAAAGTTGTTGCTACCCGCAGTGAACGCTTGGACCACAGCCATCTGATAGCCCCACTCTGTCTTACCGTACCTCACCGACAGCCACCAGATGAGGGCGAAGCTGCCGGTCCACATGAGGGCAAAGTAGAGGATGAGCGGGACAAAAGTGCGGAAGACGGGTCCGAGGTTGTGGAGGATGTGCTGTGCTTGTTCGGCAAAGATGATGATGATGGTGTAAAGAAGGGCGATGAGCGAGAGCGGGCCGAAGAAGGGGAGGAAGTTGCGGTGGAAGAAGTCTCTGCCGAACAGGCCGACGACGAAGAAGCGGGTGAGGACACCAGCGGCGAGCGGAATGCCGAGGTAGATGGCCACTGCGATGGCAACGTCCGAATAGTCAACCTTGAAGCCGTCATCGTGCGAGATGACATTGATAAAGAACACTGCAAATGGCGCATACAGGACGATCTGAAGGACCGAGTTGACGATGACAATAATGGCGCAGGTGTTGCTGTCTCCGCGCGCAATCTTATTCCAGATCATAACCATGGCAATGCAGCGCGCAATGCCAACCATGATTACTCCAACCCTATAATCGTCCAGGTCAGGCAAAGTCGCCCACGCCAACCCCAGCATCAGAAACGGCCCAAGCACCCAGTTGAGCACCAGCGACATTGCGAGCTGGTACCACAACCGCCTTGTCGCAAACATCTGAGGCAGGCGTTCGTACTGCACCTTTGTCAAGATGGGCCACATCATGACGATCAGACCGACGACAAGAGGTGCCGAGACGCCGCGGAAGTTGCCCTTGGAAAGATTCTGTGCAGCGTTGGGGACAAACTCGCCAATGACGACACCGAGGATCATGGCGATGATGATAAAGAGCGAGAGGAGGCGGTCGAGCCATCCGAGCGAGAGAAGAATACCTTTGGCGGCGCCGGTGGAGTCGCGTGCATCTTGGAGCGCAGAGCGAAGCTTAGGCACACCGCCGGCGGGATCGAGGATAAGGCCATCCTTGTCCGGCGTCTCTGTGTCTGTCTCGACGGGTGCGGACAAGCTGTCGGCGACACGGTGCGCGTGAGGGTAGAGGTGGTTAGGTTTGGTGTGGGGCTGCTCGGCCTCTGCCTTGTCGGAATGTTGCGAGCGCAACGTCGAGCTGGACATGTTGGCGGGCAGAAATAACGAAAAAGATCCTAGGCGATACTAGCCATCGAATCGTGTTCGGCGTGATCAGGTTCCTTTCGCGTCGATGAAGGACAGAAATGGTGTAGGAAGAAAGATTCAGAGGTGATCGCTAGATGATCGTCTCGAACCCTGTCTCGCGCATGGGTGCGTAGAGAGGTCAGGTCATGGTCAAGAGCAAGGAGGACACCGTATATATGAATGCTTCATACCAAGAGAATAGCTACAGCTGATCCAAAGTTTGAGAGGGGGAGTTTGATTCATGGGACCAAAGGGCGGGATTTGTCCCCTCGCTTTCTGTGCGTCGTGGCGAGGGGCGGGGCGGAGAAGCTGCGAAAGCAAGTGTGGAAAGCCGAATTGCAAATTGCTTTCAAGACGACCCATATACAGACCAGGCGTTCAATGGCATGTATAGTAAGCAGCGCTCACCGTCGTTATTCTTGTCAAAAAAGAAAAGAAAAAAAAAAAGACAAAATTTCGCAGCTTAGCCCCGCTCTCGCTGATATTCCCGGCGGATTTCTGAATTCGAAATTCCACCCTCGACAGCTTTCGATTCGGCTCTTCCTGTTTCCGGTCTCGTAGCTCACACATTCTTCGGCCCCTTCAACTAACTTGACTGAATGAGGGGATAGTTCAATCGGAGAGACCTCTTGGTTCGAAGAGAAAGCTAGAAGTGTGTTGTCTGCTTCGTCCTCAGCTTCGAGTGGAAAGGGCGGAACGGTGGAAGCATGAATTTCAAATTCTTGCTCATCTGGTGGGGGACCCTGAGCTCGGGATCATCATCAGGCGCAGCGAATGAATCAAATAAGCTTCGACTTCAGCGACGATTGATCTATTTGGCTTGCGTTGAAGCGACACAAACAGACATCAAACCTTCAGGCAAAACCATCAAGCTGCAGATGGAATCTTTAACAGAGATACATCACGATTTAAACAAGCGAGACAATTCAACCCCACCAACCAACAGTAACGACAGAGACAGGTCTTAGTGAGAAAGAGTGGGTATACAGCAGACTAGACCGGCGGCTATCCAGAGCTACAGTATGAAATCAGAAGAGTGTAGGTGGCGAGGTCTTAATCATCCCGTGCCTGGACACGCACCTTGTACGGGTTTTTGATGGGCAGCGTCAACGAGTCGTCATACGTCGGTGCGTCGTTCCTCAGCGCCTCGTTGTCAAACTTGACATCAAAGTTGCCCAGGATCTCAGCCACAACCGCACACCCTTCGTACGTCGCCAAGGTCTGACCCAGGCACAATCGCGGTCCGGCGTTGAAGGCGTGGTAGAGGTACTGCGAGTAGGTCTTGATGCCGATGCTGCCGTCTTCGCGCTGTTCGATGAAGCGTTCTGGCTTGAACTCTTCGCAGTCTAGCCCCCACAGTTCGGGCATGCGCGCCATGGTGTGGTCTTGCCAAGTCACGGTCTCGCCCTTCTTGATGATAAGATCCGGGAGCTTTTGCGAGGAGGGAACGGCGTTGGGAGCGACATCTGCGTCGGAAGAAGGTTGGGCGTAAGGGCGGATGACATCGTCCTTTGCTGCGAGCTTGATGTTCTTAGGTACGGAAGGGTGCAATCGCAATGCCTCGAGGAAGCATGCTTGGACGTAGACGAGGGAAGAGAGGTCGTCGTAGGCCATCGAACAGAACGAGACACCGGAGCCGAGCTTGTCGTGTATCTCTTCACGCGCCTTTTCGATGCACTGCGGGTTCTTGGACAGCTCGTAGAAGAGCCAGCCAAGAGCCTGAGCGGTCGTGTCTCGGCCAGCGATGAGGAAGTTAAGTACAACAGGGAGAAGCTCGTCACGACCCAGGTTCTGTTCCATGAACAGGGCGAGAAGGTCCTTGTCTCCCTTGCCGGAAGCAGCTTGCGCCTCGCCGCGTGCACGAGCGGCGAGACGGAGGTCAATGATCTCGTAGCAGAAGCTGTGCAGCGCCTTGATCGTCTTCTTCATCCTCCTGCCCTGCGCCGAGAACAACTCTGTGAACCTTGCCAGAGGGTCGACGAACCTCTCGTCCATCACACGCTGAGCATAGTCGAAGTTGGCTGCAAATTCCACTACCCTGTCCAACCCCTCGACGTCCGCAGGCAGACACTTGATATCAGCGCTGAACGCCATGAGCGAAAACGAGCTGAGGGTGAACCTGAAGAACAAGTCCGGCAGGTTGATCTCGGCGTTCTTCCTGCTGGCGTCCTGGAAGAGCTTGTTCAGGACACTGAGGTCGCGCTGGATGGTGTTCTGCACGTGTGTTCTGAAGTTGCCCACGCTGAAGATGTGAGAAGCCATCTTGCGCTGCTTCCGCCAGATTTCACCATCAGCGACAAAAATGCCGTGGAGACTCATCACGTCGCCCATGGACCTTTGAAAAATCGGGCCCTTGATGTAGTTCTCAAAATTGGTCTTTTGTACCCAACGGATGTACTCGGGGCGGTTGATTGCGGTGACGCGACCGCCGAGGAAGGGGAAGGTTGCGGCCCAGGGCTGACCACCGGCGCCGATGGTCTTTTGCATGTTGAGAAACTCATCGAGGAATCGGCGACGTTTGGAGGCGATTTCGAGGAGGAAGAGGAGGTTGCCAATGAGGGGGAGTGCGCCAGGCACTTCTTTGATGCCCTTGCGGTGCGAGGCAAAGATGTAGCGGTCGGGTGCGATGAGGCAGAGGACAACGAGGATGAGGACCGAACCGATGGCTACATGGGTGAGTGTGAGGTGCTCAATTGAGCTCTGCACGGTCGGGACGAGGATCGCCATGGTGTTGGATTTGCTGTGCCAAGGGTGGCAGCTTGTCGGACGGTGTCGTTGAAGGTACTAGATCAACGTGCGGATGCACGCACGAGCGAATGTTCTATCAAAAGTGCAGGAGTAAGGCTGGTCGAAGGAGCAACCGGAGAAGCATAAAAGTCGGCCATCGGGGTATATATAGTTCTGAAGGAGGATCATGGCAGCTGAAGGAGGATAAACTTGTCATGGGGAGAGGTGCGTGCACGCTGAACAATGGGAAACAATGCACGGGATCGCTGCTTTGATCCCGTCCAGCGGACTTCATGTGACAGCTCAGTAAAGGAGACGTTGAAAGCCATCGAAATTTTGGGCCTATTCCTGTGGACCCGAGCGGGGCGAACGTCAAAGCGAAGCAGGTGTATCGTGAACACCAGGTGTGGACACCATCAACGCTCACTGGTCATGGGCAGGCAAGAGGGTCAATGCCGTAGGCTTGACGAAGGGTGTGTGTGCTCGCCTACGGCAGCACCATCATTCTTGGATTGGTAGCCGCTGTTCAGATTGGCAACGTGATGCATCATTCCAGCAATCAGAGCCAGCGTCATCGACACCTGATTTATTTCTCCGACCCCGCTTGCTGCATCGATTTTAGTGTTGGAGCCGTGTGGGTCTATTTCCTGCTGTTGTGTTATGAGCTCGAGACCGAAGAATCGGCTACACGAGGCTTGCACGACTGGAGATTTGAAACATCGGACACACAGAGCCACACGAGATGAGGTGGGTGTGCGAGTGCGGCACAGCAGTGGCGTAAGCATCCCCACACTTTTCCTCTGCCGCTGCTCACCGAGTGCCGAAAGAGAAGCGTCGGCTCCTGCATGAGCCGCCTAATTCGTTTGGGCCGTATGCACGGTCCGCAACCCGCAATACTGTATTGTCTATCTTGACCGCGGGTCCGTGTCCCGTGCCATTTGCAGATTGTCCCACACCATGTTGCGCTCTGACCTTGCACGCCTTGTCGACAGCCGACAATTGCTCTGGCTTTGACGTTGATCGGCGGCAAGACATTCAGCCTGAACCCCTCTGAACAAGCAGCACCAAAAACTAAATAAAAAAGATCAGGAAGCTCACCGTTGAAGCGGACTGTCGCCAGTGATGAGCCGCGTTTCCTTGTAGAGCTTAGCCGAGAGGGACACGCCAACTCTCTGTCTTCTGCTCTCTGCTTCTGCTGTTGGGCGAAAGGAATAATTTACTTCTGGTTGGCTAAGCTGAGCAATCGTGGCTGTCGGAATCGTTACGTTGCTGGAAATCGCCGCGGCTCCGCCCAAAAGGCTCTTCCCCAGCAAGCCGCAAACCTCGCCTTCTACAGCACTCTAAAGCGGCTCAAGACATTTGCTTCCGAAGTTTGCCAAGCCCAATGCAAACCACCAATCCAGTATCGTCAATATTTGTGCTTCCAGCCGCGGCTCTTCCGAGGCTTATCCTTGGCTCACCTTAGAAACCCTACGGAATCCCGATTTTAAAGAGATCATCGACCGATGCAAACTGCCCCGAACACTGCCCAAAGATTGGACTGCCTACCAGAAAGGATGTCTGATCCCTGCAAGCTATGGCAATCAGGGTTGGGCCCGGAAATTCAAGTCCCGCACGTCCGTTGGTGGGGTCAGCCGGGTCGGGAGGTGGGTATCCTAGTCTCCATGTTTCGATGTTACATCGATACCCTCATGTAGCTATGACCTAGCGGTCCAGGGAGCATTGCAGCAGTAGCTTCTGCGTATGCTTACATGCTTCTTCTTGCGACTCTACAAGCAGAATCACGCATAAGAATCGCAAGCTGACTGGCTTCTTCGCCAGGCGTGAGTGGAAGAAGATGGTGCTGCGCGAGAGTCTCTCTGGGCGGAGGAACCTCGACTCATTCCGCCCTATTCCGTGTCAGGGCTCCCGATGAAGGCACTACAGAAGACTAATTGCATGCATTGAATGGTGCCGGTGCCGAAGATGGTATAAACAAAGTGAATGGATGATCAGTTGAGCTTTCCGGTCTCGAGCGGGATGACCCTGGTCTAAGCTCGCTGATCGACGGGGATGCTGGGGCTGTCACATCACAATTGAATGCGACTATATCTTCGATGTACGCCGAGTTGGCAGCCGCAGAAGGCAATGAAAGCAATATAGATCAAAGCGGCGATGTAGCATGTTTGGCCCACCGCAAGTCCGTCTTCTGGGTCCTCGGTGCTCCCCATGAGTGCTGGCCAGTTGTGTTGGAAGCCGTAGCCAAAGATAGCGAGGATAACAGCACCGAACGTGGATACTACCGTGCAGCAGCTGGCTGTTGTCGTCATCCAGTAGTTCCGCAGAAGCATTCGAAAAGGCGAAGAAGTGGGAAGGTGGGGAGGAGGATCTAGTCAGTATCGTCACGTCTGTCAAGTCCGCTTCGTCAACATCGGTACTTACCAAGGCCGCTGCCAACTACGGGGCGCACCGTCGACATTGTTTCAATATGAGTAGTGAGATGAAGAGGTGGTGTGCAGAAGATTAAAAGGGCCCGACTGGTGACGAAGAGCAACCAACACCTCTTATGCAACCGATCTGTGCGTGACGAACAGAGCGCAGCAGCACTTTGGCGGCCCCTGCGTCTGAAAACTAACATTATGTCACAAAAAAATTCACGTGACTGTTGCTCTCAGATTTTACAGCGGGAAAATTCACAATTTCTGAACCCTGAGCGTGGCAAAAGAGCTGCAGGCTTAATGCAAAGTCAGTGGAGGTGCAGCAGAATCCCGCAGTCTGTTCCGCATGTCCAATTCGTTGCTCAGCCACAGGAGCTCCCAGCAGACACTCCCACCATCATCCCGCCTCTTTCATTGGCCTTTGCAAAGCTCAAGGACGAGCCATGGACCGAAGAGATGGCACCATCAGCCGTGGCCTCTCCTCCAAAAAGGAGAAAGCTCGCCTCTTCGAGCCCCTCTAAACCATCTAATCCCAGTGGTTCTGCTCAGCCCTCCCTACTTTCCTTCTTTGGCAGTGGACGTCCAACAGACTCTTCACCTTCGCATGCCGACCAGATACAGCGATCAGCTTCAGATCAAAAGCGCGAAAGCCCGCGTTCTAAGGCTTCATCAGAGCAGAATGATTTCAAGGCCGAGCGCACCGCAGAATGCCCCATCTGCGCTAAGAAGGTTCCATTCAACACTGTTCAAGCACATGTCAACACATGTCTCGATGCTGCCGACTCGATATCGGATGAGCGCGCAATATTGAGAGATCATGTCAATGAGCAATCCAGTTCGCCGAGCAAGGATCTAGTCCCGAGCCAACCGTGCTCTCCTGCAGTCACGCCAGCAGCGCCAACAAAGCTTTGCAAAGAGGCTCCTTGCCGGCCGCAGACTGCTAAGCTCACATCCATATCCGAGTTAGTTTCCACCCTGGATGCCAACGTAGCTCCTACGAATGGCGATGATTCATCCTCGAGCGCATCACTGGCTAATGCATCCGCACCACGAGCAGATTGTACACCGTCATCGATTCTGTCCTCAGCAAAACGGGAAGCGTCCTCTGCCTTCACTGTGCTCATGAAGTCGCATTCAGAATCAAAGCAATGGGCCACAGCAGATGCAGTCGAGGCTGCGAACTACCGCGGCAAAGCGAGAACGCGACCAGAAGCCCGCACCGCTCCTTTCTACAAAGCGCTCGAAGGCATGCCTCTCACTGTCGATGCTTTCCGCTTTGGTAAGATCGAAGGCTGCCGTGGTTACTTCCTCACCCATTTTCACAGCGACCACTATGGCGGCCTGACAGCCAACTGGAACCACGGTCCCATCTACTGTAGCGTTACAACTGCCAATCTCTGTCGCACACATCTTGGCGTTGACTCACAATGGTTGAGACCGCTTCCCATGGAAGTGGCCGTTCCCGTTCCCGACAGCGGTGGTGTAATGGTCACCTGCATCGAGGCGAACCATTGCCCGGGCTCGTGTCTGTTCCTCTTCGAAGGGCCGCAGACAGCACAGTTGCTATCGCATAACCACGCGAGCCCTTATATCGGCACGGGCAGAATCTTCCGCTATTTGCATTGCGGCGACTTTCGCGCCAGTCCAGTCCACACAAATCATCCCTCGATAGCGGGCAAGAAGCTGGACATCATCTATCTCGACACAACCTACTGCAACCCGCGCTACTGCTTCCCTGCTCAGGACCAGGTCATCGAAGCATGTGCCGAGCTGGTGAGGCGCATCCTGCCAGAAGCGCAGCTCGAGGCCAATCGCGCAGCCATCAAGATGGAAGGTGGCGAACAGGAGGACTGGTCACAAGCACCACCACGTAGGGCCAAGAAGAGCATCGAGTCAGACAAATCATCGGCAAACGCATACAGAGGGTGGTTTCAGACCAAGGTCGAGGATGCAGACGGTACATTTTTGTCTCTACCGCGACAACCGCTTTCGAGAGACTCCAGTGTCGGTGATCTGGTGAAGCAGGAAGAAGCACAGGAGGACAGCCTCGACTACGACGAAGAAGGCCTTTTCTTGGGCGGCGAGCAAGATGGCGAAGGTCCAGCAGAGGAGGATAGCGCTCTCGAAAGCCCCGCCGACGCTTCCGAGGAGCCGGAGGCCCCTCGCGTCAAGCTTGAGCCTTCTGAGGACGCTCAACTTGACTTTGGCTCAGCATCGACAAATGTAGATGTAAAGCCTGAAGCGAAGCCAGGTAACGCACAGTCATTGACTGCTTCTACCGCGCAAGACGTGAAAGAGGAAGGCGAAGCCAAGCAGAGCCACGACGTGAAGCCGTCCACATCGGACAATACCAACGCCTCCAACTGGCTCACCAAACATTCCGAGTCATCCCGCGACGCTGTCTCTGCTTTGCGGCGTCGTGATGGAGGGCGCCTGCTCGTCCTTATCGGCACGTACACCATTGGCAAAGAACATATCGTCAAGGCCGTCGCCCGTGCCATGAACTCCAAGATTTTCTGCATGGACTCGCGCAAATACCATGTCTATGCCCAACTCGAGGATCCTGAGCTGCATTCCCTCCTCACCCGCTCGCCTTCCGCGTCTGTCCATGTCACCAACCTTCACGCCATCAACGGCGAAGGGCTGCGCGATGTTGTCGCAGCCCTACGCACACGTGGCTACGACTTTACACACGCAGTTGCTTTCCGGCCTACAGGCTGGACGTACAAGCCGCCGGCCGGCATGGACACCGTCTCGCCGAGTCTGGACAGACTGATCCAGTGGAATCAAGGGCGGTCGTTTGGATGGCAGAATCTGTACCCGACAAGAGACAGCACGCCAGACTACATGATCTATGGCGTGCCGTACTCGGAACACTCCAGCTTTTTCGAATTGACCGCTTTTGCGCTGTGCACGAGGTACGATAGGATCATCGCGACGGTCAACGTGGGCAGTCCGAAAAGTAGGGCAAAGATGGCGAAATGGTTCGAAAAGTGGATGCTCGAGAAGAGAAGGAGGGAGAAGAACGGGCTAGGCGAGCTAAAAGCAAGGGCTGTCACGTACTGGTGAGCACACTATCTCACCACAGATCTGCATTGTCACACATACAAAGTCATTTATCCGCATCGTTCCAATCAAAGCATGTTTCGTTATGCACAAGGATCCATACGAAAGCAAAAGCGCCGGGCAGTATCTGTTCATAGCTTCTCCCACTCGAACCTCACCAAAAGCGTCGAGTGCGTCTCCCTACCCTTGAGATCGAGCAACCTGATAAACCTCCACCCCTCTGCGGCGTACACCAACCTCACCGCTGCGACGGCAAAGAGCGGATTGCGTGCGAACTTGTCATCGCTCTTGATCAGAATTCTGAGGAAAGCGAGTTCGTCGTGTTCGAACTGCCACTCCAAGATCTCGTGCCAGACCGGATCTGTGGGGATGGGCTGTTCGCCCTTGTGGACAATGCCGAGTTTGTGTTGTTTGTAGGGACTCGTTTTTTCCTTGGGCGGTTCTTGGTTGAGGTCGGAGGGGAGGATGAGGGTGCAGGTGACGTAGGGTCGTATATCGTCTGCGTTTCTACCTTTGGGGAGGGGGAGGTCGGTTGCACCAGCGATGTGGAGTTTGAGCTTGCGACGGCCGAGGGAGGTGTTGCCATCGCCACCCTTGCGGAGGCCGGGGGGTTTGAGGACGTAGCCGTCGGAAGCGGAGAAGAGGGCTTCGTTGAGCTGGACGCTGTGGTCGAAAGTCTGCCAGTTGAGCGCACAGACTTGGGCGCCGACGCCCCAGAAGGGGACGGGGTTGAGGTTTCTAGAGCTGATCCGGGTGCCTTTGGGGTATACGCGCATGAGGTGCTCGGCATTGTGCGCTTTGATCGCTGCCGAGTGCTGGGGGAGGAGGTCGAGGAGCGCGGTTTCGGAAATGTTGATCAGGTGGTCGTGCGGGCCGTTGGTCAGTGTGGACGTGTACCAAGAGTCGTTGGTTGGCTTTACGGACTGTGCGTAGACGCCGAGTGCACAGAGCTCGGGGATGATGCCTGCTTTCTTGGCTTCGTTCCGTTTCGCCTTGTTCTTCTTTTCCTCTTCATCATCTTGCTCATCGGGATGCTCGAGGGGGGGTTGGTCGGAGGGGTGAAACTCGACCATGACGGCGACCTTTGCCCCGAGCTTCTCGAGCGCGGTATGCTCCGAGGCAGGGAAACCCTTATCGACGGGACCGGTGATGAGCAGATCGCCCCACACCTCGGTCATGATCTCCACCAACCGCTTCTGACCCGCATGTCCACAATGATTCTCGAGCGACAACAACACCGGTGCCACCTTGAAGCTCGAATCCTGCTTTGCCTCTTGCTCCTCCTTAAGAATGGCCTGCTTTATGGTTTCGCACACGGCGCGGAAGGGGATGTGTGCAGCGAGCGTGTATCCATGCGTCACCTTTGGCTCGGCCGGATTCTCGTCATTATCCCACGCATCGATCTCGACACACCTCGCGCCCGTCACGAGCACATGCTCGTACGCGACTGCCGACGAGCTACCATACAGCTGGTGCGCAAGGAGGTACGTGTTGTGCGACGAGCTGACAAAGTATTCGCTGAGCGAATGGGTGCGATCTCGGATGTACTCCGGAACGTCGATGTGCGATTTGTCCAAAAATGCCTTGAGCGCTTCCGAGCTGGGTGCGTCAGGCTGGTCCAAGGCGGCATTGGAGGCGGAGAGCAGGTTCTCTTTGACGAGGAACTCGCGGAGTGCGTGGCTGACGCGAAGCTCGCTCTTGGTGATCTTTGTACGGCGAGCAGCATGACCACCGCCCGCGATGGAATCGAACTCGACCTCTTCACCCAGGTTGTCGCCTCCGCCATCAGGGTCAGCGTATCCGGTGCTGGAGAAGGGGTTGAATTTGGCAAACTTTGAGGTGAGGACTGAGGGAGCAGCCTCGCCGTCCTTGGTGTGTGGGTCGGTATTGTCTGACATTGTTGTAGCGTCGATGCCAGGAGAAGGTTAATGTTTGGATGTGTGACAGCAGCGCAGTTCGAGGTTATATAGGGTCGTTCAGGTCGGGAATCGATCTACTTGTCCCAGGAACCAGGTCCCGGGCTATGCGAGGTAGTCGAGCCGTCGTCGATGGAACTGCGAGTGGCGAGGGGGTCTACTTGCCGATGGAATCAACGATTTCACTCGCGGGAAGTAGTCACAGTTGATGCATGCACTTGCATGGCACAGAGCTGTCATGTTACTGTCACACGGAGGCGACTTTGGCGGTCAGGCGGTTGTAGAGGGAGGCTTGCTAGCTGCACAAACGCACAGACGCTGTTTTCGCACTTCCCCGGATCAAAATACAAAAATACAAAAAAAGCAACGGCCGAATGTCACCATGTCGAGCTACCCAACGCGCTCGAGCCAAGTATCTCTCGCCCGGAAGGCCAGGTTTGGCTCCACGCGGGCTGGGCTTGCTTCTCGGGACTCGCAAGTTGGCACACACTGCCAAGTGTTGTTCTCCCGCTCGGCTGTAACTTGCATTCATTCACCTGTTGCCTTCCACGACACTTTTCATCAGTTTACACCCGTCCTACCATCGCTACCACTTGCCTGTGGAGAGTAGAGCATCACCATGTCGGAACAGAAACAGCCGCTGATCAACAACGCCAGATACCGTGAATCGCTCGACGAAGATCTCGACCCTCGCTACGCTACTGAATCCTATCAGCACCAACCCCCATCAACAGGAAACAACAACAATGTAGTCTTTGACGCGGCATCGGCCGTCGAAGCACAATCACAGCCATCGAGAGGCTTCCCTACTTCCAGCGTTCCCTCTTGGCAAGGGTTACAGTCGCACGCAGGAGGAGGAGGAGGAGGAGGAGGCTACTCGCATTCTTTTGGAACATCGCGCGCATGGAGTCTCAGCAGCATCTGTGCCATCGCATGGGCGCTGCCGCCCTTCAGCTCCGCGTTCGTGCTGATCTGGGAGACAGAGAGCGACCTGGCAAGATTCCATGCATACCAGTCAGGAATCAGCGGTGCGGCGCTTATCGTGGCACTTTGGGTGTTGAGGTCAGTGCTGGGACTCAAAACCATTGGATTGTTGGTTGGCATGGGCGCGTACGGTTGGTTCTGGGTCAATGCGTAAGTAACACTTGTTCCTCTTCAACAAGTTGCTTTAGAGCAGGAGAGCTGACAGTCATTCTTGTTGTCCTGTGCTGTGGCTGATAGATCCACGGCTCACAAGTCGGCGCCATCGCTGTCAAGAAATCCCTACCTGCCCCACATTGGCGACATAGCATCCAGATGGGTCGGCGAGGAATAGTCGAAACGTAACCAGAGAACTGCCAAGAATCAAGCTCCGATACCAAGAATCCCTCGAACGGCGCTTGTCCTCGCGTCTGTGTCAGGTTGGGCGTGGCGCGTGGTCAGGACAACACCGTCCGGAATTATGGAATGAAAAGCGACCCGGGCGGGCCGCTGTCTGGTCTACACGGCGCTTGAAAGTTGCAGCAAGCAACCTGACGCAGGATCTTGCTCGACTGTGCGGATTTCTCTTGCAGCGTTGAAACATGCTGTGAATAGCGAGGTTCACGCTGGGGCTGTGAAAGCCCGGGTGCGAAGCGCGGCGCGTCTACTTGATCGAGCCATCACCAGAACAAACAGTTGGAAGGCTTGATGGCCTGAGAGCAGTGATCAACATGGGGAATGGTAAAGGGACGGAAGCACCAAGGAATTCGAGCTCGCTTGCCATTGGCGGTCGGACAAACCAAGATGCTTGCGCTGGGCAGCCTTGACGACGGCGGCCGGGGAGTTTGACAGCTGCTTGGTCTGGCAGCTGCTTCGTGAAAGAGAGACAGTAGTTTGCCACGTAGTGCTTGCAGCGCAGCCTGATTAGGATGGTTTTGCATCGATTGTGAAAGGCATGCAAGGGTCAAAGCATCACTCCCGGCTTCGAGCAGAATCCTGTCGTCCTTTGGCTTGCGCTCCACCTTCGCTGTAGCCTACAGGCGCTATGCCACCGCATCCCGGATCGAAGTATTGCGATCTTCGACCCTCCCTGTCGTGATGAGGCCCACCCTGAGGTTGTGCAAGGATGCGAGGTCGATTGCCCATACGCAGCTGCTGTTCTGGCTACAAGACCTCTTTCAGGGCGGAACGTGGCCTCGAACAAGTATATCGAGATCTTCCGCCTTGGGGTGCGATTGTGGTGGTGACTGCTTGCCCAGTGGTAGAGGTTGCAACAGTCGCACGCAGCGAGCGCATATGCTTTCTATTAGGGTCGGTGATCAGACTCGTGTCCGCTCGCCTCCCCTTTGCCGAGCCATCCTGTCCACGGCATGACGTTCAGTTGAAGCCCGGGCACAAACGACATCTCACATCATTTCAGCCCATACTTCCAATGATCGTCCAGAAGCGCACACGCTAAGACTCCCAAGACTTCAAATAAGGGATGCTCTTGGTGTTGATATCGAGGCTCCATCTGTTCTATTGACGCATGGTGACGTCTAGCACCTCGGCAGCCAATCACGATAGGGCAAGTCCGGAAACGCATCGAGCCATCGGTCTAGGAAGATATCCAGGCCTCCGCCAATCGTGCACTGATGGGTGTAAAAAGCCTGCTCCACCCATCTCTGTGTCTCCGCCCTCTTTCCTTCCTTCAATGCAAACCTCGCTAAGGTGAGCATCGACGTGATGCCACCATCAAAGTGGAGCGACGGCAGCTCTTTCAAAATCCGCCCTTCACTGCTGCCCGACAACGTGCAGCCGATCGACTCAAGCGCCTTGAGCTCCGACTCGATCGCCGCGTCCAAATCGAACTCGCTCTGATGCAAAGCGAGTAGCTGGTAGATCTTCATCAGATCCGGTCGTAGAATCGGCCTTTCTGCGTTGTAAGTGGTCTGCACTTTGGCGATCAACTCTCCCAGCGACTCGGCCAAGTCGCGGTGATCTTCCGCAGTTTCCTTGCCCGCTTGCGCTGGTGTCGAAGACTTGAGCACGATGCGACTGCGTTCTTGCAGCATCGAGAAGGATCCACCGATGATCTGCCCACGCTCACGGACCTTTTCTTCGCCATCGCGCTCGTCGAGTACACAGATGCCGCATGCGCACTTGAATCCATGCTTGGAGAGCTGAGATCGACGGATGAGCCACGGCTGCTCGCCTTTAACGTACTGATGCATGATCTCGGTGCCCTTCTTGAGCGGGTGGAGGGCACGCGTGGTGACAATGTCGCCGAAGAAGACGGATGAGACATTGGGCAAGCATGCGTGGTTGAGGATAGCGGGGAGCGGGTGGACCATGGTGGAACGAGTGAGTTCCGAGTCTTGCGGAGCATCGTCGGGAGAAGTGGAGGAGGACTTTCCGCCGGGGTTGGCCGCAGGACCAAAGGCGTTGAAGCGGAGTACGCCGTCGACGTAGCTTGAATCGATGGGCGCGCGTGTAGCGCTTTCGAGGACTGTCTCACGCCACTTGCGTCGCCGATTGGCGTCGATGTTGAGCTGGGACTGGCAGGCCTGAACCAGTGCCTCAACTTGGTCAGCTGGACTAGCTGCATCTGTGTACGTGCGTTGGGGAGGAGCGGGATATTGCTGCCCGACCCACCTGGAGTACTCCACATCTGGTCCAGCGGTCAAGCCCATGATGGGCAACGTGAGCTGAGTTGGCCTGTCGGTCATAGCATGGATGCTCTTTGTTGCGGCCAGCACCTGTGTTGTCGTACTGGTCACACCCGACTCAACGGAGTACCGCAACAGATAGACACCTCTGCAGCCCGGCTCGGCTGCATAACTCGATGCTGCCGCCTTGCAGCACAGCAGCAACTCTCCTTCCTCTACGTCACGCGTAAGCACCAGCCCTCGGCCCGCACCTGGAATATTCTCGATGGCGACAGGCCCGAACCAGTCCTGAATATCAAAACGGGGTGTTACGTAGGACTGCGAATCAAAGTAGTAGCCCCAGACGTTTTCGTGGCTGGGACCTAGCGCGGAGGCTTTCTGTGCGGAGCGGACGGCATTGAGTGTCTCCAGGACGCGGTCTTGTGCGGCGGTGCGCTCCGCGGATGGATAGGCAGATAGAGCTGCTTCGAAAGCGAGTCGGCTGGATTCGAATTCGCATTTCTTGTATAGGACTTGACCCTCAAGCTCCAGGTCTTCGGCTACTGAGCTAGTGGCGGATGTGGAGAGAGGAAGGCCAAGAAGGCGAGCAGCACAGAGTTCGCGGTAGGCTGCTCCTGGACGGTTCTCGCTGAGGAACGATTGAATCAAGGAGCGGCTTCTTTCGCTGAGACTCTTCCTCTGCTCCTCGCCTAGGGCTTGCAAGCGCTCCGAGAGCGGTGCCGCGCTGGGGGAAGCGACAATGCGCGAGAGAGGACCGTCTTGCAACCACCGGCAGCCTCTTGTGTTGCATGTCGCCGGCGAATCGGTCAACAATGAATCAAGGTCTTCAAAGTGATGTTCCGCGTTCTGCGCTACGTCTACCTTCCAAGTGGTCGTGTCCAATAGCTTCGCATCCGCCTCGTTGAGATGATCAAGGATATGAACATCTGTGGGAGTGTCCACGCGGACGCCTGGTACGCTCTTTCCGCCTTGGCAAGGACCTCCCTTGGCAAAGTGATTGAGGCTGACATAGGGTTCGCGTATCGCAATCACAGTTCCGACTGGAAGATGTGCGTCCAGCTGCGGGCCGCTGAGGTGGAGATTGCTGGTAAAGTGAGCGATGCTGATGGGAAGTGCATTGCCAGAAGGAAGGACTCCAATGAAAGTGCAGCTGACGTAGAGGTTCAAGCTCGATGCTACCTTGCAGAGGATGTATCGGCCTTCGAAGCGCTTCGGAGCCTGCAGCTCGCCCGCATCGATTGGTGTCAGCTGATCGAGAGGTTTGTCGGAGACGTAGCTGCCAACGCCGTCGAATGTCTGGCGGGGAAGATAGAGCCGTCTGCGCTTGCGGCCGGATTCGACGTCATGACCTGCGACATATACTTCTTCCTGACGCTTCTTGATCTCTGCCGCTTGCCTTGCAAGAAGAGCTTTGAGTGGGACGGGCTTGAGCTTTTTTGGGGAGGCAAGAGCCTCCTTTTCCTTGCGAAGTGTGTCGCGTTCTTTGTCGATGGATTTGTTGTAGTTCTCCAGCAGCGCTTGCACGGCGCCCTTGAACAGGTCAGCATCTACGAGAGGATCAATTGCAAGGTCCTCCTCATCATCGTCACCACCTTGTTGTGCGTTCTCATTGGCTGTCTGTTCGGCTTCATCAGGAACGAGGTCGGTTTTGGCAGGAGTGAGCGAGAGGTGGCGAGCAAGGTTGTCTTGGACCTCGCTATCCGGATCCGAAAGCTGGAGTAGCTGCTCTGGATCTGGCAGAGCAAGCCCAATATTGCGAAGCGCCTTGAGCAGGTCCTCCATAACTTTCTCGGAAACCTATGCGATGGAGATGGTGCAGAGATGTTCTGAAGAAGTGGAGCATCATGACACCTGTCGTGTGGCTTGCACCCTTTGGAAGAACCAAAAAATCGGCGACATTCTCGGAACTCGGGTTAGTATCCAACCGGCCGACAAACCATACCAGGATCGAATCGTGGCTCGATGACCGTCGACATGCTTGTTGTTTCAATACAGGTTGAGACCATGCCCTTTCATCCAGTCGTGTGGTTGGTCAGGTTCGACGACGTTGCCCGCAGGTCAAAAGTCTCCTGACTTCGTAGCAAGGATGCATGGCGTTTCTAGGATGCAAACGTGGCAATTAGCCTAGGAACAACCGAGCTTTAGCTGCGCGGAAACAAAGCATGTGCCGCCTTTTTGAGAACGTCGACGGCAACTTTGAGCTCGTGGACTGGACTGGACTAGGTTAAAAGCGCAAACGTGGGTACAAGACTGGCGAGTGTGCAATGTTGTGTGCAGTAGTGAAGCATGCGAAAGCGTTTGTCTGATCCCTTGCCGCGAAGTTGTGCGTCGTGGCGGCAATTCAGGCTTTGAGGTTGATTAGCGCTGTGATGGATTCACAGCGGCTCCAATGGCATACTCCGTCCTTGCAGCTTGGTCAACACGAGGAGTTGGAGAGAGTACTGTAACTTGCAAAAGGGCAAAAGGAAGGCTTTTCTTTATTTGGAAAAAGATGAGCGCAACGGCAAGTTGAACCCATGGACAGGCGAAGGAGGAGTTTGGAACTCCCCACACGCTGTTCGGCAGAGAGTGTGCCCAGAAGCGAACGAGCCATGGCTCAAGCACAGGCCGCTTTCTTGCCAATCGAAGGGGAACGTGACCGCCGAAGACACATTGACCCGTTCATGCAGCTGTTCAGGCTTGCCGCTCTGCTTTGCCAAGCTGCAGACAGGCGCCTTGTGGCTTGCCATCAACGCTAGCACCTTTCCTGGCTGGAACTTCGTTGTCTGGTTGTGAACTGTGTGGCAGCATCAAGCGAAAGTCCACTTGGGGCTGAAAGTGGTGGTTGCCACAGTCTCGTCCAGAAAGTTCACCTAATCTGAAGCGGTAAAAGTGCAGGTCTGTGGCACAAGCTGACAGAGCTGCAAGGATTTGACCGTCGACGACTGATCCGAGCCTGCGGCTGATGACACCGACCCTCTCTTACCTTTCCGATTCCGAGTACGCTTCTTTTCAAAGTTCGATGACACTGTGGCATACCCGACCCGGCGGCAACAATGTTCTCTCAAGGAAGAGGAAAGCAGACCAGTCTCAAGTTGTCGGGCAGCGTCACGCATGATTGAGCTTGAGCACGTTGAGGACCGAGTTTTATGAATAGGAGGTGGGAGCGTGCGGTGTGTGCAAAGATGGTGGTTTGCAGGAATACTGTAGCCGGATCGAGGGAACGTGGGCAAATCCTTGAAATTGGATTTCGAGCAGATGGTCGATGAAACCTTTTCAATTGGCTCACCCACACGCAGCTGCAGGTGTGCATTGCACTGCAGCGCACTTTCCAGACAAGTGGAGAAAATTTGAACAGAAAAAAAAGCGCGCCTTTTTTGCCCCCTTTAACATTTCGGATTTTCACGCGACGCACAGGGGAAGCACTACAGTATCTCAGCCATCCGCCGCTTTCTACCGCCGCCTCGGAAAGAAGTCAGAAAGGGGAAAACAAAAATAATAATAATAATAATAAAAAAGGCCTCAAGTGGCACTTTCGGACTGGAGCAATCCATGTTCGCTTGCAGACTCGGAATCACAGAGTGTCGCTAGCCGAGTTCTCCTTTTTTGCAATTGACGATTGGGCTGTCGACTGCAATCGAGCACGGCTTTCACTCAGAGATGCGAGATAGCAATCGTATCGTGATGCCGAGCTCCAGTGGCAAGGGCACAATTGGGCAGAGCAAGGACCGCTTAGCCCGAGATTGAGTGGCTCTGCAGCTGCCTAGCGCTATCTGATCCAACCCACACCCCACTGTGCGCTGCTCGCTTCATCTGGCCACTGATTCCGCGCAACTTCATAGCGGGAACAGTGCACTTCATAGAAGCAACAACCGAGCACATGCAGCACAGCGCACCCTACAAATCGGATCAACGAAAGCGGTTCCTCGTTCGTATAAAGAGCCTGCGCTCACACCCTACACGTCTCGTTCCTCCTTACCCTTCCCGCCTCTCCGATCCTTCCCTTACAACCGCTCCCTAGCCCTCGACCCTCCCGTGACGGCTAGGAAGAATCTACCAAGATGGCGGATATTCAAGAGTCCCAACAATCCCAACGCAATGAGGTGTCGCCTGCTGCCGAGAAGCAGGCTCAGTCCCCCTCCTACGAAGCTCCTGTTCAGACGGCTCCCAAGAAGACTCGTCTGGGAGCTGTCGGACTCATTTTTGCATGTGGTGCAGCACTCTTCAGTGATGGCTACGTTAACGCGAGTGCAGGACCTGCTCTCACCGTCATCTCGTACCTCTACCCCAATCACCCCGGTTTCTCTTCCTTCGAATCGCGCTTCTCCTCGCTCGTTTTCGCAGGCACCGTCGTCGGTATGCTTGTATTCGGATTCCTTGTTGACCGCGTAGGTCGACGATTCGGCATGTGGTTCGCATCCCTCTGGCTCACCCTCTGGTCCGTCCTCATTGCCGGTGCCTGGGGTGCCGGTGGCTCCGTCGGTGGCCTCTTTGCTGCTCTCTCCGCCTACCGATTCATCATGGGTATAGCTATCGGTGCCGAGTATCCCAGTGGTTCCGTTGCTGCCTCTGAGAACACTGAGGGCGAAGGCGTTAACAAAAACCGACAGCAAAGTTATTTCATTATCGCCACCAACACCATGATCGACCTTGGCTTCGTCATTGCTACCTTCGTCTCCTACATCCTCCTCCTCATCTTTGGCATGAACCACCTCCAGTGGGTCTGGCGTCTCACCCTCGGCCTCGGTGCCATCCCACCTTTGCTTGTCTTTTTTTTCCGAACGGGCATGAAGGAGCCCGAACATTTCGCTAAAAACGCCATCAAACGCAACGTCCCTTATTGGCTTATCTTCAAGCGCTATTGGGTTCGTCTCCTCGCTGTTTGCCTCGCCTGGTTTGCTTATGACTGGGTCAGCTATCCAAGTGGTATCTACTCTTCCATCATCGTCAAGGAACTCAACCCTGGAACAGGATCCGATTACGACACGCTCAAAAAATCTCTTGCTTATTCGACCGCGTTGAACTGTTTCTACCTCCCAGGTACAATCATCGGCGCTTTCGTCTCGGACAAGCTTGGCCCCAAGCGAACCATGATCGTCGGCCTTCTCATCCAGGCCATGCTTGCCTTTGTCATGGGTGGTGCTTTCGCCAAGATCCGCGAGTCTCTTGGTGGCTTCATCACCGTATTTGGCCTGTTTCTTGCCTTTGGTGAGCTAGGATCGGGGAATAACTTAGGCCTGCTCGCCAGCAAGGCCTGTGGTCCTGCCGCTGTTCGAGGTACCTTCTACGGTATCGCTGCTGCCATTGGTAAAGTCGGCGCTTTCTCGGGCTCCTACGCTTTCCCTCAGATCCAGGCAGACCTCGGTACTCCCAAGGACAACATCTACTACGCTGGTCCCTTTTACATTGCCGGTGGCCTGGCTATCTTCTCGGCTCTCGTCACCTTCTTTTTCATCCCCAACATCGGTCAGGACAGCATGAAGAAGGAAGACGAGGCCTTCCGCCAGTACCTCATCGAGAACGGATACGATGTCTCTCAGATGGGCCTTCTGGACGCCGACCACCCCTCGAAATTCGAGGAGGGTGCTGCTAGGACATTCTCCGCCAGCGACCAGGACTCGCTGGAGAACAAGGAGACGCAAAACGATAAGATCATGACGACCCCTGCCCACTAGATCGAGTCGGCTTCCCTGCGATGATCAACATCGAATGGTGCATCCATTCTTTGCCCATCCCACCTCTGCTCAAAAAGCACTTGGCTGTGCAGTTTTAGACACTCGAATTTTGTAGAGTACTCGTCTTTCATGGCGACTGTCAATATACCCGCATCAACATGATCTGTTTGTTGATTGATCTGTTCGATCTATCTTACTTATTGCGAGGAGCATTAGTGGCAGCGGTGGTCTCGAGCGATACGTTCTCGCAGCGCTCTAGGAATTCCGCGTGAAGTCCAGGTAGAATCGGCGGTTGCATTCGACTCGTGTGATGTCAATTATGCACGATAGCGCTTTACACCGAATGTTCCGAACTTCATAACGCTCAGCATCCTTCCGGATGAGATCTCGAAGCTGTGACGAACTTCATACAGGCAACGCTCGATTGTTCCATCTTGATGATTGATGAAAGGAACCATACCACGCCAGAACACTGAAGGGATGGATAGAGCTGCTGTCCACCCTGAGATTCAGGCATGCACCTTACCACCGTCCTACCTCCAACATCACTTCTTCGACGCCTGCCCCCTCCGCGTTCGCTCCAGGGACAAGCGTCGAAGAAGTGATGTTGGAGGTAGGACGGTGGTAAGGTGCATGCCTGAATCTCAGGGTGGACAGCAGCTCTATCCATCCCTTCAGTGAAAGTGGAAGCGGAAGCAGAAGGAAAGCTCAGAGATGCGGGATTTCGCTTGTTTACACATGGTAATATGCTTGATTGACGCTGCTAAATCGTACATCTGCTGTGGCACGGTGCCGTTCGAGCTCAAACTTCCAGGATCAATAGTGATGTCTGATCTCACCGTCTGAAAGCTCATCGCAAAACTTCATCACTACGAGTACTGCACCCGGCATGTGCTTTTTGGTGGCGAGGTCAAAGTAGAACATCGTGCTGATGGAGCTCGCCCGCTAATCCGGTTGCCCGACTCTGCCTGCCTACGCAGCAAGGAGTGGGGTGAAATTCATTCTCGGTACCAACGATTATATCTCTGATGCGACTGCTCCGCGATCGTGGACTTATCTCGACGAGCACACGGCAGAAAGCGAACAGATATCCTCCCTCGCGACGATCGTTCGCTCACTTGTCCTCGCATGCGAAAAGGTTACGTTCAGCTCGATTCTGGCAATCGTCAGCTCAAGTTGAACTGCCGCTACGTGCTGCACTTTATGACGACTGTGCTCGTCGCATCCGAGACTTCTACAACGCAACCTCAAGATCTAGATCCTGCTCGTGGTCCGCAGTCATCGGTATCAATTCAAATAGTCCAATGTGATACATTCTAGCCAACGAACGGAAATGAAGGCGTTCCTTCTGAAGCGTGACCTAGGGGGCGGGAGTCCTGGAGCCAAAGGTAAAGACTGCAATGCATGCGAGCATGGGGATGACGGTCATGACGAGCAGCATGAACAAGTCGTCGTTGGGCTCCTTAAACCCAGTCTGCGTTGCACCCGTCTGTGTGTACTCCTTGATCAATCTGTACGTCGACTTGTTCGCACCTTCGCCTTTGCCAAGCACCGTCTGTGCCATATGGAACGTGTGCCAGAGCGTGCCCCAGCCAGCGCCGACGATCTTGGTGGGGATGAGCGCGAGGCTCGATACTGCGGGCACTTTGTAGTCTGGCGTACCTGCTTCTGGCGATCCGTCGTCGATTGATGTGTCAGTGAGGCGTTGCGGGAGGGAAGGGAAAACGGCGGCGGGACGACCGAGACAGGCCATGTCGGCAGCGCCGTCCTCTGGGTTGATGGCGGCAGCGATACCGTGTCGCGTGCGGAGGCCGCCGGTGAGGATGATCTTCAAACGTGCATCTGCGGGGAGGGTGGAGCGGCAGCGGCGAGCAAAGTTCTGGAAGAAGGCTTCTCGACGGCCTGTGCGAGCGCTGGTCTTGGCAGTGGGGTCAACGCCGGAGCCTTGTACGGTAGCAGCGCCAGTACCTGTGGCTTTCGAATTGCCCTTGCTGTTGGCGGAGGCGGTCTTCTTGGAGAGCTTCTCGATCCTTGCTTTCTCTGCCTCGGAGTCGAAACCTTCCATCACAAAGGCTGTTACCGGCAAAGCGGAAGGAAGAACATGGGTCAGCTAAGAGCCATCACTAAAGTTGCGCAAGGGAGATGGAGCCAGGATGAGCACTCACAAGGATTCTCGTAGTTGCCGCCGCTGATCTCGACAAAGTCAGCATTGCCATTCTCGGCGAGCCACTTGACGTTGAGGAGTGCATCGTCCTCGGTGAGGCCGCCTTGCACGTAGTCTGAGCTGTTCAACTGTTGACGTCAACAGGAGTGGAGGAGTTGGAGGATGAAATTCTGTCATTGCCTGTCTCGGCGCTTTGTTATGAAACGCAGATGCCCGAAACGTACCTTGACGCCGATCAGGAAATCGTCGCTGACTTGCTTTCGCACAAGATCAATGATTTCGAGCAAGAGCCGGGCGCGGTTCTCCGCCGAGCCACCATACTGATCCGTGCGGAGGTTGGTTCTGGGACTGAGAAAGGCTGCGAGCTGGTATCCATGGCTTCCATGGAGCTCTACACCGTCGAACCCGGCCTCTGCGCAGATGAGAGCAGCTTGGACGAAGCGATCACGCAGCTGCTGCACTTGCTCTGTGGTCATCTCGGCAACAGGACCCCAGAGAAGATTATCCAAGGATCTGCCGATGGGACCGAGACTTCCCATGGTGCTCATCGGTACGGCTGATGGGGCGAGAGCTGGCTCCCTGATACCGCGGCCGGATCCTCGCATGGACTGGCGACCTGCGTGGACGAGCTGGACCACTGCGAGAGGCCGTGATGATGGATCGACCGCATCGGGCTGGTCGCGACCAGTGCACGCGTCCGCAAACCTTTTCATGGCGGCCTTGAAGTGGACGAGGTTCTTCTCTTCCGCTGGGATAACGACATCCCACGGAGTGCCGAGGTGTCGCGGGTCGACTGCTACATTACCCGTGATGATAAGTCCCCAGCCGCCGCGAGCCCAAGCTCGGTAGAGCTCGAAATGGGCATAGTTGGGAGGTCCGCCTCCGGTGCGTGCGAGGGTCTCTTCCAATGGAGCCTGTAATGTCATAACGATGGTCGACGAGGTTCAGAAACTAGATCCGGCATCGTTGCAAGCCTTTGTTTGCAGACATACCTTTGCGAGACGGTTGGGAGCAACCTTTCCGCCCTTGAAATGAAGTGGTCGCGCAATAAGCTCGGCTTCCGGAGCTTTTCCTGTTGACGACATCTTTGCTAGTTTGGAGTCTAGTGGAGAGATGACAGTTGAAGATCAAGATCGGTGGTAAGAAGATGCCAAGACCTTTTCCGTTAGGCTGACCTGTCGGCCGTGCATTTAAGAATCCACGCGGCGTTTTTGCGGAGATGCACTCCGCGCGAAGAAAGCTCAATTTGTGAAAGCGAAAGGCATGCAAGTGCCCACCGGGCGGTAACCTCGAAGTGTTTGGAGCAGTCTGTCCCACATAATGCAGAGGTTGCATCACCCAACATGTACATTCGCCACTTTCACCCGGGATCTTCTGAATCGTTCCGCGGTCTCAGGGACGATGAGGCCTGACAAGACTGGACGGTGCACATCGCATTTTTGCGACTGGCAGAGATAGTACGGAATGAAAACATTCTTGCCGGTCAGAGCAAGACTTCCAAGAAGGTACATATATACATGGTGCCGGGAAGAGATCGACCGGAAGTGGCAGGTATAATCGACGCCAACTCAAGGGAGTCCTCTGCCCTTGTTGATGGCATCGGCGACTTGAGAGGTCATGGGTCTGTTTTGGGCATAGCGCACGTAGGAGTCCAGGTACAGATCCTCGGTCGAGGTGGTGGCCTTGAAAGCATCGAGGCCAAAGACCGCATCAGTCCAGCGGCTCCAGCGCTCGTATACGTCAGCTTCGAGCAGCTGCTTGGGGTCAAAGCCCCGGAAATGCTGCAGCACATTGGTTGCGCGGAAGAGCCATGGAGCAACGGTGCAGTCAACGATTGAGAGCGATTTGCCATCCCAGAAACCTTCCGAGCCGTCAGACGACATGGAGCGGACAAAGTCACTGAGGTGCGATGTAAACTCTTTGGCACCTTCGAGCTGTGCGTCTACCTCTTGCGCTTGGAGATAGCGGTAGAAAGAGGGGATGAGGTTGCGGTTGGCCTTGTCAACTGCGAGACGGTAGAGCGCTCGCTCGAAGGGGTCCGAGAGGGGAGGCAACAGCGACTTTCCGTTCTTTCCGCCGCCGTACTTCTCGTCGATGTATTCCAAGCTGGGACGTAGGGAAAGGATGGGTCAACAAAGTCAGTCCTCGATAAGGCCAAGCGAGTTGAGTTGACACGCACTGGTTCAAATCGAGTACTTACATGACAGACGACTCTGAAAGTGCCTTCCCGTTGGACAACTTGAGTGCTGGCACGAGACCCTTAGGGTTCAGTTCAAGGAGATCCGCCGGCTTCTTGTATGGGTCCACTTCACGATACTGGTACGGAGCTGCAAAGGATCATTGCCAACTTTGTCAATAAGCATCATTCAGATTGTCGATGCGAATGTTGCCCCAACGAAGCTACACTTACCTCCTACATACTCCAGCGCAATCCAAACGCGGTGGACAAAAGGACAAAAGCAAGCGCCAAAGAGGGTTAGTTCCGAGGGAGAAGAGTGTGCGACCACTGTCTCGTGAGCTTGTCCTGTGCACTTGGTGTGATACACCGCGTCCTTGTGTCCTGGTGCGGGCTTCGACATGTTGCTGATTGGTTTTGTGACAATGGGCGGGGTGGAAAGTGAAGGTGAGGTGCGTTGAGGGAAGCTGTGTTGGCAAGACGATGTTTCAAGGAGTGGCAAGTAAGATGCTGACTTTGCGCATGCTTCTCAGTGTGGAGGTTCACAGGTCTTGCGCTACAGACCTGCGGAATTAGCATGCAGGGTCCAATAGGGAACAACTGGACGGGATCTTCGGACGCCTAAAACACGCGCGGGCCAGTTCGGTCCCACTTTTTCCTTGCCCTTCATCTCGATCTTCACTCCCTTACAGTATGTTCCCTCTACACATAGCATAGACGCCCCGACGAGGCGAGTTAGCAGCGCTTGGCTCCATCTCAGGCTCAGAGGACCGGTCAAGAGGAGGAGGCATCAAGAAGAGCCCCATGGTGCGCAATCGCTTCAGGCTCGGTGCTTTGATAGCCCTGCTCATCACATCGACAGTCTCGATCCAGTATGTCTTCCAAGCGGAGCAGGCGTCCTCATCCAGCCCTCTGGAGGCTGACCCGATCATATCGCTCGATACTAAATGGCAAGTCCTCGGTCCATTTCCGGCAGGGATGAGGGAGCTGCCTTTTGGCGGTTTCCCTCCGTCAGTCTTCGCCAGCTACGCAGAGCTTCTCGATCCGAGTTCTGCCTCAAGCCGGTATTGGTCGACCTATGGCCCGGTCAACGCAACCACAGCACTTCAAACATTCGTCGCACAAGTACAAACTCAAGATGCGGAACGGGTCAAGCAATCACTCGCCGTGGATTACACAGACGTGGACTGGCCTTGGGTCCGCAAGAGCGCAGGATGGTCGTCGCTGCAATGGCAGATGATCGCAGCGGCAGACCTCGAGATTACACAGAACAACACCGCTCTGGCGATCACGATGGATAAGACTGCAGAGTTTGCGATCATTCCCAAGGCGAACTTCTCGGTTAACGCCCCATTGCGGGATAAATCCGGCAGTTCGGAAGCAATCGAATGGCACACGGGAGACTGGTACTCGTACATCTCTGCTTTCTCGAAGGAAGATGATATCGCGCCGGAGCTTCCTATCTCACAACATCTGTTCCATCTGGAAAAGGGGTCGTACAAGCTGCTTGGACGATCCATGTACGAGATCCGTATTTTTGGTGACCCGCGCAACAACGGAGGAGCTGAAAGCCCCAAGATGACTATTGGTATCGACATCGCTGTTTGCAGCTTGCAAGACCGAGCCCCCGAATCACTTCTAGAAGTACACACTGATCCACACCACAGCAATGTACCGCATGTGGTTGGCGGCTGGGTGGCGGGATGGGGCTTATCTTTTGCAATCCGAAACTTGCATCCTAGCAACGCATACATCTTGCAAAACGTGGACATCTTGAGGCCAACCTCTGATGCTGCACCACCGCCAATCGCAGCAGAGCTTGGGTTAACGCTCACAGTAGCTCCCGGGCAGACGGTTCTGGTACCAGTCAGGCTGAATCAAAGTTTTCCACTCGACGCCAACGCTACCTACCTCGATCTTTCTCTCCGCCTCCAACCTGGTCTGGATCCTGCCCAGCCACCGATAGATAAGTCGGTGCGCATTCCGCTCATCCACAAGCCAGCATTTTGGGATCCATCGAGCAGCGACGAAGACCACAACGCCTACATGTACAGCTATCTTGCGCCGGATCACACGGTACAACTGGCTGCAGCCACGCCTCCGAAGCAGGCGGGAAGGACAGCAGTACGGGCGGGGAAGCTGCCTCCCCTGATACTAATACTGCATGGAGCAGGTGTAGATCTGCGTGACCTGTTTTTCAGTAACAGTATCAAACGCCAGAATGACAGCTGGTCTGTCTTGCCTACCGGCCGGACTCCATGGGGCTACGACTGGCAGCTGGCGTCGCTACAGGCTGCAGATGCGGCCGTGACGGCTTTCCACAAGCACCTGTATGGGCTTCCTGCAAACATGTCGGAAGAGGACAAGCAGAAGTGGCAGTTCGACCCAGAAAAGCTCTTCATCATGGGCCACTCGAATGGCGGTCAGGGAGCTTGGTACCGCCTCTCGCGCTTCCCTGACCGAGTGATCGGTGGCATGATAGGATCAGCATACACCAAGGTGTCGGATTACGTTTCGTTCGGATGGAAAGTAGGGAGACACTTTGTCGACCCCGCGCTGCAAGGGATCTTGCACAGCGGAGTGACAATGTTCGAAAACGATCTCTTCGCAAGCAATCTGGCCGGACTGGATCTGCTGGTCAAGTATGGCTCGGCAGACTCGAATGTGCCACCTTGGAACTCGAAGGACATGTCCATGGTTGTTGACGGCTGGAATAGGAAATCCGGGCTTGTGGACAAGGTCAAGATCGCAGAGGTGCCTGGTCGGCCACATTGGTGGGACACGCTCTTCTCCGAGGACGATGTGCAGGATGCGATCGAGGCAGCCTGCTCCTCCAGCAAGAATCCCGGATACAGTATGCCAGATACGCCGCAAAACTTCACCCTCACCGTTTTCAATCCGAATGAAGCTGGTTCGAAGGGTGGATGGCGTATAAGCGAGGTCGAAGTTCCTGGTCGCCTTGCCAAGCTTGAGGTGCGTTACAAGCCGCAGAGCTCTCAGGACGAGGCGGAGATCGATGGAGCGCACCTCGAGGTCGTTGCTAGGAACGTGAAAAGGATCGAACTAGACTTAGCTGTGTTTCACCGCTCGAGCTTTGTAGTGACTGCTTTCGCCAACGCGACATCCATTCGAGTCACTTTGAACGGTCGGATTCAGACAGCTGAGATTGGCGACTCCAAAAAGGTCCTATTCGTCCACAGAGGCAAGGGCCAATGGGACATCGAGACGGACGAACAGTGCTCTCCGGAATCAGCGCAAGCTCGCCCTATTGGACCACTTTTGCGCATCGTCTCAACGGAAGGACCAATGGTGCTCGTAGTGCCCTCCGCTCGACCGACCGCAGAAGCAGAAGCCTGGGTACGTGCTGCTCGACGTTTTGCAGCTGACTTGGTTCTATATGGAGCCATCAACTCGCAGATCATCACCGATGCAGACTTTGTCTCAGCGGGGGCAGGGCTATGTTGCGAGCACAGCAATATTGTCACCTTCGGTGGACCCGATGTCAACATCTTCACTCGCTCCGTCTATGAAAGCTGGCCCACAGAGAGCCTGATCCGCTTTCCTTCTCCTAGCACCTCGCCACAATTCGAGATTCAAGGCCGTAGCTTCTACGAAGCTGGTACAGCCATGCTCGCCCTCGCTCCACATCCAACGTATGCTAGGGGCCTCGCGCTGATGGTACACGGCATTGGAGCCCAGGGCGTTTCGAGAGCAGCTCGCTTGCTTCCCACGCGGACGGCCACAATGATTCCTGAATGGGTTGTGGTCGATCGTACTGCAGAATGGATGGGTGAAGGCGGAGTGCAAGCCGCTGGCTGGTATGACAGAGAATGGGGATGGTCCGAGAGCATGTCGTACGTGCAATAAGCGTTTCCCAATGGCATGACTGGCAGAGCACAGCTAATGTAGAATGCGACACACCCAGGCTGTACAAAGTAGATGCTTCACTGTTATTTAGAGTGCTGCTCAGCATCTGAAGATATGCATAGCAATCGAAGCCAAGAAAATGTTGACGACCAAGGGGTGCGTCTGTGGACAGGTTTTACCGGGGTGCAAAGTTTGCGATGTGGGCTAATCTGCTTGGGCCCATAACTTAGCAAACAATAACGACCCGGGTGCCGGCAACAAGGAATGCAAAGCCGGATACCTTGGTAGGATCAGCGTCTGTGGCCTTGATGCGACACAGCTGCTGAGATCGGTGGCTCGTGCGTAGAAGCAACAACAAAGTTGTGATCTGCTACCAAGCAGCCGGTGAGGCTGAAGGTGGGTGGTTGTCTCTGTGTCTTGTTGGAATAGCGTGTGTCACCACCTTTACGGGTGAGCTTTCCGTCAGTGCGAAGGGTAGACCCTAGCGGTTAAAGGAAACGCAAGGAGAGAGCCGGTCACCTTTTCCCCGCATTTCTTTGAGTTCAGGGTCCAACAGGCGCAGTTGCAGTCCAGCTCAAAATGGACTGTGCAGTGTGAGCTGTGCGACCGCGGCTGTCCAATACGGAAGGTTGGCTGCCTCACTTCCCCGCATTTCTAGTTGCAAGGGTTCTGTTTAACCGAACCAATGGTGTAGCCAAGACAGACTCTCGAAGACCCTTTGTACGAGACGGTTGCCCAGAAGCGTGGTATCGTGCTGCATCTGCGCTGCATCTCTTTGCCCGAGTCCACACCTTGGGTTTGCCGAGCAATGGTCATGTGTCTCTAGCCGCTGAGATACGTTCCATCGTTTGCGCGTACTTTGACCACAACCGCTAAGTTAGCACGGAAATGCCTGTGCATTACACACTTCGACGTTTGCAACAGCCATGTAAGCGGTATGTTACAGTTGTGTTTGACCTACTTTCGACATCGACTGCGACTTCAAGGCGCAGTGTCCGTACGCAATCCAGCAGCTGTCGGCGGACCACTTGCTGTCGAACCGGAGCAACCGGCCGGAAAGCAATACGCCTCTCACTTGCGCGCAGCTCCTGTTTACAGTCACTGTGACAAGGTAGAGGTGGAGGTGAATTCCAGTAGCGGTCGACCAGAGAGTGATATGTCTTGAGTGCGGCACGTTAGCGCATAAGTCCTCTTTTGCAAGCTGGCTCGATTGCTGAGTTCCGACACCGCCTCCCTTCCTTGGTCTACGGCTGTCCGCGCGTGTCATCGAGCCGAGGCCGAGCGCCACTTTGGACCCTTCTCCCTGCATTGTATGTGCTCAAGCAACCTCACATCTACGCTCCCTGACTGAGGGTATATATATTAAGAAGCGTACGTCTGTCCCCCCTTTTCCACTTGCCCCTTGCTGTCTCTCTTCATTCCTGCCTGATCTCCTGTCAAAAATCAATCAGCTACAGCCATGGGTCTCTTTTCCTCCCCTACCCTCCTCCCCAACGCCTCGGCGTACGCCACTGCAGCCAACCTCGCCCCCCACACCGTCGAGGAGGCTCAGAAGGCCAAAAGCTATGATTTCATCATCTGTGGTGGCGGCACTGCAGGATGCGTCATCGCCAGCCGTCTTTCCGAAGACCCCAACACCTCTGTCCTCGTTCTTGAAGCAGGTGGTAACAACGATGCGCTTGAGGTCAAAGCTCCCCTTGTCTTCACCAAAAACTTCAGGACCGAGCGCGACTGGGACTACACCACTACACCCCAGGCTGCTGTGGACAACAAGGAGATGCAGTGGCCGCGCGGCAAACTCATTGGCGGTTGCTCTTCCATCAACGCCATGATGTATCACCACTGCGCGCCCTCAGACTATGACGAATGGTCGTCCAAATACAACTGCAAGGGCTGGAGCTACCAGGAGTTACGCCCATACCTCTCCCTCTCTGAAAAGTACACTCCACACGCCTCGCAGCCTGAAGTCAAAGGCGAGGAGCGTGGTACCTCGGGCCCCTGGCAGACTGGTCACTCTTCTTACAAGAGCGAGGCCACTTCCAAGGGCTTTGTCAATGCCTGTGTCGAGATCGGCATTCCATTCAACCCTGACCTGAACACTCCCCGCGGAAGTGAAGGCGTCACCCAGTTCACCACCTTCATTGACAGCAACGGCAGAAGATCCTCCGCTGCTACGGCCTACCTCCCACCTGAGGTGCAGAGGCGTCCAAACCTCACCATCGGCATTCACGTCATGGTCACCCGCATCATCTTTGATCGCACCGGTGCCCGCCCAAAGGCCATTGCTGTCGAGTTGCAGAACAAGAAGGGCGGTCAGAAGTACTACGCTGCCGCCAAGCAGCGTGTTGTTCTCTGCGGTGGTGCCATCAACTCGCCCCAGACGCTCATGCTCTCCGGTGTGGGCCCTGCTGCCACGCTCAACAAATTCGACATTCCCGTCGTCGTCGACAACAAGATGGTCGGTGAGCGCCTCAGCGACCACCTCTGCCACACCACCATCAATGCGCGTGCCAAGCCCGGTCACACACTCGACTACCTCGGCAGCGACATCAAGGCCATCCCCTCGCTCGCACGCTGGCTCATTACCGGTGGTGGTCCCGTCTCGAGCAATGCTGGTGAGGCTGCTGCGTTTGTTCGAAGTAACGACGAATCGCTACCCCTTGTAAACTCGCAGACTAAGCCCGAGAACCGTCCTCAATTCTTTGGCTCGCTGGGTAAAGGTCCTGATATCGAGCTTATCTGCACACCTCTCGCCTACAACGATCACGGCATGCTTCCCGCCCCTGCTGGCACTGGTTGTATCTCGATTGTTGGCCTCAACATCCGACCTCGATCGAAGGGTACAGTCTCGATCAAGTCGGCTGATCCGTGGGAGAAGGCAGTTGTGGACCCAAAGTACTTTACCGACCCTGATGACAACGACCGCAAGGTGACGCTCGCCGGTGTCCGCCTCGCCATCGCTGTCGCCAAGGCCAACGCGCTGCAGCCTTACCTCGAGGAGTACAAGAGCGACAACGAAGACGACTTCTATTGGCCCATCTCTGCCACCGATCCAAGCAACCTCACAGACGACCAGCTTATGAAGTTCATGACCAAGCGCGCCTTCACTCTCTACCACCCCGTTGGCACCCTCAAGATGGGTCCAGACGCCGAGGATTCGGTGGTTGACACCAACTTGCACGTCCATGGCGCCGATGGGCTGGTCGTCTGTGATGCCAGTATCTTCCCCGAGCAGATTTCGGGTCATCCCACCGCTGCGGTGATTGCATGTGCGGAGAAGGCATCCGAGCTGCTCAAGGACATTGCGAAGGACAAGTCGTCGGCTGCTAACATTTCGTCTCGTCTCTAGCCTTTCTTGATGATATCCCGCTGCCCTGTCTGCTGCTTGTACCATAGCTCCGTGCCTCTCAATGTGATTGCATCGCGAATGTATGTTTTCCGTCAATTGGATTGAGAATCTCAAAATCATCCGATTGAAGTCCAACTTTACAAAGAGTGCAACCTTATACCTTCTTAAAAGCGATCGAGGTAGTCGTAGACCCCTTGGCACCACCAAACGTGAATGAAGGGGTTGGGATCACCTGCTCGACCTCGAACCCTCTTGCTGTGAACCTCGCCGTGAGTTCGGCCTCGGTGAAGTTGCACGAAGTGATCAAAAAGATGCCGTCTTTCTTGACGAGCGTGTTGACGGCGGTGGAGTAGAGGTCGATGGGGAGGACACCGTCGATGGGTTGTGAGGAAAGTGCGATTGCGTCGAGCGTGCCTTTATCACAGACGAGGTCCCATCCCGGTTCGGTTGCTTGGAGTTGTGTTACTGGAAAGTGTAGCAATGAAGTGACAGAGGGGGGGTGTAGGAGGTCGGATGTTGTGAAGTGGATGTGTGTGCAGTTGGCGCCGCGTTTGGCGGCGATGGAGCGGGCGAGCGCGATGGAGGCGGGCGAGTAGTCGATTCCGAGCAGGCGGGAGGGGTTGATAATGTCTTGGAGGTCAGCGCTGTCGAGCATTTCGAACAGGAGGTGGCCGTTGCCAGTGCCCAGGTCGAGGATGGTAGGAGCGTTGGTGGGGGTGAAGTCGGTGTAGTAGGTTTCGAGGAAGCGGATCATGCGGAGGACAGCGTCTTCGCCGAACCAGACCTCGCCTTCCTCGCCGATTTCGTTAAAGTTGGTTATTTCGCGCTGGTACACTTCGTCCCAGTGCTGTTTGGTGCCCAGCTTGGATTCGGGCAGTGGCTCGGCTTCCACCTCACCCACCGCAGTGGCTGGATCAGCAGAGGGAGACGAGGAGGGAGAGGAAGAGCTGACAGGGATGGAGACGCTCTGCCCGATTTCAATGGTCACAAACTCGGCCGGGTCCATTCCCAGTCGCTTCGCTTCCTCGACCAGCAGTTTTGGTGGTTCATTGACGTCTTCCGGTGTAAGACGGAAGCTGCCCCAGTGAATACCGTACGATCGCCTGCTCTTGACATCGCGATGAACAAGGACAGAGTCTTGCGGCGCGAGGTGAATCGACGACATCACGCTCCTAGGCAGATACGCCCCGATCGGGATCAGCGAAACGTCAAAAGGCCCCAACACATCGCCGATCTCCTTGAACGCCGGACAAGCAGGCAGCGTGTCTTCCTCCTCCTTCGGCATCCCCCACGGTACCGAGCGGTAGCCGGTATCACCGGCAAAGTACACGCTCGCCTTACTGGAAGCTTCCGAGATGGCATGGAATGTCCATCCTGCCCACAGCGTGCGGTCGCGGTCGGTGATTCCACGGGCCGAGAAATGCTGTGCGGGAACACACGTGAGCTCGAGCACGGCTTCACCGCCAAGCGAGACGGTGCTCTGTTGCCACCAGTCGCAGTCGGTCACCTCGTCATCGGCGAGCCCAAAGTTGGACTGGAACCACGGCTTGGTGCCGAGGGTGCAGAAGACGTGTGGACGTTTGACGCCAGAGGTAGGGGGGTTGACGAGTTTGTGGATGGTGTTGTAGTCGGTGTGGTCGTAGTGGTTGTGGGAGAGGACGAGGAGGTCTGGCCAGGCGTTTTTGCCTTGCTTCTCGGTAGCGTGTGCGATCTCCTCCACCGTGACGGGTGCATCGGTATATCGAGCGGGACCGAGCCACTGGACAGGCGATACGCGTTGAGAGAGGACCGGATCGCAAAGGACCGTGACCTTTCTACCATTGCCGATGGGGATCTGAAGGTGGCAGATAGCGTGGCCGAGCCAGGTGAATGTGATGCTCTCCTCGTCCGAAGCTCCAGCTGCAGCAGTCCAGGTGGGCTTGTTGACCGGAGGCAGGACAGCACCGCCCTTTGAAGATGCAACCTTGGGCGGCAGCGGCACTTCATCCCAGTCAGTGAGTCGTGCACGGAGGAAGTTTAGAAAACCATGGCTCCCCGCCGAAGGCCAGGGAGACTTGAACTTGCGTCGAGACACGTCGAGCGACGCTAATTCGCTGGACGGTTTTGGGACATTGGACCAGTGCGGTGGCGGCGTGGTCTGGTAGAAGGCTGGTGCGATGGCGCTCTTCGCCTCTGGTTTGGACACCGACCAAGAAGTGGCAGCAGTGGCGGGGGAGGTGGTGGAAGACATTCTGCTCGCTAGATGGTAGCAAGGGTGTGCGAGACGGAGGAAGCGGCCAGTGCGAAGAGATCGTGCCTGCATGGACACAATTTGAGCGCGCGATGACGGGAAGGACGGGGAAGGATGGAGATCCACCGTTGACAGGCGATGGTGGGTTAGGAAAGATGAAGGTAAGAGAGGTGTTGGTGTTGCAGAAAGCAAATTTTGGATGCGCGGTCGGTAAGATCTATGAGGAAGATCAGTCAGTATTCCCGCGGAGATGGATTGTGACACCGCGCTTAAATATACCGCGCTACGTGGCTGTGGCCAACTCCACCTCGACTCCACCTCGCCGAGGCAACCACCAACCCTCACCACCTCAACTACGTTGTCTTCGACGGACAACGATCCGCGGCAGATCAAGTATCTGTGATCCAGCCGCCATCGGCTCGTCGAAAGCGACCGCTCTGTATTCACATGGCAAGCCTCAAGGCTCTAGGATGCGGTCTATCCGCCAAGGACGACGAGACCCGCTCTGTCGGCGCCGTCACCGATGTGGAGCTCGACAGCACAGGTGCCGGCTCTCCGCCTGCCACAGCATTCGAGGAAGCTCTGCACCCCGACGCACCACAGAACTACCATCCCACTCCATCACATGATGTCTCTCCATTCTTGGCTGTATGTCCCACCAAAGCTGCAGCTCCAGGCACAGAGTTGCACCGATCGAACGCAGCTCTGGAATCGGCGCTCGGAGAGATCTTGGTAATCAGCGGTGGGAGCGGCTACAATGACCTTGTCGGTGCAACACCGGGCGCAACCTACGTCATGCCCATCTCTGACAACGGCGGCTCATCCTCCGAGATCATCCGCGTCCTCGGCGGTCCCTCGATCGGCGACCTCCGTTCTCGACTCAACCGTCTCATCCCCACCCCATCACGGCACGACCCTACCTCATCCTCATCCTCCTCCATCTCGACCCCACCACAATCGAACGAAGCAATCTACAACCTCCTCTCCTACCGTCTTCCTTCACAAGGCCATTCACGCGAGATCAAGCAAGAATGGATGGACATCCTCGAAGGACGCCATCGGCTCTGGCGCGGGATCGAGCCCGAACGCAAGGAAGTCATCCGTGGCTTCCTCGTCCATTTCGAAAGCGAGGTGCTGCGCCGCGCTCATCGCCATTTCAACTTTCGCGGCGGGTCGATTGGCAACTTTTTCCTGGCGGCAGCGCAGAAGTTCTTCCGCTCGATTCAGAGTGCCATCTTTTTGTTCTCGGCGACGACGCAGATCAGCACGTCTTCGCTCGCTAGCAAAGTGCTACCAGTGATCAATACGAATCATACTGCGACGATCGCAGCCGAGTTGGAGGATGGCGAGATGATTGTGGGGCAGTGCGAGATCTCGCATCCGGCACCGAAGCCACAGCGGAGTAGTAGGGCGCCGAAGATCGCATTGGCACCAGCGATGGAGAAGAGTGGTTCGCTCGCGAGTCAGCCTCCAGGGACGCCGTCTTCTGCAGTGTGGGACGCTCACCAGCATCTTGCGGGGAGAGACGCGATGCTTGCTGCAGATGCGATGCAGGGGTTGACGCTGGGTGACGGGGGAATGACAACGCCAGGATTCGGTCCTCCAGCGCACTACCACGTCAGCGAGCCGTTTGTGGCGTCCAACTACACCTCGATGAATGGAAGCGTGGACGCACTTGGGGTCAACACTCCCGATACAGAAGCTCAAAGACCCTCGTTAGCCAAGCCAGGCGTCGCAGCCACAACGGGGAAGAGCAGAGGCGCGCCCAGTCCGCTGTTTGCCCAGCTTGTAGACGAGCGTGCAGCTGCATACGCCGCACAAGTACGCAAAGGTCTCACCACGGTCGGCAACCAAAAGGATGGCTTGGATCCCGAAGACGACGATCAAGACTCGCAAGATGGGATCGATCAAGCCGACTCTCCCCGCGACAGCAGTGCGGCGGAAGACGACCACGGTACCGACCGCAGCATTGCATCTCTCCACGACACAACTCGACGACCGCTCGGCTGCACTTCGAACAGCACCCACAGATCAAAGTCAACACGAAAGGAAAAGACAGGCAATATTATCTTTTCCAAAACCGATGATGACGAAGCCTCCGAACTCTCTCTCCCCTCTTCGATCCGCCGCATCCTCTATGTCAACGCATATCGAAACGAAATCTACCCGGCCCCAAACCCGGCCTTCGTCACCGCGCTCAGCCGGAGCAAAACCATCATCTACTCATGCGGCTCCCTCTGGACAAGCATCATCCCCTGCCTCTCCCTCCGCAGCATTGCTACCTCCATCGCCACCTCTCCCTCCCTCCAGTACAAGGTGTTGCTCCTAAACTCGGTGCAGGACCGCGAAACACGCGGAATGGACGCACTCGATTTCGTAAATGCCATCTGCACCTCGCTCAACCAAAGCGACCACCCAACGTCAGATGCGCCAAGGAGCGAACGGTGGTTGCCAAACCAGCTCATCTCGCACCTGGTCTACTTTTCGGAGGGACAGGTGAGGGTGGATAGGCAAAGGTTGGACGGGTTGGGGATAAGGTGTGTGGAAGCAGAGACGAGGTTGAGGGGTAAGAATGGTGTGCCGAAGTTCGATGAGGAGAGTGTGAGGCATGCGCTGCAGAGGATTACGAGTTTATCGGAATGAGGTCCCCGCGCACCATCACACATCGAGGCGTCACCTCGAATGCAAAGTGTACCGAGATTCTCTCTCGCGGATTGCAACGCGAGCTGCTTCCGAACCACAACGTTCGAAACGCAACGGGACTTGCACTGATGGTCTATTATGGATGTATACAACTGTGATCAGGAACCAAGCGTGCGGTTGTGTATGGTGAACGATTGAGATTATTGCTGGTTCAATGTGGCAAGATAGTGCGTGTCATCACACTCGCGAATCCTCTTGGCTGCCTGTTCGGCAGTCAAATCCCTCTGGGGCTCGGCCATCATTTCGAAGCCCACCAAGAACTTCCTGACCGACGCGGACCTCAACAGGGGCGGGTAAAAGTGCACATGGAATTGCGCAAACTCGTCCTCCTCCTGCATCGCAATTTGCGTCGGTTGCTGGTGCACCCCCATCGAGTAGGGGAAGGAGCATTTGAATACGTTGTCGAGCTTGCATGTGATCTCTGCAATGATACGGGCGAGGGAGACGACTTCCATCTCGGTCATCTGGAGCACGTTTCGGATCTGCCTCTGTGCTGGCAGGAGGAGGACCTCGAACGGCCAGACGGCCCAGTAGGGGACGATGGCGACAAAGTGGTCGTTGGAGGTGATGACTCGGGGCTGGCCTGGAGTGGTGAGCTCAAGCTTGGCGAGGGTGAGGAGCATAGAGGGGCGGCCGTGGTCGTCGTGAACGCCGAGATTGATGCTTTTGTCCTGGTTGGCGGGGTTTTGGGACCAGGCTCGAAGGGAGGCGAGCTCTTTACTGGGTTCTTCGGGGATGTAGTCGAGCGACCAAACCTGGCCGTGCGGGTGAGGGTTTGAGCAACCCATGGCCGATCCTTTGTTTTCAAAGATCTGGATGTACTTGACGAACGGGTTTTCCGCCGGGATCTGCTTGTAGATCTTCTGCCAGCTCTGGATGATGGGAACAATGTGTTGGTCTGGCGAGAAGGGCGGCGTGCTGAGCTGTGCCAGTGTGAGGTTGTGCTGCGGGTTGAAGCAGATCACGTAGCAACGACCGCGGGCGGGCTGCGATTGGAGCAGAGGGTGCTGGTTGCTCTCCTTGGCGACTGCTTGGGGCTTGAGTGCAGCATAGTCGTTCTCAAAGAAGAAAGTGGAGTCGTAGTTGTCGTTCTTCTGGCCAGTTGCGCGTGTATTTCCAGGGCATAGATAGCACTTTTCGTCGTAAGCGGGGAGAGAGGTGCCCTGCGGCTTCTCTTCCTGACCTTGCCACGGACGCTTTGTGCGGTGAGGCGAGCAGAGGACCCAGCTGCGCGTCAAAGGGTTGTATCTTCGGTGAGGGTGCTCGGTCGCATCGAATTCTGGAAGTTCGTCGTCGGAATGTGTTTCCCCTGCGACAGCTTGAGCGTGAGAAGCGCCGTTGACGAGTCCGCTGGCGTGGCGGTTAGTATGGCCGTTGGCCTGCCCATTTGTGTGACCATTGCCGTTGGTGGTGGTTCCGTTCATGATGTGAGTGAGTGTCGTGCGCCTTCGAATTAGAGTACAGCTGGATAGCGAAGCAGAGGGAAGACGAGACTTGAGGCGTATATCGTGGTGCTGATGTCTCTTCGAGGGATGACGATGGTGGTTGAACTTAACCCACCTTTCGATATCGTCGATGACTCGTCTTGAAGGAGGGAGGTTAGACCTAGTTAGCTCCGCAATTTGATGTCCGGATGACGCAAGGATGCGCGAATTGGAGCGGCCGTGCTGAAAATTGTCGCGACGAAAGTTGGGATGATGGGAGAGAATGTGGTTGTTTGTAAATGAGACGAGGATGTGAGAGAGAGATCCTGACAAGCAAACCTCGAAGCTTGGTCGTCAAGAGAGGCTAGTTTGCTGACTGGTATTCGTCGGAGGAGAAGGTGACGGGTTCGCCCGCTGAAGTTGCCGAGGTCGGCGGCCAGCAAGCGATGCATGCAGCAAGCAGCGGATGCAAAAAGGTTTACAGGGCAGTTGGTCACTGTGTGTGTGAGTGTGGGCTCGCTCGTGACATTGATTACAGTACTCTGCTGCTAACTTACTCGTTGCTCACCGCGGCGGAATAATAGTTGAGATTCGAACTAACTTACAGTAGACCCTGAGCTTACCTTCTTTTCTCGCCCGGCGTTCTCGCTTTCAAAAATGCAGCCCAAAGCAAGCCAAGGCTTTACTGTTCTGAAGCCTTGGGCCAAGTCCGAAACTGCAAACTTGAAAACCGAACCTCGAGTGTTGCTGCATGCATCTGCAACCAACTCTCACCGACCAATTCCGAACACCGCCAAGTATCGAGCTGCGTCGCCAGCGCTTCGGCCACTTTCTTTCGCTTCAAACACTAGCCTGACGGAACAGCTCTCACAATGGCTTTCCATCATTGACTGACGGATCGACTCAGGCGTCTCCTTGACTACTGCTAAGCTTCACCACCGGCAGCAACTCGTTGCAATAAGCTCTGCGCGTGAAAGAATGCATGTACACCCTTCCCCAGAGCACAATTCAAGGTTGTCTGTGATACACACTTCATTGCGCAACAAGCTTTGCGCAACAAGCTTTTCGACAATCGACGATCGGACCCCTATGAATGTAGACCCACAAGCTAATGCTAGGCGAGAGGAATGGGCCCGCTCGGCTCGGAAGCGACACAGCGCTTGTCTGACGCCGATCCCATCGCATCGGAAATCTCGCCGACTTCCCGCACTCGGCATTCGGCACTCGGCACTCCTCATCTTTCGATCTTCGCAAATACTGTCGCCCCGCATTGCAGCTCATTCGTCCTTCGCGTGCTCCTTTGCGGTTGATTCGTTTGTTAGAAGACTGTTGATGCGCGAAATCATGTCCAGCGTGAGCCAGGTTGGGATGAGGCAGAAAGGGATATAGTTCTGAAGCAGGGACCGCGTCTGGAGTGAGGTGAGCCCGCTTCCATCGCTTCCGAAGAGGATACTGCAGATGCATTGCAGTGTTGAGGACGCCGCTGTTGGAACGAGTCGGGGGCGTGGGGATGTCAAGCGGTAATGTCAGTCTGCGCACACATGTCGTCCCATCCTTGAGCCTGAAAACGATGGAGACCACTTACCAAGCGTTCCGTACGCAACCATGAGAGGATAAGTTCGTTTCTCATCTACACAACCCCATGCGATACCAACAAAAAGCGACAGTCAGAATCTACTTGTCAGTCACGCCGCTCCTTTAGAATCCAATCTGGTCCGTAGGAAAGCAACTTACCGTTCAACAACCCCCAAATGGCAACTACAAAAAATGGAATCTGCAGCACCGTCTCGCTTGCCAATAGCACTCTAAACCACACATGATCGGCCGACCCCGCAGCCGCCGCAAGCAGGAACGGATCCTTGGAAGTCGCCAGGTAGTCTTGCAGCACTTTGCGCAATGGTGCCGGGAACAAGCGCTGCGAGTACGGTGGGTACGTCAGCTGCGCGTCAACAGCGATCGAAGCCAAGAGGTGGATGCCAAAGTAGGCTAGGTACAGCACGTCCAGTGGCCGTTCTGTGAGCGACTTGCGCCGTGTCACGGCTGCTGCTGCTGATGCGGATTGCTTTCGCTCCATCTTGGTTGCGGTGAGGATGCTGAGGTTGATAATGATGAAGGTGGCCCGAAGCCAAGGTATCTTAGGAGAAAGGCTGAACGCGTCGGCAATATTTAGAGCTGCATTCTGTGCTTCCGCAGGCGACGGGCGCTATCGAACCCCGATACCCTGCCGATTTTCGATCCGGCTCCCACAGCTCCCTTGTCAGTTGCACCCACCAAGTACTATATGGATAACAGCGAGCAGCAACTCGGTCGATCGGCAGAGATGAAACCAATAATCCATTTATGACCATTTGCAAAACTATTTGACACTACTAGACGAGACAAGATGGAAGCAATATCGCCAAGTGGGGCTGAGCTAAAAGTTGGATGGCGCTTGGCGCGCATTAGGCATTGTAGTCGACTCCATGTGCGTGTCGAGGAAAGCGTTCAGGTCGAAAGGGCTGCCTGCAGCGACTGTCGAAGCTGGTGTCTTTGGTACGAACGAGTTCGGATGCGGACTTGTCGATGTAGACGCAGCAGCGTTAGCGTTGATAAATGGTAGGCCCGCCAGGAAATCGTTCATAGATCCACCAAATGTAGTCAGGTCGTCCGTGCTGGGCGTGCTCCAGGACGCGGCTGTGCTCATGGCAGCTGACGGTCCACCGCCGTCCCACTGCATATCCGTGACATCCGACACGAGTGCCGCGGTGGATGCGGTGTCCTGGAAGGCTGCTGCTGGCTCGAATACGCTCGAAAACCGCTCGCGCTCCTGCCTCAATTGGGCCTCGTTGGTCGCCCCAAGACCGGGAATCATCTCAAACTCGGTGTATAGGCTGGATAGTATTCTGCGCATCCTAGCTGCTTCAGCTTGCGTTTCGGGATGGCATTGGTATGTGCTGAAGGCGTAGATCATCTTGCCTGCCTTCGAGAGGAGGTCGGCCGCAAGCTCGTGTAGTCCTGCCTTGAATGTCAACTTGGCTATCTCCAGCGTATAGTACGCTCCGCCTTTGATAGAACTGCGGAATGCAATCGAGCTATAGTCGAGCAAGTTGACCGAAGTAAAAGAAGGCGGCACCGTGATGGATACCAGCTGCGGGCAGATCTCGGACATGCGATCCACTGCCGTGAGCAGCAGAGAGTCGAGTCGCTGTCGTGCACGCAGATAGAGGCTGCCATCAAGCCGCGAGCCTGGCGTCGGGCGTTGCAGCCCGTTTGCTTGCACAAGGGTATGGATGCATCGGTACTGGCTCCACAACAATAGGTACAGGAAACCTTTGCGCACCAGGATCGAGATGATGTCTTCGTTCGTATTGTCATGAGGGATCAACTGCCCAAGTGTCGCTCCATTGTTGCCGGCGGCGGCTGTGTCCCAGCGCAGTGCTTCCGGAATCTGTCTCTCGAAGCGCTCTAGCTGCTCGAGCACTTCGAGAATAGCAGAGGGTGGGATGCCGAGGCGACGAGACTTGGCAGCACATATGGTGAGGTTGTTGGTCCGCAGCACCGAGGCCATTACAGACAGCTGCCAGGCCCACTGGTTGCCGATAGGTCCGCCAAGATCAGCCATCATAGCATCTGGGTCGATATCCTCTTGCAACAGCTGATGTCGGTCAAACATGTCGAAGCTGCGGATGATGTCGTTGGTTGCGGCCACAGCCAGAATCAGCGGCATGCGCTCATCGTTGACTTCGCAAAGAACGCGTCGTTCGGGAGTGCTATACTTGAGCCGCTGCGCCTTGATCACAGGATCATCCTTGGAACGGTTGAGACCGTGGTGGACCAAGAGACGAATCATCTTGGTGTGACTCATGGGATGAACGAAGCCAGCGTCGATGTTGGAGGTGGTTGCTTCTTCTACGCTCTTGGTGCGAGCGGGCACATCAAAAGTGAGCAGGATGGCTTCCAATACGTCTAGTGCCACAGTGATGTCCTTGGTGTAGGCTTGCGAGACCAATTTCTCGAGGCGACGAAAGATGCGTGCCTGGAGCTCGAATCTGTGCGATGCGTAGCTCAACTGCACGACGCCTACGCATGCGACCGAAAGAATGAGGATTTCGGCAGGAGGAAAAGAATCATAATCGTTGCACGAAGACGCAATGCCATCGAGCTTGCTGAAAAAGCGTCGGTATCGTGGATAGAAGTGACGCGGATGCACTGCCGGATTGCACCAGTACGTCGTTCGGAAATGAGATGCCACGGCGTCGTCCAGAATGGAGCGAGTAAGGCCACGGACATTGAGCATGTCAGGTTCAGTTGCAGGGCCGGGGGTAGAAAAAACGTCCTGGCCAGACCCGGAGCTTGCAGCCTGGCCGAAAGCAGGGCGGGGTCGAGATCCGTCTTGGGTATGGTGGTTTGCATCATGGATGGGGCCTCCGTCCTGCGCGTCTGACTTCTTCCGCTTCTTTTTTGTTGTATGCACGCTGGCAGAGGTGGATGCTGATGCCGAGTGTGATGCGGAAACAGCTTCAGATGCGGCATCGTTGTCTGATGTGTCTGCGTTCGGGCGGGCATCGTCGGTAATGATGCAGTCATAACCTCGAGTGTAACAGAAAGTGCAGAGTGAGATGCCTTCGGCATTGCGCTGATCCTTGTCGCACTTGACCTTCTTGCGACGACAAGGGTCGCAAGAGGCCCGCGGCGTGCCACGCTTGCCCATGGCTTGGTGATAGCTGCAATAAAGAAAATAGCTGGTGCGGGAGTCGAGCTAGATGGAGCAGAGGTGTTGGTGGAAGAAGCTGCCAGGGTGGCACCTTTTAGGTTAGGCTTGGATCACCTCGATACCCGCTGGACATGCCTAGGAAAGAAGCGCTACTGCGTGGTGAGGCTCCCAGCTACGCTTCGGGAGTTTGCTTGCCGATTGTCGCTTGGCTCGAGAGAGGATGCCTTGGAAGACGTGGACGAAAGCGATGCGGCGTCCAGACCTCGGGCACAGCCTCACCTTGCGGATGATGAAGACCTGCCCTTATGCGATAGACGGTTGCAACCGCTGGCTGCCCGCCGGGAAGGGTTGTAGCTGGTCTATGTGGAGCGCATGAAGATCTGCCGCAGGACAATCTTATCGCGATTCCATGCGTGGCGTCGGAGTAGGAAGGAGCGAATCGTTTGTCGAGATTAGACTAGTGACCACGTTTCATGGGTCGCCAGCGATTGCGAGTCGCCGGTGGGGGAACAGTGACAATGGTGAATGCGGACTAAGATGAAGCGAAGGGGGATCCTATGATGTCAAGGCGGTGTGAACATGTAGCTTCGCCTGGACACTTTTTTGTTTGGGAAATGCACGCACGCAGCAGGCTTTGTTGTGGGCGGAAAAGCGCAGCCTTGCTCGGCGCGCGATACGCAAACGCCCGCTCTGAGGCCAAGCAAGTCCGTGGCAGCAGAAGGCGCAGCAAACCCGTTCGCACAATTTTACATTGTGTTGAAATGACAGACCTCACACTTTCAAATCGTTGCGGGGTAATAGCCGGCCCCCGTGCATTGTGACCGCCGTATCCGCGACTTCCCTGCACCAAGGGTTCTTCCAAGGGAGGAGTTGGCCGGTGCGCGACGTCTGCTTCTCCGGACCTTACCAACGTACTGAGTCCTTCTCCCTCATCACTTGCCCTCACAACGCTCTTCCATCGCATCTAAGCAGCTCCCAGAATCAGTCGTAAAAATGTCCAAGGGTCGCTCGCTTCCTCCCGCGCTGAAGCAGCTGCTCCAGCAGCCAACCTTCCCGGCTCGAGCTTCTCGTCTGTCAGCAACAACACAGCTGCCTGCTGGTCGCTCGGCCAATCCTTCTCCCACGCCCAAGCTTGCGAGCATCAGCCAGCGCTTTCAGAGCCTGCAGGCGGAGGCCAAGCAGAAGGGCATCGGCTGGGGAGAATGGATCTCGATCGCTACCGCAACGCTCTTCACACTCAACAACCCGGGAAGCCTGCAAGCACTCCACCGCTTTGCTGCTGGCGACAAAGCTGCCCCTCTGGAGCACAGGACCAATGTTGCCCTCTTGATGCGCGAGACGGGCCTCAAATGCATCGGCTTCATCGGCATTCCCAAGGTGATCAATAACCTTGCTGCTCTCCGGAAGGCGGTCGAGGAGGATGCGGAGCTTGTCAAGGCGCTTCCAACAGAGCCCAGAAGGTGAGTTTTGCTGGAGCTGACTTGTCCCATACTCCGTAAGATACTTCGATTGACTGACACTGCTCTTGCTTGGGGTGACGCAGACAAATCAAGTCGGACCGCCTCGATTTGGTCCACAAAGCCGCCTACAGCCTATGGGACGACATCTACACACCTCATTCGGAAAAGTTGCTCAAAATCCTGGGCACCTCTCACCCTGATTTGCCCATCTTCATCGTCGAGTCCGAGTACGGTCCTCTCTTTTCTTCTCCAGCCTCCTTCGCCTTGCCATCCGACCCCGAGTCGGCCAAAAAGGAGCCCAGTTGGGATGTGAACCGTCTGCGAACCTCGCTGGTCGCCATCTCTGCCCTCCGAGCCCAGGGCGGTGTTGGTCCGCAAGTGACCAGCCACGTCTGGGGCCTGCTCAAGGCCAAAGATTCGATCAAAGCAGACGATGTCAGCAAGCAGGGGCTCGAGTGGCTCACTACTGAAGAAGGCGCTCTTTGGGTCGTGCGCACTGTCGATGGCGTAAGTACATTTCCATTTCTGTGGATTTGGACCTCGACTTAATACTCAGACTGACGAAACGATTCCCTTCTCTTGTCGTCTTTCTTGCATTCCGTCTTGTGTTGATTGGCTCCATCAGATCTGCGAGGCTGTCGAGGGAGCTGAAGAGTTCGAAGGCCAAGGCAAGGAAAGCAAGCTTTGATTATAGAGCGAGGACACGATGATACTAATGATACCATCTGAAGCAAGCCAGCTAAGATTTTGACTGGGAGAACCACCATGCCGTGATGATGCCAATGACAAACACTTCGATCAACCCGCCAGCGAGACTTCCACCACCGGCCAACAGGAGAAGGCTCCAGATGTAACCCACAAGCCTGTCGAGGACAAGTCCACTGGTCGATAGCAGAAGCCTCTGAGTTGAGGGAAGCGTTTCGTAAGGGTTCAGTGAAGAAAGCAAGGCTGGAGAAGAAGCAGCGCTGGCAGATGTCGGGGCTGGAAGACGGAGCAGAGTGGTGATGGGCTTGTGGTCCGAGTGGGTATAGTGCATGATGCTGCGGTAGAACTCGACCTCGACGCCGTGGTAGTCGTTGCTAGTTTTCGACGGTGCCGATGCCCACAGGATGCGATCGGTCCAGCCTGGGATCCTCTTCTTGCTGAGTGTTTGGCCCTCTAGAGCATCAGAGGTGATGCCGGCATTCTTCTTCTTGGTCTGCTTGCCCGGTCGCGAGATGACATACTTGTATGTCGGTGGAATGCCTGCCTCAGCGATGGGCACCTCAGTCAGACCATGGAAGGCTTTCGGCGGCTGAGACAGCCGCTGGTGGGACAGCTGATCGTGGTGCGAGAGCAAGGACCAGTCTCCCTCTTCAAGAGCCTTGGCGAGCGTCTCTTTGGTCAACTCCGCTTCCGCCTTGTCGTCGCTGGCTTTCGCACTGTCGATCTGGCTCTTTCCCAAAGCTATGCGATGGTTGAGATCGCCAAACACAAACAGGTGGGTAGTGTCGTAGACGGTGTAGCTGTTCTTATCGAGCGCAGCCGTCTTTTTGGAACTCTTGCTAGCTTGTGTTGTGCTTTCGTGCTGCTGCTTGAGCGCGTCCATGTCGTTGGGGCTCAAGGGCTTCCCGGCCGGATCTTGGAGGATGGGTAGCTTCTGCACTGCGGACGGCTCGAAGACCATCCTCTGTACGATTTGCTGCCAGTCTTGGTTGCGTCTGAGAACATTGTGGTCGTGAGCAGCAAGGTGTGCATTGACGAAGGTCAGGGTCTCATCGGGACCTTTGCCGTCTGCTGCAGCCACGACGATACGAGCGCCAACAGCTCCCTTGTTGCCCATTACGCCTGCAAGACCGGTACCCACCTTGGCGATACGGATTTCTTTCACCCGGTGGGCGGCGCTCTTGGCGCTTTCTGCGGCAGCTTTGGAGACAGAGAAGGGAGCCCGCTCACGAGCATAGACAAAGAGGGCGATGCTGACCAGGTCGACCTTGCAGAGAAGAGGATACCCCTCGGGGCCACCGCCTTCCTCCAAGCTAGCATACAAACCGGTGCCTGAGACTACGGCTTGGTGAGGACGAATCGACCTGCGAATGTCGAGATCGGCGTTGTAAAGCGCTGTATCACCGGAGGCAGAGAAGCCAGTGTGAAGAGGGATCAGCTCCTGGAATCCAACGGCGTAAAAGTCGGGCGCTTCGCGTGGCAGCGATGGATGCGTGGAGAGGGTATTGGCGTTCGTAGACTTGTATGCATCGGCATCGAGTACGTTGCTGTTGGTCAGAGGTTTAGACGAGAGGGGTTTGACCGGCTTCTGCTCGGCTGTCGGAATCAGCCAAGGGGTGAGATCATGGCGAGTAGTCTCTGCTCCCTGCAGGTTGGCGTTGTAGGATGCGATCTGCACTCTTAACCCGTTGCGGCTCATGACGGCAGAGTAGACCAAGCAGAGGTCGGGCGGTCGAAGACGCTGCGAGAAGTTTGTGCGGAAAGAGGAGCGTGGGTATGTATACGTGCGAACAAGACGAGACGAAGCAAGCCGAGGCTGGTGGAACAATGCAGTTGAAAG